>CM060355.1:4313319-5057578 GCA_030545235.1 Helianthus tuberosus
CGAACATAGAATTAGTTTGACTTTGACTTTCAAATTCAAACAAACCATTACAATCTTGAATAACTTTCCTTAAGACATTTGATTCAGCCCATTTTATTTATACAACAACAACAACAATCATACCCAATATATTTCATGTATACCTAATCTTTATATATTTTTTTACTGGTGATCCCACTGCTCAACTTGAGGGCAAATGTTAGAAATTTACAATACAGTGCAAACGAGTCGAGCCGATCCCGAGCTCGATTAACTTATGAGAGCTCGAGCTTTGTTTTCAAAGCTCGAGCTCGGCTCGTTGGTAGTTTCTCAAGCTCGGGCTCGGCTCATTTATAATCTAATAAATAAATATATTAAATAAAAATAATATAAATTATAGACTTGTTTAGGCTCGCGAGCTCAATAAGTGAAAGCTCAAGCTCGGGCTCATTTACTTAACAAGCTTATTTTTAGGTTCGGGCTTGGCTCGTAAACAAGTTTAAATAAGATCAGCTTGGCTCATTTACTAGACAACTTTAAGTTAGGGATAAATGTTTTTCTACATCAGTGAAAACTAATACTACACTAAGGCTCGACGAGCTTCACATTCCAGGCTTGAGCTCGGGCTTAGATAAATAAATGAGCTTTATTTTAGGCTCAAGCATGGCTCAGGCTCGATAAGGCTCAGCTCGTTTCGAGCTTTTTCTCGAGCAGCTCACGAGCCATTCGGCTTCTCCTAGATTGACTTCTCCTAGTGTAAAGTCAATGTGTAGATTTCTATCACCTAATTCCTACTTTGGTATCTACATTACATTAAGCAACAAATACCACATAACTAGATTGACTTTTGACTTTTGACTTTAATAGTCAAACAAACCACTACAATCTTAAACAACATAAACAAATTTCCCCAAACTTCAGATCAACAACATTTACAGTAAAACCATACTCAATCACCGCAATCGCAAACCGAATATACCTTCTTCGGCGGGATCATCCAACGACAGTCAACCCAGTCAACATGAAACCTCAACTTTGACCCATCAAACTCAATCTCCTCATTAAAGTTTCCAAACAAAACAACATACTTCTTCACACCACCCTCAACAACAATCACACTTTTCACCACACCAATCCACCACCCATCTCTATGATAAGCATCCACAACATCACCCTCACCCTCCTCCACCTCAACCACCTTCACATTAACATCATTGTTACGTCGAATGGTACGAGGTGGCAAAGGTCTTATGAACAAAGGGTCAACGACCTCTGTCAAAGGTTGTAGTATATTATCTTGTTTTGAAAACAATGTGTTGTAGGTGATTATGTAGCTGATTTTGTTTGGGTTTTTTGTGTTTTTGGTTGGGGTGGGTTTGAGTTGGTTGATGATGGTGGTGGCGACGTACCATGCATTACGGAATATAGGGTCGTTACAGGTTACTTCTATAATGGATGCTTTTTGTGAATGTGGAGTTAGCCATTGTTGGGAGTTTGAAGGTTTTTGGGGATTAGTGTATGGGTGAAGGGGAGATTGAGAGAATACTGTGGGATTATTTTGATTATATGGTTATTATTAAAATGTTAAAAATGAAACCATTGGGTGTCAGCCCAATGGCCACCAGCCCGCATTCTAACCCGGAGGTGGCGGGTTTGAGTCTTGCTCGTTCCCAATGCCCCCTACGGTAGCGGATTTACCCCCAGACTCAGGCTTGCTGGGTGGCGGTCTGCGAGGTGGGATCACCTCGACGGTTGGGAGGACCGTGGAATATCCCCCCCCCCCCCCCCCCCCCTAAAATGTTAAAAATGATTGTTTTTGAATAATGACATATTAAAGAGTAAATTGTCAAAATCGTTCCACAGGTTCTGGTGTGTTTGTTAGTTTCATTTAAAACAACTTTTTTTGTACCATATTGTTTCACACTTTTGTGATATTTTGTCATTTTCATTCAAACGTCTAACTTTTTTACCAAAATCGTCCCCGAGATTTGGGATTTTTTGTCATTTTCATCCAAATATTTGACAGAAAATATAAAGCAAATTAGACATTTGGATGAAAATGTCAAAAAATCTCAACAGTGAAGGAAAATATTGACAAAAAAGTTGTTTTGGATGAAACTGGCAAACACACCCAAACCTCAGGGACGATTTTGGCAATTTACTCTATATTAAAAATTGACACTGAGTTTAGGCTACTTTTGCCACTTTGGTCTAAAAATAAAACTTTTTGTATCTGGGTCCTGAGGTTTAATTTTTGTTGCCCTTATCATCCAATTAGCAAATCGGGTTAGAATTTTCTGTTAACTGCTCCCTTTTTTATTGGTTTCCTCATTTAAATGAGGGTAAAATCGTCATTTTAAGCCATAATATGTTTTAAGTAAATGAGGAAAACAACAAAAAGGGGGGAGAAGTTAACATAAAACTTTAACCCAGTTTGCTAGTTTGATGAAAAATAGTAACAAAAATTGAAACCTTGGGAACTCAGATACAAAAGATTTCATTTTTTTGACTGAAGTGGCAAAAGTGACCTAAACTCAGGGATCATTTTGGCATTTATTCTAAGTTAAAATTTTGATTTTTCTTGGAACGGCTATTTTTGTTAAACAAGAACTAGCAAGGCGTTGGAGACAACATAGAGAAATTACATCGTAAAACTACATCACTCTTTACGTTAGGCTCTTAAATGGAGACCTGTTTTTATCTGGAACATGCATGTTGATTTAATGTCCTTCGTCTTTGACACGGTTGCAGTCTTGTTAGAGAAGATGAGCTCATTTCTCGTTTTTCAAATACCCCAACACGAAATAAAGATGATCGCTTGAATAACTTTCTTTTTCCTACTATCCAAGTTCAAGGTGTTGTTTAATGAATACCAAAACCCGGACCGAAAATGCATAAATATCCGGAATTTTCACCACTTACTAACAAACTACATTACACCCGTTGAGAACTAGCAAGAGGTGAAAGGGTTGTTTTGGCTGTGTTTTGGGTTTTTGTTTTGTGTGCCTAGATTTGGCCTGTCAAGTCTAGTAGTGTGTGTTCAAACTCTTGTCACACCCTGTTCTTTGATTCTCTTATAAAATTCACCGGGGTAACCCTTTACCAAAAAAACTAGCAAGAGGTGAAAAGATGATAGTGTGGGACTATTTTGATTATATGGTTATTATTAAAATGTTAAAAATGATTGTTTTTGAATAATGATATATTAAAGAGTAAATTGTCAAAATCGTTCCGGAGGTTCTGGTGTGTTTGTTAGTTTCATTTAAAACAATTTTTTTGTACCATATTGTTTCACACTTTTGTGATATTTTGTCATTTTCATTCAAACGTCTAACTTTTTTACCAAAATCGTCCCCGAGATTTGGGATTTTTTGTCATTTTCATCCAAATATTTGACAGAAAATATAAAGCAAATTAGACATTTGGATGAAAATGTCAAAAAATCTCAACAGTGAAGGAAAATATTGACAAAAAAATTGTTTTGGATGAAACTGGCAAACACACCCAAACCTCAGGGACGATTTTGGCAATTTACTCTATATTAAAAATTGTCACTGAGTTTAGGCTACTTTTGCCACTTTGGTCTAAAAATAAAACTTTTTGTATCTGGGTCCTGAGGTTTAATTTTTGTTGCCCTTTTCATCCAATTAGCAAATCGGGTTAGAATTTTCTGTTAACTGCTCCCTTTTTTTATTGGTTTCCTCATTTAAATGAGGGTAAAATCGCCATTTTAAGCCATAATATGTTTTAAGTAAATGAGGAAAACAACAAAAAGGGGGGAGAAGTTAACATAAAATTTTAACCCAGTTTGCTAGTTTGATGAAAAATGGTAACAAAAATTGAAACCTTGGGAACTCAGATACAAAAGGTTTCATTTTTTTTTACTGAGGTGGCAAAAGTGACCTTGAAGGGGTAAGGTTTCAAAAACCTTGTAACAAGTACTTAGGACCATACCACAACTTTGCCGATCAGCCCTTCTGACCTTGCGCGGCCGCGCACTTGTCCTACAAAGAAGGCTTGAGAGACAGATAGCAGACAACACCTGCGCGCCAAAAGGAAATCATAAATCCTTGCACCTTCCTCCATAGACAAAGGATGAAAATCCTAAGTCAAGCATTTCCGCCTAATAATATCCAGACTTGGATATTATTTACTTAACTAACACCACATGATAAAAAGTCACACCAGATTACAGCTGTAATCTTCTAGAAGAATTCAATCGTGCACCACTAGGACGGTTATAACCGTCTGGACACGTGTCATCACCTCAGGCATCCCTGAAGTCACAATGATAGCATGTAATTGGAGAGAAACCTCCACTTGATCACTTTCCACGTGGCAAACCCCCAGTCATAGATCTAAACAGCGATCTGTGTGCACTCACGTCGGATCGAGAAGCTTAACGGAAGGAAATGTAACCGCTTACGGGGTTAGCATCTTCCGTCAACATTTCACCAACGAGTTTTCCCGCCCAAAACTCTCGGCTATAAAGGTGAGAACAATTCAGGTATGAAATTCAAGTTACACACGCTTCGTCAATACCTCTTCTTCTTCATAAACTCATACTTATTCTCACGCCGGAGTCGGGTCAAGGAGAGAACTCCTCTTCTCCCCTTGACGAGTCTAACGGTGCTTTGTTTTACAGAGTTTACCGGAGAAGAAGAACTGTTCCATCAGATCGAACGAGAGAGAACCAACCATTTTATGCGGATTCAAACCCCCTAGATAATTCGATTCCGGTCAATTACCTAGTGTTTCTTCATTGGCGCCCACCGATTTCTCTGTCTCATCCAATTTTCTCTCGTTTTTTTATCAACCCTGTTAATTCCATCTGCATATGGAAGAAACGTCGTCTCATCGGCAAACCAGCCCTCGGCCGAACGTCAGAAACAACTTTCAGGTGGAAGGAATTCCAGAGGATGCCTCGGATGACAACGAGGTTCAGTCCAATCGAGTAAATGAACCTGTTACTCCAGGGGTGTTACCAGAGAACCCTGTTCACTCAATTCTGCCTCCAGGAGTGTCACACCCCGATTTCCACGTGTCACCGGTGGGGGAGTATCGTGACGTGGTTGGCAACGTAATAGTCAAACAACACAATATAATAATGCACAGCGGAAGCAAATTGTCACACCCCGAATTTCCACGTGTTACCGGTGGGCCCGGTAGGGGAGTATCGTGACGTGGTTGGCAACATAATAGTCAAACAACACAATATTTAAATGCACAGCGGAAGCAAAGTATAGATTTAATTCAACCAAACTATATTGTAATATTAAGTATCACAAATAGTCGAATATAAATCCACAGGTAGATCAAAATAAAAAGGAAACAAATGTTCAACAGTTTATGACATCCAAGCTGGCGAGACTTAATGTGGATGCTAGGAGACAAGCCAGCCTATTTCGCGTAGTACCTGCACTTAACCTTTTTAAGAAAAATACGTCAGTTTACACTGGTAAATACAATCAACCGACTCATTTTGAAAAGAGTTTAAGAAAATGCATTTAAGGCACAAGGCACAAATAATATTTTATAACTTGGGATAATTATGTAAATATATAAACTTGTAAACGAATTACATGTTTCTTATGCGTTCAGTAGTCCGATCCTTAGACCGGGTTAAAGATCAATAGACACACCACTTTATATAATGAGACACTGACAGGTGTACGCCTACACCTGAGTGCTAAGGTCGTGGCCATTTCGTAAAATGATGCCAGGGATATCCGGGAGATGGTCATTAACCCCCCAAAGGCTTTAAGCAACAAAACATTTCAAAACATAGCATATCAATGATTTAACCTCTATTCGATTAAAGATTCAATGCCGGACCAAGCGGTATTTTATATACCGTACCCCAAGCCCGTATAGGGAAAATAAGTTAAAAGTATTTACCTGAGCAAGTATAGTTCAAAATCAGCAAGTGCAAGTATCTTTTACTGGTTCTCCTAATCTGGAACGAAGGTTTATAATAACCTATTAGAATCCTAACGGGTCTTTAGTTAAGCTCACGCTTAGACCGGTTAGTTTTAAAGATACGGTTCGTACGCACGATTAAGCGAAGACCGGATAGAATGTGATTTAGACCCGAAAAGTTTGAAGACTTGCTTAATATGGGTATATTATACACATTCTGGATTTTGAGATAAAACTGATAAGGTTTGACCCGTTTCGGCTAATTTATGTAAACTAGTTACATAAACCGAACCGAACGCGCGTGAAGCGTAACGGGTATCCGTAAGAGTCCTAAACAGGTTTCCTAAGTTAACACGCCTTAAATAAGTTGTGATATCAGTAGGATATCACCCATGATGCCCAAAACGAGTTTAATCTCTTTATAAGCCCCGCAGGGGCATTTTGGTCATTTTAAAGATTATAAAAGGGTTTAATTAGACGCCTGTGATCCGGGTCTGAGTTGATCAGTAAAATAGCTTATTTTAGCAGGTTATAACCTTTGGTAATAAGTCTTATATACTAAAATAGTTTTAAACCCAAACTATGCGTTAAATACGCGTATAAAGTTGTTTTAAGCGATGTACGGGTTAAAATACGATTCTGAGTTTTCTGATCAAATAAACAGGCTCAAAATACTCCATTTATTATTTAAAATCAATAGCAATTGGATTTGCGTTAAAAGGATTTGTAAAGCTCATTTTATGGCCGAAAAGGGTATTTTTGGTATTAACCGAATCGAGGCGATAAACCTAGCTTATGATCAGTTTAAAAATAATTAAAAATATTCAAAAATCCCAAAATATTATATCACATCAGTGGGTAAAAGGTTTGGTGTCCAAAATTGGGTTTAGATAGGCTTTTCGCTAATGACGCCGTTTAATTACTTAAAAGCATTCAAATTACGTCATTAAGCATAACTCCTTATCTAGACCTCCAACTGATGTGAAATTTTAGGTACAAGTCTAAAAATCAGTAACTAAGATTATGGCACTTTCACATTTCCAAAAATCTCGTTTTATGGTCATAAGGGCATTACGGTCCATATTTAGGCGTTTAACGGAAACATCGGACGATTAGGGATTCGAGTGGTATAAACGCAGAGGCTTATACACACATGCAACTAGGTCCTAATGGAACTTTAAGGCATGTCTAAATCTATATAAATCGGGTCAGAACTGAGGTTAAAGCAAAAGTCAAACTTTTGCGTCTCTCGGTTCCGAATCGGTTCAAAACATAAAGTTGTCGAATCAACCAAGCTTAGACAAGTTATTATACTTATTTTCAAGTTGTATGACTGATAAAACAGATTACACGCCTTCCGTATCATTAAATATGCGATTAACATTTCTGTTGACTTTTCGGAAGAAGTTTGACTCGATCAAACGACATAGTTAAGATTGAAATCAGTGGGTGACCTTTTAGGGGTTTATTACCCATATAAATACCAACTTATAACCACTTTCGATTCGACTAAACTCTGGACCGATTGTGATTTATCGCTAAGTCAAACCGTAGTTACGATGGTTTGATTTCTAGGCTATAAACTAAGTATAAATGAATTAGAGAAGGTTAGGCATACTTACACACGACTAATGGATGATTTGGAATGCTTGTGGCCTGCTTGTATGCTCTGGAAATGCTCAGAAGTTGATGAATGATCAATGTTGCATAATGTGGGTCTTTATAAACAACTTCAAACATGCATGGATCATCAACACCTAAGTCTAGGAGTGAAACAATAACATCCACAAGTCCCCTACTAGCTAAAAACCACCTTAGGCAGCCCAAGGTATCGAAAAAATGGCATTTGAGTCGGTTCCATGCATCAACAGGCAGCTGCCTGTTTTTTCTGCATCTGCAGGTCGTAGGCGGCCCGCGTGGCATTTGGTTAACTAGTAGGCGGCCCGCGTGGCCCATCAGAACTTGTAAAACATGTTTTTCGATATTGCATTTTGGTCCTTGGTCCCCCGAAAGGTCGTTTTCACTTGTTTTCCAGAGTTCTTATCCTAATATAATAACATATGGGGCTTTAAGACTTATACCCACTTTGTTAAGTCCTCGGGTAACTTTGTGATTACCCGAAAAGCCCTAAATTTCAATGTTAACGATTCTAACCCTCACACACGAATTTTATCACAACTTTCTCATACGATATCGAAACTTAGTGAAATTTTTATGGTACATTCTAGTGAGCATAATTAATCGTTACAAAGCTTCGGGTTTGTCAAAAGGTCACTCAGAGGTATAACTTAAACATGCTGGCACATTTAACCCCCGTAGTTTGTAATCTCTCACTTTCTTTCACAATTCGCTTCGTATGATCCATGATCTATTCGTTTAAGGTTATAAACATCATGTAGGGTTATTGCAAAGTATATTTATCCAGTGTTGACACTTTGAACCCTTATATTTACACAGTTTCACTGTTTGTCAACTTTAGTCCTTCAAGAACATTATTTTACACGTTCAAACCTATGACACGTGTCAACACATTATAGGACGTAAATTTTCGGGGTGTTACATCCTCACCCCCTTAAAGAGAAATCTCGACCCGAGATTTACTGAAACAAGTAAGGGTACTTTTCTTTCATCGTGGATTCAACTTCCCACGTGAATTCGGGACCTCTTCGGGCATCCCATTTGACCTTTACAAAAGGTATATGCTTCCTTCGAAGCTTCCTTACCTGTCGATCTTCGATCGACAAAGGTTTTTCCACAAATTTCAAGCTCTCATCGATATGCACATCTGTATGGGGTATAACCACTGATTCGTCAGCGAAACACTTCTTCAAATTGCAGATGTGGAACACATTGTGTATACTACTGAGCTCTTCAGGTAGTTTAACTTATAGGCGACTGACCCGACACGTTCGATAACCTCGAAAGGTCCTATGTATCTTGGGCTTAGCTTACCTTTCTTACCAAATCGCATCACTCCCTTCCAGGGTGACACTTTAAGTAGGACTTTTTCACCTACTTCGAAGTGAAAATCCTTTCGACTTGGATCAGCATAACTCTTCTGCCTATCCCGGGCAGCTTTGAGACGATCACGAATCTGGGCAATCTTGTCCGTCGTCTCGAACACTATCTCCGGTCCAGATAATTGGACATCTCCAACTTCTGCCCAACAAACGGGCGATCTACACTTTCTACCGTATAATGCCTCAAAAGGCGCAGCCTTGATGCTGGTATGGTAGCTATTGTTGTAGGAGAATTCAACCAATGGTAGGTGCTTATCCCAGTTACCCCCCAAGTCAATTGCACATGCACGAAGCATGTCTTCCAACGTTTGAATAGTACGCTCGCTCTGACCGTCTGTCTGTGGATGGTAAGCCGTACTAAAGTTCAAACGTGTGCCCAAAGATTGTTGGAAGCTTTTCCAAAAATGCGACGTGTACCTAGTATCCCGGTCAGAGATAATAGCTACAGGTATGCCATGTAGGGCCACAATCTTATCAACGTACAGTTGGGCTAACATATCGGAGCTGTAGGTCTCCTTAATGGGTAGGAAATGTGCTGACTTAGTCAGTCGGTCAACTATCACCCAGATGGTGTCATTTCCTTTCCTTGTCTTGGGTAACTTGGTAATAAAATCCATAGTTACCATTTCCCACTTCCAAGTAGGAAGTTCAGGCTGTTGTAGCAAACCTGACGGTTTTTTATATTCTGCCTTGACTTGCGCACACGTCAAGCATTTAGCTACATAGGTAGCTACAGACTTCTTCAAGCCTATCCACCAATAGTTTGCCCTTAGATCCTGGTACATTTTATCAGCTCCAGGATGAACAGAGTATTTGGAACTATGGGCTTCCTGGAGGATAACATCACGAAGTCCCCCATAAATTGGAACCCATATCCGTCCATTCAATCTAAGAATTCCATCCTTACTAAGAGATAACTGCTCCTCAGTTACTCCTAGCTTTTCGTTGGGATAGTTAGCTTCCAACACAGCTTCCTTCTGTGCAGCTAACAACCTTTCTATCAAATTATTCTTTATTTCCATACGCTTGGCATTGATTCGGATGGGTTTCACCTTCTCCTTTCGACTTAAGGCATCGGCGACTACATTCGCCTTGCCAGGATGGTATCTTATTTCACAATCGTAATCATTCAGAGTTTCCATCCAACGGCGTTGCCTCATGTTCAAGTCCTTCTGGTTGAACAGATGTTGAAGGCTTTTGTGATCAGAATAGATCACACATTTTATTCCATATAAATAGTGCCTCCACAGTTTTAGTGCGAATACAACGGCACCCAACTCCAAGTCGTGGGTGGTGTAATTCTTTTCGTGCACCTTTAACTGCCGTGAAGCATAGGCAATGACTTTGCCTTTCTGCATAAGCACACATCCCATCCCTGTGTGTGATGCATCACAATAAACTACAAACTCTTCTATTCCATCAGGCAATGTCAGTACCGGAGCATTGCTCAACTTTTGTTTCAGAATATCGAAGGATTCCTGCTGCTTAGGACCCCAGTCAAACTTAATCTTCTTACGTGTCAGCGAAGTCAGGGGTGCAGCAATCCTTGAGAAGTTTTCAATGAATCGCCTATAGTATCCTGCCAAACCTAGGAAGCTACGAATTTCAGTAGGCGTCTTTGGCTCATGCCAATTCATGACAGCTTCAACTTTAGCAGGATCTACTTGGATACCATGCTCACTAACAACATGCCCAAGAAATTGGACTGCTCGAAGCCAGAATTCACACTTCGAGAACTTGGCATAGAGCTTTTCTTTATGAAGTAGTTCCAAAATGCAGTGAAGATGCTTCTCGTGGTCAGCTTGGTTCTTTGAGTAGATGAGGATATCATCGATGAAAACGATGACGAATTTATCTAAGTGCGGCTTGCAAACGCGATTCATGAGATCCATGAATGCGGCCGGTGCATTAGTGAGCCCAAAAGGCATCACTAGGAACTCGTAATGACCATAACGAGTCCTAAATGCAGTCTTGTGTACGTCTTCATCTCTCACCTTCAATTGATGGTAGCCTGACCTCAAGTCAATCTTCGAGAAGAAACTTGCCCCTTGAAGTTGATCGAACAGATCGTCGATTCTGGGCAAAGGATACCTATTCTTGATGGTGACCTTATTAAGCTCGCGGTAGTCGATGCACAGACGCATCGATCCATCCTTCTTCTTGACAAATAAAACTGGTGCTCCCCAAGGAGACGAACTAGGTTTGATGAAACCTTTGGCTAGCAAATCATCTAGCTGCGTTCTCAATTCCTTCATCTCTGTTGGTGCCAACCTATAAGGCGCCCTTGCCACCGGTGCTGATCCAGGAATAATGTCAATTCTGAATTCTACTTGTCTCTCTGGTGGCAAACCAGGAAGTTCTTCAGGAAAAACATCAGGGTATTCAGAAACGACGGGTATATCCCCAATCTTGGGCTTCGGCTCATCTATAATCACTTGCGCCATGTAGATGACACAACCTTTCTTTAAACACTTAGAGTCCTTGAGTATAGACATTTTTTCGGGTAGCCCATACTGGGTATCTCCCTGGATAGTAAGTGATTCACCAGACGGAGTCTTAATCATCACTTGCTTCTTATTGCAAACAATCTGGGCCTGGTTATGAGATAGCCAGTCCATACCCAATACTATGTCAAAGCCGGCTAACTTAAAGGGAAGTAGGGATAAAGGAAAAGAGTGATTCCTAATGGATATGAAACATCCATCTAAGATAGTTGAGGCGGTTTCTAATGTACCATCTGCTAGTTCCACCTCATACTTCACATTAAGTTCTTAACATGTAGTCTTAATAATTCACAAAACTTATTATCTACGAACGACTTATCAGCGCCTGAATCAAATAACACTCTCGCATAAACATCATTTACGAGAAAGGTACCTGTAATCACATTGTCGTCCTTGACGGCTTCCTTAGCATCCATCCTGAAGACCCTAGCATTAGTCTTCCTAGCCTCTTCGGGCTTCTTGGCGTATTTTGGGCAATTGGATTTGATATGCCCCTTTTCATTGCAACTATAACACGTTGCGTCCTTTATCTTCTTGCACTCCAGGGTCTTATGTTCCGTAGACTTGCAAATCCCACAAGGCCTCGGCTGAAATTGGGATTTTGAGTCAAGTCTGCACCTTCCAAAGTGGTGCTTCTTGCAAATTTTACATCTGGGTTTTTCACCCGACTGCTGACCATCCTTCCTAAAACCTGACCCCTTCTTAGAGTCATTGTTTCCCTTCTGCTTCTTATCTGAACGTCGTGAGTTGTCATCCTCACGCTTCCTTTTCTCGGTATCAGTTTTCCTCTGTGACCTCAGCCTGACAGCATCCAAGGTTAGAGACAATGAAATGTCCGCTACTGACCGAAAAGTAGTTGGTCTGGAGGCCTTCACATTCGCTTTGATCTCCGGTTCCAAACCTCCGATAAAACGAGCTATACGTTTAGGCTCCGGAGTTACCAAATAAGGGACCAACCTTGACAAAGTATTGAAAGTGGTAAGGTAGGCCTGACAGTCCAGATTTTTCATGACCAGCGCCAGGAAGTCAGATTCAATTCTCTCAACCTCATGTTGAGGACAGAAATTTTCCTTGATTAGTGCCATGAACTGTTCCCAGGTCATGTTGTATAACGGGACTTTCCCTGTGGCTTGGATCAAAGATCTCCACCAGGCTAAGGCTTCTCCTTTGAAAGACTGTGAGACAAACTTCACAATATCCCTATTATGACAACCACTGATATCCACCACGGTATCCATTTCGTCCATCCAAGTCATGCAATCAACAGCTCCTTTTTCCCCAGTGAAGTCCCTGGGTTTGCACGAAACAAAGTACTTATAGGTGCAACCCCTATTATGGGGTTCTTGATCTTGTATGACTCTTTGGGATAGAACACTCCTTCGGTTTGACGAGTGGTGAGAATTACTGTTGTGGGCAGTGTGGTTCCTGGAAGGTGTTCTAGAATGTGGTGCAGATTGGGTCCTTGCACGGGTACCACTAGATTCATGGAGCTGTCTATTCATAGCTCTATCAACGGCATTATCTATCATAGCTTGTAATTCTGCACCCTCTACATTTACTCGGGCATTATCATTTACTATCCCTGGGTGACTGTTGACCTCGTTTGAGTCTGCCATGTATCTTGAACTGTAACATATCGACAATAATTTATTGGTGAGTTTATTATAGAATTGACTTTTATGGCAATTTTATTAACCGTGGTAGCATAGACCATAAATGGTTAATTTATTACTCACATAAATTTAGGATTTCTAATATAATTTATCCTAATTATAAAACAATAACAGTTTTTATTTGCACATAAGGCCTAGTCACAGGGACAATATAGATCATAAGCTATGATTTCAGAGAATCAAAGCATGAAGGTTTGAACAAAGTTCATTACCTTTATCAGACAGGGTCACAGACTAATACTGTCTTTTGTCTCATATGAAAATGAGAAGGGCCCATAGGCATTCCATTACCAATGCATGGTAAAAAGAACTGATCATATTTATTAATGATTTAACCCATGATTCAGAGATCATTTATTTGGGTTTAGAATCTTTGAAAAGATCCATATATAATAATATTACGTGTGTTTTTAACTAATCATGTCTGCCAGGAGTGTTAACATGTTTTCAGATGTTAACATGGATTTGAATCTTTTTAACGAGTTTTACCATCTGGGCCAGGTCTTAAAATGACATGCAAGCTAGGTTATACTTTTAAGATCCTTAATTAAAAATAGCATAGGCAGATAGATTTTTAAAAGGAATAATTCAATTTATTTATTTCTCATCTAATTTAATTATGCATAACCTAGCAAAGATGAAATTTATAAACTTACATTCCATTAAACTAAAAGTAGTACATTTTGCCCTAAACGGGACTTTTCACATAAACACATGCCCACGCAGGAGCTATACAGATAATACATGTCCTCACAGGGACGGTCTACAAAAGTAAATGCCCACGCAGGGACTACTAGAGACAAGTCCACGTAGGGACTAAGTACAAAGGTAGATGTCCACGCAGGGACTACTAGAGACAAGTCCACGTAGGGACTAAGTACAAAGGTAGATGTCCACGCAGGGACTACATACACACATAAATAAATGTCCACGTAGGGACTTGATTTAAACAAGGAAATACAATATTACATATTGGGATTTAACGATCCCCTTTCTTCTTTCCCTTCAACAAATCTGCTAAACCACTCATGAATCCCTGGTTCTTCTTACGCTCCCTCTGGAGGTCCCGCTCATCCCTGTCCAACCTATGACGGAGCTCCACCTGCTCAGGAGGGGGAAACCGTGGTGGCTGATGCTGAATTGGTGGCTGAGTAGGTACTTGATACCCATGAGCTGGATGTCCCATTCCCCAAGGGGTTCCATATGGTCCCTCAGGGTTTTGGGCATAGTAGTTTGCTGCCACGTGGTAAGGATCCTCTGCATAATTATAGGTAGAGTATGCTGGCTGTCCGTACGGATTGTAAGCTGCTGGAGTAGTATATGCAGGGATTGGGTGGCCAAAACCCGGTGATGGCGGTACAATAGGTGCCGAATTCACCTCCGAAACTGGAACTGAAGGTCCTCCCATCTGTGGGACTTCATAAGTAGGCGGGTAATGGCTGCCGCTAGAGTGTTGAGGGGTGTTGAGACGAAAATCCACCTCTCGTGTTGAGATCCGTGCGCCAGTCCTCCTACGTCTTGGTGGCGCTGGAGGCTCTAGATGAACTGGCGGCGGTGGAGGCGGTGGCGTGACTGCCTCATAACGTGGATCCCCAGAGGGATTTTGCTGCACGAAATGTGGGTCCCCAGAGGAATTTTGCTGCTGCTCGAAACGTGGATCCCCAGAGGGATCTTGCTGCTGCAGTGGCGGCTGCTGGTGAGGTGATGAGTGTTCAGATGGTGTATAGTACCACTCACACCGTTCGAATCGTGCCATGTGACTATCCGGACCCTGGTATGGTGTTCCGTGAAAAGACGAGCCGTCTGAGATCACAAAAGGATGGTTAAAGGATCCGGTTAAAGCCTCGACGGGATCTGTGTCCTCGTCCATATCTTGATCACCAGAAAAGTGATCCTCCGGCCCTAGTGGGTTAAAGCCTATTGGTTCTGGTAGGTACTCCGCTGGGTTAAACTGGCCCTGAAATACCGGAGTAGGGTCGCCGAAGGAATTGTGCGACGGAGATTGTTGTTGCTGGTCGTGGGGCTCATTCTCTGACTGAGGCCCAAAGGAGTGTTGATATGAAGGCGTTGAAACATGTGATGTAGATCGTCTGGCAAGCTCCTCATAAACCCTCCAAGGTTCTTGATGATTGTGGCTCCTTGTAGTAGAAGAAGTTCGTCGGTGCGAAGGACCTGCCTCATGGTCGTTAGGCGCGCCAACTTGCCCTCTTCCTCGTCCTCTAAATCTTGGCGGCATTGCTTAACCTGTTAATATAAACAAGGTAACAACAAGGAAAAATAATAAAGGACAAAATTTAAAATTTTAAAATAAAACATTTTCAGATTATTCCTAAGTTCTTTGTCTAGACTCGAAGATTTAGGAATGTGCAATTGTGTCATTGAGATTAAACACAAAAGGCTAGTGTTTAATTCACTCAATGTTGGCTCTGATACCAACCTGTCACACCCCGAATTTCCACGTGTTACCGGTGGGCCCGGTAGGGGAGTATCGTGACGTGGTTGGCAACATAATAGTCAAACAACACAATATTTAAATGCACAGCGGAAGCAAGGTATAGATTTAATTCAACCAAACTATATTGTAATATTAAGTATCACAAATAGTCGAATATAAATCCACAGGTAGATCAAAATAAAAAGGAAACAAATGTTCAACAGTTTATGACATCCAAGCTGGCGAGACTTAATGTGGATGCTAGGAGACAAGCCAGCCTATTTCGCGTAGTACCTGCACTTAACCTTTTTAAGAAAAATACGTCAGTTTACACTGGTAAATACAATCAACCGACTCATTTTGAAAAGAGTTTAAGAAAATGCATTTAAGGCACAAGGCACAAATAATATTTTATAACTTGGGATAATTATGTAAATATATAAACTTGTAAACGAATTACATGTTTCTTATGCGTTCAGTAGTCCGATCCTTAGATCGGGTTAAAGATCAATAGACACACCACTTTATATAATGAGACACTGACAGGTGTACGCCTACACCTGAGTGCTAAGGTCGTGGCCATTTCGTAAAATGATGCCAGGGATATCCGGGAGATGGTCATTAACCCCCCAAAGGCTTTAAGCAACAAAACATTTCAAAACGTAGCATATCAATGATTTAACCTCTATTCGATTAAAGATTCAATGCCGGACCAAGCGGTATTTTATATACCGTACCCCAAGCCCGTATAGGGAAAATAAGTTAAAAGTATTTACCTGAGCAAGTATAGTTCAAAATCAGCAAGTGCAAGTATCTTTTACTGGTTCTCCTAATCTGGAACGAAGGTTTATAATAACCTATTAGAATCCTAACGGGTCTTTAGTTAAGCTCACGCTTAGACCGGTTAGTTTTAAAGATACGGTTCGTACGCACGATTAAGCGAAGACCGGATAGAATGTGATTTAGACCCGACAAGTTTGAAGACTTGCTTAATATGGGTATATTATACACATTCTGGATTTTGAGATAAAACTGATAAGGTTTGACCCGTTTCGGCTAATTTATGTAAACTAGTTACATAAACCGAACCGAACGCGCGTGAAGCGTAACGGGTATCCGTAAGAGTCCTAAACAGGTTTCCTAAGTTAACACGCCTTAAATAAGTTGTGATATCAGTAGGATATCACCCATGATGCCCAAAACGAGTTTAATCTCTTTATAAGCCCCGCAGGGGCATTTTGGTCATTTTAAAGATTATAAAAGGGTTTAATTAGACGCCTGTGATCCGGGTCTGAGTTGATCAGTAAAATAGCTTATTTTAGCAGGTTATAACCTTTGGTAATAAGTCTTATATACTAAAATAGTTTTAAACCCAAACTATGCGTTAAATACGCGTATAAAGTTGTTTTAAGCGATGTACGGGTTAAAATACGATTCTGAGTTTTCTGATCAAATAAACAGGCTCAAAATACTCCATTTATTATTTAAAATCAATAGCAATTGGATTTGCGTTAAAAGGATTTGTAAAGCTCATTTTATGGCCGAAAAGGGTATTTTTGGTATTAACCGAATCGAGGCGATAAACCTAGCTTATGATCAGTTTAAAAATAATTAAAAATATTCAAAAATCCCAAAATATTATATCACATCAGTGGGTAAAAGTTTTGGTGTCCAAAATTGGGTTTAGATAGGCTTTTCGCTAATGACGCCGTTTAATTACTTAAAAGCATTCAAATTACGTCATTAAGCATAACTCCTTATCTAGACCTCCAACTGATGTGAAATTTTAGGTACAAGTCTAAAAATCAGTAACTAAGATTATGGCACTTTCACATTTCCAAAAATCTCGTTTTATGGTCATAAGGGCATTACGGTCCATATTTAGGCGTTTAACGGAAACATCGGACGATTAGGGATTCGAGTGGTATAAACGCAGAGGCTTATACACACATGCAACTAGGTCCTAATGGAACTTTAAGGCATGTCTAAATCTATATAAATCGGGTCAGAACTGAGGTTAAAGCAAAAGTCAAACTTTTGCGTCTCTCGGTTCCGAATCGGTTCAAAACATAAAGTTGTCGAATCAACCAAGCTTAGACAAGTTATTATACTTATTTTCAAGTTGTATGACTGATAAAACAGATTACACGCCTTCCGTATCATTAAATATGCGATTAACATTTCTGTTGACTTTTCGGAAGAAGTTTGACTCGATCAAACGACATAGTTAAGATTGAAATCAGTGGGTGACCTTTTAGGGGTTTATTACCCATATAAATACCAACTTATAACCACTTTCGATTCGACTAAACTCTGGACCGATTGTGATTTATCGCTAAGTCAAACCGTAGTTACGACGGTTTGATTTCTAGGCTATAAACTAAGTATAAATGAATTAGAGAAGGTTAGGCATACTTACACACGACTAATGGATGATTTGGAATGCTTGTGGCCTGCTTGTATGCTCTGGAAATGCTCAGAAGTTGATGAATGATCAATGTTGCATAATGTGGGTCTTTATAAACAACTTCAAACATGCATGGATCATCAACACCTAAGTCTAGGAGTGAAACAATAACATCCACAAGTCCCCTACTAGCTAAAAACCACCTTAGGCAGCCCAAGGTATCGAAAAAATGGCATTTGAGTCGGTTCCATGCATCAACAGGCAGCTGCCTGTTTTTTCTGCATCTGCAGGTCGTAGGCGGCCCGCGTGGCATTTGGTTAACTAGTAGGCGGCCCGCGTGGCCCATCAGAACTTGTAAAACATGTTTTTCGATATTGCATTTTGGTCCTTGGTCCCCCGAAAGGTCGTTTTCACTTGTTTTCCAGAGTTCTTATCCTAATATAATAACATATGGGGCTTTAAGACTTATACCCACTTTGTTAAGTCCTCGGGTAACTTTGTGATTACCCGAAAAGCCCTAAATTTCAATGTTAACGATTCTAACCCTCACACACGAATTTTATCACAACTTTCTCATACGATATCGAAACTTAGTGAAATTTTTATGGTACATTCTAGTGAGCATAATTAATCGTTACAAAGCTTCGGGTTTGTCAAAAGGTCACTCAGAGGTATAACTTAAACATGCTGGCACATTTAACCCCCGTAGTTTGTAATCTCTCACTTTCTTTCACAATTCGCTTCGTATGATCCATGATCTATTCGTTTAAGGTTATAAACATCATGTAGGGTTATTGCAAAGTATATTTATCCAGTGTTGACACTTTGAACCCTTATATTTACACAGTTTCACTGTTTGTCAACTTTAGTCCTTCAAGAACATTATTTTACACGTTCAAACCTATGACACGTGTCAACACATTATAGGACGTAAATTTTTGGGGTGTTACACAAATTTAAAATAAGATACAACCGAATTTATTTATTGTAATCAAAGTCACAATATCCGGTGTTTATCCACAGTAGGATCGAAACAAAATAACATTTAATGGTTCAACAGACTTCAGGCATCTTAAGCTTGCGAGACTTCTAATGATGCTTAGGAGAAATCCCAGCCAATTTCGCTTAGTACCTGCATTTAATCTTTTTGGGAAAATACGTCAGTTTACACTGGTAAATACATTCAACTGACTCATTTTGGAAAATGATTGAAAATTGGTTTGGATGCACATGGCATAAACATTTTGTTTAACTTGGGAGAATTATTTAATATTATAATCTTGTGAACGAATTACATGTTACTTATGCGTTCAGTAGCCCGGATCTAGTCCGGGTTAAAGATCAATAGACACACCACATAATGAGTTATACACTGACAGGTGTACGCCTACACCCCGTGCTCAGGTCGTGGCCATCTCGTAAGATGATGCCAAGGATATCCGGGACATGATCATTAACCCCCCAAAGGCTGTAAAGTAAGCAAGACTGTTTAAACGAGCCGATCAAATTATTCAACTACCCACTTAATGTGGAGATTTGATGCTCGATCAAGCGGTACGCTATGTACCGTAACCCAAGCCCGTATAGGGAAAATAAGTTAAAAGTATTTACCTGATGCAAAGTATATTTCACAATAAGCAAATAGCACGTAGCTTTTACTGGTTCTCCTAATCTGGAATGAAGGTTTATAATAACCTATTAGAATCCTAACGGGTCTTTAATTAAGCTTAAGCTTAGACCGGCTAGTTTCAAAGATACGGTTCGTACGCACGATTAAGCGAAGACCTGATAGAATGTGATTTAGACCCGACAAGTTCAGAGACTTGTGTAATATGGGTTTATTATTAACATTCTGGATTTTGAGATAAAACCGATAAGGTTTGACCCGTTTCGGCTAATTTATGTAAACTTGTTACATAAACCGAACCGAACGCGAAATAAGCGTAACGGGTATCCGTAAGAGCCATATACAGGTTTCCTAATTTAATATGCTTCAAATATGTTGTAACATCAGTAGGATGTCTTTCGTTTTGCCCGAAACGAATTTAAACACAAACTATGCCCCGTAGGGGTAGTTTGGTCATTTTAAGGGTTGTAAAAGAGTTTAGATGTTTAACTGAGTTACAGGTCTGATGTAAACATCAAACATATTTAATTTGATAAGTTATATCAGTAGGTTAAAGCATATATGTGAAATTTATCATCTTTAACCAAACTATGCCCCGTAGGGGTATTTTGGTAATTTCACATAAGCCGAAAAGCTCAAAACTGAAGTCTGAGATAATCAACCTTTGCTTACTGTTAAAATATCATAATTTTCCTCTTATATCAGTAGGTTTCAACCCGGGTATGTCTAATATAATTTTATAACATACTATGCGTTAAAAACGCTAAATAAGGCGATTAAAGGCCAATTCCGGGTTCAATACTTAAATCTGATATTTTTATATTTCCAGAAGGCTTAAAATAATTTATTTAACATATGTGATCAGTAGCAAAAGGTTTGGAGTCGTTTAGATAGGTAAAACTCATTTTATGGCCTGTAAGGGCAAAACCGACAATTACCGGATTAAGCCTACGACTATTAGTTATGCTCAGCATAAAATTAATTAAAAATCTTTAAAATTCCCAAAATAATATATTACATCAGTGGGTATTAAGTTTGATACCAAAAAGTCGGCTTAACTAGGTTATACGCTAATTACGCCGTTTTATTAACATAAAGCATTAATTTTGCGATATTGAGCATAACTCTTAATCTATAAGTCAAAATGATGTCAAACTTTGCATACAAGTTTATATATCAGTAACTAAGGTTTCTACACTTTTACATTTTCATAATTCACGTTTTAAGGTAATAAGGGCATAACGGTCAACATATGAGCAATTAACGTAAATATGCATATTAATTGGATAACTAGTGAACCAAGGTGCGTAATCACAGAGGGTTGTTCTAACATGTATCCTAATCCAATTAAAGCTCTGAGGCATTTCTAAAACATGCCCAAACGGGTCAGAACTGAAAGTCAAAGTGAAAGTCAAACTATGTGACTTTCGGTTCCGAACCGGGTCTAAACAGGAAATAGTCGGGTTGAACATGTTTGGACATGTTCTTACACTTATTACTAAGTTATAACAATGATCAAACAGGTTATATATGTTCTAGATAGCTAATTATGCATAAATGACATTTTAAGCATTATGTTGACTTTTTAATTAAAAGTTTGACCCGACATTTGACCTGGTTAATGTGGTGATCAGGGGAAACCCTTTTGGGGTTTTATTACCCACATAAATACCAACCTATAACTACTTTTGATTTGAGATATGACTGAGCCATTATTGACTAATCTCGAAGTCAAACCGTAATTACGACGGTTTGACTTTTAGCTAATTAACTAAGCTAAACTCAACTAAACAAGAACTAGCAGACTTACAAGAGTCCAATGCACGAAATATGATCACTTGAGGCTGCTTGATAGCTCCAGAAATGATCCAAGAGTGCAGGAGAAGTTGTGAGGAATGTTTGAAACCTTGAAGGCCTTTTATACTAGTTGCAATCACCATAACAAGTTGACAACAAGGTCTATGATCCATCCACAACTGATTAACACTTGTTACTAGTGCCTAGGGAGGTCTAGGGGTCGTCTACAAGTGAGAAAAACCGGCTAAGTGGGTCAAAATCGCGCATAACAGGCAACAGCCTGTTTTTTGGTGCTGGGCAGGTGCTTGCGCATCGTAACAATATGTTGTTACGGTGCGCAAGCCTTCATCAGGGGCTAAAATTGTTTGATATTTGGTATTTCGAAAAGGCAATCCACTTGCACGAGTTTGGGGCCTCAATTATCAACTAGGGACCTTCAAGAAGTGTCTTATACTGTAACATACCCTACCATTTGAAGTTGTTTCATTTGAATATGTATACAAGACCCGAAAATGAAGGTTTACCATTATTTTTCTTCGTGGGATCATATCATACTTTTGTAATTCCTTTATTGACAATAATTCCCTGAATTGAGGCATAAAGATGTGTATAACATTTAATCGGGTCTTGGGATTTATACTTGAGGTCGTTCAGAGGTAACAATTTAACATGACGCCACTTTAAATCCTACCGAAACATCTTTATTAAATCCGGGTTTACAACGCATTTTTTCTTACATGACACGTGTCGTTTTATTATTGAACCCGAAATTTTCGAGGTGTTACATCCTCACCCCCTTAAAATAAATCTCGACCCGAGATTTACTGAAACAAATGAGGGTACTTTTCCTTCATGGTGGATTCAACCTCCCACGTGTATTCGGGACCTCTACGGGCATCCCATTTTACCTCTAAAATAGGTATATGCTTTCTTCGAAGCTTCTTTACCCGTCGATCTTCATTCGACACAGGTTTTTCTACAAAATTTAAGCTCTCATCTATATGCACATCTGTATACGGTATAACCAGTGATTCGTCAGCGAAGCACTTCTTCAGATTGCAGATGTGGAACACATTGTGAATTCCACTGAGCTCTTCTGGTAAGTTTAACTTATAGGCAACTGACCCGACACGTTCGATAACCTCGAAAGGTCCTATGTATCTCGGGCTTAGCTTGCCTTTCTTACCAAACCGCATCACTCCCTTCCAGGGTGACACTTTAAGTAGGACTTTGTCACCTACTTCGAAGTGAAAATCCTTACGCTTCGGATCAGCGTAACTCTTCTGCCTATCACGGGCAGCTTTGAGACGGTCACGAATCTGGACAATCTTGTCCGTCGTTTCGAACACTATCTCTGGTCCTGATAATTGGACATCTCCAACTTCTGCCCAACAAATGGGCGATCTACACTTTCTACCATATAATGCCTCGAAAGGCGCAGCTTTGATGCTGGTATGGTAGCTATTGTTGTAGGAGAATTCGATTAATGGTAGGTTCTTATCCCAACTACCACCCAAATCAATCGCACATGCACGTAGCATGTCTTCCAACGTTTGAATGGTACGCTCACTCTGACCGTCTGTCTGTGGATGGTAAGCCGTACTAAAGTTCAAACGTGTGCCCAAAGATTGTTGGAAACTCTTCCAAAAATGTGACGTGTACCTAGTATCCCTATCAGAGATAATAGCTACAGGTATGCCATGTAAGGCTACAATCTTATCAACGTATAACTGGGCTAACATATCGGAGCTATAAGTCTCCTTGATGGGTAAGAAATGAGCTGACTTAGTCAGTCTGTCAACTATAACCCATATTGTATCATTGCCTTTCCTCGTCTTAGGTAACTTGGTGATAAAGTCCATGGTTACCATTTCCCACTTCCACGTAGGAAGCTCAGGCTGTTGTAGCAAGCCTGACGGCTTTTGATGCTCGGCTTTGACTTGTGCACATGTCAAGCATTTAGCTACATGAGTGGCTACAGACTTCTTCAAGCCTATCCACCAGTAATTTGCCTTTAGATCCTGGTACATCTTATCAGCTCCAGGATGAACGGAGTATTTGGAACTATGGGCTTCCTGGAGAATGACATCACGAAGTCCTCCAAAAATTGGAACCCATATTCGTCCATTTAATCTTAGAAGTCCGTCCTTGCTAAGAGTTAACTGATCCTCAGTTACCCCTAGCTTTTCGTTAGGATAGTTAGCTTCCAACACAGCTTCCTTCTGTGCAGCTAACAATCTTTCCATCAGACTGTTCTTTATTTCCATGCGCTTGGCATTGATTCGGATGGGTTTAACCCTTTCCTTTCTGCTCAAGGCGTCAGCGACTACATTCGCCTTGCCGGGATGGTATTTGATTTCACAATCATAATCATTTAGGGTTTCCATCCAACGGCGTTGCCTCATGTTTAATTCCTTCTGATTAAACAGATGTTGGAGGCTCTTGTGATCAGAATAGATCACACATTTGACACCATAAAGATAGTGCCTCCAAAGCTTCAGTGCGAATACAACGGCACCCAGCTCCAAGTCATGGGTGGTGTAATTCTTTTCATGCACTTTCAATTGTCTTGAAGCGTAGGCAATAACCTTGCCTTTCTGCATAAGCACACACCCCATGCCAGTGTGCGAAGCATCACAATAAACCACAAAGTCTTCAATTCCTTCTGGCAATGTCAGTACTGGGGCGTTGCTCAACTTTTGCTTCAGAATATGAAAGGATTCTTGCTGCTTAGGGCCCCAAATAAACTTAACCTTCTTCTTAGTTAAGGAGGTTAGGGGTGCAGCAATCCTTGAAAAATTTTCAATGAAACGCCTATAATATCCTGCCAATCCCAGGAAGCTACGAATCTCTGTAGGCGTCTTTGGCTCTTGCCAGTTCATAACTGCTTCAACCTTAGCGGGATCCACCTGGATACCACGCTCACTAACCACGTGTCCAAGAAATTGGACTTCTCGTAGCCAAAATTCGCACTTAGAGAATTTGGCATAGAGCTTCTCCTGATGTAGAAGTTTGAGAATACAACGAAGGTGTTTCTCATGGTCAGCTTGATTCTTAGAATAAATGAGGATGTCGTCGATGAAAACGATAACGAATTTATCTAAGTAAGGCTTGCGGACGTGATTCATGAGATCCATGAACGCGGCTGGTGCATTAGTGAGCCCAAAAGGCATCACCAGGAACTCGTAGTGACCGTAACGAGTCCTAAATGCAGTCTTGTGAACGTCTTCATCTTTGACCTTCAACTGATGGTAGCCTGACCTCAAATCAATCTTCGAGAAGTAACTTGCCCCTTGAAGCTGATCGAACAAATCGTCGATCCTGGGCAAATGATACCTATTCTTGATCGTGACTTTATTAAGCTCGCGATAGTCGATGCACAGACGCATCGACCCATCCTTCTTCTTGACAAACAAGATTGGCGCTCCCCAAGGAGATGAACTAGGTCTAATGAAACCCTTAGCCAGCAATTCATCTAGCTGCGTCCGCAACTCCTTCATTTCCGTGGGTGCCAATCTGTATGGAGCTCTAGCAACAGGTGCTGCTCCGGGGATGATATCGATCCTGAATTCCACTTGTCTATCCGGTGGCAAACCAGGTAGATCTTCAGGAAACACTTCTGGGTATTTAGAGATGACAGGGATGTCTTCTATCTTCGGTTTAGGCTCATCAATAATCACTTGCGCCATGTAGATGACACACCCCTTCTTCAAACACTTGGAAGCCTTGAGCATAGTCACCTGCTCAGGCAGTCCGTACTGGGTATCTCCCCGAATGGTAAGTGATTCACCGGACGGAGTCTTTATTACCACTTGTTTCTGATTACAGACAATTTGGGCCTGGTTATGAGATAACCAGTCCATACCCAGAACTATGTCAAAACCAGCCAACTTAAAAGGAAGTAGAGACAGAGGAAAAAGAATGGTTCTTAATGGATATAACACATCCATCTAACATAGTAGAGACGGTTTCTATGGTACCATCTGCTAACTCTACCTCATAGTTCACTTTTAGGGTTTTGACAGGTAAATTCAACAATTTACAAAATTTATGATCTACGAAAGACTTATCTGCGCCTGAATCAAAAAGTACTCTTGCAAAGACATCATTTACAAGGAAAGTACCTGTTATAACATTATCGTCTTGCACAGCCTCTTTCGCGTCCATCTTGAAGACTCTGGCATTAGTCTTCTTAGCCTCCTCAGGCTTCTTGTTGTATTTTGGGCAGTTGGTCTTGATGTGCCCCTTTTCATTGCAACGGTAGCACTTTGCGTCTTTTATCTTCTTGCAATCCAGGGTTTTGTGATCCGTGGACTTGCAAATACCACAAGCAAAGGATTTTGACTGAGTCTGAGAGTTAGACTCGAGTCTGCACTTTCCATAGTGTTGTTTCTTGCAAATTTTACACTTGGGCTTTTCACCAGAATTATGCCCATCCTTCCTCGACTCCGACCCTTTCTTGTTATCACCGTTCCCACGGTGTTTCTTGTTCGATCTACGCGAACCATCATCTTCTCGCTTCCTCTTCTCAGCCTCCTTATTCCTCAGCGATCTTTGCCTGACCGCATCCAGAGTGAGGGATAAGGAAATGTCAGCTACAGACCTGAAGGTAGCTGGCCGAGAAGCTTTTACGCTTGCCTTGATTTCCGGGGCTAAACCCCCGATAAATCGAGAGATTCTTTTAGGTTCCGGGGTTACCAGATAAGGTACCAACCGGGACAGCGTATTGAAGCTTGTCAGATAAGCTTGGCAGTCGAGGTTCGTCATCACCAACGATAGAAAGTCAGATTCTATCTTTTCCACCTCATGTTGAGGGCAGAAATTCTCCTTGATCAGGGCGACAAATTGTTCCCATGTCATATTGTACAGTGGGATTTTCCCGGTGGCTTGAACTAAAGATCTCCACCATGCTAATGCTTCGCCCTTAAAGGACTGTGACGCAAACTTAACCACATCCTTTTCAGCGCACCCGCTGATATCTACCACCGTCTCCATCTCGTCAAGCCATGTCATACAATCGACGGCTCCTTTCTCCCCATTAAAATCCCTGGGCTTGCAAGACACGAAGTACTTGTAGGAGCAACCCTTGTTACGGGACTCTTGATGAAGCACTATCTGTCGAGATGGGACACTTTGATGGTTAGTAGACTGACGGTCATCACCATCTTTCTTAGGTCCATTCTTTTTGGGAGGAGGCTTGCTATGAGCCTCTGAATGTGTCTTGGGCTTTGAGTGTGGTGCAGAGTGGGTCCTGCTTCGAGTACTACTATATTCTTCGTATTGTCGCTCCAAAGCCCTTGTAACTGCACCATCAACTAGCGCTTTTAATTCCGCACCCGTCAAAGTAATCTGGGCGTTATCATTTTGCTCCACAGGATGGCTATTTATTTCATTTGAGTCAGCCATTGAACTGTTGCAGAAAACAAGGACAATATTTTATTTGGGAGTTTATTATGGAATTACCCCTTAGGGTAACTCGTTAACCATGGTAAACAGAGACCATATTTGGTTAACTTATTAATCGTATTAATTTAGGATATCAATTAAAATCCATCCTAATTATAAACAATAACAATATATATTAGCACATAAGGCTTAGTCACATGGACAATTTAAATTATAAGCTATGATTTCAGAGAATCAAGACTTTTAAGGTTTAAATATATTTTATTACCTTTTTCAGACAGTGAGTCAAAGCTACAACTGTCTTTTGGCTCATGTAGAAATGAGCAAGGCCCGTTGGCATTATATTACCAACGTATGGTAAAATATGATCATCTTAATTGATGATCTTAACCCATGATTCAGAGATCATATAATTGGGTTCTAAAGAATCCTTATACATATAAAAATGACATGTGATTTTAACGAATCATGTCTGCCAGGAGTGTTAACATGTTTTAAGATGTTAACAGGAATTTGAACCCTTTTAACAGGTCTTACCATCTTGGCCCGGTCTTATATTTGACACGAGGCTAGGTTTCACACTTTAAGATTCTTAATTTATAATTACCTAGGCAGATTATTTTAAAAAGGAATGATTTTAATTTATTTATTTCATTTATAAAGTATATATGCACAAATGGCAATCATGAAATTTATAAAAACAAACATTCCATTTATTTATCCAAATATTACATGTTGCCCTAAACGGGTCTTTTCAAATAACAGACTACCCACGCAGGGGTTAAACAAGTACTTACCCTCGCAGGGGCTTAATAACACACATGCCCACGCAGGGGCTACATAATATAATAGTCCACGCAGGGACTCACACCAACAATACACCCACGTAGGGGTTAAAACAAACAAGCATGCCCACGCAGGGGCTCAAAGCAAACATACCAAATACACCCACGCAGGGGCTCAACAGTAAATACAGGGGAAAATAACTGTGGAAGGATTCAACGATCCTTCTTGTTCTTCCCCTTGATCAAACTAGCCAATCCTTGGAAGAACGTCTGTCTTTCCTTACGTTCCTCGTGAGCCTCCCGTTCAACTTGCTCCAACCTCTGTAGAATTTCCTCCCTTTCTGGGGGAGAAAACCGTGGTGGCTGCGATTGCGTCCTGATAATGGGTCTAGGAGGTATAGGGTATCCCTGAGTCGGGTAACTCACCCCCATGGATCCCCATAGGGTCCTTGGGTGTCGTAGTTCGCTGCTAGCATGTACGGATCAGCCTCCGCGTACCCATAGTTGTGATGCGTTGGGGGTTCAAACGGGTTGTAAGCCATGCCACTCGTATACGCCGGGATTGGGTTATCAAATCCCATCGGCGGTGGCTGTAGTACCGCAGGGTTGGAGGGTCCACCCATTTGCGGGTCCTCCTGGTGCGGTGGGTAGTGGCTGGCACTTGACTGATGTGGGGAACTGAAATTAAAGCCCCCCGGTCGTACAGACATGCGGGCACCGGATCTCCTACGCCTCGGCGGTTGAGGAGGTGCCGGCTGAACTGGTGGCGGTGGAGGTGGTGGCGTAACTGCCACAAACCGATGATCCTCGGATGAATCTTGATGATGCGGCTGCGGCTGTGGCTCCTGCTGCTGTTGTTGCTGCTGCTGTTGCTGCCCATGAGACGACGAGTGGTGAGAAGGTGTATAGTACCACTCGTGCTGGGTGAACATGGCCTGGAAACTGTCTGGACCACCGTAGGGTAACCCGTGAAAAGACGATCCGTCGGAGATCTCAATCGGGTGGTTCGGAGTACCACTTGCTGGCATGACGGGGTCCGTATCCTCGTCCATGTCATCCGCATTATCACCGGAGAAGTGATCGTCTGGCCCCAGTGGGTTAAAACCCGCGGGTTCTTGTAAGTAATTGGCCGGATTAAACTGGCCTCTAAAGATGGGAGTGGGGTCACCATAGGAGTGGGCCCGGTGGGGGAGTATCGTGACGTGGTTGGCAACGTAATAGTCAAACAACACAATATAATAATGCACAGCGGAAGCAAATTTAAAATAAGATACAACCGAATTTATTTATTGTAATCAAAGTCACAATATCCGGTGTTTATCCACAGTAGGATCGAAACAAAATAACATTTAATGGTTCAACAGACTTTAGGCATCTTAAGCTTGCGAGACTTCTAATGATGCTTAGGAGAAATCCCAGCCAATTTCGCTTAGTACCTGCATTTAATCTTTTTGGGAAAATACGTCAGTTTACACTGGTAAATACATTCAACTGACTCATTTTGGAAAATGATTGAAAATTGGTTTGGATGCACATGGCATAAACATTTTGTTTAACTTGGGAGAATTATTTAATATTATAATCTTGTGAACGAATTACATGTTACTTATGCGTTCAGTAGCCCGGATCTAGTCCGGGTTAAAGATCAATAGACACACCACATAATGAGTTATACACTGACAGGTGTACGCCTACACCCCGTGCTCAGGTCGTAGCCATCTCGTAAGATGATGCCAAGGATATCCGGGACATGATCATTAACCCCCCAAAGGCTGTAAAGTAAGCAAGACTGTTTAAACGAGCCGATCAAATTATTCAACTACCCACTTAATGTGGAGATTTGATGCTCGATCAAGCGGTACGCTATGTACCGTAACCCAAGCCCGTATAGGGAAAATAAGTTAAAAGTATTTACCTGATGCAAAGTATATTTCACAATAAGCAAATAGCACGTAGCTTTTACTGGTTCTCCTAATCTGGAACGAAGGTTTATAATAACCTATTAGAATCCTAACGGGTCTTTAATTAAGCTTAAGCTTAGACCGGCTAGTTTCAAAGATACGGTTCGTACGCACGATTAAGCGAAGACTGGATAGAATGTGATTTAGACCCGACAAGTTCAGAGACTTGTGTAATATGGGTTTATTATTCACATTCTGGATTTTGAGATAAAACCGATAAGGTTTGACCCGTTTCGGCTAATTTATGTAAACTTGTTACATAAACCGAACCGAACGCGAAATAAGCGTAACGGGTATCCGTAAGAGCCATATACAGGTTTCCTAAGTTAATATGCTTCAAATATGTTGTAACATCAATAGGATGTCTTTCGTTTTGCCCGAAACGAATTTAAACACAAACTATGCCCCGTAGGGGTAGTTTGGTCATTTTAAGGGTTGTAAAAGAGTTTAGATGTTTAACTGAGTTACAGGTCTGATGTAAACATCAAACATATTTAATTTGATAAGTTATATTAGTAGGTTAAAGCATATATGTGAAATTTATCATCTTTAACCAAACTATGCCCCGTAGGGGTATTTTGGTAATTTCACATAAGCCGAAAAGCTCAAAACTGAAGTCTGAGATAATCAACCTTTGCTTACTGTTAAAATATCATAATTTTCCTCTTATATCAGTAGGTATCAACCCGGGTATGTCTAATATAATTTTATAACATACTATGCATTAAAAACGCTAAATAAGGCGATTAAAGGCCAATTCCGGGTTCAATACTTAAATCTGATATTTTTATATTTCCAGAAGGCTTAAAATAATTTATTTAACATATTTGATCAGTAGCAAAAGGTTTGGAGTCGTTTAGATAGGTAAAACTCATTTTATGGCCTGTAAGGGCAAACCCGACAATTACCGGATTAAGCCTACGACTATTAGTTATGCTCAGCATAAAATTAATTAAAAATCTTTAAAATTCCCAAAATAATATATTACATCAGTGGGTATTAAGTTTGATACCAAAAAGTTGGCTTAACTAGGCTATACGCTAATTACGCCGTTTTATTAACAAAAAGCATTAATTTTGCGATATTGAGCATAACTCTTAATCTATAAGTCAAACTGATGTCAAACTTTGCATACAAGTTTATATATCAGTAACTAAGGTTTCTACACTTTTACATTTTCATAATTCACGTTTTAAGGTAATAAGGGCATAACGGTCAACATATGAGCAATTAACGGAAATATGCATATTAATTGGATAACTAGTGAACCAAGGTGCGTAATCACAGAGGGTTGTTCTAACATGTATCCTAATCCAATTAAAGCTCTGAGGCATTTCTAAAACATGCCCAAACGGGTCAGAACTGAAAGTCAAAGTGAAAGTCAAACTATGTGACTTTCGGTTCCGAACCGGGTCTAAACAGGAAATAGTCGGGTTGAACATGTTTGGACATGTTCTTACACTTATTACTAAGTTATAACAATGATCAAACAGGTTATATATGTTCTAGATAGCTAATTATGCATAAATGACATTTTAAGCATTATGTTGACTTTTTAATTAAAAGTTTGACCCGACATTTGACCTGGTTAAGGTGGTGATCAGGGGAAACCCTTTTGGGGTTTTATTACCCACATAAATACCAACCTATAACTACTTTTGATTCGAGATATGACTGAGCCATTATTGACTAATCTCGAAGTCAAACCGTAATTACGACGGTTTGACTTTTAGCTAATTAACTAAGCTAAACTCAACTAAACAAGAACTAGCAGACTTACAAGAGTCCAATGCACGAAATATGATCACTTGAGGCTGCTTGATAGCTCCAGAAATGATCCAAGAGTGCAGGAGAAGTTGTGAGGAATGTTTGAAACCTTGAAGGCCTTTTATACTAGTTGCAATCACCATAACAAGTTGACAACAAGGTCTATGATCCATCCACAACTGATTAACACTTGTTACTAGTGCCTAGGGAGGTCTAGGGGTCGTCCACAAGTGAGAAAAACCGGCTAAGTGGGTCAAAATCGCACATAACAGGCAACAGCCTGTTTTTTGGTGCTGGGCAGGTGCTTGCGCATCGTAACAATATGTTGTTACGGTGCGCAAGCCTTCATCAGGGGCTAAAATTGTTTGATCTTTGGTATTTCGAAAAGGCAATCCACTTGCACGAGTTTGGGGCCTCAATTATCAACTAGGGACCTTCAAGAAGTGTCTTATACTGTAACATACCCTACCATTTGAAGTTGTTTCATTTGAATATGTATACAAGACCCGAAAATTAAGGTTTACCATTCTTTTTCTTCGTGGGATCATATCATACTTTTGTAATTCCTTTATTGACAATAATTCCCTGAATTGAGGCATAAAGATGTGTATAACATTTAATCGGGTCTTGGGAATTATACTTGAGGTCGTTCAGAGGTAACAATTTAACATGACGCCACTTTAAATCCTACCGAAACATCTTTATTAAATCCGGGTTTACAACGCGTTTTGTCTTACATGACACGTGTCGTTTTATTATTGAACCCGAAATTTTCGAGGTGTTACAAGGAGAAACTCCAATCTCCTGGTATGTCAGGTCTCAAGTGTCTATAACGTGTGCTAGGAAAGCGACACATCCTTTCCTCAAGCACTTCTGTGCCTTCATGCAACTGATGATTCGAAGAGGCGCGTCTCGTTTTTCCCCATGTACAATGAGAGTTTCATCATTCGCTAGAGGGATGCGAATGATTTTCTCATGACAGATAACTTCAGCTCTGTTCTTGGACAACCAGTCCATTCCGACCACTACATCGAAGCTACCCAATTGAATAGGCAAGAGATCGATGCTAAATTTTTGTTCGCCAAGTTCCAGTGTGCAGCCTCTAACAACTTCGCCCGACTCAACAAGTTTACCATTGGCTAGTTCTATGGAATAAGGAATTTCTAATCTACTAGATTCTATTCCGAGTATGCGTTTAAATTCCACAGACATGAAGCTATGATCGGCGCCAGTGTCGAATAATATGGATGCAAAGTGATTGTTAATGAGAAACGTACCGGTGACCACGTTAGGGTCCTCGCGTGCGTCTCTTGCTCCAATCACAAATGCTCGAGCCGGAGCGTTGTTTCTCTCTGGGCAGTTCTTCATGAAGTGATCATTGCTTCCACACTTGAAGCATCCTTGGTTCTGCCCTTTCCCGTTGCCATTCTTATTACCAGCACCGTTTCCATTTCGGTTCTTTCCTTTTCCCCAACAGTCTTCTGTTTGATGACCCAATTTACCACATTTGTCGCACCTTGGAATGCGACAAGCTCCATCATGATGATACTTACACTTTTGGCATCTAGGCATGGAGCCTTGGTATGCTTTGGTTGCATGGGTTTTCGCCTCCTGGGACGTGTTAGCGTCACGCTTCTTGCTGAAACCCTTGTTGTTGCGAGTTGCTTGATTCAAGTTTGCATGTTTCCTTTTCTTGTTGCCAGACGACTCAGCATGCGTCTCGGCATTTTCTGTTGGGTTCAGTGAGAGCTTCTTCATACGAACACAATCTTCAGTCAGGCTGACAGCCAGAGTTACAGCCTCGGTGATTGTTTGTGGTTTGGCCGACGTCACCATGCCACGAAACTCTGAGGCCAGTCCCCAAATGTAGCGTTCAACACGCTTGAATTCGGGAGTTACCATGTAGGGAAGTACTCTAGACAGATCGTGGAACCTTCGAGTGTAACCATTTATGTCAGCACCTTCCATGGTCAGGTGCCAGAACTCCGTCTCCAGCCTTTGGAGTTCAGCACGAGAGCAGTACTTCTCTCTCATCCTTTCCTTCAGTTCCTCCCAAGTGAGGCCATAAGCGGCGTCATCACCCAAAGTTTGGGCTTGCAGGTTCCACCAAGTCAGAGCTTCATCGACGAATAACCCAGTAGCAAAAGTGACTTGTTGATTCGCGGTACACTTGCTCATGCGGAACGTAGCTTCAGTCTTCTCCGTCCAGCGCACAAATGCTACTGCACCTCCTGTGCCGTCATAGTTTATCGGCTTGCAGTCGAGGAACTGCTTGAAAGTGCAGCCTGGAATTGATTCAACCAATTCATATGTGAGCAATCGAAGAAATAATGAAACAAAGACCGTTCATAAATTTCCTCATGCTTAGTACAGTGTCTCAAGATTACCTTGAGCTGCATTGCCTCCAGACGAATCTCCATTCCCATTACGCCTAGCGTTGCTTGGTCCTCCACTGTCTTGGGTTCGGTTCGCCTCGTACTGGGCGATAGCAGCGGAGATCCTTTCCTCTAGCAAAGCGTTCAGCTCTTCAGCAGTTCTTGGCAGTGGGGGAGGTGGAGGTTGATCATCATTGCGAGCATTCACAGTTTTCCTGGGTGCCATGTTCTGACAGAACATAACACAGCAGGGTTAGACATTGGTTTGATATCGTCACACTAGACAGTAGTATCATATATTCACAGGTATATATACCACAAAAGTGACATCAAACAATTATTACTCTAGCAGAGTACTTATTAGGCTTGCTCTGGGGGAGTCTATACGTGACAAGACTTGCTGTGGTTTCTGTGCACTGAATCCCATAATTATGTATGCATCCATAATTACGTAACCCCTTGCACAGTCCGCATAGTTCGTTTCATCCTCGTATTTCTTCCTTCAGATAGGCCATCGTTTTCAGGTAAAGTCACGTATACTTGTGACATTCTACCTCTAGTATATGCTAATTATCACACATAATTGCAAGTAATTTCTAGTCAATGACAAGTGCTACTCTAGTGCACTCTAAGTCTCGTAGTGTCTTTTCTAGACTCATGTATTCGGTTTCAGGCAGTGGATGTCGCGGGACGTTTTATGCAATGAAAACTCTTTGAAAAATTGTTTTCGTGAATGGATCCTAGAGATTGTAGACTAGACTCAAGAAGGAATCCTGGTTCACTACAATCGCAGCTCTGATACCAATCTGTCACACCCCTTTCTGCGGCGGAAGCACGAGGTGTGATCATGAAAGGTTCTCATTGCATACGAAGAGTAAACATGCTACATGCTCGTAAAATAACATTCAAATACCATAATTTGAAAACATACGTTAGCGTTTACATCGCTAAGTCGCATAAAACATTGTCTTAAAAGTTTACAACTTTATTCAAAGTTAAACACAAGCGACATCCACGAGCATAAGCTAGACCACGCGCACATCCATCCTAGTTACCTGAAATACATGTGAGTTTTTGGAAAAACGTCAACATAAAGTTTGTGTGAATTCATGCAGCTTTGTATTTCATGTTTGTATACTTTGTATGAAAACATAGTTTGTGAGTAAATCAAGTTTTCATATATAAATCCAGTTTCATGTGTACCCCACGTACACTTGTATAATTCAATCTTTTCTTGAGTACCCCACGTACTTCAAGTTATATATCAATCCTCTTGAGTACCTCACGTACTTCAAGTTATTTATCAATTCTCTTGAGTACCCCACGTACTTCAAGTTATTTATCACCTTTTGTATGGTATGAATTTTATGTAAATACAGTATTTCTGTAATTATCAGATTGTTAATGGGTTGCAAAGCCATTAACCTGTGGCACGTCATAGGAAGTCACCAAACCTAAGGCATTTAATTGGTATATTCTGAGACACAAAAGCACTCCTCGATTCTCGCCCCGACCAGGAGTGTGGCTGCCAGGCACCCGTTAGATCTAACATTTTGTTCTGCGGTCTAGGTATATTGTTGATTAATGGTGCTTCTGTACCCTATTCGTGACACTATTTCTCATAACGCCTCCTACTTGGTTCTCGTTCTCACCAAGCGCGTTTCTTGTTATCATTTCTCATAGCGCCTTATACTTGGTTCTCGTCTCACCAAATGCGCTTCTCATATTCATATATTTCGTCACACTTGGTTCTCGTTCTCACCAAGTGTACTTCTTGTATTTATATCATACCATTTATAAATATTGTACTTTTGTACATGTATTTCACCCCCGAAGTTATAAAAACTGAAAACAGTTAAAGAGAAAAGGGGGAGCATGAACTCACAACTTTGCGTTCCTAGCGTCGTAAACTCCACCGGATTTGCTTAATTAACGTCGTAACCTATACGCGTTTTCTTAACGTTAGTCACTAGACTTGCGTCGCACAAGTACAGTCACTCTCTTTTGTGTATATTCTTGTGTTAAAAATATTCTTATATTTTTAACTAAGTATCTTACTTATATTATTTTCTCCAAAAATAAATATAAGTCTTTTATGTTTTGCACTTTGCACCCGAATTATGTATCTTGTATGTTGTATGTGTATTTTTATATTTCTACTCCTCATGAGTATTTAGTGTATTTTTAAGTCTTAATACACTAGCACGTATAACACATACTATATACACTCAGCACACAAGTTGGTGATCAAATAATATACATTTTTCTTTCAAAAATATATACTTAACATCCATTTTATTCTTGAAGAAATCCTCATTTCTTATCACCAAAAATTAGGGAAACCTTAGTAATACTTTTAAACACATTTTTAGGGAATAAGTTTCTCAAAAACTTATATTTTTCTAAGTGTCAAAATTTATAAAAATTTTGACAGAGTTTCCCCTAAAAATGGAGGTTTCCCACGTTTTCAAAACGTGTGTTTATTTTCTTTTAAATCATCATCAATCATCAACAACAATTATCAACAATAATCACTACTTTCATGAACTTGAATATTTACAAAAATGTGTAGTAACTTACTAGCACATTTAGTAAGTCTTGTTATCTTTAAAAATAAGTTTAATTTCTTAAAAACTTTATTTTTAAAGATTATGAAGTTTTACAACTTCTAGTCGGTTTTTACGAAAATTATTTCTTTGTTAAAGCTTTTGTTGCACAAGTGTCCATACACTTGTTTGTTCACAAAAACCACTTTTGTTTGTGTAAGATCCGGTTTTAAAACATGATTTCTTTAATGCTTGGTCCTTTGAAAATACCACTTGTAGATACATAGATTTACTAGTTTTAAACACTTTTGTACAAGTTAAAACCTTTTTACACAAGTTCATGGTTTATGTGTGGTAGGGTTTCACCTTTTAACCCTTGTTACTTCTAAAATAGCTTTATGTTAAGATCCATGATCTTACCAAACCGGGTTAAACGATGATCCGGGCTACCACATCATAGATCGGGTCTAGATGACCATATATTTCAAATACTACAACTTTTACACAACTTATGTGCTATTAACCACCATTTTTCATGCTTTTAGTAGACTTTTGTGCATCTTTTCGCATTTTAACGAGATTTAACCAACACAAATCCTTTTAACCACTTTAGATAAGTTCAAATATGAGTTTTAAGTGTTATACCTCTAGCTCAAGGCTAGGGAAGATTCTAAGCACAAATCGAGTGGATAAAAGCAAACAAAGGTGGTCCTTCAAGTTCCGAGACCACCAAACCTCCTTATATGGCTCCTTGCACCTTTGATCACTCTTGGATAGTCTTGGAAAAACTTGGAAAAATTGATGGTGATTTAGGGGGTGTTGGCCGTGAGCTTATTGAGGGAGGGAGGAGAGAAGTGAAGGTGTTTGTGTGTGAGAATGATGAGGATGGTGATCTAGTGGGTTATCTTTATATCCTCCAACAAGGTTTTAACCATTGGGTCTAATGTCCTTAGTGTACAAGACAAGATCTCATAAACAATTCAACAAGATCTTTTAATTAGGCCATGTGGGCCGATTTTAAACATGGGGGAGGGGGTCTAGTTGTAAATTTTTAACCATATAGTTTGTTTAATGTTCAATCCCAAGCATTAGTTAGTTATGTTAGTTACAAGATATTTTAGTGGGTGTTAGGGTGCTCGGGGACCCTAACTAGCTCAGAAATTTATAGATAGTGAAAATAATAATATTTTCATATCCCGGGTATAGTCCGGTTGTTCGGTTACATACCGATTCGTTAAAGTGCTAAATTACACCTTTTAGTGTCTAATAAGTGTCTTTTTGTAGCACTATCGGTTCCCAACACTTAGGGAAATATTCTGGATAATAAAACGACATTTCTGCATAATATTTATATGTTCAAATGCTGAATTATTGCTGAATTGTATAAGTTCTGCACTTAAAGTGCGTTTCGGGTGCTTTTTAGTGCATATTTTTGCTTTCGCAATGTCCATAAATTAAACCCTTACACATACTCTAGGGTTTTAATGTATTTTTGTCGTCGGACCTACACCTAGGCCTCAATTCTGATGTCTAACTGCTTTCTGCAGTTCTGTTGACACATTGTGTCTTACCGGTGAGTTTACTATTATTCTGACGCAACGCTCTCGTTTATGCATAAAGCAATATTTTGTAGTATACAACATGCATGAATTCACTTGTTTAATCATGTGTTCAGCCATTGCTGACAATTAAACTCATAATTGCAGTCATTAAGCAATAATTATAGTGTACGGAAATTACCGGTTTGTGCCAGTTGTCACAGTCTCCCCCCGTTAAAAGAATTTCATCCCGAAATTCAGACTGAACTAACTCTCGCTGGAGTCTTCTTGAATAGGTGGGGATACTTTTTCTTGAACTGGTCTTCACGTTCCCATGTGTACTCGGGTCCGTGCTTAGAGCTCCAACGTACTTTGACAAGTTTCACACTGCTCCTCCTGGTCTTGTTGACTTTCCAGTCAGTAACCCCAACGGGTTGTTCTGTAAATCGGAGGGCTTCATCAATATGCACTTCATCCAACGGGATGGTCACGTTTTCTTGCGTTGGACTCTTCTTCAGGTTGGATACATGAAACGTATCATGTACTCCATTAAGTTCTGCCGGTAACTCCAACTTGTATGCCACGGTACCAATTCTTCTCAATATTCTGAATGGTCCGATGTATCGTGGATTCAACTTTCCACGCTTTCCAAATCTGACTACGCCCTTCCATGGTGAGACTTTTAACAACACTTTGTCTCCCACCTTGAAATCTACCGATTTTCTATTTGGATCCGCGTAGCTCTTTTGTCGCTCTCGAGCTGCCTTAATGCGCTCTCGGATCTGCGCAATCTTGTCGGTTGTCTCTTGTACAAGTTCAGGACCAACCATACGTTTATCTCCGGCATCTGCCCAACATAAGGGCGATCGGCATTTGCGGCCGTACAGAGCTTCGAACGGCGCGGCTTTTATGCTCGTATGATAACTGTTATTGTAGGAAAACTCAACTAAAGGTAGATGAGTATCCCAGCTGCCGCCTAGATCCATGACACATGCGCGAAGCATATCTTCTAACGTTTGTATTGTCCGTTCGCTCTGGCCGTCTGTTTGCGGATGGAATGCCGTGCTCAGATCTAACTGAGATCCAAAGGCTTCCTGAAATGATTGCCAGATTCTTGAGACAAAGCGTCCATCTCTGTCTGAAATGATTGAGATTGGCACTCCATGACGTGCCACAATTTCTCTTAAGTATATCTCTGCCAGCTTTCCAGTGCTATCCTTCTCTCGGATTGGTAGGAAATGCGCAGACTTCGTCAATCGATCAACTATTACCCATATCATATCGTGCCCTCTCGGGGTCCTGGGTAATTTCGTTATGAAGTCCATCGAGATTTGTTCCCACTTCCACACGGGAATCTCTGGTTGTTGTAGTAGGCCGGACGGTTTCAGATATTCGGCCTTAACCTTCGCACAGGTTAGGCATTTTCCAACATAGACAGCAACGTCGCTTTTGAGTCTCGGCCACCAATAGTACTCTTTCAAGTCTTGGTACATCTTGTCCGATCCTGGATGGATCGAATATCTCGATTTGTGGGCTTCATTAAGGATGACCTCACGTATGCCACCGCAGAGTGGAACCCAGATACGCTTCTTGAAGTATAAGGCTCCCTCTTCATTTGGCACCATGTATTTCAATGCACCCCGGAGGTATTCAGCTTTACGGTTCTCTTCTTTAAGAGCTTCTTGTTGTGCATCCCGAATGCGTGCAGTGAGGTTTGTTCGTGTCACACCCTGTCTTTTGCGGAAGCGTATGATGTGTGACTAGCTTGTTATCATTGCATTCAATCGTAATAAACAACTACATGATCAAAACGATGTTCATCCATTTATAAAAATTTAAGTATTACAAATACTTGTTATTTAAGTCTTCAAAACACAACCTTTGACAAGGTTTCGATTTAACAAAAGTGGATGACACCTAGACTTGTAGTCTACTTCCAGTTATGACACTTGCGCCCAAGATCCATCCTGTCACCTGAAATACATGTAATTTTGGAAAACATCAACATAAAGTTGAGCGAGTTCATGCGTCTTGTATATCTTGTATGAAAACATAGTTTGTAACCTTTACAAATCAAGTATTTATTGTATACATCACGTTTTCTTGTGTACACCACGTACTAAATGAGTGTATGAGCAAGGACATTAAGGCATGTGAGGACATAGGGAGCTTTAGTATTTTCTCCTTTCACTGTGTCGATTTTCCCTCGACTGTGTCGATTAACCTCGACTGCGTCAATTTCCCTTGACTGTGTCGATTTCCCTCGACTGTGTCGATTAACCTCGACTGTGTCGATTTTCCTCGACTGGGACACCGAAGCACTCAAGTGGTCACATAAGGACCATGAGTGGGGCTCGGCCGTACCCGTTAGATCTAACCCTCGTCCCTATTTAATGAATGTTTTTAATGGCTTGGTCTAGTATTCACCAAGACTTTATGGCATCTTTTGTATTAGTCTATGCTCACATGATCTAGTATTTTCTAGGCTTTTCTTAAAGCTCATCATATTGCACTCACCACGAGTGCTTCTCGTATTCTCAAATCATATTGCACTCGGTTCTCGTTCTCACCAAGAGTGCTTCTTGTATTTTTACCCTTTGTAAAAATTATAATATCTGTAACATGTATTTCACCCCCGAGAGTTATAAAACCAAAAACAGTTAGAGAAAAGGGGGAGCATGAACTCACAACTTTGCGTTCCTACGCGTCGTAAACTTCACCGGATTTGCTTAATTAACGTCGTAACCTATACGCGTTTTCTTAACGTTAGTTACTAGACTTGCGTCGCACAACTACAGTCACTATCTCTTGTATACGTATTCTTGTGTTAAAAATATTCTATATTTTTAACTACGTATCTTACTTATATTATTTCTCTAAAATTAATATAAGTACCTCGTGTTTTGCACTTTGCACCCGAATTATGTATCTTGTATGTTGTATGTGTATTTTTATGTTTATACTTCTCATGAGTATTTAGTGTATTTTTAAGTCTTAATACACTAGCACGTATAACACATACTATACACACTTAGCACAAAAGTTGGTGACAAAATAATATATATTTTTCTCTCAAAAATATACATACTTATATCCATTTTTATTCTTGAAGAAATCCTCATTTCTTATCACCAAAAATTAGGGAAACCTTGGTAATATTTTTAGATACATTTTTAGGGGATAAATTTCTTAAAACTTATATTTTTTCCTAAGTGTCGAAATTTATAGAAATTTCGACAGAGTTTCCCCTAAAAATGGAGGTTTCCCACGTTTTCAAAACGTGTGTTTATTTTCTTTTGAATTGTCAACAATCATCAATCATCATCAACAACAATTTATCAACAATATCCGTCAACAATAATCACTAATTTCATGAACTTGAATATTTACAAAAATGTGTAGTAACTTACTAGCGCATTTAGTAAGTCTTGTTATCTTTAAAAATAAGTTTAACTTCTTGAAAACTTTATTTTTAAAGACTATGAAGTTTCACAACTTCTAGTCGGTTTTTAAGAAAATTATTTCTTTGTTAAAACTTTTGTTACACAAGTATTCCATACACTTATTTGTTCACAAAAACCACTTTTGTTTGTGTAAGATCCGGTTTAGAACATGTGATTCCTTGGACACTTGGTCATTTGAAAATACCGCTTGTAGATACGTAGATCTACTAGTTTTAAACACTTTTGCATAAGTTAAATCATTTTTACACAAGTTCATGGTTTATGTGTGGTAGGGTTTCACCTTTTAACCCTTGTTACTTCTAAAATAGCTTTATGTTAAGATCCATGATCTTACCAAACCGGGTTAAACGATGATCCGAGCTACCACATCATAGATCGGGTCTAGATAACCATACATTTTAATTACTACAAGTTTTACACAACATATGTGCTTTTAACCAACAATACTTGCAAGTTTAGTGGACTTTAATGCTTCAAAATGCAAGATTCCGAGTTTTAATCATCATACATCGTATTAACCACCTTAGATTAGTTAAAGCATGAGTTTTAAGCATTATACCTCTAGCTCAAGGCTAGGGAAGAATCTAAGCACAAATCGAGTGGATAAAAGCAAGGTAGAGAGGTCCTTCGCCTTCCGTTTGCACCAAGCCTCCTAATACGAGACCCTTGATGCTTGAATGAGCTTGGAATGGCAAGAACCAAACTCGAAAATGGATGGTTGAAATAGGGGAGTGTGGCCGTGAGTTATATAGAAAGAAAGAGAGAGTTTGAGTGGTGAGATGGTTATGAGAAATCATGTGTGTTTAAGTTTAGTCTTATAGGCAATTTCAAGTTAATTATCCAATGGTCCTTATGTTTTCTAGATATGAGACAAGGAAGATTAAAATAATCAAATGAGTACCAAGTATGTCTCCCCATAGTTGGGGCCGGTTAGGAGGGGGGGGGTTCTAGTCCATTTCTAACTAAATAGTTAGGTACATAGTTAGGTTAAATAAGTTAGTTAAGTGCTTAACCCGGTTAGTTATGTGTAGTGCTTTACAATGGGTGTTAGGGTATTCAGGGACCCTAACGGGCTCAGAAAAAGACAAATAATGAAAATAACAATATTTTCAGGTTCCGGGTAAAGTCCGGTTGTTCGGTTAGACACTGGTTCGTTAAAGTGCTAAATTACACTTTTTAGGGTCTTTTAAGTACCCTTTTTGTATCCTTTCACTTCCCAACACTTAGGGAAATATTCTGGACGATAAAACGAAATTTCTGCATAATAATCATATGCTTAAATGCTGAATTGAGCTGAATTTATTAAAATTCTGCACTTAGAGTGCGTTTCGGGTGCTTTTTAGTGCTTATTTTTGCTTTCGCAATGTCTATAAATTAAACCCTTATATGTACTCTTGGGTTTTAATGTACTTTTGTCGTCGGACCTACACCTAGGCCTCAATTCTAATGTTTGACTGCTTTCTGCAGTTCTGTTGACACGATGTGTCTTACCGGTGAGTTTACTAATATTTTTGACGCAACGCTATCATAACGTAATTCTTGCAGCATATATCATGCATGAATTCACTTGTATGGAATTCAGAAACTTATTTGTCTGGTAAACCAGATCATGCACAGTCATTAAAGCACAAATTACTGTTCATCTAGTGTACGGAATGTACGGAAAAGTGACGGTTGTCACAGTTCGAATCGTCATTTCCAATGCTCGAACCCTTAGGGTCTTAACCCTTTCCTTTCGGCTCAACGCGTCCGCTACAACGTTTGCCTTTCCAGGATGGTACTTAATCTCACAGTCATAATCGTTCAGCAGCTCGACCCAACGTCGCTGGCGCATATTTAATTCCTTCTGATCAAATATGTGTTGTAAGCTTTTGTGATCTGTGAAGATTGTACATCGAGTACCATATAAGTAATGTCGCCAAATCTTCAAGGCGAATACCACTGCACCCAGCTCCAGGTCGTGAGTGGTATAATTTCTTTCATGAACCTTCAGTTGTCTTGAAGCGTAAGCGATGACTTTTTGGCGTTGCATGAGCACGCAACCCAAGCCTTGTCGTGAGGCGTCGCAGTATACCACGAAGTCTTCAGTGCCTTCGGGTAACGATTATATAGGTGCATCGCAGAGCTTGTTCTTAAGTAGCTGAAAGGCTTCTTCTTGTTTGTGACCCCAGTCGTACATCTTGTCTTTCTGAGTCAGGGTCGTTAGCGGTTGAGCTATCTTCGAGAAATTCTCAATGAATCGCCGATAGTAGCCCGCTAAGCCCAAAAATTGACGAACTTCAGTTGGGGTCTTGGGAGCTTCCCAATTCTTTATTGCTTCTATCTTGGACGGGTCTACATGAATGCCTTTCTCATTCACCACGTGACCAAGAAATTGTACTTCGCGAATCCAGAATTCGCATTTCGAGAACTTTGCATAAAGCTTCTCTTTCTTCAGTAGTTCCAAGATGGTTCTGAGATGTTGCTCGTGCTCTTCTTTCGTTCGCGAGTAAATCAGGATATCATCGATAAATACAATCACGAATTTATCGAGATATGGTTTGCATACGCGGTTCATCAGATCCATAAAGACCGCTGGTGCATTCGTCAATCCAAACGGCATCACAAGAAATTCGTAGTGCCCATATCGCGTTCTGAATGCAGTCTTTGGCACGCTTTCATCTTGGATTCTCAGCTGATGGTATCCAGATCGAAGGTCGATCTTGGAATAGTAGCTTGATCCTTGCAATTGATCAAACAAGTCATCAATCCTCGGTAGCGGATACCGATTCTTGATTGTGAGCTTGTTCAGTTCCCTGTAATCGATACACATCCGCAGTGTTCCATCCTTCTTCTTCACGAACAATACTGGAGCTCCCCAGGGTGAGAAGCTTGGCCTTATGAATCCTTTATCCAACAACTCCTGGAGCTGTGTAGATAATTCTTGCATTTCGGATGGTGCAAGTCGATAGGGTGCCTTGGCTACAGGAGCAGCTCCTGGAACCAAGTCTATACGGAATTCGACTTGTCGTTGCGGAGGTAGTCCTGGCAGATCTTCAGGGAACACATCAGGAAATTCCTTCACCACAGGAATGTCTTCAAGTTTTGGCTCCACAGCCTTCTTGTCTATAACGTGTGCAGGGAAAGCGACACATCCTTTCCTCAAGCACTTCTGTGCCTTCATGCAACTGATGATTCGAAGAGGCGCGTCTCGTTTTTCCCCATGTACAATGAGAGTTTCATCATTCGCTAGAGGGATGCGAATGATTTTCTCATGACAGATAACTTCAGCTCTGTTCTTGGACAACCAGTCCATTCCGACCACTACATCGAAGCTACCCAATTGAATAGGCAAGAGATCGATGCTAAATTTTTGTTCGCCAAGTTCCAGTGTGCAGCCTCTAACAACTTCGCCCGACTCAACAAGTTTACCATTGGCTAGTTCTATGGAATAAGGAATTTCTAATCTACTAGATTCTATTCCGAGTATGCGTTTAAATTCCACAGACATGAAGCTATGATCGGCGCCAGTGTCGAATAATATGGATGCAAAGTGATTGTTAATGAGAAACGTACCGGTGACCACGTTAGGGTCCTCGCGTGCGTCTCTTGCTCCAATCACAAATGCTCGAGCCGGAGCGTTGTTTCTCTCTGGGCAGTTCTTCATGAAGTGATCATTGCTTCCACACTTGAAGCATCCTTGGTTCTGCCCTTTCCCGTTGCCATTCTTATTACCAGCACCGTTTCCATTTCGGTTCTTTCCTTTTCCCCAACAGTCTTCTGTTTGATGACCCAATTTACCACATTTGTCGCACCTTGGAATGCGACAAGCTCCATCATGATGATACTTACACTTTTGGCATCTAGGCATGGAGCCTTGGTATGCTTTGGTTGCATGGGTTTTCGCCTCCTGGGACGTGTTAGCGTCACGCTTCTTGCTGAAACCCTTGTTGTTGCGAGTTGCTTGATTCAAGTTTGCATGTTTCCTTTTCTTGTTGCCAGACGACTCAGCATGCGTCTCGGCATTTTCTGTTGGGTTCAGTGAGAGCTTCTTCATACGAACACAATCTTCAGTCAGGCTGACAGCCAGAGTTACAGCCTCGGTGATTGTTTGTGGTTTGGCCGACGTCACCATGCCACGAAACTCTGAGGCCAGTCCCCAAATGTAGCGTTCAACACGCTTGAATTCGGGAGTTACCATGTAGGGAAGTACTCTAGACAGATCGTGGAACCTTCGAGTGTAACCATTTATGTCAGCACCTTCCATGGTCAGGTGCCAGAACTCCGTCTCCAGCCTTTGGAGTTCAGCACGAGAGCAGTACTTCTCTCTCATCCTTTCCTTCAGTTCCTCCCAAGTGAGGCCATAAGCGGCGTCATCACCCAAAGTTTGGGCTTGCAGGTTCCACCAAGTCAGAGCTTCATCGACGAATAACCCAGTAGCAAAAGTGACTTGTTGATTCGCGGTACACTTGCTCATGCGGAACGTAGCTTCAGTCTTCTCCGTCCAGCGCACAAATGCTACTGCACCTCCTGTGCCGTCATAGTTTATCGGCTTGCAGTCGAGGAACTGCTTGAAAGTGCAGCCTGGAATTGATTCAACCAATTCATATGTGAGCAATCGAAGAAATAATGAAACAAAGACCGTTCATAAATTTCCTCATGCTTAGTACAGTGTCTCAAGATTACCTTGAGCTGCATTGCCTCCAGACGAATCTCCATTCCCATTACGCCTAGCGTTGCTTGGTCCTCCACTGTCTTGGGTTCGGTTCGCCTCGTACTGGGCGATAGCAGCGGAGATCCTTTCCTCTAGCAAAGCGTTCAGCTCTTCAGCAGTTCTTGGCAGTGGGGGAGGTGGAGGTTGATCATCATTGCGAGCATTCACAGTTTTCCTGGGTGCCATGTTCTGACAGAACATAACACAGCAGGGTTAGACATTGGTTTGATATCGTCACACTAGACAGTAGTATCATATATTCACAGGTATATATACCACAAAAGTGACATCAAACAATTATTACTCTAGCAGAGTACTTATTAGGCTTGCTCTGGGGGAGTCTATACGTGACAAGACTTGCTGTGGTTTCTGTGCACTGAATCCCATAATTATGTATGCATCCATAATTACGTAACCCCTTGCACAGTCCGCATAGTTCGTTTCATCCTCGTATTTCTTCCTTCAGATAGGCCATCGTTTTCAGGTAAAGTCACGTATACTTGTGACATTCTACCTCTAGTATATGCTAATTATCACACATAATTGCAAGTAATTTCTAGTCAATGACAAGTGCTACTCTAGTGCACTCTAAGTCTCGTAGTGTCTTTTCTAGACTCATGTATTCGGTTTCAGGCAGTGGATGTCGCGGGACGTTTTATGCAATGAAAACTCTTTGAAAATTTGTTTTCGTGAATGGATCCTAGAGATTGTAGACTAGACTCAAGAAGGAATCCTGGTTCACTACAATCGCAGCTCTGATACCAATCTGTCACACCCCTTTCTGCGGCGGAAGCACGAGGTGTGATCATGAAAGGTTCTCATTGCATACGAAGAGTAAACATGCTACATGCTCGTAAAATAACATTCAAATACCATAATTTGAAAACATACGTTAGCGTTTACATCGCTAAGTCGCATAAAACATTGTCTTAAAAGTTTACAACTTTATTCAAAGTTAAACACAAGCGACATCCACGAGCATAAGCTAGACCACGCGCACATCCATCCTAGTTACCTGAAATACATGTGAGTTTTTGGAAAAACGTCAACATAAAGTTGGTGTGAATTCATGCAGCTTTGTATTTCATGTTTGTATACTTTGTATGAAAACATAGTTTGTGAGTAAATCAAGTTTTCATATATAAATCCAGTTTCATGTGTACCCCACGTACACTTGTATAATTCAATCTTTTCTTGAGTACCCCACGTACTTCAAGTTATATATCAATCCTCTTGAGTACCTCACGTACTTCAAGTTATTTATCAATTCTCTTGAGTACCCCACGTACTTCAAGTTATTTATCACCTTTTGTATGGTATGAATTTTATGTAAATACAGTATTTCTGTAATTATCAGATTGTTAATGGGTTGCAAAGCCATTAACCTGTGGCACGTCATAGGAAGTCACCAAACCTAAGGCATTTAATTGGTATATTCTGAGACACAAAAGCACTCCTCGATTCTCGCCCCGACCAGGAGTGTGGCTGCCAGACACCCGTTAGATCTAACATTTTGTTCTGCGGTCTAGGTATATTGTTGATTAATGGTGCTTCTGTACCCTATTCGTGACACTATTTCTCATAACGCCTCCTACTTGGTTCTCGTTCTCACCAAGCGCGTTTCTTGTTATCATTTCTCATAGCGCCTTATACTTGGTTCTCGTCTCACCAAATGCGCTTCTCATATTCATATATTTCGTCACACTTGGTTCTCGTTCTCACCAAGTGTACTTCTTGTATTTATATCATACCATTTATAAATATTGTACTTTTGTACATGTATTTCACCCCCGAAGTTATAAAAACTGAAAACAGTTAAAGAGAAAAGGGGGAGCATGAACTCACAACTTTGCGTTCCTAGCGTCGTAAACTCCACCGGATTTGCTTAATTAACGTCGTAACCTATACGCGTTTTCTTAACGTTAGTCACTAGACTTGCGTCGCACAAGTACAGTCACTCTCTTTTGTGTATATTCTTGTGTTAAAAATATTCTTATATTTTTAACTAAGTATCTTACTTATATTATTTTCTCCAAAAATAAATATAAGTCTTTTATGTTTTGCACTTTGCACCCGAATTATGTATCTTGTATGTTGTATGTGTATTTTTATATTTCTACTCCTCATGAGTATTTAGTGTATTTTTAAGTCTTAATACACTAGCACGTATAACACATACTATATACACTCAGCACACAAGTTGGTGATCAAATAATATACATTTTTCTTTCAAAAATATATACTTAACATCCATTTTATTCTTGAAGAAATCCTCATTTCTTATCACCAAAAATTAGGGAAACCTTAGTAATACTTTTAAACACATTTTTAGGGAATAAGTTTCTCAAAAACTTATATTTTTCTAAGTGTCAAAATTTATAAAAATTTTGACAGAGTTTCCCCTAAAAATGGAGGTTTCCCACGTTTTCAAAACGTGTGTTTATTTTCTTTTAAATCATCATCAATCATCAACAACAATTATCAACAATAATCACTACTTTCATGAACTTGAATATTTACAAAAATGTGTAGTAACTTACTAGCACATTTAGTAAGTCTTGTTATCTTTAAAAATAAGTTTAATTTCTTAAAAACTTTATTTTTAAAGATTATGAAGTTTTACAACTTCTAGTCGGTTTTTACGAAAATTATTTCTTTGTTAAAGCTTTTGTTGCACAAGTGTCCATACACTTGTTTGTTCACAAAAACCACTTTTGTTTGTGTAAGATCCGGTTTTAAAACATGATTTCTTTAATGCTTGGTCCTTTGAAAATACCACTTGTAGATACATAGATTTACTAGTTTTAAACACTTTTGTACAAGTTAAAACCTTTTTACACAAGTTCATGGTTTATGTGTGGTAGGGTTTCACCTTTTAACCCTTGTTACTTCTAAAATAGCTTTATGTTAAGATCCATGATCTTACCAAACCGGGTTAAACGATGATCCGGGCTACCACATCATAGATCGGGTCTAGATGACCATATATTTCAAATACTACAACTTTTACACAACTTATGTGCTATTAACCACCATTTTTCATGCTTTTAGTAGACTTTTGTGCATCTTTTCGCATTTTAACGAGATTTAACCAACACAAATCCTTTTAACCACTTTAGATAAGTTCAAATATGAGTTTTAAGTGTTATACCTCTAGCTCAAGGCTAGGGAAGATTCTAAGCACAAATCGAGTGGATAAAAGCAAACAAAGGTGGTCCTTCAAGTTCCGAGACCACCAAACCTCCTTATATGGCTCCTTGCACCTTTGATCACTCTTGGATAGTCTTGGAAAAACTTGGAAAAATTGATGGTGATTTAGGGGGTGTTGGCCGTGAGCTTATTGAGGGAGGGAGGAGAGAAGTGAAGGTGTTTGTGTGTGAGAATGATGAGGATGGTGATCTAGTGGGTTATCTTTATATCCTCCAACAAGGTTTTAACCATTGGGTCTAATGTCCTTAGTGTACAAGACAAGATCTCATAAACAATTCAACAAGATCTTTTAATTAGGCCATGTGGGCCGATTTTAAACATGGGGGAGGGGGTCTAGTTGTAAATTTTTAACCATATAGTTTGTTTAATGTTCAATCCCAAGCATTAGTTAGTTATGTTAGTTACAAGATATTTTAGTGGGTGTTAGGGTTCTCGGGGACCCTAACTAGCTCAGAAATTTATAGATAGTGAAAATAATAATATTTTCATATCCCGGGTATAGTCCGGTTGTTCGGTTACATACCGATTCGTTAAAGTGCTAAATTACACCTTTTAGTGTCTAATAAGTGTCTTTTTGTAGCACTATCGGTTCCCAACACTTAGGGAAATATTCTGGATAATAAAACGACATTTCTGCATAATATTTATATGTTCAAATGCTGAATTATTGCTGAATTGTATAAGTTCTGCACTTAAAGTGCGTTTCGGGTGCTTTTTAGTGCATATTTTTGCTTTCGCAATGTCCATAAATTAAACCCTTACACATACTCTAGGGTTTTAATGTATTTTTGTCGTCGGACCTACACCTAGGCCTCAATTCTGATGTCTAACTGCTTTCTGCAGTTCTGTTGACACATTGTGTCTTACCGGTGAGTTTACTATTATTCTGACGCAACGCTCTCGTTTATGCATAAAGCAATATTTTGTAGTATACAACATGCATGAATTCACTTGTTTAATCATGTGTTCAGCCATTGCTGACAATTAAACTCATAATTGCAGTCATTAAGCAATAATTATAGTGTACGGAAATTACCGGTTTGTGCCAGTTGTCACATCAAGGGGCTCTGAATGCAGTATACACACAGCTGTGTGCACAAACTGCACCTCAAACTCAGTCGCGAAGGCCAAGATCTCGTGCTCATGCTTCTCAACGTGAGGACCCATCTCACATTGAGGACACATAGGTATATTCCAGATCTCCGTCGAGATATGAGTATACCCAATCTGGGAGTCGTCAACGAGAGCATCGAGACGAGTCACATTCCCACCGAAGAGCATCAGTTCATACTAGGTTGGGTTCTCAATGAAATACCTACCACAGTGAAGATGACCCAACCTATCGCTTAGGTGACAACGTCAGTGTGTTTAGTCGGTTGAACTATAACAAATGTAAACCCCGTGCGGTTTACAATCCCGAAGCAGAACACAACTATGATTTGATTTACCGCCCTGCGGAAGCAGCGGAAAATTCAAAATTCATCATGGAAATAGCTTTGGCTCCGCTTGAGAAAGCTAAACTACCATCCAATGTGGGAAAATTTAATGGGCTAAAAGACCCTGACGACCACTTGAGGGTTTTCACAAGCACAGGGTTAGTAGGTGGCTGGACTCTACCATTATGGTGTCATCTTTTCGTACAGACCCTTACTGGCGCTGCAAGAATCTGGTTCGATAATTTACCCATCAGGAACATTACATCATGGAAGGATCTGCGCAAGAAATTTCTGACTCATTTCAGTCAACAACGACGATCTATCCGAGACACATCAGATGTCATGAACATTTGGCGTCATGACGACGAAAGTCTAGAGGACTTTATCACCCGATATAATAAAGAAGTACTAGAGATCGGGGGAGTCCACGAGCAACTGATCCGCGCACAGTTCAAATATGCGGTCAGATGTGATGATATGATCAAGGTCCTGTCTGGGACAGAAGGTCTCCCGAAAAGCTGGGAGAAAGTGATGGCAGCAGCTAAGGTTTATGCACAAACCGAAAAGAACCTTACCACTAATAGGCCGCCACCACCGCATAACCGACCTTCCGACTTAGGCTCTAACGGCGGGAGGAAATTCAAGAAGGGATGGCGTGATTCTGGCTCGGGAAACCATTCATCTGAAGATGCTCGGTCAACGATCAATAAACTTACCGCGCAAAAGGAACTCAAACAGGAGAACAGGGAGAGACAATGGACTCCCTTAACTAAGACTCCCGTGGAAGTTTTGAGCACTGAAGATTATCAGTTCAAGCCACCGATCCCCATGAAAAACAAGCGCGGACAAGATCCAGCCCAATATTGCGAATATCACAAAGACAATGGGCATACCACCAACAACTGCATTTCCTTGCCCACCGAGATTGAGAAAGCCCTTAAAAGCGGCGAGCTCACACATCTGCTACAAAACGTGTGCAAGGAAATAAAGCAGATAACTCGAGGCGATGAAGGCCCGAGCAAAAGGGCGAAAAACTAAGAAGAAATTCTATGATCTACGCGCAGAAAGACATGATTCATTAAGACATAGCGGGAGAATAGAGTAAGTTAAGTCCCGTATATTTATTAGTAAACTTTGTAATGGCCTCTGTGCCCTTTCCGGAAATAAACAGCAAAGTTTCTATTATTCTTGTGTTTTTCTTACAAAGTGCATGCAATTTCTTTTAGTAAGCGCAAAAACATTATGGTAATTACAAAACAAAGCCTCATGAACGGTCAGTGATTACGTCACAAACGACCATAAGTTCACACATGAGCTTTGTACCAACTTCATTCGCCTTACTCAATCAAAGTAATTGTACTCATGCAAAATATTGTAAACTAAAAACACATGATATACTATTCTCGGCGTACAAATACGCCTTAAAAACTATCAAACACGGCAGTGTTTTAGTTACTTGCGCAACAGCGCACCAAACAAAGAAAGGGATATACATCCCAAATATTACAGAAAAATTGTTCAATACAACTTCAAAGAACCTACACTAAATCTTCACCTTCATCCGGAAAGATTTCCTTTAGTTGTGCCACGTGATCATCAGATTGCAGCGCAACATTTATAAGATCCATAACGCGAAGTTGCAAATTGTTAAATTCTGTCTTCAAAGCAGAAAGCGCAACACCAGTGTCAACGCCGTAAGTAGCAGATTTGCTGACATCCCAATCAACCTTCAAAGCGCTATTCACATGCTGAGAGCACTCAGCATATCCTTGGGCATACCCGTCTTTTCGCGCAGCAACAACTAAACGCACAACGGTTTTATCCAACTCCTCAGAATTCAACACTGATTCAGTGTTACACCCCGACTTTCCACGTGTCACCGGTGGGCCCGGTGGGGAGTATCGTGACGTAGTTGGCAACATAATAGTCAAACAACACAATATATAAATGCACAGCGGAAGCAAAGGATAAATATTATTACATTTCCGAATATAAAGTACTATCCAGTGTTACAACGGAAAGTAAAGGATCCACAGGCGGATCTTAAAACATATCATTTGTTCAACAGACTTTAGGCACCTAGAACTTGCAAGATTCCTTAGAACCACCCTGAGCTTCCAGCCAATTACGTTCAGTACCTGTCACTTAACCCTTTTGGAAAATACGTCAGTTTTCACTGGTAAATACACTCAACCGACTTATTTTGAAAAATGATTGAAAATTGGTTTGGATGCACATGGCACAAAATATATTGACACTTTGATTAAAATGCTCAAAGGCAAAATTAATCTTTTATACTTGGAACAATTATATTTATAACCTTGTATACAGATTTACATGTTCGTTATACGTTCAGGGCCCGATGTAGAAACCGAGTCAAGATTAACAGACACGCCACAAGTATAGGCCCACAAGAGAGTGAGATACCGTTATTACTTAGTAACTGTCAGGTGTATGCCTACACCCCATACCTAAGACGTGGCCATTTTATAATATAATGATGTCAAGGATATCCAGGGCATGGTCATTAACCCCTAAAGGCTTTTATTTCAAACAATACAGATTAAACCGGGTTACCTCAATAATTTAATCACAATCCGATTAAACATTCAATACCCGACCAAGCGGTATCATTATACCGTATTCCAAGCCCGTATAGGGAAAATAAGTTAAGAGTATTTACCTGAGCTAGCTCCTGTCTTAAATAGCAAGAATCTAATAACTCAGCCGTATTCACTTAAGTAAGCGTAGGTACCATTTACCGAAATGCTCTAGTCTGGAATGATGGTATAAATAATTAATTAGAATGCTAACGGGTCTTTAATTAAGCCTAAGCTTAGACCGGTTAGTCTTAAGGAAATACGGGTCTTACGCACGATTAAGCGAAGACCGCAACAGAATGTGATTTAGACCCGACAAGTTTGGAGACTTGTATAATATGGGTAAACTAAACACATTCTGGATTTGGAGATAAAACCGATAAGGTTTGACCCGTTTCGGCTAATTTATGTAAACTTGTTACATAAACCGAACCGAACGCGTAATAAGCGTAACGGGTATCCGTAAGAGCCATATACAGGTTTCCTAAGTTCATATGCTTCAAATATGTTGTGACATCAGTAGGATGTCTTTCGTTATGCCCGAAATGAATTTAAACACAAACTATGCCCTGTAGGGGTAGTTTGGTCATTTTAAAATTTGTAAAAGAGTTTAAATGTTTAACTGAGTTACAGGTCTGATGTAATCAGCAAACATACTCAATTTGTTAAGTTATATCAGTAGGTTAAAGCATATATGTGAAATTTATCATTTTTAACCAAACTATGCCCCGTAGGGGTATTTTGGTAATTTCACATAAGCCGAAAAGCTCAAAACCGGAGTCTGAGTTAATCAACCTTTGCTTACTGTTAAAATATTTTAATTTTCCTAAAATATCAGTAGGTATCAACCCGGGTATGTTCAATATGATTTTAAAACATACTATGCGTTAAAAACGCTAAATAAGGCGATTAAAGGCCATTTCCGGGTTTGATACTTAAATCTTATATTTTTATATTTCCAGAAGGCTTGAAATAATTTATTTATCATATGTGATCAGTAGCAAAAGGTTTGGAGTCGTTTAGATGTGTAAAACTTATTTTATGGCCCATAAGGGCAAAACCGACATTTACCGAATTAAGCCTACGACTATGAGTTATGCTCAGCCTAAAATTAATTAAAAATCTTTAAAAATCCCAAAATAATATATTAGATCAGTGGTTAAAAGATTTGATATCAAAAAGTATGTTTAAGTAGGCTATACGCTAATTGCGCCATTTTATTAACATAAAGCATTCATTTAGCGATAATGAGCATAACTCTTAATCTACAAGTCAAACTGATATCAAACTTTGCATACAAGTTTATATATCAGTAACTAAGGTTTCTACACTTTTACATTTTCATAAATCACGTTTTAAGGTAATAAGGGCATAACGGTCAACATATGAGCAATTAACGGAAATATGCATATTAATTGGATAACTAGTGAACCAACGTGTAAAATCACAGAGGGTTGTTCTATCATGTATCCTAATCCAATTTAAGCTCTGAGGCATTTCTAAAACATACCTAAACGGGTCAGAATGAAAGTCAAACTGAAAGTCAAACTATGTGACTTTCGGTTCCGAACCGGGTCTAAACAGGAAATAGTCGGGTTGAACATGTTTGGACATGTTCTTACACTTATTACTAAGCTATAACAATGATCAAACAGGTTATATATGTTCTAGATAGCTAATTATGCATAATTGACATTTTAAGCATCCTGTTGACTTTTTAATTAAAAGTTTGACCCGACTTTTGACCTGGTTAGAGTGGTGATCAGGGGAAACCCTTTTGAGGTTTTATTACCCACATAAATACCAACTCATAACTACTTTTGATTCGAGATATGACTGAGCCATTATTGACTAATCTCGAAGTCAAACCGTAATTACGACGGTTTGACTTTTAGCTAATTAACCAAGCTAAACTCAAGTAAAGAAGGATTAGAACACTTACTGAAGTCCTAAGCTTGATAAGGAAGGACTTGGGTCTGCTTTGAAGCTCCAGAAGGCTCCTCAATTGCAGAATGAAGGTGTGAGGAATGAGTTGAACAAGTGTGGCCTTTTATAGTGAATTCAAACACCACAATGTGTTGACAACTAAGTCTAGCACACACCACAATCTTCTCACATGTGTCCTAGATGCTTAGGGGGTGTTTTAGGGGTCAAGGGATGTGGAGAATCGAGTTAGAATCGCGCACAAAGGCAAGGGCAGCCAAGAAAACAGAAAAATCGAAGCTGGGCACCCCTAGCGTGACGCTAGGCCCCCCTCGCGTCGCGCTAGGCCCCTCCTGATCAGAATCCATATTTTTAGATTTTGCGATTTGATCCTTGCCCCTTCAAGACTCGATTAGGCACTTGTTTATTGCATTATGAACCCTCACACTTGATCTATAAGGGCTTTAAAATATATACCCACTTTGTTAAGTCCCCGGTTAACTTAGTTGTTACCCGAAAAGTCCTAACTTTCAACTTTTACGCTTTAACCCCTCGTACACGAATTTGATCATAACTTTCTCATACGATAACGAAACTTTATGAAATTTTAATCGTGCATTCTAGTGAGCATAATTAACCGTTACAAAGCTTCGGGTTTGTCAAAAGGTCTCTCAGAGGTATAACTTAAACATGTTGACACATTTAGCCCCTGTAGTTTGTAATCTCTCACTTTTAGCTTCGTATGATCCATGATTTATTCGTTTGAAGGTATGAGCACCAAGTAGGGTTAATGTATATTATATTTATTCACTGTTGACATTTAGAATACGTATATCCAAATACTTTCCATAATTGTCAACTTTAGTCCTTCTATAATATTTCTTTCACACGTTTAAACATTTGACACGTGTCTACACATTATAGGACGTGAATTTTCGAGGTGTTACATCCTCACCCCCTTAAAATAAATCTCGACCCGAGATTTACTGAAATAAATAAGGGTACTTTTCCTTCATCGTGGATTCAACCTCTCACGTGTATTCGGGACCTCTACAGGCATCCCATTTGACCTTTACAATAGGTACATGCTTTCGTCGAAGCTTCTTTATCTGTTGATCTTCAATCGACAAAGGTTTTTCCACAAACTTTAAGCTCTCATCTATTTGCACATCTGTATGCGGTATTACCAGTGATTCGTCAGCGAAACACTTTTTCAGATTGCTGATGTGGAACACATTGTGAATTCCACTGAGCTTATCCGGTAAGTTTAACTTATAGGCAACTGAACCTACACGTTCGATAACCTCGAAGGGTCCTATGTATCTCGGGCTTAGCTTGCCTTTCTTACCAAATCGCATCACTCCTTTCCAGGGTGATACCTATTGTTGAACCTCATTTCTTAACAAGAATTTAGGAGGTTTGCTATTTTCATAATCCTTAATTTTTCTGCCGAATACTGGCATCTCACTGATGATTATGAATTTGCGTGATCTTATTGATTGTCTATAATGCAACTTTCAGATCTTAATGTTTGGACTTACCAAACTATTGTCTTATCAATGGACGTTTAACATTCCATCTATACAAGGTCTTCAAGGGAGTAGCCTTGATACTTATATATCAAATATTATAGAGAAGCTTATCTTAAGGTGAGATGGTTATTCCAACCATCACTTAACTAATATTAAGGGATAGCTAATCCTTGTCGTTAGTCGAACAATTCGACGATCCTGGTTAGCTGATGGCAAATTCTTAATCGTTGCCTAATTAGGATTGCGGTAATGTATGCATAAGCAAAATAAACCGTCTCTCTTATCTAACAATATCAAACTCTCGGAATATCGAGTTAGGCTATATGAATCTATGTCTTAAAACCTACTTAATCAAGGTTTCGTTTATTCCATAATCAATATGGAGTTTTCACAATACTCCAGCCCACGGCGGGCTACAATTCTTATTTCTACCTGCCTTCCAGGAGGTAAGCAGGGACAACCTTTAAGAAGATAATTAAGATACAAGGAGGCTACAGAGATTTTCCATATCTCAGGCTCCAGTTCATCCATCATTGTCCGTGCCAAATGAGTGACACCTTTATGTTATAAGTCCTCGAATTTCTTAATCGGGAACATTTACTTGGAAAAAAAAAATTTCCATTTTTGGATATCTTCCTTGAATACTACTAGTCGACTTTAGTACAATATGATCATTGGGATATCTTAGGGGTTCCATGTATTAAACCTCCATGCTGATCAGACATGGAAATAATCTATGGGACACACTAGGATACGCCAATCCTCATATGACACTTTAATCAAACATAGTTTGGCATTCGCAGGTGATAGAAAACAATGAGAAAAATAATTAAAATAACATATGTTGTCGTACTCTATGCAAAGAAAGAGTGCTCTTAGATTTTCGGAAGGATTCCTTGCCGATCTATAAGAATCGGTTACTATGGTTTCCTTGGTAGTTATACCTTGTGGATGATAAAAAAAAATTTTTGCTAAGTTTATGGTTCATGAATATTTATTATTGCCTGTACTAAAAACAGGACACTTAGCAGAAATTATCATTGATAAATGATTAAGGAAATTTATTGTACAAGTGCTTATATTTAATCAATAATGGAAATTTCACAAACTAGGCACCTAGCTCAGTTGGCTAGGCGCGCGAAAGGGTGCGGCCGGCCTAGACCCAGGTTCGATTCCGGGGACGGCCAGTTCCACCATTTTTTTATGTTTAATATTAATTACTCGTACAGATACCTGTAATTATGAGAGTTGTCTCATAAGGAGTCTTGATAATTAATTGCTTCTTATCACCCACGATATGGGCTTGATTTTTCGAGGCAACCAATCGATTTTTATCACTATATTGAGTCCTTATGTATGCAACCAAAAGTTTGCTATAAGGGTATTAGAAAAGAGTGATTTCTAATAGATATTAAATATCAATATAGGATTTGTTGGAGCATTTTCTAAAGTAACATCGGTCACTTCCTACCGTGCATTAAATGACCGGAGTCTTAATCAGGTGGAGACAACAGTTCTCAACCTTTATCATTCATAATATATTTATATGTGCCAGTATCAAATAAGTTTCTGCATAAACTGCTTGATAAGGAAAGGTACATATTATACTATTATTATTCTGCACCATCTCTTGGGCGTTCATCCTGACAACTCATGCATTTGTTCTCTTGGCCTACTCGGGCTTCTTCTGATTCCTAGGGCAGTTGGTCTTGATATGCCCCTTCTCGTTGCAACCATAACAGGTTGCATCTTTCAACTTCTTGCAATCCAGGGTTTTATGTTCCCTAGATTTGCAAATTCCACACGGTAGAGGCTGAGACTCAAATCTGCATTTCCCAAGATGGTATTTCTTACAGGTTTCGCACCTGGTCTTCTCTCCCGACTGCTGGCTGTCTCTCTTAAACCCAGAACTCTTCTTATCTTCAGAGTTCCTCTTCCTATCGGAGTGATGGGAATTCTCATCCTCCCTTTTACGCTTTCCGTCTTCCGAGACTTTGGCAGCCTTGTTTCTAACCACATCGAGTGTGAGAGATAGCGACAGATCTGCCACTGACCTGAATGTGGTAGGTCTTGAAGCCTTAACACTGGCTTTTATTTCTGGGGCTAAACCCCCAATGAAGCGAGCAATTCGCTTGGGCTCTGGTGTTACAAGGTAAGGAACCAGTCTGGACAGGGTATTGAAACTGGTGAGGTAAGCTTGACAATCTAAGTTTGTCATCACCAATGATAAGAAATCAGATTCAATTCTTTCGACCTCGTGTTGAGGGCAGTAGTTCTCCATAATGAGAGCAACAAACTGTTCCCATGACATGTTGTAAAGTGGGATCTTCCCAGTAGCTTGAATGAGAGCCTTCCACCACGCTAGCGCCTCTCCCTTGAATGATTGGGATACATACTTCACTACATCCCTCTCAGCGCATCCGCTGATATCCACAATAGTATCCATCTCGTCCAGCCATGTCATACAGTCAATGGCTCCTTTCTCCCCTGTAAAATCCCGGGGTTTACATGACACAAAGTACTTGTAGGAGCAGCCCTTATCACGGGGTTCTTTATTCAGTATGTTTTGTTGAGACGGATCACTGTGATGGTTTGAGGAGCGACGATCGTCATCTCCATTCTTGGGATCATCTTTCTTGGGAGGTGGCTTGCTGTGAGCTTCAGAGTGTGTTTTAGGCTTTGAAGGCTGTGTAGATAGGGTCCTACTATACTCTTCGTACTGCCTTTTCAAAGCCTGCGTAACAGCGCCGTCTATGATCGCTTTCAATTCCGCACCCGTTAGATTTATTTGGGCGTCATTATTAACCTCCGCTGGATAACTATTACCCTCATCTGAGTTAGCCATTACAATTTAACTGTTGCAGAAAACAAGGGCAATAGTTTATTTGGGAGTTTATTAAGGAATTGCCCCTTAGGGTAATTCGTTAACCATGGTAAACGGAGACCACATTTGGTTAATTTATTTATCACATTTATTTAGGATTTCTATAATAATTTATCCTAATTATAAAACAATAACTGTTTTATTTGTGGCACAAAAGGCCTAGTTTCGTGGACATTTTTATTTAACCTATGATTTCAAAGAATCAAAACATTAAGGTATACTGGCACAATAGGCCTGGTCTCAAGGACATTTATAAATTATGCGCTATGATTTCAGAGAGTCAAAGCATTAAGGTTTGAACCTAGTTCATTACCTTTATCTGACAGGGAGTCATTGCTACCACTGTCTTTTGGCTCATGTAGAAATGAGCAAGGCCCGTAGGCACTATATTACCACGTATGGTTAAAATATGATCATCTTAATTGATGATGTAAGCCCAGGATTCAGCGATCATTAAACTGGGTTAGGGATCCTTTGAAGAATCCTTAATAACGTGTGTGATTTCCAACGAATCACATCTGATGGGAGTGTTAACGTGTTTTCAGATGTTAACTGGAATACGAATCTTTTAAACAGGTCTTACCATCTTGGCCCGGTCTTATAATTGACCCGTAGGCTAGGTTTCACACTTAAGATTCTTAATTTATGATTTGAATATTTTTAACAGGTCTTACCATCTTGGCCCGGTCTTATAATTGACCCGAAGGCTAAGTTTCACACTTAAGATTCTTAATTTATAATTAACGCAGAAAAATTTTAAATTGAGGTGTTAATATGGATCTGAATCTAATTTTGGAACTACCATCTTGGCCGGTCTTAATATGACCCAAAGCTAGGTCTTGTCCTTTTTAGATTTTGCCATTTTATTATAATGGTAGATCTTGCAAAAGGAAATGTTATTTTCCATTTATTTAATATTTCTTGTTTAGAATGAAAGTTTAAACTTAATCATTCCACTATATAAAAAATAAAAGTATAAAGTTGCCCTAAGCGGGACTTGAAAGGAATAATGTTGTCCTCGAAGGGACTAAAAAGCTAAATATGTCCTTATAAGGACTATTGAGGAAACGATTTTCAGCAAAGGAGTTTCTTCTTCATTCAATTCCTGAATGCTTTCTCCTTGGTTGCACGTCTCATCTTGGTCGTTGTACGAAGCTCAGCATTTCAAGGCTCCGGGTGTGGAGAATCCCTAGTTCAGCTTCCTCGCTTGGCGACGTATCCAATAATAACAAAAAAAATTGGAAGCAAAAATTTTTCATATTAGGATTAAGATTATTCCTATGTTAAGTCTAGACTCAGAAGTTTAGATTGTGCAAATGTGTAACTGAGATTAAACACAAAAGGCTAGTGTTTAATTCACTCAGTGTTGGCTCTGATACCAACCTGTCACGCCCCGACTTTCCACGTGTCACCGGTGGGCCCGGTGGGGAGTATCGTGACGTAGTTGGCAACATAATAGTCAAACAACACAATATATAAATGCACAGCGGAAGCAAAGGATAAATATTATTACATTTCCGAATATAAAGTACTATCCAATGTTACAACCGAAAGTAAAGGATCCACAGGCGGATCTTAAAACATATCATTTGTTCAACAGACTTTAGGCACCTAGAACTTGCAAGATTCCTTAGAACCACCCTGAGCTTCCAGCCAATTACGTTCAGTACCTGTCACTTAACCCTTTTGGAAAATACGTCAGTTTTCACTGGTAAATACACTCAACCGACTCATTTTGAAAAATGATTGAAAATTGGTTTGGATGCACATGGCACAAAATATATTGACACTTTGATTAAAATGCTCAGAGGCAAAATTAATCTTTTATACTTGGAACAATTATATTTATAACCTTGTATACAGATTTACATGTTCGTTATACGTTCAGGGCCCGATGTAGAAACCGAGTCAAGATTAACAGACACGCCACAAGTATAGGCCCACAAGAGAGTGAGATACCGTTATTACTTAGTAACTGTCAGGTGTATGCCTACACCCCGTACCTAAGACGTGGCCATTTTATAATATAATGATGTCAAGGATATCCAGGGCATGGTCATTAACCCCTAAAGGCTTTTATTTCAAACAATACAGATTAAACCGGGTTACCTCAATAATTTAATCACAATCCGATTAAACATTCAATACCCGACCAAGCGGTATCATTATACCGTATTCCAAGCCCGTATAGGGAAAATAAGTTAAGAGTATTTACCTGAGCTAGCTCCTGTCTTAAATAGCAAGAATCTAATAACTCAGCCGTATTCACTTAAGTAAGCGTAGGTACCATTTACCGAAATGCTCTAGTCTGGAATGATGGTATAAATAATTAATTAGAATGCTAACGGGTCTTTAATTAAGCCTAAGCTTAGACCGGTTAGTCTTAAGGAAATACGGGTCTTACGCATGATTAAGCGAAGACCGCAACAGAATGTGATTTAGACCCGACAAGTTTGGAGACTTGTATAATATGGGTAAACTAAACACATTCTAGATTTGGAGATAAAACCGATAAGGTTTGACCCGTTTCGGCTAATTTATGTAAACTTGTTACATAAACCGAACCGAACGCGTAATAAGCGTAACGGGTATCCGTAAGAGCCATATACAGGTTTCCTAAGTTAATATGCTTCAAATATGTTGTGACATCAGTAGGATGTCTTTCGTTATGCCCGAAATGAATTTAAACACAAACTATGCCCCGTAGGGGTAGTTTGGTCATTTTAAAATTTGTAAAAGAGTTTAAATGTTTAACTGAGTTACAGGTCTCATGTAATCAGCAAACATACTCAATTTGATAAGTTATATCAGTAGGTTAAAGCATATATGTGAAATTTATCATTTTTAACCAAACTATGCCCCGTAGGGGTATTTTGGTAATTTCACATAAGCCGAAAAGCTCAAAACCGGAGTCTGAGTTAATCAACCTTTGCTTACTGTTAAAATATTTTAATTTTCCTAAAATATCAGTAGGTATCAACCCGGGTATGTTCAATATGATTTTAAAACATACTATGCGTTAAAAACGCTAAATAAGGCGATTAAAGGCCATTTCCGGGTTTGATACTTAAATCTTATATTTTTATATTTCCAGAAGGCTTGAAATAATTTATTTATCATATGTGATCAGTAGCAAAAGGTTTGGAGTCGTTTAGATGTGTAAAACTTATTTTATGGCCCATAAGGGCAAAACCGACATTTACCGAATTAAGCCTACGACTATGAGTTATGCTCAGCCTAAAATTAATTAAAAATCTTTAAAAATCCCAAAATAATATATTAGATCAGTGGTTAAAAGATTTGATATCAAAAAGTATGTTTAAGTAGGCTATACGCTAATTGCGCCATTTTATTAACATAAAGCATTCATTTAGCGATAATGAGCATAACTCTTAATCTACAAGTCAAACTGATATCAAACTTTGCATACAAGTTTATATATCAGTAACTAAGGTTTCTACACTTTTACATTTTCATAAATCACGTTTTAAGGTAATAAGGGCATAACGGTCAACATATGAGCAATTAACGGAAATATGCATATTAATTGGATAACTAGTGAACCAACGTGTAAAATCACAGAGGGTTGTTCTATCATGTATCCTAATCCAATTTAAGCTCTGAGGCATTTCTAAAACATACCTAAACGGGTCAGAATGAAAGTCAAACTGAAAGTCAAACTATGTGACTTTCGGTTCCGAACCGGGTCTAAACAGGAAATAGTCGGGTTGAACATGTTTGGACATGTTCTTACACTTATTACTAAGCTATAACAATGATCAAACAGGTTATATATGTTCTAGATAGCTAATTATGCATAATTGACATTTTAAGCATCCTGTTGACTTTTTAATTAAAAGTTTGACCCGACTTTTGACCTGGTTAGAGTGGTGATCAGGGGAAACCCTTTTGAGGTTTTATTACCCACATAAATACCAACTCATAACTACTTTTGATTCGAGATATGACTGAGCCATTATTGACTAATCTCGAAGTCAAACCGTAATTACGACGGTTTGACTTTTAGCTAATTAACCAAGCTAAACTCAAGTAAAGAAGGATTAGAACACTTACTGAAGTCCTAAGCTTGATAAGGAAGGACTTGGGTCTGCTTTGAAGCTCCAGAAGGCTCCTCAATTGCAGAATGAAGGTGTGAGGAATGAGTTGAACAAGTGTGGCCTTTTATAGTGAATTCAAACACCACAATGTGTTGACAACTAAGTCTAGCACACACCACAATCTTCTCACATGTGTCCTAGATGCTTAGGGGGTGTTTTAGGGGTCAAGGGATGTGGAGAATCGAGTTAGAATCGCGCACAAAGGCAAGGGCAGCCAAGAAAACAGAAAAATCGAAGCTGGGCACCCCTAGCGTGACGCTAGGCCCCCCTCGCGTCGCGCTAGGCCCCTCCTGATCAGAATCCATATTTTTAGATTTTGCGATTTGATCCTTGCCCCTTCAAGACTCGATTAGGCACTTGTTTATTGCATTATGAACCCTCACACTTGATCTATAAGGGCTTTAAAATATATACCCACTTTGTTAAGTCCCCGGTTAACTTAGTTGTTACCCGAAAAGTCCTAACTTTCAACTTTTACGCTTTAACCCCTCGTACACGAATTTGATCATAACTTTCTCATACGATAACGAAACTTTATGAAATTTTAATCGTGCATTCTAGTGAGCATAATTAACCGTTACAAAGCTTCGGGTTTGTCAAAAGGTCTCTCAGAGGTATAACTTAAACATGTTGACACATTTAGCCCCTGTAGTTTGTAATCTCTCACTTTTAGCTTCGTATGATCCATGATTTATTCGTTTGAAGGTATGAGCACCAAGTAGGGTTAATGTATATTATATTTATTCACTGTTGACATTTAGAATACGTATATCCACATACTTTCCATAATTGTCAACTTTAGTCCTTCTATAATATTTCTTTCACACGTTTAAACATTTGACACGTGTCTACACATTATAGGACGTGAATTTTCGAGGTGTTACATTCAGCAACCTATGAAAATAAGAAAGGGTAAATAACAAGAAGGCACAAAAACATTCCCGCAACGAAAGATAAGAAACAACTTACACAGGCAATTCCGCGATCTTTCAGCCATGATATATCACTCTTTAAAGGTTCAAGCTCGCTTTCCGCCGTGGCCCGCGCCGTTTCAGAATTTTCCATTTTTTCTTCGGTTTCAGTCAAACGGCGAGAGGTTTCAGCCTTTTCGCATTGTGCAAATTCTAGATCCTTTTTAAGTTGTTCCTGGTCAGAAAGCAAAGCAGTAAGACTTTCTAATTCTTTTTCTCTAAGAGCAAGAGTGGTGCAAGCATGTACCTCTCGTTGCTCACTGCGCTCCCTATGAGAACGCGCTTCTTCTAGCGCAGCTTCTGCATCCGCCTTCTCCTTCTCAACTTCTCTACCTCCGCATCCCGTTTCTTCAGTTTTTCAATCTCAACCTTGAGATTATTGATGACATTACGGAGATTTACCTTCTCAGAATTATCTTTTTCGCAAATTTTCTTCCAGTTTTTGCGTTCTTCGGAAAGGAGGGCAGCTTCGGCTTCCGCTTTCCTCTTCCAACCCGCAACAGACCATTCCTCAGTTTTATGATCAACCTCAAACTTGGCTTGATCAGTTTCCAATTTCGCTTTCAACTGAGCAATCCGGTTTTCATCCGCAGCAAATATCTTCTTGGACACCTGAAAAGCATCCCACTCCTTGTGCATGCTGCGCCATTCACGCACTATACAATGAGTGGTCGATGCATGAGAAGCAGCTTCCTCAAGGTAAGCATGATAAGTTTGTTCGTGAGATCGGCTTTCTTGAAATTTGATTTCCCCCGGCGGAAAGATCCCCTGCAACCAGTCCTGACATACGCGCCAGTCTGAGAAGGTGTCACCCTTCTTCAGATTCCAGACAGGGGCATGGATGTCAGAAGCATCTTTTTCAGAATAAGTTCTATAGTAGTAATCCCCCAGAGTCTCATCTGGGCGGATTGGGGAATTCTGACCAGCATCAGAGAATGCACCCCGATCTTCAGCAGAAACTTTCTCAGGCATAAAACCAGAAACCTTGGAAGGGGAAGCTATAACAGGAATATCTTCCGCAATTTTCTCCTTATCACGGGCAGCAGGTTCAGGAGTTGAGGGGTTACCAGCATCATCCATCACTGGGCTCACAACCTTTTCAACCTCCGCAGCAACTTCAACAGGCTTGTTAGCCTCAACAGTCCTCCCCACGTCACCATCAGGAACCTCCATAGTCTTTAATTGATCAGCGACGGAAGCACGCAGAGGAGAGGATGGGAGTCTTTCATTAACCACAGGTTGCGGGTCTGTGGGAATAGGAGAAACAGGGACTTCTGAAAAAACAACAAAATCTGTAAATTAAATAATGCTCATCTCCGATTTATATTATGTATAGGGAGACAATTTCTTACCATTTATGGAGTTGTATCCTTTAGATCTTTTTCGCGATCCAATGTTCTTTTTAGCAGAACGTGAAGGGCCAACAGTTTTAGTTATTCGGGCTCGTTTAGAAGGTGTAGCGATGCCTGAAAGAGCATTGTGTGCAGCATTTCCATTACCTGATAACTGCTTTGGAGTCTGCAATAACATTTTGAAACAGATGCTATTCAAATATAGAACCTAATTTACATTTGACTTTTCTAGTCAAATAAACCATCAAAATATTGAATAACTAACTATAATTTGACATAAACAAATTATCCATAGTGTAAAGTCAATGGTAAGTTCATTAGCATTTCTATGATTCTATCACCTTATTCCTGCTCTAAATGTCTGCATTAACATTAAAAAAATACTATTTAGACATATAATCAGACTGACTTTTGACTTCCAAAGTCAAACAAACCATAACAGTCTTGATTCTTGAATAACATTCCTTTGACACAAACATATTTCCCCTAGTGTAAAGTCAATGTGTAGATTTCTATCACCTAATTCCTGCTCTGATGTCTACATTATTATATATATCAAATAACATCGCCACTTTGCGCCAGTTGTGTTTGCATGTTTTAGGTTTTGGCCACTGCAGTTTCCATCCTCTTTCTCTGACCTTTTTCCCTTTTCTTCAACAAGTTGAAGCTTCCGACGGTATCAACAATGGGCTTCCTACCTTCATCGACGTTTCGGATCCTGAGGTAGATCTTCAGTCTATCTCATCCAGTTCGTTGCCACCAATTTAGGGTTCGATTTGCCCATCACCTGCGATTGAAGCGGTCCATTACTTCTATTTGTAATTTCTTCTGTCGATCGAAGTCGTCATCGCCTTTTACTCATGCGATTGAAGCCCCTTTCATCATTTCCTCAAGGTATCCTCTTGACAGTGGTAAGTACATACATTTAAAAATGTACTGGATTTTCTGTCTCCTCCTCTAAAGATCAAAAGCATCCTTAAATCCCTTCCTTAAAAATACTTTTTTTTGGAGTTGCAAATGATACTGATGTTATTGTTATCACATTCGGAGGCACTTAAGAAACCAGATATTGAATTAAAGTTTGGTTTGGTCCCAAACCAATTTCCAAATCGAGTTTAGTTCATGCTTCAAACCAGGTTAGTTCTCAATCTCCACCAGGTTTTTCACGCACGTCATTCCTATTGTTTTATTTACAATTTGAGAAATTATCTAATTTTTTTAATCACGAATTTGAGATTTATTGTTTCTGGTTATCAGCTAGGAATGATGCTTTGAACGATGATTATTGTTATAACATGTGATTTGGGATTGAACTGATTAGAAAGAAATGTTACTACATTAGATTTAATATGTGCATACCACATGCTTGATGAAATGCCGTTGGGCATCTAAGGTGATTTTGGTACTTGTGAGTTGTAATCCTCTGTTAATCTACATGTTGATAGTTAACACGACATAGGTTACAATCTGCAGTATGCATATATTAGTATGTTTACTTTTGTGCTTAAGTCTTCCATTGAACTATATGTTTTTAGGAAATAGATTTATGATTAACTTTTCTATATTTGAGTTTTTAGTTATTAGTTTTTGTCATCTATATTGAAAGAATCAAGATCTTTCATTGAAAGCTTTTAATGGAATTTTGTTAATTTAATTGTATGAATGAAGTTCCTGTTGTTCTTAAGGGGAAGTTACATTACTCTTCAACCATCATTTGTTTTTTTCATTAACTAGGCCCCTTCTTCTCCCTAACAATCCTGGACCCATAGTAGTCGAGAGGCACTTAACGCGCAAAGATAAGCTTGTTACCTAGGTACAAGGCACTTAAAAAGTGAGGGTCTTAGATAAGCAAGGTGCACAATATAGAATAAGCCATATGAATTTTGTAAACACATCACTAAGAGACCAGTTGCAGAGTAAAATAGAACAATGAGGTTTGTTTAAATCGAAGTTGAATCCCTACCTAATATGATGTAGTTGGGTTCTTTTGCCTCACTAATTACACTTTGCCTGCAAAATTGTAGCTTAAACAGCGGGCTGAGATGACGTATAGGTGGATTAATTTGACTTTTGATAATGTTGTTTGTACCCATGCTATTTCATCAAAGAGGTCTTAGTCAACTCGCTCAACTGATCAAACTACCCATAAACAGAGGTGCTCTGGTAGGAGAGATGATGAGAGCATGAAATGTGGGAGTTAGGGTAGATGTCACTGCAAGAAGAGGTCAATATCTTTGCTTTGTTAATTATGATCCATTTTAATATTCTCTTAGCTATAAACGGTGTTGGACTTGAAGTCGCAAGAGTTTCATATGTTTCATGTACCTATTACTATCTGCATTTTTTCAGATACTTGCTACGCACTAGACGACATTTTTTCTACACAGAAGGGGGGCCAAGCAAGAAAACTAGAACCAAAGATCCGAACCAACATGAATAGAAGCTACGTTCAAAATGGTAGTCGCTCCGCGTACATTTTTTTTGTCCAGTGTACACACAAGATGCAAAAGTCAGGCTTACAACAATCATTGTATGCTGACAACAAATTCCATATTGTACATAAGCATCTGACAACATATTCCATATTGTAACCATAAGTGTATTGTGTGAACCAGTTTTGAGTATGTATATATGTATTACTGTTATCCGATGTTATCCCCGCCGCGTAGCGCGGGCACAACTACTAGTTAATATTAAGGAACAAATACTATTCAAACATAGAATTAGTTTGACTTTGACTTTCAAATTCAAACAAACCATTACAATCTTGAATAACTTTCCTTAAGACATTTGATTCGGCCCATTTCATTTATACAACAACAACAATCATACCCAGTATATTTCATGTGTACCTAATCTTTATATATTTTTTTATTGGTGATCCAACCGCTCAACTTGAGGGCAAATGTTAGAAATTTACAATACAGTGAGCCGAGCCCGAGCTCGATTAACTTATGAGAGCTCGAGCTTTGTTTTCAAAGCTCGAGCTCGGCTCGTTGGTAGTCTCTCAAGCTCGGGCTCGGCTCATTTATTATCTAATAAATAAATATATTAAATAAAAATAATATAAATTATGGACTTGTTTAGGCTCGCGAGCTCAATAAGTGAAAGCTCAAGCTCAGGCTCATTTACTTAACAAGCTTATTTTTAGGTTCGGGCTTGGCTCGTAAACAAGTTTAAATAAGATCGGCTCGGCTTATTTACTAGACAACTTTAAGTTATGTTAGGCCCTGAAGTGTGAGACTGACGCATCAAATTAATACAATGGGTTATGGTTATGAACTGGGCCGTACCGGGTTAGTTTATATTAGGTTGTGGACCTTTACAGGTCACTTGGGCCAAGCTTTAGGCCATGTGGGCCAAGCAGGCCCAAGGGGAGCCCATGTAGGGACTTGGGCTTAAGTTAGTATATAAACAAGTTTCTAACTTGTTTTAGGGTTGGACATTCATAGTTACAATTTCTCTAGAGAGAGAGAGGCGATTGGTTGTGAGCTTGTACCAGACGATTTTGCTTGTTCAAGTAATAGAATCGTGTGCAAGTTTAAAAGTGATTTTCGGTGTGTTCTTCGTATTTCTTGTTTTTCGGTTTATCTTGAATCTCACCAAGTTTGGATTCCGCACAAACTTGGTGATTGTTTGATATCATTGAAAGATCCGGTTATACGGGACTTACAAGTGGTATCAGAGCTTTTAGAACCTATTTCTAGGCTCGGTTTGATATCAAAGATTCTAGTTTTTCGTTATTTTTGGGGTTGGTGTTCATCGCGTTCTTCGTGTTCTTCGAGGTATTCAAAGTGTTCTTTGGTTTTGTTTAAAAATTTTATCATATTTGCTTCTTGATGCGTTTGAAATTTTGTTAAAAGGGATTGCATTCAAATTTTAAAAGATTTGAAAAAAATCTTTATTTTTGAAAAGGTTAAAAAGATTTTGGATAATCTCAAATTTTTCGGAAAATTGGTCAACTTGTTTGTTTTAAGATTCAGGATTTTGATCAGGTTCATCACGTTTGACTCCATCTCACGGTTTCACTGCTCCTGTTTCTCCGGAGTCGCAATCACCATTTGCATCCGTGTCGCAACCATCTTGGCTCACATTAACTTCCAATCCAGTCGCAATCATCAATATTCCATCATTAGGTCTTTCTCAGTCGTAATCTAGCCAGTCGCAACCACCGTCTCGACTTGTCCGACTCGCAACCATCTTCACGGCTGTCACTTCCACGTCTTCTCCATCTTCTCCGATCGTCTCTCTATCTTCTCCGTTACGACTCGCAACCATCATTGTTGCGGTTCATCACGTTTTGGTTTCGACTCGCATTCACCACGGTTTCGGTTCATCCTGTTTCAGTTGCGACTCGCAACCGCATCCACCGTTCCGACTCGCAACCGTCACACAGTTCATCATCATCACGGTCTCGAGTCGCAATCTCGGTTACGAGTCGCAACAAAAGGTCTCGACTTGTATGTTTTTGAGTCGCAACCGGCTTCACAGTCTCGAGTAGCAACCAAGATTCCGGATCGCAACCACGAGTACAGGAGGTTTCAAGTCATCACTATTACAACCATCATCACCGGAACCTGCAACTTTAGTTAAACTTCTCCGGTCACCATAGTCATCACATCCCATCATTCATCTCCGTTCTTCTTCACTGTTGTTTCCGTACATCATCGTTCATCATCATCAACACACCGCCAACCGTACACCGCCATAACAATCGCTCGCCACTCAAACTCGCACACCACCCACCTCTGCCGTCTTCTCCGTTCGAGTTCGAGGTCGAGTTTACACCGCCGCATCACAACTTACCTTAATATCATCGATCATTATCTCCGGTTACACTCTCTGACGACCACCGTGTTACCTCCATCGTCATCAACCAGTTCAACAACTCCGATCACCACTGCCTTTCGTTAAATATTCGCTCACCGTCGACTTCGTGCACACCGTAATCGTCCTGTCATTCATCACCGCTGACAGTTCATCGTCCATCATCATACGTTAACCACTCATCCTATAATCATCGTATCATCACCTCCATAACGTCTCACCGTTAACCTCCGTCCGACGACCACAACCGGCAACTTTCATCTTCACACGTCAAACCTCCGGTTTGTTAAGTGTAACGAAGAAGAAGAACTGTATTTTGTTTGATTGATTTTTAATAATAATAATAATAATTATAATAATCATTAGGTCATCATTACATAATCATTAATTATAATATTAATAAAAATAATAATAATAATAATAGTTTTCTTATAAAAAAAAAAAAAAAAAAAAAGGTGTTTGTTTGTTTGGTGGTGAATTCGGTTTGACAGGTTTTGAGGCACGGTTCAGAAAGCGGGTTCATTCGTGTGCAAAGTGTTTGAGTTGGCAAGTACACCGGTTCTTGTTTGGTTTGTGTTTTGAGGAGAAGATCAAAAGTATCAACCACCCACTGAAATTATGGCATTCGTGTTTCACAAACCAGTGGCTCAAGAAATTACCAAAGAAGAGATACTTTCTGTCTTTTGCACTCCTGAGTGTCGAGAAAGGGTTGAGGCATATAGAATACACAACGCTGAGCTAATACAAGATTATCAAGACATAAAAAATAAAAATTTTACTTTGTCTAAAAATGAGAAGCTTTATAAAGAAAAGATTGAAGCTCAGCGAAAAGACATCATCAAGCTAAAGGATGATGTGAGTGTAAAAACAGCCCATTTCTTAGAGGCACAGGAGAAGGTATGCATTTTAACTAAGGAACTGGAAGATATTAGAGATAGATATCAAATTAATGAACTTAATATCAAGAAATTTGATTCTTCCAGCAAACTAGTTAAAAACCTGTGCGATCAACAGCTTGCGTACAAAGAAAATAAAGGGCGTGGTTTGGGTTTTAATAAGGCTCCTCCTCCTTATAATGACAATTATACTTATTTACCTATGACTGAGGAGGAGATGATAAATGAAAGTCAAATGACTTATGGTCCCAAAAACAATAAGTCATCATTTAATGGCAAACCAGTTGAGAAACAGAAGTCTACTTCAATAAATTTTGTTTCTAAAGGCACAATTGATCCTAATGTTTCATCTTCGTGTGCCGATGATAGCTCTGAAGTAAAGTGTGATGATGTTCATGGGAGTGAACCGGTTATTATTTCAAATGTTTCTGAACCATATTTTGAACATTATTCTGAACCAACTGAATCGGACATTGCTTTTACTAGTTCTTTGTTTGCGTCGTTTTCAGCTTATGTTTCGTCTTGTGAGCCTGTTGTTTTGGGCAAAACTGATAATGTTTGTGTTGAACCTTTGAACAATAAGTCTGGTGATGAATCTTCTTCAGTTAATGATTGTGATCGTGATGTTTCTAACTCTTCAGTTGATGATTGTGTTACAGGTGAGGTCCCTCAGGATACATTCAGTGAAACCACTGAAACTTCTTCTCAAGAAAATCAAGAATGTCCTGATTCATCTTCTGAATCGGTCTCAGTGGACGTCCCTAATGTTGAATCTAGTGGGACCCCATTGGAAACCGTGGATGAAAGCAAACCTAAATCGGATTCACATGATACATGTGTTGACGAAACATGTGTTGATGAAATTTCAACTTGTTCTAAAATTAAAACTGAATCTGAATCTATTAAAGAAGAAAAAGGAGTTGAAATAAATGAACAGTCACCGAAAAATGTTTCTGAAAATAAAGATAAACCTGAAACACCGGTTTTTCAAAATGATCAAGATAAAAGTGAGAAGGATGAATCTCATCATCCGTCTACATCTCATGCTTGTGCTAGTTCTGATCAGCAGGTACAGAAGAACTCAGAAAAGGCACATGGAACACAAGCAACGCAAGTTCGGTCATCTAGACCTATCAAAACAGCTAATGCTGCTAGCTCTCAGAATCTCCATACATTGAAACGACAGACATGTTTCAACTGTGGAATTCCTGGACACATTGCTAGAAATTGTGTTCATCAACCAAAAGTGCAACAAAATGTCAATATTCACTCTTGTGCTGATGTTTGTGAGCCGGTTCACAACACGCAAAAGGAGCCAAAACGAGTAGATCAAAATCGAGGGTATAAGAAGTCTGCTCATCAAGGACAAGGCAGCAATAATCCTCATAAGGCTCGTGACAAGGTGAATGAAAGATTCAATCAGGGAGAAAAGACGAAGAATGGTGCTCATAGCAAAGAGAGTTCTGCAAACAGCAAATATAAGCACCCAAATTCGTCTTCGTCTGAAAGTCATGTGCAGGCGCATCCAACACGAAGAGGACCTGTTTGTCCTTCAGGGTCTGCAAGAGCAAATCCAGCTGATCAGAATGCTTTCTACATGAAGAGACAAACATGCTTCAATTGCGGCATTGCTGGTCACATAGCTCGGAACTGCACACATCGTCCCTACGTACCATATTATATGCAAAATCGGAGGGTTACACCAAAGGACAACTACCATTCTAAGCCAATGAAGGTATCTTCACCTAAGGCAATGAAGAATGTGAATCCCAAGGTTAAACCTTCTGATGGGGATTGGAATGCTGCTAAAGCAAAAAGAAAACAAGCTTTGAAACCTACACAAATTTCGAAAAATAACAAGGTTGATAAGTCAACTGTTTTGCCAAAGGCATCTAAGAAATCAGAAAAGCCTAAACAAATTTGGAAAGCAAAACAAAAAGCAGCAACGTCTCCAATCCTTGAAACAAAAGGGGACTTGTGTTTGAAAGAAGTGTCTTATTTTGATGCTTCAGGAAATCCCAGGACCACGATGGCCTGGGTACCCATGTCTTACTAATCTCCTTACTTTTCAGGAACAACCAAGGAGGAGCTGTTGACAATCTCTGGAATGTTGATAGCGGTTGTTCCAGAGATAAAAACGGGTAACATTTCACTGTTGCAAAAAGTTCAAATTTTTTTACAGATGATATGTTTCCTTTGGAGGAGATTAAAGAAGTAAGAAATGATCAGCAAAAGGTACCGTTTAAATTCAGTACTTTGATTTGAATTTGATTAGTCTTCAATCTAATGACGGAACGGTTAAACAAAATTATTTTCTCTCTTTCTTAGTTCATTATTTTGTATATATAGTGTCCTTTCTCTAGTAAATGGTAAATTTGCGCAAAAATACAAGATTTATGCACAAATTTAGGGGGGGAGAGGAACATTTAGATAGATATAGAGTTTAGGAGGAGAAAACTCAGAAAATACAAAAAGAGTTTGTTGTATATAGGTAATGTTTTAGGGGGAGAAAATGAGAAAAATACAAAAACATTTGAAAAATGAAAAAGCCAAAAAGAAAGATTGCATGATATGGGAAGTGAAATAAATGTTTGTGTTAAAGGGTTTTGACTAACACATGTAAGGTGTCATAGCTGAAAAGACTAGGATCTACTGCGATATGTCGATAGGCTTGACGCTCAACATGATAAAAGATACTAAGTGATATAAACATAACGAACTATGTACCATGTGGGTAACATACCAATGGCGTATGATCTTATGGTCTTAAATTTTGCGTTGATTGATAGCCAACATCTGAGGTTTCGGGTCTTTATATTGTTGAATCATCCAGGGATATCTTGGTTGTTCTTCTGCTCAGAACAAAAGTTGTACATGACCCCAGGAAAGAAAGTTACTTGGAATTAGCTCATTTCTATTTGAATGTCTGTATGTTTTCCCGATACACACAATTTTGATCTGATTCTGAAATCTTCTCTGAAAAAGTCGTGTACCTCCTCTGCTGCATCCAGATATATGCTGACCTGGAGGTGCTAGGCAACGACAGCTTCTGCTGCATCCAGATACATGCTGACCTAGCTGTACGTTGTCGCACTATAGATCTAATACACCCGAAAGAGGCCCTCAAGTGCCCAAAAGAAACCCAAGAAACCTATATCAAATTGAGAAAAACTCATTTGATCTGTATATTATACCATCTCTACTTAAGATCTATTCTGTTCTCTTCTCAGCCTATTCCCAGTTAAGATTTCAGAAATCTGGATTGGACTTGTGAAATATGTGGTAGGGAAGATACTTGCATGATAGAGTGTGCTGTTTATATTTCCAGGATTTGATTAGTATTTATTTGGTTGTTCATTGTTAAGAAATCAAAACATGATAAAACATATTATATGCAGACCTAGACACAGTCAGGATATCTTAAAGGATGACATCAGTATACTCACCTGCTACGATGAATAGTTGTGCTTACCTTGATCGCGGGGGTATGCCTTGGAATGGGTCACACGGGTATAATAGTATAATATTACCTAAAGCATATCACGAAGTTGAAAAATTGAAAGTTGAGCGTTAAAGTTTAAGTGGACAAACATATTGGCGATCGCATAGACCAGTTTGATTAGGCTCGTACTGAAAAGTGTTCCTTAGTCTGCCTGAGAACGAATTTTGATCCCATTGCAATTGTAATTGTATATTATGGTAGTTGTTTATATTTTGAGTTTTTATTTGTTTTTTAGTTCTCAATATTAAAAAAAAAAAAAAAAATTGGAAAAATTCAAAAATACAAAAATAGTGTCTTGCTTTTCTATAAAACCAAAAATCCAAAAATAGAGTGTTTAATTGTTTTTCTTAAAATAAAAAATGTAACCGTTCTTGAAGATTTGACTGATCATCAAAAGTTGAAAAAAAAAATTTAAATTGTGAAATCCGAGTACAAGTACTTGGATGTACCTGGTGTTCATATGGTACTTTCCCTGTTGCATAAGAAATGTTTGCTTATGAGTTTGTGAGCATGTGCAGAACTTGATTTCAATCAAGAACAGGGGTTGATGAAGACTAAGATGCTGTTAGTTGCTGAAGACGCCTGAAGCAGCTGAACAACAAGATGTACCTAAGTCAGAAGAATCGGATACACAACGCCGTCTGACAGTGAAAGTACATTTGAAGAAGTACCGTGAACCTGCTTGAAAGAAAAAGACTGAAGAAGAAAAGAGCTGTTGAGAATCCTCCTCTCACATTCTTTTAAACAAGATTTTCAAGCAAAGCTGATCGAGATCCTGATATGAAGCTAACCACAAGAGCCGAAGAAAGAGACCCAGTGCTGAGAGTTCAGAAGTCAAGAACTTCCACAACATCTGCAGCATAGCTACAACCATAGATTTCGTTGAAGACGTTGCTGAATTCATGCTATGAAGACAATTTGATGGCATCAGTCTAGGGGGAGATTGTTAGGCCCTGAAGTGTGAGACTGACGCATCAAATTAACACAATGGGTTATGGTTATGAACTGGGCCGTACCGGGTTAGTTTATATTAGGTTGTGGACCTTTACAGGTCACTTGGGCCAAGCTTTAGGCCATGTGGGCCAAGCAGGCCCAAGGGGAGCCCATGTAGGGACTTGGGCTTAAGTTAGTATATAAACAAGTTTCTAACTTGTTTTAGGGTTGGACATTCATAGTTACAATTTCTCTAGAGAGAGAGAGGCGATTGGTTGTGAGCTTGTACCAGACGATTTTGCTTGTTCAAGTAATAGAATCGTGTGCAAGTTTAAAAGTGATTTTCGGTGTGTTCTTCGTATTTCTTGTTTTTCGGTTTATCTTGAATCTCACCAAGTTTGGATTCCGCACAAACTTGGTGATTGTTTGATATCATTGAAAGATCCGGTTATACGGGACTTACAAGTTAAGGGTAAATGTTTTTAAATATCAATGAAAACGAATACTACACTAAGGCTCAACGAGCTTCACATGCCAGGCTTGACCTCGGGCTCAGATAAATAAATGAGCTTTATTTTAGGCTCAAGCACGGCTCGGACTCGATAAGGCTCGGCTCGTTTCGAGCTTTTTCTCAAGCAGCTCACGAGCCACTCGGCTTTTCCTAGATTGACTTCTCCTAGTGTAAAGTCAATGTGTAGATTTCTATCACCTAATTCCTACTTTGGTATCTACATTACATTAAGCAACAAATACCATATAACTAGATTGACTTTTGACTTTAACAGTCAAACAAACCACTACAATCTTCAACAACATAAACAAATTTCCCCAAACTTCAGATCAACATTTACAGTAAAACCATACTCAATCACCGCAATCGCAAACCGAACATACCTTCTTCGGCGGAACCATCCAACGACAGTCAACCCAGTCAACATGAAACCTCAACTTTGACCCCTCAAACTCAATCTCCTCATTAAAATTTCCAAACAAAACAACATACTTCTTCACATCACCATCATCAACAATCACACTTTTCACCACACCAATCCAAGAGATAATAAAACTACATCACCATGCATTGATTTTCTGTGAGACTTGGGTTAATTATTAAATTTTGTGCAAGTAAAAAGACAAGGAGAAGATGACACAAAATGAATCGTTGTTCGATTAGATGCTAATACATTCATCCTCGCCCCTCTTTGGCCTTCCGCTAAAAGGTTTGCCTCTTACTACTATGTCTCTAACCGCTTTCACTAATATTAGTAGCGGTCACCAGGGGCGGACCTAGCATGTTAGTAGGGGTAGCCTCCGGTACCCCCTTGACACTCCGGAGGTAGTGTAAATTTTGAAAAAAAATTGACGTTTTTTCGCTTTCGTTACCCCTTTTTATATGTAACATTGCCCCTATAGGGATTTTCGAGATCCGCCACCACTGGCAATCACCATTCACCAAATCGTTTTATTGATTTTGGTAATTATCACAAATACGACCCACCTTAATGTTATTAAACACCTATACAAAACAAATGTTTATAAGTGTATACAATGATAGCTCACAATATTGCATACCTTTTTTTACCATATGACTGACTATATGAGAACTTGAATCTTATATATTACAAGTGTTACAAACTTTAAAAAAAATACTAATGATTAATACATTTAGATATTTGGATTTTGTCAGAGATGATTTGTAATGTATGGTATAGTGCCTATATAAAAAGGATAATTGCATATTTCCCCTTAAAAAAATTGCTTAGACCGTGGGGTATGGTGGGACGGGGGTTTGGGGCATGGGTTGACACGTGAACTTCGACCCCCCCTCCCCCCGCTGGTGAGTGACGCGTTGGATCGGTATGTCGGGGCGTGGCTAGCCCGCGTGGGTTGGCCAGTTTTATAAAAATAAAAAAAAGCCTAAAATTAAAAAATACACACAAATTTAAAAAAAAAAGCCTAAAATTATTATTAAAATTTCCTATAAATTACGAAATCCTACAAAAAAAAAGATTACAAAATAAAAAAAAAAAACCTAAAGCGTTAGGTAGATTTCGAACAGGGCGAGCTTGTCAAACGGCTTCCGCTCCTTGCCCCGGAACTCGATGTTGGCCACCGCCACCCGGTCTTCATGACTTATATCACCCCACGGGACACTGTCGTAGTAGCCTTTAAAACGGTCGAGCTTCGGTCGTAGCTCGCGCCACTTGTGTTGGCACGCGTTTAAATTTTGCCGGTCGTTCCCCACGTTGTGCCGGTAGCTAGCGAAAGCTTCCGGGCAGTAACGGGTCTCACCGGGTTGGCGGCCCTTCATCCCGTCCACGACACTCGTGACAAGTATTAGCTCTTCCTCGTGCGTCCAAGAGGCCATTTATCAAGTATGGGTAGCGGGTTCGGGTAGGTGGAGTGAAGGGTTGGGATAGCGATGTGGACAGCTGGTGCGGTTGGAGGGTTTTATAGTGCACTTGGGTGAACCGTTTGGCTTGGCCAAACGATTATTTTTTTAAATTTAAACCTAGCCGCTATGGCCTAGCCAACACAGCCAATGAGAGTCGGCCACGGAGAACCGCTAGGCATGCCCAACACCCGGACTTAAACTCCCGCCCAAGGGGCCACGCCGAAACCCAAGCCCACCCGGGGTGGTGACTTGGGCATTTGTACCCAACTCACGCCCCAACCCCCGCCCCATACCCCATAGTCTTAATTGTGTATTTACCCAACGTAAAATTAAAATTGCATATATCCCCTTCCTTAACTATTAAAATTACATATATCCTCTTTCCTTACCTAATATAATTGCAGATTTACCCATTTTGATTTATTTTATTAAAAACTAGTTATATAATGACTTTTTTACCCTTATTTTTACTAAAACTTAAAAAAAAAAAAAAATTTATTCATTTTTACTAGTCTTTATGGATTTTTCACAATTCTTAAAAAAAAATACATATTTATTCATTTTTACTATTTTTACTAAAACTTAAACACTGAAATAAACCGCTAAAATAGTAAAAATCTACAAAAACTAGTAAAAATGAATAAATATGTATTTTTTTAAGTTTTAGTAAAAATAAGGGTAAAAAAGTCATTATATAACTTGTTTTAATGAAATAAATCAAAATGGGTAAATTTGCAATTTTATTAGTTAAGGAATGAGATATATGCAATTTTAATTTTAAGTTGGGAAAATACGCAATTAAGCAGTTTTTTAAGAAGAAATATGCAATTGTCCCATATAAAAACTAGCAAGAAATATGTAGATCTACCATCAAGCTTGTTCATAGCATGATCAAACTGTCGTAAATTATCTTTAGGTTTTTATGTAAGTGTAGTATGTTAGATTATATGGTTTCTTCTATAAGAAAGTTTAAAATATATAGGAAAAATTACAAGTTTTGTCTTTTATCTTTATACCACTTTTCAGGCGGTGTCCTTTTTAACGAATGTTAACAGGCGATGTCCTTAATAGTTATTTTGTTGCAAGTTTAGTCCTTTACACCCAACCCCCAGTTAAAAAACCCTGTTAATTGTTGACAGGCGGTGTCCTTTACTAGGTATTTTGTTGCAAGTTTAGTCCTTTACTTGGTATTTTGTTGCAAGTTTAGTCCTTTACATCCAACAATTAACAGGGTTTTTAACTGGGTTGGGTGTAAAGGACTAAACTTGCAACTAGGGATGAGCAAGTGGTATCAAATACCGATCCCATCCCGATCCCGATAATACCATACCGAAGCGGTTTCGGTATCCACTTTTAGGTTTTTTCGGTATCGGTACGGTATGGTATCGGTATAATACCGAATTTTACCCTCAAAATACCGACACCGTACCGATACCGTACCGAACCGACGTATTTCGGTATCGGTACCTAGTTTTCACAAAATTCGGGATCGGGATTTGTTGGTATCGGCACGGTATGGTATCGGGATCGGGATTTGCCCATCCCTACTTGCAACAAAATACCTAGTAAATGACACCGCCTGTCAACATTCGTTAAAAATGACACCGCCTGAAAAGTGGTATAAAAATAAAGGAAAAAAACTTGTAATTTTTCCAAATATATATAACGTGCTAATACATACCCTTAATACTTCATCAAATAGAAAGTTACATCGGAACATCACAACAGCTCTCCTAGCTCAGTTGGTTAGAGCACCCGTTTAGTAAGCGGGAGGTCTTGAGTTCAACTCTCAACGAGAGCATTTATTTTTGCATTAGCCTCTATTGGTCTGGGCTAGGCCTGTATAGCAAAGATGAGCAGTTTCCACATTAGCTGGCTGTAATCTCCGTAAACTACGCCAAAAGACGAGCTTTCTTACAAATGCGCGGTTGCAAGTTTGCCAAACGCAAGCTTACAGTCACTGATTTGGTTGCGAACGAGAAGCACGTTTGATCGCAACCTTATAACTTTATACTCCTTCTGTTTACGCATAGTTTCAGCCTGCACCCATCTTTAACTTCAACACCTGCATCTTCATTTTCAACTGATCAATCTCCTTCTCCATTAGAGACTTTTCATGTTTGCACTTTTGAAGCTCATTTTCAACTTCTTTACGCGTATCCTCTTGCTGAGACATTTTCGTTTTCAAACAAAGCAAGTCGTGTAAAGGATGTCGAACGGGCCCACGTCAAACCCATGAGTCTCCGAGTCGCTTAACGTTTCCAAACTGTTGTTGAGTACGTCGACAGGATCGTTCAGTTTTAAGTCAGAAAGACGTTGAACAAGATTCCCAAACGTGACCATGTGACCAATGGCTAAACCCTCATGGTATTCCTCTTTTGTTCTCTTCAGCAGCGGCGGAGCTTGACTAAAAGTTCCATTGGGGCCGAAAGATATGGGAGCCAAAACAAAATTTCTTATCGCTATTGTTTCCTCCATTTTAACGGAATACGATTGTTACAATTTTTAGCATCTCAGGCTCGAGTAATGCAGCAACTTCACAGGTTTGCAAATCAGTTCACGACTCAATGAGGTTGCCCATAAAGAAATTCACGGTACCTATCTGTATACTTAATTGTGGATTGCTTGAACTTTTAAATAACAAATACGGGTAGTTTTTAGAAATAATTACCTATAACTACAGACCATAGAGGGTTAATCAATATAGCTACAACAGGGTTATGCCAGAATGCCTTAGCCTCTTAACACATTTGTTCCATTTTTTGCAATTTATGCTTTAATGTTTCAGTTGGATAGCTTTATTACTCTCACATGCCTTAATCCAATGATATTCGGTTAGCAGTAATGTTTTTTGTTCCTTGGATGACAATATATATTTACAATTTTTTTTTTGTCACAGATGTCACAAAAAATATCTGGATGGATACTGAGGAGACACCAAGGAGTTGAAAAAAATAGAGCCGAATGGTGTTTGCATTACATTGCTCAAACCATGTGTAGTGGTTATGGTGAATAATGTAACAACTCTCATCAAAAGTCCTATTTATTAAATTAATTTGACCAATAGGAAACCCTAATTGAAACACCCAAGTGATTCTGCACAAACCCTAAAATTTCCAGAACAAACGGAATCAGGATCAGGGCCCCTAAAACTCAGGGGGGGGGTAAAACCTAGTTAACGATTATCTAAATAAATTGTTGTCAAAAACAAAATTTTCGAATCAGTCAAGTCAGCAAGGCTAGTCAAGGACGTGGCTAACCTAGGGTGAAATCGTGTCCCTTGCGCACCGTAAGGGTTTAGGCTTGCGGTGCGCAAGCGAGGTCAAAATTTAGCTATAAATAGAGGGCATTGGCACTTGAATTCAGGAGTTAAAACGACCTAAATTCTCGCTACATGCACTGAGTTACGTTTTGTTTACTATCACAACACACACGGATCACTAATCGCCGCCGCAATACAGGGTAATAACTCGATCGCTGCTACGATTCAATGTCCGATCGATTAAACGATCCAATGGATGTTTAAGTGCTGCCCACATTAGGGTTTATGCTTTGTCATTCGTTGTTAATTCAATGGATGTTTAAGTATCGCACTTTGTCATTCGTTGTGAAGGTTTTAATCTCGTGAGTTATCGTAAATGGTGTATTAAGTTACTGACTGAATTGTGTGCCTGTTATTAATTTAGGTTAAAAGGCTAATCAGTAGGCTAGGCTCTGCTCAAATTAAATCTGCAATGTGAGTCATTCTCTTTTTATCAAATTACTTTACAAAACCCTATTTATTTCAAAGTTATAATTACAAGGATTAAGTCTTATTATCTGAAATTACTGCCAGTATGTGGGGGGATGTGCACATAGCTACTAATTATTTATCACTTGTGGGTGAAAGGACCCAGCAAGTGATATGTCCACAGTCACAAGTCCGGTCAAGTGACAACTGGGTCAGTTAATTCAAAAGATAGAGACATTGTAATCGCTCTTAATACTGTAAATTATAACAAACATGTCGTTTTAGTAAAATGAATGATTCACTCAGTATTTCCCGCTGACAAAACCTTTTTCAAACATGTTTCAGGTGATCTGTTGTGATCAAGGAAAAGTGCCGAGAAGCACTACAAACTTAAGGAAGTGGCTCAGTATAAAATAAGGAAACATGTTTTGTAAAATACAGATTTCTCCGGGAAATCTCATGATTGTAAATTACCGGGGTTTTATCCCGAGTTGTAAAATAAAATAATCGGGAAATATTTCAGTTTTAAAAAGATCCTGAAGAAACTTCCGCTGTTAATTAAATACCACGGGATTTCTGTCCCGCGACTCCTGAAACGGGTCAAACCGGGTCGGGGGCCGTGACAGAAAAAGGTGGTATCAGAGCCACTGATTTAAGTCAATTAAGTATTTAGAAATACTTAATTTTTTTTATGATTGCCAATTATATGATTATGTGTTTTATTAATTGAATATTTGTGTACAGTATGGGTAAGCAAAAGTTGTCAAACATCTATCGTAAATTAGATAGGTCATCCAACGAGAAGGGAAGTTCATCCCAAACCAAATCCTCAAATCAGTCTGTAATTCCTGAAGAAGGAATATTTGTGCGAAAGGCACAATATGAGGAACCACTATCTCCTAGTAAAAGAAATCTGATTATTAAGAAAAGCCAGGAGAAAATAAAGAAACTCCGAGAAAAGAAGGTTAAACAGGAAACCCAGGAATTAACCAGTAAAACACCTTGGGAGGACAAGTTAGATGAGAAATGGGCAGATCTTTATATGCTAGCTACTGTAGCAGTTAATGGAAATCTTTAAATAATTTTTCCCAAGTATTAGCACCTTTATCAAACTACAGTCCAGAAGCCTTATTCAGTAAATTAATAAATTTACAATAAAACCAAGTGTGTTTTAATTTTCAGTTATTTTGTAGTTACCCAGTCTGAAATAATATTTAAAAGTTTTCTATAAAATTTTGTTATAATTTTTAATTATGTGTATTTTGATAAACAGCATGAATGACTTGTCTGACGCCCTTCAGAGCTTAAATCTCTATCCGGTAAAAATAGAGGTTTCCAGAGATTTCAATAGGTATATACCAGAAATAGAAGATGTTAGTGCAGTATGTCTATCGCCTCCGTCATCTCAAGACCGTAGCAGAAATAGATTAAGTTTTGTGCTTATAGTGTTATATTTTAGTAAAAGGCAAGGTGGCATTTGTGTAATTAAGGGGAACTCTCCTTATAAGCCTTGGCCTATAAATAGAGAACTTAGGGTTCTCATTTAGAACTTTAGGAGAGACTTTGGACACTTTTGCTCATTTGCTACATTTGAGAGCTCTAGTTCTAGAGAGAGAAACTAGAGAGAGAAAGTGTCTAGATGATTCACGGTTCGTGTAACGATTTCAGATCTTTGAATAGAATCACAGTTATAATTACTGTTCGTGTGTTCGGTCTCGCTCGTACACGGATTCCGCACGTCGTACGAGTCGGTTCGCAATCGTTCGGAGCAAAACCGGTCCTAACAAGTGGTATCAGAGCGGGAGTTCGATTGCTTGGATCATTCACATGATTTCGCACTTGAATTCAGCAGATTCAGATCGAAATTTCACTCAGATTTGTCTATGTTCTTCATTTTCTTCTCTGTCACGTTTTAAACAGAAAATCGACAAATTAAACGAGTTTTTACGGTTCAAAATTAATGATTTTTGGATATTGTGTGCGAAAAGAGTTGATTAACAAGCCTACAAATTTTCAGATCATAACTCAAAGTATTTTGTGAGAAATTTGAGATTTTTTGATCGAAAAATGATAAAAGTTGCTGCTGTTACGTTTGTTGTTCTCCGCACGGATGGCAATCCGTGCGGATGACCATTAGACTATCCGGGTTGACCAATACGCACGCATGACCTATCCGTGCGGATAAGTCATACGCACGGATAACATTTCATTAATCAGTGTTGACCTGTTGACTCTGTCACACGCACGGATAACATTACACGTCACTACAATCCGTGTCACTTCATATCACCTAAGCGAATATTAACTTGTCAGTCAACATTGTCAGTCATTAAAAATCACATTGTTATTCTCAGATCATCAGCCCAATCATTCAATAGTATTCATTTTAGTTGTTGGCCACTATTAATGTGATAATCAGAAATTAAATGTGCATGTGATTGTTATTTTGTTGTCATCAGATATCATGTGCTGATTGTTCAAAGGTCCAATAAGATCATGTTGTCTGCCATCTTCATTAAGAATATGAATTGAGTTTTGGGGGTCCAATGAAAGTATTACATGATGTCAGCCGATTCATACATTGCACGTGATACATTAATTGTTTGCATGTGATATTATTTGTTGGTCGAATAGGAGTTGTGTCATTCGTACGTATAAGTCATACGCACGGATAGTATAAGTCATCCCACGGATAGCCATACGTGCGGATAGCGTCATACGTACGGATAGCCATACGCACGGATAGCCATACGTGCGGATAGCGTCATACGCACGTACAGGTCATACGCACGTACTTGCCATACGCACGGACAACTTGTACGCGCGGATAACATTCCCACCCGTGCGTATCACCACCCGTGCGGATAACATTATCCGAATACCCATCCGCACGCACAGCCATCCGTGTTGACTTGTTGACCTCTCGGAACGGATACACTACTCACGCGGATATCATTACACGTCAGAACAATCAGTGTCAAAGCACATGACATTTAATTGAATTGTCGGTTGTACATGTGATAAAAGGGAATCGACACTAGTGAATTGAGGCCCAATCAGGTTAATTGAGTAAAAGGTTGAATATATGTAAGTATATAAGTGTGGCCCAATCACGTTTGTTTGTAAATTGATGTTGTCGGATCCAATTGTTTGAACATTATTTTGTCATCAGATCATTAAATCAAACGACCCAATCAAAGACAACTTAAAATTTGTGAACTACAAAAATTATTGGATTGAACATTTTGGGTCGTTAAACTTGTGGATCAAGATTTAATTGTGTGATTGTTTGTGATTATAAACCCAAGATTCATAATTGACGGCTCAGTTCTCGAACATCATTTCGTGCAGTCCATTCATTTAGTGATTTCATCCGAACAACATTGAATCGTATCCGCAAGTCTTTGACACAAGTCTTAGATTGGTTTCATCAACACACTGTTACATATTCAATTTGTTTTGAATTGATCATTTATTTGTTTGATTGTTCTTAGTTGTTTGAAGATGTCAAGCAGTAAGGTTGATCATGATAGTAACAGTGAAAAAGTCCTCGCTTCTAAAGTTTGTACGTTTACGATCAGTGGAAGTAATTTTATGGAACAGCACTGGTATTTCTGTTATACATGTGATTTGACCGTTTTAAAAGGTTGTTGTTCTGTTTGTGCAGATGTTTGTCATCGAGGACATCGTGTTGTCTACTCTCGATCAAGTAGGTTTTTTTGCGACTGTGGAGCAGGGAGTGTACAGGACAGCAGTTGTCAGTGCCTGAAGCCTAGGAAATTCACTGGAGATGATGGGGATCAGATGCCTGAAATTGCTACTGGTAATCAGTTGAAAGTGAATGATGATCAAGAAGCTAAGAACATGCCAATATTTGATCATGGTGATTCAGATTCTGAAGAGGAGCAGATTTCAAGTCAAACAAAATGTGAAGTTGTGATGACTGAAAAACAACAGGTGTTTGAAGAAGTAATTACAAAGAAAGAAGTTGATGTTGAAAAGATGAATGAAAAATGCTCAAAATGTGATAAACTTGGAGCAGACAATGCCAAATTCTTGAGTGATGCGGAGAATTTGACATTGGAAAACAAAGCTTTGAAAGATGGGAAGAAAGCTGATGATGAACAGATTCTGGAGTTGCGCTTGAACTGTGAAAAACTAAAATCAGAAAATATCAAACTGTTGAGTGACATGGACAGTTTGACATTGGATAACAAGATTTTGAAAGAAAAAGAAAAAGAGTTTGAAAATGAAAAATTAAAATTTGAAAATGATTTCAAAAGTCAGTTAAAGATTTTAGAAGATGAGAGAGATGTTTTTGGTAAAAATAATCTTGAAAAACAATGTGAAATAAATTCTCATCTTGATAAAATCATTCGACTTGAGCATGAAGCCGAAGGTAATAGAAAGAAAATTGCTGATTTAGAAAAGAAATTGAAAAGTTTTGTGACTTCTGCACCATATGTGTGTCCAAAACCGATCAATTCTGTTCCAATAAGTGATAATGTCACAAATTTTGACAAAGTCAAAATTGAAGATTGTGATGACAAAGCTGATGATGAAAAAGAAAAGAAAAGAAAAATATTTTTAGATTTACAAGAAAAATTTAAAAATACTGTTTTGCAATCTACTGAAACAGGTGAATGTTCTAAACAAAAACCTGTTAAGAAGAGTGTAGAACAGAAACAAAAAGTTAAAAATTCGAAAAATTTTAAAAATGAAAATAAAAGCTCATCAGTTCAGTCATCCAATCATTATAAAAAATCACAAAAATTTGTAAATGAAAATTCACAAAATGATGGTAATAAGTGGTGCAGGTTTGACCACAGTGCTCAAAAGACAAATCCAGCATTGAAGAGGAGAAATGATTATCACCAAGCCAAACAATGTTATGATCTGAAGGTTTGGACTGACAGAAGAGGATGGTACGATAACAGAGTGTGCTACACCTGTGGTAAGAGAGGACACATTGCTGTTAACTGCCAAAATCGGTATTGTGAGACAAGAAGATGCTTTGAATGTAATATCAGAGGACACATTGCCAGAGATTACCCAAGGAGATCGATGGGGAGATCAAGGGTTGAATATCAGAGAACGGTAAAGAAACCAGTCACTGTCAAGCCCAAAGAACAGAAAGTGGAAGATAAGAAAATAAAGCTTTCACAGGGGCAGAGAGACAGATTGAGGAAGAAGGCGAGAGAGTATTTGGAGAAGATTTTGTCTTCAGGTTCACCAGTTGGTTCGAATAAAAGTTCTGATGAATCGATTCACTCGACTGCAAAGTCAAGCAAATCGAATTCTTCAGATGCAAATCTGAGGACAAACAAGAAGAAAAAGAAAGTTATTGGTGATGAATCTGGCTCATCCAAGTCAGACAAGCCAAGTTCGGGCAATGAATTTGATTCCACAAAATCAGAGGAGCCACAAGTTGAGGTAATAAAGGAAGAGACAGTTCCTTTAATGAATGAAGAGAACTTTCCACCATTACGAGCCGCAAACCTAAAATCAAAAGGTGTTGATGCTGGAAAAATGTTTAATAGCAATGTTAAACATATTTTTAGCAAGATGGCTGATGGAAAGGTAAAAGGGGCAAAAGAATTTTATGAAGAAAAGAGAAATGTTCAAAACACACCCAAGACTGGTCAGGCTTGGGTACATAAATTTGTTGGTTGAATTTCTGACTTGCCGGAGCTTCCAGGTTGGTAAGTGTGAAGCAGGTATCGGCATCATTCTTGAGAAATTCACAGGATGGTAACTGTGATATTTCGTCTTACGAGTGGTTAATCAAGGACATTAAGTTGTACTTGATTCTCTACAAGTGATAGTGGTGTTTGACCTAATAATGTTAAATTTTTCAAAAATGGTTAAAAGAGAACAGGGTTATGTGATGACCCCGAACCCACAAGTGATGGGTAAACAAACTAATTTTTCCGGAAAAACCATTCTGATTAAAACAAACTTAAGTGTTTTGAAATCATTATGGGAAAATAGTTTGTTGTAAGGGGGAGTTCTGCTTGAATACGCCGAAACCCTCACTGCTGAACAAACATGATTACTTTCACAAGATTGAAAAACGGTTTTCAAACTGTCGAAAATCAATGGGTTGTAAATCATGGGGGTACGTTATATTTTCTGCAAATCAGTGCATGAAAAGCAGAAAATGGATGGTGAGACAAAGCTATTAGTATCGGTTTGTCAAATTTTCTTTAAATGATTTTGAATTTTAGGGGGAGTAGTATTTGTCAGAAAATCCAAAAATATTAGAAAATTTGAAAAAGCCAAAAACATTAAAAAATGAAATTGAGTTTTTGTGTAAAAAGAGGAAATGATAGTACATCAGTAGACAGTTACAGTATGCTAAAGAAATGTAATGATTATATAGCGTTAAACAGTCTCACTGATGATATGCCGATAGATTTTTATACATTTAGTAAACTTTTTTGGGATATAAACTTAAATTCAAACTTGCTTATTTCGTGGGGAACACTACTTGGATATATAGGTAACCCCTGAAATCTCGTTTGAAAGGTCCCTCTTTCTGAGATACTAGGTCTTTATGCTTAGTGATATCTGGGGTATTATCCCGGGACTTCTGATTTTGCGGAAGCAATGGCCTAGTCCCCGGAGAATACTTTCCGCATTGCTTGAAACATAGCACAGCCCTCAGCTAAAAAATGATGAAACATTGAAAAATGCTAATCATGGCTGTTGTAACAAAAATATCCTCTAAAGGGGACACACCAAAAGTCGAGCCGTCATCTCTCTGCTGAACGGAAGTTCTGACCTGAGCTCTCACGGTTTCGTACTATAATTTATTCCCTTTACAGATATCATCTAGGTATACTCACCTGTAAGACTGAATATTGTGATCTGGATACGGGAGTATATTCAAGAGGTGGGACACATGAATGAGTTTAAGTTCTTAATTCATCTAATTCGTATCCTGAATCAGTTGAAGTTTGTATGAAAATTTAAGTGGATCAGTATATCGACAATCTAAGTGAATTGTTTAATTCTTAATGTGTAACTAAGCTCAACGGTACTTGTGACTTGTCAAAAACTGATATGATCCTCTGATGCAAACTCAAACAAAAATATTGTATGTAAATATGTTTGTACATGTAAAACCCGTTAGGATCTTTCAATGATATCAACCTTTAACTTGTGAAGGTGCGGAAAACAATCACAAGTCGATTCAAGAACAAACAATAATAATTAACACAAGAATAACAAATGAATCACAAACCGAAATCTTGCATTCAATGATAAAGCAAAGACTGATACAAGACTTCAACTGAACTCGGTTCCTTGTGTTCCTTGTGTCGCAACCAAACAACTGACCAACAACCTCAACCAAGAGGTTGAGGTTTGTTTAAATACAAAACAACTGGGCTAAACATTAGGCCCATTGCGACATCAAGCTTACTAGCCCAACCCATACAAAATCGACCCAAAACATGTAAAATAAATAAGTACATAATCAACCCTTAAACTATGCTAACCTACATGAATAAACCTTCAGGTTCCAACAATGTTAATTATGTTCCAACAATGTCAAAGAATTTAATGGTGGATATGTCTCATTTGCGGGAGGAGATTCAGGCAGAATCACGTTAAAAGGAACAGTACGAAACGGCGTGTTAAGCTTCGAAAATGTTAATTATGTTCCAGAACTGAAACACAATCTGTTGAGCATTTCTCAGATTTGTGATCGAGGGAATTCAGTTCACTTTACAAAGAAAGGATGTCATGTTCTTAAACCTGGAATTGTCATTCCAGAAGACTGGTTCTTAATGTCAGCAGAGAGACGAGGAAACGCTTATGTGATTGATATGAACAAGAAACCGTGTGAAGAAATTACTTGCCTATTTTCGAAGATTTTAGAACATGATGGTCTACTGTGGCATCGTCGCCTTGGGCATGTGAACATGAAGAATTTGAATCGACTAGCAAAAGGTCAATTAGTACGCGATCTTCCGATAAAAGATTTCATGTTGGTTGAAAGGTGTGTTGCTTGTGCAAAAGGAAAAGCTCATCGAAAATCTCATAAGACAAAACCAGCACCATCGACGAAGGCCGTGCTTGAACTACTTCACATGGATCTTTTTGGTCCAGTGAATGTGTTGAGTATTGGCAAGAAAGCTTATTGTCTTGTAATTGTCGATGATTATTCTCGCTACACCTGGGTATATTTTCTCAGTCACAAGAATGAAACTGCAGTCTTGGTGAAACAATTTATCACTCTGGCTGAAAATCAAGCGAGTGCTAAGGTGAAGGTTATTCGATCTGATAATGGGACAGAATTCAAGAACGCTACTTTGGACACATTCTGCACTAATAAGGGAATTGATCGTCAGTATAGTGCACCACGGACTCCTCAACAGAATGGAGTAGCTGAAAGAAGAAATCGTACTCTTATCGAGGCTGCACGAACTATGCTGGCTGACTCGAAGCTTCCTAGTTTCTTTTGGGCCGAAGCTGTTAGCACGGCTTGTTACGTCCAGAATCATGCTTTAGTAAACAAACGACATATGAAAACTCCATTTGAGATTCTGGAAGGACGTAAACCTTCGGTTTCACACTTTCGCATCTTTGGTTGTCCATGTGTGTTACTACTTATGGACTCTAATGGAAAGTTTGAGGTCAAAGGGGACGAATGTTACTTTGTTGGATATGCTAAAGGGTCAGCCTATAGAGTATACAACAAGGTAACTAAAAAGGTCGTCGAGTCGTGCAACATTGAATGGCTCGAGGAAAATGCTACGGACGCTAGAGTTGGACCAGATTGGTTATATGATTATGCTGAATTGTTTAAGTCATTTAACATTTTGTCAAGTGATTTTTCAGATGCAGGTGTGTCTATTCCAAAACAACCTCTGTCTTTTGAGGATACTGAAGATGAAGAACAGACAGAAGGAAGCGTCAGACATCATACCATTGATCCGCCAGGAATGGTGTTTACGCAGCATACTACGTGTCCACAAACGTCCCATCAATCCCCTGAAGGTGCTTCACATAGTGGTTCTGCATCTAATGGTTCCGGATCTGCACTATTTCCTGAACAAATTCCTGAAGATTGCATTATTACCACTCCATTCGTTCATAATACTGCGCATCTAATGAGGGGGAGTCTAGCAACACCACCACTGAAGACGAGACCGTACCTGACCTGGCAATACCCATAAGTGTTCAACGGAATCATCCTATAGAGAATGTAATTGGTCCTGTAAATGCAGGAGTCTTAACCAGGAGCCAATCAGGAACCATCAATACTTGTTTATATTCTTGCTATATTTCTCAAATCGAACCTAAAACTGTTGATATAGCTTTGCAGGAACCAGGCTGGGTAGATGCTATGCATGAAGAGCTCAACCAGTTTGAGAAGCTTGGAGTATGGAAACTTGTTAAGTTGCCACAGGGAAAGCGCAAACTTGGAACTAGATGGGTTTTTCGAAACAAGCAAGATTCTGCAGGAGTTATTGTTCGAAATAAAGCAAGGCTGGTGGTTCAGGGATTTCGACAAATAGAAGGCTTGGATTATGATGAAGTATATGCTCCGGTTGCCCGACTTGAAGCTATCCGGATTTTCTTAGCCTACGCGTCATATATGGGGTTCACTGTGTATCAGATGGACGTCAAGACAGCATTTCTCTATGGGGATGTGAAGGAAGAAATTTTTGTTGAACAGCCACCAGGTTTCGTGCATCCAGATCATCCAGAATATGCCTACAAGCTAGATAAGGCATTGTATGGATTACACCAAGCGCCACGTGCTTGGTATGCCATACTAACTGAACATCTTCTGGCCCATGGGTATACACGTGGCACGATAGACCAGACTCTGTTTATCAAGAAGGTGGGCAAGGATCAGATCTTAGTTCAAATCTATGTTGATGATATTATTTTCGGATCTACAAGTGAGGAACTTTGCAAGGAGTTTGAGAGAGTTATGAAAAAGAAATTTGAAATGAGTGCTCTTGGAGAAATGACACTGTTTTTGGGTTTACAAGTCAAGCAGAATTCTCAAGGGATTCTTATTCATCAAGGGAAGTATGTGGATGACGTGCTAGCAAAATTTAAGTTTTCGGACGCAAAGCCTGCTGAAACACCAATGGCAGAGAGACCGCTATTGACTGAAGATGAAGAAGGATCTTCTGTGGATCAACGTCAGTATAGGTCTATGATTGGATCGTTGATGTATCTGACAGCTAGTCGTCCGGATATTATGTTTGCTGTCTGCAACTGTGCAAGATATCAGGCTAATCCTAAAACTTCTCATATTACTGCTGTTAAACGAATCTTTCGATACCTTAAAGGCCGACCTAGGTTTGGTCTGTGGTATCCGAGGGATTCCAATTTTGACTTGTTTGCTTTTTCTGATAGCAATTTTGGAGGTACTGATAGTGACAGGAAATCTACATCAGCTGGATGTCAGTTTCTGGGTGACAGGCTCATTTCTTGGCAATGCAAGAAACAACAAACGGTGGCGATTTCTACAGCTGAAGCTGAGTATGTTGCCGCTTCTGCATCTTGCTCTCAAGTGGTATGGATGCAACATCAATTGCAGGACTACGGTTTGACTTATCTCAACACTACTATTTACTGCGATAATGATGCTGCAATACAAATTGTTAGAAATCCTGTTTTTCACTCCAAAACCAAGCACATAGACATCAAAGTTCATTTTATTCGAGATTGCTTCGACAGAGGTCTTATTACACTTGAGCAAATCGACACAGATGCAAATGCTGCCGATTTGTTCACCAAACCTGTCAGCAGCTCAAAATTCAAAGTGCTTGTGGATTTTCTGAAAATGATCCGCTTTACTGACTGAGTATGTTTTTGTTTTTCGTAGGTAAATTTGTTCATAAAGTTTTCTATTCTTAGGTAGTTTTTATTTATGCTCAAATTTAGGGGGAGAAATTTTGAAAAATACAAAAACATTAAAAAAAATAGAAAAATACAAAAAGAGGTGTGTGGCATGACTGGGAAATGAAATGAATTTTCACATCATGGTTAAGGGCTGACTCATGTAAAACCAGTATCGAAATAGTTTGACTCTAGTACTGATATTGCTATTGGCTTTCGCACTTGCAAATCTGCTAAGGAACTTTGGGAGTCTTTGATTGACGTTTACGAAGGGAATGAAGACATGAAAGAAAGTCGAAGGAACTTGCTCAGACAGAACTTCAATAACTTCAATCACATTTATGGGGAGACTGTAGATAATCAGATTCAGAGGTTCGTCAAGTTAGTTACACAAATGCAGATGGAAGAGATTCCTACTTCAAATGCATCAACAAATAGGCAACTTTTAAATGCATTACCTAAAAGCTGGGATCATCATGTGGCTATGATCAAGAAAACAAAAGATCTTGCTAGATGCAGTTTATCTGAAATGATTTCTCATATCAAAGCATGTGAATTGGATGATAAGCAAAGAGAGACCAATCATAAAAACAGTATGTTAGCTGCAGGATTCACTATTGCACCATCTTCATCAAACAACAATGCAGCCCTCTTGTCTAAAGGAGGTTTTCAAATGTTTAGCAATGCTGCATCTGTTAAAGCGGCTCCTAGTCCAGCAAACATCTACTACTCTGGGTCTTCTGCTCAAGTTGCTCAAGTTGCTCCATCTTTTCCTAATGCTGCTCCCGCTTCTGCTGTGAATACTTCTTCCGCAGCTTCCGCCTCCACTGCGAACAATGAGATGATAGCTTTCTTTACTAAACAGTCAAAGGAGAATTTGGATATCGCAGCTTCTGTTATCAATTGTTTGAACGCTTTCGTTGCAGGAAAAATTGATCCTCCAAAATGGTGTAGCGAAGATCTATATCAGATTCATCCTGATGATGTTGAAGAAATGGACATCACCTGGCAGATGGCGATGGCTGCTTTCAGGGCACAAAAGTTTATTAAAAGAACAGGTAAAAATCGATGGGGAACTGCTTGGAATGGTGCTGCTAAAGTGCCTTTTAACTTGCGCTGTTATAACTGTCATGAGGAAGGACACTATGCTCGAAATTGCACCAAACCACTGATAAATAGAGAACAAACTCCTGCACAGCCCGCAACACCTAATCGAGAAAGAGCTCTTGTGACCACTGCTAGTTTAACAGATGCTGCTGCTTCTGGAAGTCCTCAGCCACAAGGATTAGCTCAAGCCCTGGTGGTTCAGCCCAACATCAACTTTGATTGGAATTCAGAGATTGAACGTCTGAACATTTCTGCTCCAGAAAATCAAGCTGCTTCAAATAACAATATTGCTTTTATGACCTCAAATGATCAAGTATCTGCACAAGAGAAGGAGACTGTTGCTGAGAACTTTGCTTTCATGACTCAGATTCTCTCAGCTCCGGTTAAAGGTTTAACCAAAGAAGAGGTACTTTCTACTTTCTGTACTCCTGAATGTAGAGAAAGAGTTGAAGTTTATAGAATGCACAACGCTGAGCTAATTCAAGATTATCAAGACATAAAAAATAAAAACTTTACTTTATCGAAAAACGAAAAACTTTTCAAAGAAAAGATCGAAGCTCAGCGAAAAGACATCATCAAACTCAAGGATGATGTAAGTGTAAAATCATCTCAACTCTTATACGTTCAGGAAAAACTTTGCACAGTGACTAAGGAACTGGAAGATATCAGAGACAAATATCAAATTAATGAGCTTAATATTAAAAAATTTGATTCTTCCAGCAAACTAGTTAAAAACCTGTGCGATCAACAGCTTGCGTACAAAGAAAAGAAAGGGCGTGGTTTGGGTTATAATCAGACTCCTCCTCCATATAATGATAATTACACTTATCTGCCAATGACTGAGGAGGAGATGATGAATGAGAGTAACATGACTTTTGGTTCCAAAACCAACAAGTCGTCTTCTCATGACAGAAAAGTTGAGAAACAGAAGTCTACTCCATTAAATTTTGTTTCAAAAGGCTCGATTGATCCTAACGTTTCATCTTCATGTGCAGATGATATTTCTGAAGTAAAGTGTGAAGATGTTCATGGGAGTGAACCAGTCGTTATTTCAAATATTTCTGAACCTTATTTTGAACCTTATTCTGAACCAACTGAATCTGACATGGCTTTTAGTCGTTCTTTATTTGCGTCGTTTTCTGCTTATGTTTCGTCTTGTGAGCCTGTTGTTTTGGGCAAAACTGATGATGTTTGTGTTGATGATTTGAACAATAAGTGTGGTGATGATTGTTTTTCAGTTAATATGTGTGATTCTAATGCTTCTAACGTCTCAGTTAATGAAAATGTTACAGGTGAGGTCCCTCAGGATGCATTCAGTGAAACCACTGAAACGAATTCTCAAGAAAATCAAGAGTATCCTGATTCTTCTTCTGAACCTGTCTCAGTGGGTGTCCCTAATGTTGAATCTAGTGGGACCCCATTGGAAACTGTAGTTGAAATTGAACCTGAATCGTTTTCACATGATAAATGCATTGAGGAAATGCATATTGATGAGACCTCTGCACGTTCAGATAATGAACCTGAATTAGTTTCACATGACAAATGCATTGATGAAACGCATATTGATGAAACTTCTTCTTGTTCAAATATCGAACCAAAATTAAATAACAAAGAAAAGGATATTGATATAAGTGAGAAGTCATTAGAAGAAAAACCTTCAAAATGCTCAGAACAACCACAAGCACAACATGTTCAGAAAATTAAGGCGTCAAATCATTCAAAATCAAGCAAATCGTGCAAAAGCTTTCAAAATACACACAAATTGAAGCGTCAAACATGTTTTAACTGTGGTATCGCTGGTCACATTGCCAGAAATTGTGGTCAACTCCCAAGGGCATCGTACAAGAAAAAGTCAGTGCAAGATCAGAAGGTCATGTCTAACCGATATCATTGTTCAGAGTCAATGACGACTGAAAAGACCAAGACAATGAAAAACAACTATCGCAAGACTAAACCTTCTGATCAGGATTGGAATGTCGCCAAACGCAAAAATCAAAAACAACAAAATGATTTTCGAAGATCTCAACATAATGCTTTTGGTAACTACAATTCTAACTGGTCAAACAAGCATTGGAAACCTAAAGCTAAGGCCAAGCAATCCAATCCATCTCATACATGTCATCGAAACTCTGTCTTTCAAAATACTTCAAAGTTTTTAAATAAAGAAAACTTAGTGTGGCAGAGAGTAACTTATATTGATGCACAAGGAAAACCCAGATCCACTATGGGCTGGGTTCCTAAATCTAACTAATCCCGCTAATCGTGCAGGAACAGTTGTGGAGGACTACCGTGCGCCTCTGGTACATGGATAATGGCTGTTCCAGGCACATGACAGGAGACTTATCCCAACTGGAAAATGTCCTTCTGTTCAGAACTAAAATTGTACATGACCCTAGGAAAGAAAGTCACTTGGAATTAGCTCATTTCTATTTGAATGTCTGTATGTTTTCCCGATACACACAATTTTGATCTGATTCTGAAATCTTCTCTGAAAAAAGTCGTGTACCTCCTCTGCTGCATCCAGATATATGCTGACCTGGAGGTGCTAGGCAACGACAGCTTCTGCTGCATCCAGATACATGCTGACCTAGCTGTACGTTGTCGCGCTATAGATCTAATACACCCGAAAGAGGCCCTCAAGTGCCCAAAAGAAACCCAAGAAACCTATATCAAACTGAGAAAAACTCATTTGATCTGTATATTATACCATCTCTGCAAAAGATCTATTATGTTCTCTTCTCAATCTATTCCCAGTTAAGATTTCGGAGATCTAGATTGGACTTGTGAAATATGTGGTAGGGAAGCTACTTACATGATAGGGTGTGCTGACTGTAATTCCGAGATTTGATTAGTATTTGTTTGGGTGTTCATTGTTAAGAAATCAAAACATGATAAAATTTGTTACAGGCAGTTATATGGAAAAGGTCTAGGAAGATGAGTTTAGGTGGACAAATATACTGGCAATCGTCTAGATCTTTCGGTAGTAGATCAGTGTTGATAAGTGAAGTCAAGCCCGAAACCTTGTGATTTGATCCCTGAATATCTATGCAAATTTCCTAATTTATTTTTTTAAATAATATTTTATTATTTAATTTTTGTTTTTAGGTTTTTGTTTTGCAAATATTGCTCAGAAGGTTTAGCGGATATTTTTAAATTAAATCTGAAATTAAAATTCTTATTAAAGGGTTTATGTTGAGGCATTTTTGGTAAATCTGTTAAGCCCAATTGTTAAGTCTCAAGCCCAAAAGTCAAGGGCCCATAATCAAAGTTGTGGTATAAATGGCTGGTTTCGAGTCGAAACCTAATTTATCACTCGAAACCAAGCCTCATTCTCTCTCATGATTCCGGTGATATTTGAAGATTCCGACTTGTCTCCGGTTACGACTCGCAATCTGCGGTTTCGATTTGTTGATAATCAAGGTATTATGATATTATTATTCAAGTTTTTGCAGAAAATTATGAATATTTTAAGAAGTTCCAATGAAGATTTGAAGATTCCGGCTCACAATCAAGAAGCTCCGATGAAGATTTGAAGATTCCGACTCGCAATCATGAACACTAAGATGAAGATCATATGATTGTGTGGTTGCGACTCAGACAACACAAGGACTCGAGACCAGTGGTTGCGAGTCGCAATCTCAAGATTGCGACTCATGGTTTCGACTCAGAGTCTATTGGTTGTGACTCAATGACAAGTGGTTTCGACTCGAGACCTTTCGGTTTCGACTCATGGTTTCGAGTCAACAGTAACAGTGTTATTTATTAATGGTTTTATCTGAACATTGTTATGACAAAGGTTGAAAATTTTAATTAACTTGTGTTTTGTGCAGAAAATGGACTTGAAGTTTATATCTTCTCATAATCAAGTAGGATATTTAGCACCTCCACCAGAGAAATACAAGCAGCTGTACATGTCACTGATGAAAGGTCTAAATAACTGCCGGATTGCTCATGCTCTTGGTGAGAATCCAGTTGTTTATGAAGAGCTTATTCAAGATTTTTGGAAGAGTGCTAAAGTCGAAGTTGTTGAAGGAAAGGGAGCTATAGTTGCTGAAATTCAAGAGAAGAAAGTTATAGTGACTGAGCAGATGATTAGAGAAGCGTTAAGATTTAATGATCAGGAAACAGATCCAATAGAACTTCCAGCTGGAACAGTGGAAGCAATTCTACCTCGTTTAAGCTACGAAGGGAAGTTTCCACCCCTGACAAAGAAGTTTGTGCATCCGTATTGGCGTCTTTTGCTGCACATGTTTCTTTTGTGCATGACAGAAAATAGAGGGGGAACTGATCAGTTGAATACCACTCAGTCGGCTGCTTTAATATGTGTGATTACCAATGAGCCGTTCAACTATTCAAGATATATTTTGGAAGCGATGAAGAGAAATGCAATCGGACTTCGAAAGGATAAGTTTCTAATGTACCCGAGGTTTTTGCAGATGATTCTGAATGATCATTATCCAGGATTGAAGAGATCTGGTGATACGTTAGAATTAAAGCCTATGGGTCCATCATGTTTTGGTGCACTTACTACAAAGAAAGGTATTGAAAAGAAGTTTGAAGGTTTGATTCCATTGGAGAAGTTTGGTCAGTTTGCAGAGACGGAAGATGTTAGTACAAATCCAGTACTAGTACGACCCGTTCCAGTGCATAGTGTGCCTGCAAGTGCTATTGTTGCTGAAGAACATGATATTCCTAGGAGAGTTGAAGGTGAGCCTGAGACGGAGTGTATAACAATTAACTCTGACGATGAAGGTGTCGAGATTATGTGTGATTCTGATGATGATAAAGAACTTCCTCCTGAAGTTGATACCGTTGTTTCTACTGTTGAACCAGTGATTACTGCTGAAAGTTTGGCGATGCTGTTAAAGTCAGTAACTGACAAGATGGGAAATCCTCCTTCCAATCTGTCAGTATCAACTGAAGAGCCTGATGAAAGCCCAATGGATTCTGATTCCTTGCCATTAAAAAGGAAAAGGAGGGATCCTAGACCTGGAATGTTTGTTGAACAAGGAAAAGATCAATCCGTGAATGTTGCTGATGATGACGAAGGTTTATATGACTTCGATTTTGAAAGGAATGTTAGTGATACTACCACCACTGCTGAGAATATCTTTGAGTTTGATGTTGATACTCAAAAAGATGAGATGGATACGGTAAATGTTGAAGTTCAAAGGGATGATATAGATGTTACTACTGCTGAAGTTCTAGCTACAACTGTTGATACTGTGCCAATTAGTATTTCTGATGTTGAAGTTCACAATGATGCTGGTCCTTCTGGAATTATTCATGATGAACCTAGCAGTTCTAGTGGTAAAAGACCTGAAGAACCACTAAGAATGTAGTTTGATGATGATTCAAGTGATGAAGATGAGTTTATCAGCATGAGAGATATGAAGAAACGAATGGTTGTGCTTGAGCAAGATTCAATTCATAAAGATGCGAAGATTATTCAACTTGAAGATACTATTGTGAAGAAAGATCAACAGATTGAGCAACTTCAAGGAGATGTTAGTTTGTTGTTCAATATGGTTTATGATTTACGAGGGAAGTTGGAGAAGAAATTTGGACAAGAATTTTCTGATCCTACTGATGTTGAAAACAGGAGAAAAGTCTTTGCTAAAGATGATGCTGAAAGAAGTGCTGCAATGGAACAATATTTCAAGAGAGTTACAAATCCAGTGGCAGACAAAGAGAAGGCAGAAAGGATTAAAAAGAAAAGAGAGTTAGTGATTTTGAAAAACAAGAATTTGAACCCAGATGATGAGGATGCTCATGCAACTCATCATTTAATGGTTGTTGGTGAAACTCTCTATGATAAAGTTGGTAATCGTTCTGGTGTAGTTAGCTGGGGATATGACCATGATCGTAAGAGATGGTGGATAAAAAGAAAGATTGGTCCTGTCGAGTGGTACAAGCATCCAGGACAGTTTCAGTCTTTCACTAAGGTGGATTTGACAAATCTGTCTAATGCACCTTATGTGGATGATAAGCCTGGAGGTGCTGGATATATATTTTGTAACATCCCTATTTTTATATAAGAATTATAGGTTTGGTTAAATTTATTAACCACTAGTAAGTAGTAACTAGTTATTTTTTATTCAACCCAAATAGTTTTAAACACTATTTTAATATAGTTGGTTGAAATATTATATCAATTAATTGGCTTGTATATGGGTTGACCTTTCTATTAAAATAAAAGTATATAAAAACTTATATTATTAGACGGGTAGATTACGGGTAAGTTAACTGTAAGAAATATGAAGTACCTAGACGGGCCCAGGAACCGTTTAATAATTAAACTATAAAAATACATGGTATTTTGAACCTACTCTATTTTTAATGAAACTTAGACCCAAATATAGACAAAAATATTCTGGTTCCAATAACATATTTATTATTTCATAAAACGTCATATTTTAAAAGTTATACACGCCAAATAAGTAAAGCTGTTGAATTAATTATAATATATAAATAAAATAAAAAATTTAAAGTTACATATGTGATATTTAAAGTGTACGTGTACACTTTAGAAGAAAAAAAAAATTAAAATTTAATACTAAAACACTACATATGTTTGAACGTGTGCATGAAATTGGACATACATGTGTACATGCTAGTACATACGTGTAGGATTTTAAGCTCAAAAGCTTTTCTTCCAAGTTACAAAAAAACTATATATAGAAGAAGAAAGGGAAGCCAATTTGTTCATCACTTCGTTCTCTATAGCTTTCATTTACCCCTCCCTCTTTATCTTCTTTATATTTATATATATATATTATTTTTCCTTTAGTATATAAATAATAAAGCCATGCCTCGTTTTAAGTGTTTTAACTCCCGATCACCGCTACCCTTTCCGATTGATCTGAGCCCATAACGCATGTCAGGACCCTGCCCGACTAAGTTCGTTGGGGTTCTGTCTCGAGACATCGGGATAAGATTAATTAGGGGTACTATACTTAAATTACAAATATATATTTTTATTACTACCAAACACACACTAGCTCTAATTCTGCTACGATACAGGGTATTAACTTAATCGCTATTACGATTCATTTTCCGACCGATCAATATATCAAATGGATGTTTAAGTGCCGCCCACACTAGGGTTATACTTTATCGTTCGTCATTAATTTGACGGATCATCGTTAATTCGATGGATGAAGTATTATACTTTGTCGTTCGTCATTAATTTGACGGATCATCGTTAATTCGATGGATGAAGTATTGCACTTTGTCATTCGTTGTGAGAATTTGATCTCGTGAGTTATCGTAATTGCTGCATTAAGTTACCTACCTAGTTCGTATGCACTAGGTTACAAGGCAAAATCAATAGGCTAAGCCCTGCCTGTATAAATCTGCAATATATCAAGGCTTATCTGTAGACTAAATTCTGGCCGTATGAATCTGCATGATTATATGTGAGTCATTCTCTTTTTATCAAATTTGTTTACAAAAGCTTATTTATTTTCAAAAGTTATAATTACAGTGATTAAGTTTATGTAATCACCAAATTACAGCCGGTATGTGGGGTATTGTGCACAGTATTACAGTTTTATCACTTTAGGTGGGCGAACCTAAAATTAGTGATATTCGTCATTCATTGGGGCAGCCAATGGTGATATGACCACAGTCACCGTAAAGATTCGAGTGACAAATACTGTGGGTAGTTGGTTGATATCAGAAACATTGTAATCTTCCTTAATACTGTAAATTATAACAAATGTGTCATTTTAGTAAAAATGAATTATTCACTCAGTATTTCCCGCTGACAAAACCTTTTTCAAACATGTTTCAGGTAATTACAGTAGAGATGGATACGGCACTAAAAGACTTCAAGAAGTGGCTTATTTATTAATTAAATCAAATTAAGAAATATTATTTTATGTAATCAAATTTATCTTTATTAAAGCTACCATTGTAAAACATGGGTTTATCCCATCTATTTAAATAAATAAAAATCCGGTGTTTTCTAAACTCTGATATTTTTCCTAACTCACGGTCCTGATGAAATTTCCGCTGCAACGTTTTAAAAAAAAATAATCACCGGTACCGCGGGCTGTTCACGACTCTCGATTCCGTCCAGGGTGGATCGGGGGTCGTGACAGAAGGTGGTATCAGAGCCACTGCTTCAAGCCTTTAAGTGTTGTAATAATACTACCTAAATAAAAGAGTTAGGAGATTGCTATTAACTGGTAGCACACATAATAGCATTTAGACTTGAACCTAAGAAAAGATACCTTAGTATAAGCTTCGAGATAAGCTAAGTACTGGTGTAAATAAAATATGATGGATTTTGGTATGCCATAAGAATGGTAATTAGAATATTGCAAGATATGATAAATAAGCAAGAATTAATAGTAATTATTGCTTATCTGATATTACTTGGTCTAGAATAAAGATATGTTACGGGAATACAAATTTCCTTAATTCTGGATAAAAGCCCTAATAAAAGAGTCACTTTTGAAAAGATACTATTTATGGGAAATAGAAAATTTTCTCCGGCAAGACTGGGTATGGTGTAGCAGACTCTCCAGTTTGTCCGGATATAATGAGATTACCGCTCCGGCGCGAATCGGATAAGACGGGGTATATAATATGTCAAACAAATGACAAAATTTCCCTAAATAATATCTTGACCAGATATTTGACTGGTTTTTGAAAATATGAATCTGTTAAATGCATTGACTTTATGAAGGGTATGTGAAATAGATGATTATATAGATAGTTATATCTATAAAGAATTCCAAAAGTCAAATAGGAATAAAGCACAAGTATCTGTGTCTATATTTCTTTATCAGGAATTTCTTTTCCGATACCAAACATTATTTCGTTTAATCATCTGTCTCGTAGCTCGTGTGATAAAATAAACAATGGAAACCCTTTAAGATAAAACGCCATCAAAAGAATTTCTAACGCGTTACCATAAACTATTAACGCAAGTAAGAAGCATGTAAAGTTGTGATAATATACAAGAAAACACATGAAAATTTAATTATAGGTCCACAGAAGATGAAGTATATTCCACACAATTTCCAAGGCAAGACCTTTGAAAAATATAATTAGGTATAATAACACCTATGTGGATCCCGTCAGTAGAAGAACTAATAGCACTGGGCCACGTGATCCTACAAATAACATGAATCTCGCTGAGGTACTTTGAAACAAAATTTCACAACAATCGGTGCACAGTCAAATCAGAGTCATAATTATTAGCACTAAAAAAAAAAAAAAAGTCACATACTTTATAATTTCCCTATTTCATTTATTCGACATTCCCTAGTAATGTCATTTAGCAACGGTTATCACACGAAAATCCAAATAAAATTCTTAAATTTCTTTTGTAAAATTCTGACCTCGATGAATAGACTTTTTGCATTGCTACTCTCTTTAATGGTCATCATACCATGAGAATTTTTCATAGTAACGAATATTGATTTATTTCTTAATAAATCCACACATTACACATGCATTGTTGGTTGCGCATATGGTTCGATTAACTTATGAAACCTACTGGAAGACTTCATTCCAATTTGTTGTCTATCCAAACTCAAATATCATTTCGCTATACTCACTATATACCGCAGTAATGCAAAACGATGACCCTTTGATATCAAGTCAATAAATTTCTTGAGAAATTCAATTTTCTTTGGCATACATGATTTTGTTGTAACCATGTCCGAACTTTCTTATTACATGAACTCATTGTGATTAAACCAAGTTCAATTGCTTGAACTTGTTCGCATTACATATTCATTTCAAATTTCCATATGATGGATTAAAGCTATCATATTCAACATAATCCCAACAAACACTTCAATTCTCTAGAACTATAAAATGATTATTTGGTCTTCGACTTCACTAAATCATTTCTTTGATCACGGTCACCTTGTACTAACGTTTTCATAAAATTTAAAACTTGCACTAATCTCATTTATATATATATCATATACGGATATTTATAAAAGTTATCTTAACACAAATCGTGCGTTAAGATAATGATACACAAATTCTTGTCATATTTTAATGTATCTCTTAAATGATTTTTACAACATCAATCTAGCCTTTCGTGATAAATTATTATTTTAACATCTTCAATCGAAAAACATTATATAAAATTTATTTTATATATGAAAACTTACATAATGGATTACCTAATAGTATTACTATATTATTATTAGTCAACATAAGGAGGATAAGTATGTGACTTATAATAAGAAGTACATAATTTATTATACATGTGCTTATATTTAACCAAAATAGAAATTTTCACAAACTAGGCACTTAGCTCGGTTGGCTAGGCGCGCGAAAGGGTGTGGCCTAGACCCGGGTTCGATCCTGGGGACGGCTGGTTTCACCATTTTTATTAGAAATTTTTCCATTTAAGTGTATGTTTAGTTATGTAATACTAATATCAGTTTTATTATTAGTAAGAAAATATTAAATAATAATAGTGTTAGTATTTTAAAATACTAGGATTATTGTCAAGGGCAAATATTGGGTAACCTAGCCTTAGTTAGGCATGGACTGGCCACCTATGCTTAAACAAGGCAGCACTAACCAATATCTAAACATGATAATGGCTAGTTAAGGTATATAAATTAAGTCATCATACTTATTTAGCAAATAAAAAAAAAAAAAAAATGCGGCCACTCGAATGATCAGCAACAATACATAGTAACATTTATGTTCTTAACTCCCCAAACATTAATATATAGCAATTATTTATAATCCATATAATGGATTGCATGTGCATACACAACAAAAGTCCTTCTGACAATTCACATGTAGATAGTCCCAAAGCATTCAGAAAACATCAAATCTATCCTAAAGGACTTATGCAATTAATTAACATTTACCCTAGTCTAGGTTTCCATCTCGTGTAACCCACACACTCAACCTCAAACAGGAGGAAAAAAAAAAATTTCTTATGAAACGTAGACTCCATATCTATATTGAATTTTATCACATAAACATATCTTCATATATTCATAAAAAAATCGATATATATAATCCTATATAAATTTCTTTATAAAAATATTTGATATAAAGTAAAATTTTTCTCTATATATAAATATATATATATTTTTATATATAAAAAAGATTATTTATAAATTATACTGTGATAACTATATATATATAAGAAAAATCGAATATACAGTATAATATATATACAGTATAAATCATGTATATGTATATAATATCAAAATTTATACATAAAGGTGATCGGAAATTTAAAATACTAAATAAGAGTTTAACATATCTAAATATAGTTATAACAATATTATAAGATTTCGCGATCATCTAGACGTAATCTATTATATCACGATCATCACTTAAGATACGAACTCTAAAATAAAGATACACTAACTTTATTGTCTTTTGGTGTATCCCTGCAATTCACTCATCTCAACACTTTGATTTTTTTTTTCATATCATAAATATTTGACAAATCATTTTTCATGCTTTTATTTCATTTTGAACCTGTCAATTTTAAAATCTTCCTCAATTTCCAATCAAAGTAAGCTTTCTTTTGACAAAAAATTTTATTGATTCTAAAAAGTCCTTCACATTCATTTTAAATATCTACCGATCATATATCTTTTGGCTTGAACCTAGTCACTTTGTAAATTATATCCTTTCATCTCATTCGTTTGTCATCGATTTCTTGAACTAATTCAGTTGAACCAATGAATCCTACCTATTATACAACTCATATTCACAAAATTAGATATTTTGATTATGTGTCATTTATCTTAATATTGTTTTATTGACTAAAATATGACATAAATTTAAAAGAAATATCGTAAAACAAATCTCGAGGACGAGATTTAAAAACAAGGTGGGGAGAATGTAACATCCCTATTTTTATATAAGAATTATAGGTTTGGTTAAATTTATTAACCACTAGTAAGTAGTAACTAGTTATTTTTTATTCAACCCAAATAGTTTTAAACACTATTTTAATATAGTTGGTTGAAATATTATATCAATTAATTGGCTTGTATATGGGTTGACCTTTCTATTAAAATAAAAGTATATAAAAACTTATATTATTAGACGGGTAGATTACGGGTAAGTTAACTGTAAGAAATATGAAGTACCTAGACGGGCCCAGGAACCGTTTAATAATTAAACTATAAAAATACATGGTATTTTGAACCTACTCTATTTTTAATGAAACTTAGACCCAAATATAGACAAAAATATTCTGGTTCCAATAACATATTTATTATTTCATAAAACGTCATATTTTAAAAGTTATACACGCCAAATAAGTAAAGCTGTTGAATTAATTATAATATATAAATAAAATAAAAAATTTAAAGTTACATATGTGATATTTAAAGTGTACGTGTACACTTTAGAAGAAAAAAAAAATTAAAATTTAATACTAAAACACTACATATGTTTGAACGTGTGCATGAAATTGGACATACATGTGTACATGCTAGTACATACGTGTAGGATTTTAAGCTCAAAAGCTTTTCTTCCAAGTTACAAAAAAACTATATATAGAAGAAGAAAGGGAAGCCAATTTGTTCATCACTTCGTTCTCTATAGCTTTCATTTACCCCTCCCTCTTTATCTTCTTTATATTTATATATATATATTATTTTTCCTTTAGTATATAAATAATAAAGCCATGCCTCGTTTTAAGTGTTTTAACTCCCGATCACCGCTACCCTTTCCGATTGATCTGAGCCCATAACGCATGTCAGGACCCTGCCCGACTAAGTTCGTTGGGGTTCTGTCTCGAGACATCGGGATAAGATTAATTAGGGGTACTATACTTAAATTACAAATATATATTTTTATTACTACCAAACACACACTAGCTCTAATTCTGCTACGATACAGGGTATTAACTTAATCGCTATTACGATTCATTTTCCGACCGATCAATATATCAAATGGATGTTTAAGTGCCGCCCACACTAGGGTTATACTTTATCGTTCGTCATTAATTTGACGGATCATCGTTAATTCGATGGATGAAGTATTATACTTTGTCGTTCGTCATTAATTTGACGGATCATCGTTAATTCGATGGATGAAGTATTGCACTTTGTCATTCGTTGTGAGAATTTGATCTCGTGAGTTATCGTAATTGCTGCATTAAGTTACCTACCTAGTTCGTATGCACTAGGTTACAAGGCAAAATCAATAGGCTAAGCCCTGCCTGTATAAATCTGCAATATATCAAGGCTTATCTGTAGACTAAATTCTGGCCGTATGAATCTGCATGATTATATGTGAGTCATTCTCTTTTTATCAAATTTGTTTACAAAAGCTTATTTATTTTCAAAAGTTATAATTACAGTGATTAAGTTTATGTAATCACCAAATTACAGCCGGTATGTGGGGTATTGTGCACAGTATTACAGTTTTATCACTTTAGGTGGGCGAACCTAAAATTAGTGATATTCGTCATTCATTGGGGCAGCCAATGGTGATATGACCACAGTCACCGTAAAGATTCGAGTGACAAATACTGTGGGTAGTTGGTTGATATCAGAAACATTGTAATCTTCCTTAATACTGTAAATTATAACAAATGTGTCATTTTAGTAAAAATGAATGATTCACTCAGTATTTCCCGCTGACAAAACCTTTTTCAAACATGTTTCAGGTAATTACAGTAGAGATGGATACGGCACTAAAAGACTTCAAGAAGTGGCTTATTTATTAATTAAATCAAATTAAGAAATATTATTTTATGTAATCAAATTTATCTTTATTAAAGCTACCATTGTAAAACATGGGTTTATCCCATCTATTTAAATAAATAAAAATCCGGTGTTTTCTAAACTCTGATATTTTTCCTAACTCACGGTCCTGATGAAATTTCCGCTGCAACGTTTTAAAAAAAATAATCACCGGTACCGCGGGCTGTTCACGACTCTCGATTCCGTCCAGGGTGGATCGGGGGTCGTGACATATTTTTCGAGAGATTGAAGAGGGAGGTACTTAAGGGTTTTCCTTCAATGCGTACGGCAGAGTCTATTGTTAAACCAGCTAAAGGAATTAGAGATCCTTACACAAACAAACGTATGAAGATTGTTCATTGGCCAGCTACTGATAAAGAAAAGACGATTCCTTTGGTGAGAAAGATCCCAAAAAGGTGCGTTGAAGACATTACATTTTTGGGTATATGATGAACGTCTTGGGCAGGCGGTGATTTTTTGTGATGGAGAGACGAGTTATTGTTTGGTTGATCAAATTGACTTGCTAAATCTTGCTGGTGAAGATCTGGAAGTCTTGGCATGTAATCAGATCAGAGCTACAGAGAAATACGAAGAAATAGCTAAGGGTTGGACTGCTGCTGTACGTCTGTTCTGCATATTCACAAGAAGGGATTTGGTGGTTATAAGGAGAGTATGAGTGGTGGTGATCAAGGCAATTGAAGTCAGAAGAACCTCCATGCATAAACCTAGGGGGAGATTGTTGGAACCTGAAGGTTTATTCATGTAGGTTAGTATAGTTTAAGGGTTGATTATGTACTTGTTTATTTTACATGTTTTGGGTCGATTTTGTATGGGTTGGGCTAGTAAGCTTGATGTCGCAATGGGCCTAATGTTTAGCCCAGTTGTTTTGTATTTAAACAAACCTCAACCTCTTGGTTGAGGTTGTTGGTCAGTTGTTTGGTTGCGACACAAGGAACACAAGGAACCGAGTTCAGTTGAAGTCTTGTATCAGTCTTTGCTTTATCATTGAATGCAAGATTTCGGTTTGTGATTCATTTGTTATTCTTGTGTTAATTATTATTGTTTGTTCTTGAATCGACTTGTGATTTTTTCCGCACCTTCACAAGTTAATGGTTGATATCATTGAAAGATCCTAACGGGTTTTACAGTACATATTTCTTTACTGCTTTTTATTTTCAGAAAAATACAAAAAGATTTTGATTTCTGCTTCATTTTCGACAACCGATGTCTGAAGCTGTGTTTTAAAATCTAAGTATGCTGATTGTGTTTCTGAAAATAAAACAAGTTCATTAATTTGAAACTTGAAGTTTTTAAAATCAAAAATCAAAAACAGTTTGTGATATCTCCAAGGTCATTAAGTTGGACTTGGATGATTAACTGTGAGGGATTTGGATGCTTAGATTGTTAAAATATGTAAAAGAGCTAGTTTCCGATACGGTTCGTTGAAACTACCAAATATTTGAAGATTGTTGATAGGGGGAGAGTATCAAGTATTCCTGGATATATTTCATATTATTATATCTTAGTCCCAGGATCTTGATTTAGAAAGTTTAATAGAGCCAGGTTACGATACCTGGACAATCGAAAATACTTTCATTGTAAAATATTTTAGCGAAAGTTGAGAGATCCAGGTTTTCAATCCTGGAAGTTCAAAACGTTGTTACTTATAAATGTTTGAGGATTGCAGATTCCAGACTACGATCCCGATAGCCGAGTCTAAGGGGGGGTCTGAAGACGAGCTCAACGCAAGGGGAAGCGTGCATAGGAGCCAGGATTCTTTCCCGGAAGAGCTTGTAACCGGAAAGCCAGGTGTCGATCCCAAAGCACGGAAGCTTGACGAAAGGGGGAGCCTGAAGAGTCTACCGAAAGGAAGGAGCTGGAGCTGAAGACAGATCCACGGGGATTCTGTTCGAGCTAAAGAGAGAGAAAGAAAAGAAGCTACGAGTCTGAATGTTTGAGATTGACTGCGGCAATATCCAAGGGGGAGTCTGTTAGTGCAGTATGTCTATCGCCTCCGTCATCTCAAGACCGTAGCAGAAATAGATTAAGTTTTGTGCTTATAGTGTTATATTTTAGTAAAAGGCAAGGTGGCATTTGTGTAATTAAGGGGAACTCTCCTTATAAGCCTTGGCCTATAAATAGAGAACTTAGGGTTCTCATTTAGAACTTTAGGAGAGACTTTGGACACTTTTGCTCATTTGCTACATTTGAGAGCTCTAGTTCTAGAGAGAGAAACTAGAGAGAGAAAGTGTCTAGGTGATTCACGGTTCGTGTAACGATTTCAGATCTTTGAATAGAATCACAGTTATAATTACTGTTCGTGTGTTCGGTCTCGCTCGTACACGGATTCCGCACGTCGTACGAGTCGGTTCGCAATCGTTCGGAGCAAAACCGGTCCTAACAGAAGAACCTATTGAATTTAATGCTTCACCACCTCCAGAGAAACCCAAACCCAATAAAAGAAGGAGATTTGTAGGATGGAGACGTGTGCGTAGGAGGAAGCCTACAACTAGGAAGATCCCTAAAATAGAAAATCCTTTAGACAAAGGAAAGGGGGCGGAAGTCAGTGAAGGTTATAGGCCACTAGAAATGGAATTGGGAGAAGATTCTAGACCACCAAGAATGGAATATGGAGAAGGTTCTAAGCAAACTCAGAGGGAAGTTGGGGAAAGTTCTAGACAGGTTGAGGAGTTACCTTTTCAGGAGGAATTAGATCGGGCATTGGCAAGCTGTGATGTCGTTAGGCCAATTAATAATAATCTATACCCTACTCTTGAAACACAATTACCAATGAACTTGGACCCCGCAATCCCAGAACCTATTATCCACACCCAGCCTCTAGGGATAGATGAGTGGTGGACAAATGATTGGCAGTTCCAAAATCTGATCAATAGTCCTTATTCCTTTCTCCCTCAGTTCGACCCGGAACCATTACCAAATCCACCAATGAGTAACGAGAATTTAGCAGAACTTCGCCATTTTGGCAAAGAGTTAATGGATGCGGGAAATAGAATCCGGGAGATAGGGGACAAATTGCCTGGAAGTATGATGAAATGGAGCTTCATTTCTAGGAAGACAAATGATGAGAGATAGTAGGTTTATGAAACTGTGTTTGTGTAATAGTAATAGTAAAATCAGTCTGTAAAATAACTACGAATAAAACATTGTAAGATAATAGTGTGTATTGATGCATACTATAAAATATAAAAATGGAAATCAAGAAATCAATAGTTTTGGCTATATATGTGCGTATTTGAAATTTGTATGATTGTTTTGTTGATCAGTTCTGTTTAAACATAAGGGAAAACATGTAAATAATACCTGATACAGCAAACAGGCCAGCAGAGAATCCAGTCAGAGACGCAGCCACGGAGTTCGACATAGTTGTCAGCTTGATTTGGTTCCCCTTTAGGATGTATCTTCTTGATGGTAGTACCGAGTTCTTTAGGGTTGAATAACTCGTAGTAATGGAGAAAGAGAGGAGGCGATTTTAGTGTTGATGTTATGATTGTCTAACCCTAATCCCTCTCTAATAATCTCCTTATATACACCCAAGGGGAAACCCAATTAGTTAATAAAGGTAATCTGGCCCATCAACAATTACCAACTAATTTATTATAGGTTTTAATATATTTTGATCCAAATAATATAAATGATTATAATGGCTACATAATTAAATATAATCATAATAATTATATTTAATCTTACATTCTCCCACTTAGCCGAGTAATCATTTATCATGAGTATTAGATTAGTCTGATCAGAAGTTAATACTCATTTTAGCTTTAAACCAAGAACCGTAGCAGAGAAATACAGCCGTTGAATCATTATGCGACTCAGGACCCCCATTAGTCATACTACAGCCTCAATTTAAAACCTAACAGTTATGATCAAAATACTAACAAGCCCTTTAGCGTTTGATTTGTATTTATATTTGTCTATATGTCATTACACCGGCAGAACATATGTTAGAGACATACAAAATCAAACTAATGAGGAATATTAAAAGTTAATCATTCATAGTACGATATGTAGTTGTACATAGTCACCAATAAACCCGTGATTATTATAAGCGCTTACATAATAGTTATGGGTGATAGACTTTTAGTTATAGGATCCTTAAGCATATCATGAATGCATTCGATACAAAGATTTAGTTTCCTCAATTCATTCATAAACGAATAATTAATTGCGTATCGAAATTTAATGCAGCACCTCTCGAACTGTTACTGTTCAAGGAGACATGGTAGCTGACTTTATCACAATAAGTCTTCAATATATTAATTATATGGAGTTAATAAACTTATGAGTCCACTGATAAATTTTCAACAATAATTAGTAACTATATTATGTCGTTAATATCAGTCCATTATGACTCCTCCATGAGATAGGTTTTGTCTGCTGACATAAGGATATACCCGAAATTACATTTTTGTCATCTTTGAATATTACAAAGTTAGAGTAATCAACTGGTTTTAGTTCTCACTTCTTCTTTAAAATATAGTCTTTCGTTTCTTTTAAAGATATTGTAATACTCTATTAGATGCTTCACATTAATCTAGACATATCTAGTGTGTTGCAAAGTGAGTAATATCTAAACGAGTATAGACTTAAACTTACATAAGGCTTCTAATTAATGAAGCGTAAGAAAATAATCTCATTTATCCTATTATCCTCTAAAGGAGAGCAGTATTTTGTTACATATGCAACGACCAATTTAATGTTAAACTTATGGAACGGAAGTAATGTCCCATTTGGTCTATCTCAACATGATATGATATCTATTATGTAAGAGATATCTCTGAGATCTATTATATCAAAGTTTGTGTTAACAATGCTTTGACTTATGTAACATCTACTTGTCAAAAGAATATCATCTATATAGACAAGTTTATCTTAGTTGCTCCCACTCATTTTGTGGTAGGTACATTAATCCACTTGATTCTTGATGAAAATAATTACGTTAGCTTTTCATCACATTATGATGTTTGCATTAACCCATACATGGATATTATTGGCTTACAAATAAAGTGTTCTTTAACCTTCAGTTTGAAACTTTAGGTTGTTATCTAATGAACATGTAAATGTGTCAGCCATTTGTTATGGAAAATTGTTTATAATGTTCATCTAATGTAGCTTTAAACTATTATAAGCTACTAGAACAGTGATGATCCTCAAAGAAATCTTTTGTTAGATATGTAAGAAAGATTCTTTAATGATATATCTTTTCCTGAGTATAACCTTTGACAATCAATCATGCTTCTTTGTGTCTTAACGTTTATATCAGGATTTGGTTTAGTTATGAACACTCTTAGGTAATTCAATCAAATCCCAAACGTTATACGAATACATAAAACAGTTTTACTAGAAAACAGTTTTATTCTATTTAGAAGATTAATTGACGCTAATGGCTTAATTAGGAGAGATAGGATCAGCAAACATTTCCAAAATCCATTTCAACTTCAATTAGGGAGGTTATGTAATCATCAAAGTTAGTAGGCTTTTAAACCTAGATGACCTCCTGAGTTGATTATTGGGTTTTAAAAGTTTCAGTTTTATGGATTAGCTCTTGGTTAGGTTGCTATCATTTTCAGGATGCTAAATTTGTAAGAGTTGGTGCAGTATGGTGTACAAAAGGTGTAATCGGAGTTAAATTCAGAGTTAAATTTAATTACACTCTTCCCCCCGCCTCTTGTATTCCTTGCAAATCATGATAAGGACTTTGACTGCTCCCACTAACCTTAGAAATCTTTAGGAACTCAGCATGCTTAGGGTCAATATGTAACGACCAACAAATTCTAATAGAGAAACGAGTTAATGACATTAGTCGTTGTAGTTTCTCTTGTTGAGGATTATGTTAGTTCAGGTAAGAAATCTAAGTGTGCCCACAATTAAGCAACAATGAAACTTTTGTAAGAGTAGCATTAGATTTAAGGAGATAAGTTATGATAGAACAGTGTCATAATGGAGCAGTGTCTTGTACAAGAGGTGTAAATTGAAGTAATATAAAGTTTTCACTCCCCCACCTCTTGCAACTATTGCAAGTTATTATTAAGACACTTAATGCTCCCACTGATCTTTGATATCTCTAGAAATGCTACAAGAGAAGTTTCAATGAGGTACGTGACGTGGGAACCTATCATATATATGTTAGACTTTAATTGATTTCCTTAACGTCCAAATGTCATAAGAAACTTAAGGACATATTTAATAGAAATCTTAATAAGTAAACATATGAATAGATTTCTTCTAAGACTGTGGGCCATATGCGACAAAATTTAGAAACAAGTTGATAGTCTTTTAAATGATAAATGAATTATGTATGAATATTCCATTTGGAATAAGTTCCACGAATGTCAATGAATGACTTATGATGGACCTATACTTATTCCTTAAGCCAAGTAATATTTAGGGCTATAACGTCACGATTTAAAATCACTTAGAATGAGATTAGATAAGAAATCATCCTCATTAACCATGTCAAGATTTCTCATGAATTTTGGTTATAATGGATGAAATTTGTAAGTCTCCTTTTCCTTTTGTCAAATTTTTCATTTGCATGATGACAAAAGTTGTGAAAGTGTAAGGTATCATCTAGTTTTATTTTAATAATGTTTCAATCCAGATATTTAGAACAAATAAGATGAGAGTTTAAGATAAGTGTGATTTTATGTTGACTATGCAAACCTCACAACCTTCATAACATTGCTTAATTATGATACTATATTCTGATTAATACTCAGAATATATGTACGGTATCGAAAAACGTTGTTAGAAGACTGCTTATTATTGTTCTTATAGCCTTAACATTTAATGTTGTCACTAACTCTCATGTTAGTTATTTGTTAACTTCTGGTAAGGGAACGTTTAAAAAAAAACTAGAGTCAACTAATCATGTGTTAATAGGAATGTTATAATTAGTAGACTTAAATATCTTTAATAAGTGACTATCTAATGAATTCATCCAACTGTTCTTTAGAATAATGGATAGTCTCGTTGCTTATGTCTAGTCTAATGACATAATTATGCAGTGAGATTTTCCCTTGAAGAACCTTAGAGGTGGAATTAACACTTGTAATTTGTCTATGGACCTTAGAACAATCCTCTTTTAAGGTTTTAAGTGGTTGTAAGGTGAATAATATCTTGTTTTCCAGTTTCAAACATTTATTTCTTTGTACATATGTTGCTTATCAACACACTCATTATACTTTGGTATTTTTGAGTGTTATAGTTGATTTATAAGGCATTAAATTGTACAAGTGAAAATTTTAGTATGTAATGTACTGGAAAATGTACTTATTTCCATGCGTAAGCCCTTAACTTTATGGGTCATGGTATTGTACATTATTATGTATTCACATATACCACTTAACTTTATAGTTTAGAATTTTAAATGAAGGCATGCATCTTAGGACTTCTAGTGATTATTCCATATATAAGAGATTAGCCTTAGGAAAGACTTTATCTGAAATAACTTTAGTGATAGCATTATGTTAGAGAGTTCTTGATTATCATAAGAGACATCATGTTCGATTTGTCCTAATCATCATGCTCTAATTTTCTTCTTTATAATCTTTATCAGAAGAGAGCAATAGGATTATCGTGCCTTAAGAAATAATCAAGGATTTAATTTAAGAGCTAATTCTAATAGAAACTTTAAATAAAGCAAACATTTTAGGTTTAGGAATTAGAGTGGATGAGATATATGTAGAAGAAAATTATAGTGAGTAAAATTATGGGTACTAAGAATAAGACAGACGAAATGATCATAAAATTAATTAAGGATCATTAATATAAGGATCATTATGTGAAGAGATTGTGATATGTCTATTACTAACATCAAAATAATAGACTTAGTAAAATTCTACTTAAACAAAGACAAATCAGCTTTGGCCAGAAGTGTAATCATTTAAGTATGTGTGCAAAATAATCGTGACAAATCAGCTTTGGCCAGAAATGAGACAATCACTTTAGTTATGCACTTGTCAAGCATGCTAAACATAAATGAATTAAATCAGCTTTGGCCAGAATTAAGACATTTCACGTGTGTAATGCATACTCAACATAGCTTTTTATAATACTTGAACAATAAATAGATGTATTAAATCAGCTTTGGCCAGAAATGATACATCAGAAGCTCATTCAAGTTAAGCTAGTTTGGTTTTGTAAAACATTATTTGATCCTTATTAATTAACTAAGTATTTACATAACCAATTTATTTAATAGCAAACCACCTGTTAGCGCGGATCGAACTTGTGCAATCAGTAATGCCCAAGTCTTGTGCGATCAATAAGGCCCAAAACTTGTGCGATCAGTAAGGCCTTGTGCGATCAATAATGACTTGTGCAATCAGTGAGGCCCAAATCTTGTGCAATTAGTCAGGCCCAAGTTTTGTGCGATCAGCACTGTCTTGTGCGATCCACAAGTCTTGTGCGATTACCCTTGTGTGACTGTCTTGTACAATCAGACCATGTTTTATGTGATCTGATCTTGTGCGACTGAAGGGAAAACTTGTGCGATTAGTACATTGATAATTTCGAACCTACTGTTAATAGCTGTTTCTTGTGATTATAACTAAAACTCGAAATTTAAGGGATTGTGGGATAGTGTTTCCTATTTTATTTATGATCTAAAATTATCAAATATTTCGAAAATAATAACTGAAAATCTATTAACAGTTTTTGAAATTTTAATAGATAAAATGCAGATCAACCATTGGAAAAAATATCCACTAATCCAAATTATATTCCAAATCTTAGGGAATTTTCGAGTTTTATTTAGAACAAAAGATGAACCCTAAAAATAAAAAAAAACATAATTCTGGGTTCCGAAATCTAAATTTTAAGACTTTCTTTAATGGATTTCGAATATTAGTTTACCCATTATAATTTCGAGTCAATTTATCAAACATATTTTTCCGAAAACAGGGATTTCGGTACCAAGGGACCCGAAACCAGCCGAGACCTTTTAAGGCTTTAAAATTTTCGTTTTCCAGATTTTTGATCCCAGAATAATGGATACAAAACCAGAACCGATTTATCAACATATGCTCTGATACCACATGTTGATCAGTTCTGTTTAAACATAAGGGAAAACATGTAAATAATACCTGATACAGCAAACAGGCCAGCAGAGAATCCAGTCAGAGACGCAGCCACGGAGTTCGACATAGTTGTCAGCTTGATCTGGTTCCCCTTTAGGATGTATCTTCTTGATGGTAGTACCGAGTTCTTTAGGGTTGAAGAACTCGTAGTAATGGAGAAAGAGAGGAGGCGATTTTAGTGTTGATGTAACACCCCGTCCCGGAACGGGCCGGCGTGTCACTATAACAGTAGTCAGATCAAAAACATAATTCCATTTATACTTAAATGTATTACAAGGCTTTACAGCTTAATGAAGGATATCTAAACCATTACAATTATTTCTACCGTCTTTTCTAAACACTCGAGCACTCTTCCATATTCCGTCCCAGCTTGTCTTGATAACCTGACGTAAAGAAGAAAACAACAACAACAAAAACGTACGTCTGAGCAAAATTTTGAACAGTTTTGCCCAGTGTGCGGATAGAGGAAAACAAAAGCTTATTTTATTTTAATAACCGGATGGAACTTGATGATGCAAATAACTTAATTTCATAATTATATCTTACGGATGTACCCATGAGCAAACTGAAAACGTGACAATACACAGGTAGCTACTCCTGCATATTTATCACACGAAATGGCAAGTTGGCATACCTGTTATCCATTTCCTGAAAACTTAAATCCTAGGATCGATCCATACGCCCCCTAATATCTTATATGTACCACACTTGTACTTAAGAGACGCCGTGAACTAATCTCTCCGTCACGGATGGAGCACATGATGTCGATGCCACAACAACATGCTCGTGGGACACTCCACGAGAAGCGATACTCAGGGTATCAGAGTACAAATGGTCTTATTCACATAACTTATAAAACTTATTTTCAGAACAGAACGGAACATATATTGGAACATGCGATAATGAGTACAACTTAACAGAAAAACTATCGCATGACATGAAACTAAATCAAATGATTAGAATAGGAATCGAACGGACTGTCAAATGAATCGATAATCAAAGACGTGAGGAGTTTTAAAAACAAGACATAGTAATTTAAAACAATTTGACTTGAGTAACATAATACTTATATATCATATTAACTTGTAACTTATTTACTTATAACTTATAAGTCTTAAGATATTTAACTTGTAACTTGTAAAATACGAATCTTTGGCGAGATTGAAAATATAAGAGTGGAACCAGTCATCAACGTATGGTTATCAATCCTATCTTGACAATTTCGTCCCCAAAATGTGGTTTATTAAACGAAACAAGATAAAACCTTGACTCGTTAATAAGGAACCACTAGAGTAGGAAATGAAACTTGTATAAAATAAACCATTTTCTAAATAACTGATGTAAAACAAAACCTTTTCAAAACGTTTGTAACTTTCAACACATGTTTCATAACTTAATCTTAATACGGAATCTATAACTTATTTCATAACTTAGTCTTAATACGGAATCTATAACTTATTTCATAACTTAATCTTAATACGGAATCTATAACTTATTTCATAACTTAATCTTAATACGGAATCTATAGCTTATTTCATAACTTAATCTTAATACGGAATCTATAACTTATTTCATAACTTAATCTTAATACGGAATCTATAACTTATTTCATAACTTAATCTTAATACGGAATCTATAACTTATTTCATAACTTAATCTTAATACGGAATCTATAACTTATTTCATAACTTAATCTTAATACGGAATCTATAACTTATTTCATAACTTAATCTTAATACGGAATCTATAACTTATTTCATAACTTAATCTTAATACGGAATCTATAACTTATAACTTAATCTTAATACGGAATCTATAATCAGGAATGATATACTTGTATCAAAACGATCTAAATCGAAAGAAAGGATTCTATCCATACCCAACGGACATAAATCGACAGAAAGGGTTCTTATAAAAACGACATAAATCGAAAGAAAGGATTTTTATAAAAACGACATAAATCGAAAGAAAGGATTCTACCCGTACGATATATCAGAATTGACAGAAATCGAAAGAAAGGAATCTACCCGTACGATATATCAGAATTGACAGAAATCGAAAGAAAGGAATCTACCCGTACGATATATCAGAATTGACAGAAATCGAAAGAAAGGAATCTACCCGTACGGAATTTATAACTTAATCCTAATACGGAACTTAAAATCATGACTTAATCTTAATACGGAATTCTTATATTCAAATGACATAAATCGAAAGAAAGGATCTTTTATAAAAACAACATAAATCGAAAGGAATGAACCTATCCGTACCTTAAAATCTCCAGGTGATGCTATCTTGTTTTCAATTGTAGGTTTATACGGGCAAAGTTTAACCTACTGATTATCCTCTTAACCTAATTTGCACACAAACTAGGTAATTAACTAATACAGCTTTTACGATAACTCACGAGATCAAATTCTCACAACGAACGACAAAGTGCGATACTTCATCCATCGAATTAACGATGATCCGTCAAATTAATGACGAACGACAAAGTACAATACTTTATCCATCGAATTAACGATGATCCGTCAAATTAATGACGAACGACAAAGTATAACCCTAATGTGGGTGGCACTTAAACATCCATTGGATATATTGATCGATCGGACAATGAATCGTAATAGCGATCGAGTTAATACCCTGTTCTGCAGCACCCTGCTATACTTAATTTGTGTTCTGTGTGTGTTAATTGTGATAACTCGAAGTATTTTACGAATTCTTTCGTCGTATGAGCACCAGAAAGCGAATGCCAATGTCCTCTATTTATAGCTGAATTTTGGTCAGCCCTACGCACCGTAGCCCAAAAACCCCTACGATGCGTATCGGTCTTTTATACGCCTGCGTATCGTATGCTTAAAACCTCTACGATGCGTATGGGTTAAAAATAGGCTCATAGACTAGCCACGGTTGGGACTAGCTTTGCTGAGTCATAAAAATCAAATTTTACAATTTTGACAACGAAACTTTGAGGATAATTATTAACTAGGTTTTATCCCCCTGAGTTTTAGGGGCCCTAATCCTGATTCTGAAAATTCTAGGGTTTGTACAGAATTACTTGGGTGTCTTAATTAGGGTTTCCTATTGGACTATAAATCATAAGGGTTGTTACATTTTTGTTTTAAAATTTTCGGGTGTTACAAATCTACCCCTCTTAAAAAAAATTTCGTCCTCGAAATTATGACATACATATATATATATTAATAATCACACTTAAACGCGACCCACTATGATCAATAGTCATACTTGAAATAAAGCTAGAGTAAAAATAATGAAGATGACGAAATACTTATGTTCGAGACTATCATGAAGTGAAAAGAAAAGTTACTAACCGATGTATCGATTGAAATCCTAACCCAATGTATACCCATTACCTCACAGGTCTTAACTTATGTTTAAGTTTTCTACAGGAATGAGCCTTTGCTCTGATACCATAGCTGTAACACCCCGTCCCGGAACGGGCCGGCGTGTCACTATAACAGTAGTCAGATCAAAAACATAATTCCATTTATACTTAAATGTATTACAAGGCTTTACAGCTTAATGAAGGATATCTAAACCATTACAATTATTTCTACCGTCTTTTCTAAACACTCGAGCACTCTTCCATATTCCGTCCCAGCTTGTCTTGATAACCTGACGTAAAGAAGAAAACACACAAAAACGTACGTCTGAGCAAAATTTTGAACAGTTTTGCCCAGTGTGCGGATAGAGGAAAACAAAAGCTTATTTTATTTTAATAACCGGATGGAACTTGACGATGCAAATAACTTAATTTCATAATTATATCTTACGGATGTACCCATGAGCAAACTGAAAACGTGACAATACACAGGTTGCTACTCCTGCATACTTATCACACGAAATGGCAAGTTGGCATACCTGTTATCCATTTCCTGAAAACTTAAATCCTAGGATCGATCCATACGCCCCCTAATATCTTATATGTACCACACTTGTACTTAAGAGACGCCGTGAACTAATCTCTCCGTCACGGATGGAGCACATGATGTCGATGCCACAACAACATGCTCGTGGGACACTCTACAAGAAGCGATACTCAGGGTATCAGAGTACAAATGGTCTTATTCACATAACTTATAAAACTTATTTTCAGAACAGAACGGAACATATATTGGAACATGCGATAATGAGTACAACTTAACAAAAAAACTATCGCATGACATGAAACTAAATCAAATGATTAGAATAGGAATCGAACGGACTGTCAAATGAATCGATAATCAAAGACGTGAGGAGTTTTAAAAACAAGACATAGTAATTTAAAACAATTTGACTTGAGTAACATAATACTTATATATCATATTAACTTGTAACTTATTTACTTATAACTTATAAGTCTTAAGATATTTAACTTGTAACTTGTAAAATACGAATCTTTGGCGAGATTGAAAATATAAGAGTGGAACCAGTCATCAACGTATGGTTATCAATCCTATCTTGACAATTTCGTCCCCAAAATGTGGTTTATTAAACGAAACAAGATAAAACCTTGACTCGTTAATAAGGAACCACTAGAGTAGGAAATGAAACTTGTATAAAATAAACCATTTTCTAAATAACTGATGTAAAACAAAACCTTTTCAAAACGTTTGTAACTTTCAACACATGTTTCATAACTTAATCTTAATACGGAATCTATAACTTATTTCATAACTTAGTCTTAATACGGAATCTATAACTTATTTCATAACTTAATCTTAATACGGAATCTATAGCTTATTTCATAACTTAATCTTAATACGGAATCTATAACTTATTTCATAACTTAATCTTAATACGGAATCTATAACTTATTTCATAACTTAATCTTAATACGGAATCTATAACTTATTTCATAACTTAATCTTAATACGGAATCTATAACTTATAACTTAATCTTAATACGGAATCTATAATCAGGAATGATATACTTGTATCAAAACGATCTAAATCGAAAGAAAGGATTCTATCCGTACCCAACGGACATAAATCGACAGAAAGGGTTCTTATAAAAACGACATAAATCGAAAGAAAGGATTCTTATAAAAACGACATAAATCGAAAGAAAGGATTCTACCCGTACGATATATCAGAATTGACAGAAATCGAAAGAAAGGAATCTACCCGTACGATATATCAGAATTGACAGAAATCGAAAGAAAGGAATCTACCCGTACGATATATCAGAATTGACAGAAATCGAAAGAAAGGAATCTACCCGTACGGAATTTATAACTTAATCCTAATACGGAACTTAAAATCATGACTTAATCTTAATACGGAATTCTTATATTCAAATGACATAAATCGAAAGAAAGGATCTTTTATAAAAACAACATAAATCGAAAGGAAGGAACCTATCCGTACCTTAAAATCTCCAGGTGATGCTATCTTGTTTTCAATTGTAGGTTTATACGGGCAGAGTTTAACCTACTGATTATCCTCTTAACCTAATTTGCACACAAACTAGGTAATTAACTAATACAGCTTTTACGATAACTCACGAGATCAAATTCTCACAACGAACGACAAAGTGCGATACTTCATCCATCGAATTAACGATGATCCGTCAAATTAATGACGAACGACAAAGTACAATACTTTATCCATCGAATTAACGATGATCCGTCAAATTAATGACGAACGACAAAGTATAACCCTAATGTGGGTGGCACTTAAACATCCATTGGATATATTGATCGATCGGACAATGAATCGTAATAGCGATCAAGTTAATACCCTGTTCTGCAGCACCCTGCTATACTTAATTTGTGTTCTGTGTGTGTTAATTGTGATAATTAGACGATAACTCGAAGTATTTTACGAATTCTTTCGTCGTATGAGCACCAGAAAGAGAATGCCAATGTCCTCTATTTATAGCTGAATTTTGGTCAGCCCTACGCACCGTAGCCCAAAAACCCCTACGATGCGTATCGGTCTTTTATACGCCTGCGCATCGTATGCTTAAAACCTCTACGATGCGTATGGGTTAAAAATAGGCTCATAGACTAGCCACGGTTGGGACTAGCTTTGCTGAGTCATAAAAATCAAATTTTACAATTTTGACAACGAAACTTTGAGGATAATTATTAACTAGGTTTTATCCCCCTGAGTTTTAGGGGCCCTAATCCTGATTCTGAAAATTCTAGGGTTTGTACAGAATTACTTAGGTGTCTTAATTAGGGTTTCCTATTGGACTATAAATCATAAGGGTTGTTACATTTTTGTTTTAAAATTTTCGGGTGTTACAGTTGATGTTATGATTGTCTAACCCTAATCCCTCTCTAATAATCTCCTTATATACACCCAAGGGGAAACCCAATTAGTTAATAAAGGTAATCTGGCCCATCAACAATTACCAACTAATTTATTATAGGTTTTAATATATTTTGATCCAAATAATATAAATGATTATAATGGCTACATAATTAAATATAATCATAATAATTATATTTAATTTTACATGTTTTTTGTACAATTGTTATTTAATCAATACTAATAAATTATATATATTATCAGATGGAAAACGCTAATAACGAACCAGTTAATGAGGTTAATCAATCTGAGCTACACCCGGGGGATCAATATATGACTAGACAGGATTGTTAGGCCCTGAAGTGTGAGACTGACGCATCAAATTAACACAACGGGTTATGGTTATGAACTGGGCCGTACAGGGTTAGTTTATATTAGGTTGTGGACCTTTAGAGGTCACTTGGGCCAAGCTTTAGGCCATGTGGGCCAAGCAGGCCCAAGGGAAGCCCATGTAGGGAAGTGGGCTTGTCCATGTATATAAACAAGTTTTCAACTTGTTTTTTAGGTTTGATCATCATTGTTACATTTTCTCTAGAGAGAGAGGCGATTTGGTGGTAGGACACTTGTACTAGACGATTTTGCTTATTCAAGTAATAGAATCGTGTGCAAGTGTTGAAAGTGATTCCGGTATTGTTCTTCGTATTTCTTGCTTTTCGTGTTTATTCTTGAATCTCACCAAGTTTGGATTCCGCACAAACTTGGTGATCGTTTGATATCATTGAAAGATCCGGTTAAACGGGACTTACAAGTGGTATCAGAGCCATTAGAACCTATTCTAGGCTCGGTTTGATATCAAATATTCAAGAATTGGAATCTTTGTTTATCGCGTTCTTCGTGTTCTTGAAGTGTTCATCGGGATTCTTTTGAAAACTAGCCATATTTTGGTGTTTTGATTATTTTTTTTTGTGTTAAAGGATTAGATTTTTTTTTTTTTAAAAAAAAAAAAAACTGATTTGGAAATTCTTTTTAATTTTGATAAGATTTTAAATCTTTCAATAATTTGCAACAGTTTCCGGAAAAATTTGATTCTAAAAGATATTTTCAAAAGATTTTTGGTTGACCAGATCTTGTTTCAAAATCATATTGAGGTTTCGAGTTGTGTGAAAGTATTATTAATATTCATTGATTTTGAGTTCCCATATCATCTGATCTTGGGTCCTTCTCCACGGTTACGAGTCGCAACAAGTTCACGGTTTCGACTCATCACATCTTGAGTCATCACATCTTGAGTCGCAACCACGAGTCATCACATCTTGAGTCGCAACCACAGTTTCGACTCGTCCGACTCGCAACCATCACGGTTTCGGTTCATCCTGTTTCAGTTGCGACTCGCAACCGCATCCACCGTTCCGACTCGCAACCGTCACACAGTTCATCATCATCACGGTCTCGAGTCGCAATCTCGGTTCCGAGTCGCATTCACAGTTCCGACTCACATCCACGGTTCCGAGTCCGACGTTTACGAGTCGCAACCATTGATTACATTCATCATCATCTTCTTATCCGATAACCATCGCCGGAAACCTGCAACTTCTTCTTCTCCGGTCAAACTTCTCTTGCGACAAACGTCATCATCTTCATCGTTCACCATCGTCGTCAATTTTCATCCTTAACCTTTTCCTTCTCCGTTCAACTTTCCGGTCATCACCGTCTTCTCCGACGTACAACTCTGTACAACCTCTGTCTGCATCGTATCGTCCTTCATTCATCTTCATCGACCACCGTTCGTCACCGACCACTGCAACGAATAACCATTCACCACCGTGAATCACCATCTCCGGTCGTCTATCAACATTTCAGAACCCGGTCGTCTTCGTCACACCATCTCCGTTTCAATCTTGGTCACCATTGTGTGTTGTTTGATCGAAGAGGATAACAGACATTTGCAAAATTGTCGTTTACTGTTTTTTTTATTTAATTATAATAATAATTAATCATTAGGTCATCATTATATAATCATTGATTTTTATAATAATAATAATAATAATTATACTTTTCTAAACTATTAAAAAAAAAAAAGGGTTTGTTTAAATTTAAAAAATAATAATAAAAAAAAGGGGTGAGTTTGGTTGTGTCAAGTTTTGACAGGGTTTTGAGGTGTGGTTCAGAAAGCGGGTTCATTCGCGTGCAAAGGATTTGAGTTAGCAAGTACACGGGTTCTCGCTTTGGGCTTGTATTGAGGAAATAGTTAAAAGATCACATTTTTTTTGGGGATCACTTCTTAAAAATGTCTTCTAAGAAAGAGGTGCTTGAGCAAGAACTCGAAGGATTCGGATATTTTTCTGGTGAATCTATAGAAGCACTTACAGGCCGGTTCGCTAAACTGCTCTCTGAAATGGAGAAGGCAGAGATGGTGGTGTCTACTCGCATGAGCAACAGAAAGCTTCTGGATGCTATAAAAGGGATTCCAGATCAGGCGAACTGTAGTTGGTTTCGCAATGTTAATCAGATATTAGTGACAACTGACTGCGCCTGTTACAAAATGAAGTCAGATGAGTTAATCTCACTCATCAAATCATATGACAATGCTGACAAGCAGTCTACTCAAGGCAACACATCTGCTGCTGCTTGCTCATCCACACAAAATTCAGCATTTATGTTTAACAAACCCCTGGCTCAAGGAATTACTAAAGAACGTGAAGAGATAATTTCTGTCTTTTGCACTCCTGAGTGTAGAGAAAGAAATGAGGCATCTAGGTTACATAACGCTGAGCTAATTCAAAATTACAATGATATAAAGAATAAAAATTTTACTTTATCAAAGAATGAAAAGCTTTATAAAGATAAAATTGAAGCTCAGCGTAAAGACATCGTCAAACTCAAGGATGATGTTAGTGTGAAATCATCTCAACTCTTATATGTTCAGGAGAAACTGTGCGCTGTGACTAAGGAACTGGAAGATATCAGAGATAGATATCAAATTAATGAGCTTAATATTAAGAAATTTGATTCTTCCAGTAACTTAGTCAAAAACTTGTGTAATCAACAGCTTGCATACAAGGAAAACAAAGGGCGTGGTTTGGGATTCAATCAAGTTCCTCCTCCTTATAATGACAACTACACATATTTACCCATGACTGAGGAGGAATTGATGAATGAGAACAAGATGGCTTACGGTCCTAAAACTAATAAGTCATCAATCAACAGCAGACCTGTTGATAAAGGAGCGACTCCTTCGGTAAATCTTGTTTCAAAGGGTACTTTTGATCCTAATGCTTCGTCTTCCCTTGCAGATGAAGTTAAAGTTGAAGGTGTCGTTGAAGATGAAAAAGCGTCAAGTTCTCATGTGTGTGACATTTTTGGCTCATTTTTACAATCTATGATGAAGAATGTCAGGCCTGATAGTGTGGGCGAAAACGTTGATGCTTGTGTAAGAGAGACTGAATCGGCAAATAAAACGAATGAGCCGGCTGAACCATCTGATTCCAAACGCGAATCACCTGAAGCAGCTGATTCTGAGAAATTGGAATCAGTTGATTCTAGTGAATTCAGCTCAAGGATGTCATGTGCAGAACCGTCTTGTGCTGAAAATTCGTCAAATGTTTCAGCTGAAGTTTCTGCTAAAGTTTCTGGTATTTCATCCAACAAACCAGAACTCTCCGATTCTGTCAAAGCTGATGACATAAAGGATGAAGAGAAGACTAATGTGAACAAGGCTCCAAGTGCACAAGCTGAACAATCTGAACCTTCGGTTAGTGATGAAAAGGTTCAGATCAGGCAACAAGATCCGAAGCGAGCAAGTAAAGGACGTGGAAAGAAGAAGCCTAAACATCGACAAGCAGGCTCTCCACAGTCCTCAACGGGCAGCAATAGTCCTCAAAAGGCCCGTGATGTGAAAAATGTCTTTGTTAAGCCAGTCTGTAATGGCAAATGTGAGAAATATGCATTTGACTGTGCTAACAAGGGTTTCAAAAAGACTGGTGAGATTTCTGAACAAGACTTGCAGTCTAAGGAAAACAAGAAGAATCAAAGGAAATCTCCACCACAGAAGGCCCCTGCAAACGACAAGTACAGGCACCCAAATTCATCTTCGTCTGCAGGAAATGTGCAACACAAACAAGCACAGAAAGGACCGGTTCGTTCTTCAGGGCCTGCAAGAGCAAATCCAACTGATCAGAATGCTTTTTACATGAAGAGACAGACATGCTTCAATTGCGGCATTGCTGGTCACATTGCTCGAAATTGCACACATCGTCCCTATGTACCCTATTATATGCAAAATCAGAGGGTTACATCAAAGGATAACAATCATTCCAAGCCAATGAAGGTATCATCACCTAAGGCAATGAAGAATGTGAATCCCAAGGTTAAACCTTCTGATGGGGATTGGAACGCTGCTAAAAACAAACGCAAGGCTGTTCAAGAACAAAAACGTTTTTCTAAAACTAATAAGCCTGAATTAGCTAAAGTTGCTCAACCGAAGGCAACAAACATGTTTGTTAAACCGAAACAGATTTGGAAACCCAAATCCAAAGCAACAACGTCTCCAATCCTTGAAACAAAAGGGGACTTGTGTTTAAAAGAAGTGTCTTATTTTGATGCTTCAGGAAATCCCAGGACCACGATGGCCTGGGTACCCATGTCTTACTAATCTCCTTACCTTTCAGGAACAACCAAGGAGGAGCTGTTGACAATCTCTGGAATGTTGATAGCGGTTGTTCCAGAGATAAAAACGGGTAACATTTCTCTGTTGCAAAAAGTTCAAATTTTTTTTTTTACAGATGATATGTTTCCTTTGGAGGAGATAACAGAAGTAAGAAATAATCAGCAAAAGGTACCGTTTAAATTCAGTACTTTGATTTGAATTTGATTAGTCTTCAATCTAATGACGGAACGGTTAAACAAAAATATTTCCTTCTTGGTTCATTACTTTGTATATAAATTGTCCTTTCTCCACTAAATGGTAAATTTGCGCAAAAATACAAGATTTATGCACAAATTTAGGGGGGGAGGAACATATAGATAGATATAGAGTTTAGGAGGAGAAAACTCGGAAAAATACAAAAAGAGTTTGCTGTATATATGCTTTGTTTTAGGGGGAGAAAATGAGAAAAATACAAAAACATTTGAAAAATGAAAAAGCCAAAAAGAAAGATTGCATGATATGGGAAGTGAAATAAATGTTCGTGTTAAAGGGTTTGACTAACACATGTAAGGTGCCATAGCTGAAAAGACTAGGATCTACTGCGATATGTCGATAGGCTTGACGCTCAAAATGATAAAAGATACTAAGTGTTATAAACATAACGAACTATGTACCATGTGGGTAACATACCAACGGCGTATGATTTTATGGTCTTAAATCTTGCGTTGATAGATAGCCAACATCTGAGGTTTTGGGTCTTTATATTGTTGTATCATCTGGGGATATCTTGGCTGTCCTTCTGTTCAGAACTAAAATTGTACATGAACCCAGGAAAGAAAGTCACTTGGAATTAGCTCATTTCTATTTGAATGTCTGTATGTTGTCCCGATACACACAATTTTGATCTGATTCTGAAATCTTCTCTGAAAAAGTCGTGTACCTCCTCTGCTGCATCCAGATATATGCTGACCTGGAGGTGCTAGGCAACGACAGCTTCTGCTGCATCCAGATACATGCTGATCTAGCTGTACGTTGTCGCTCTGTAGATCATTAATACACCCGAAAGAGGCCCTCAAGTGCCCAAAAGAAACCCAAGAAACCTATATCAAATTGAGAAAAACTCATTTGATCTGTATATTATACCATCTCTACTTAAGATCTATTCTGTTCTCTTCTCAATCTATTCCCAGTTAAGATTTCAGAAATCTGGATTGGACTTGTGAAATATGTGGTAGGGAAGATACTTGCATGATAGAGTGTGCTGTTTATATTTCCAGGATTTGATTAGTATTTATTTGGGTGTTCATTGTTAAGAAATCAAAACATGATAAAATAGATTATATGCAGACCTAGACACAGTCAGGATATCTTAAAGGATGACATCAGTATACTCACCTGCTACGATGAATCGTTGTGCTTACCTTGATCGTGGGGGTATGCCTTGGAATGGGACACACGGGTATAATAGTATAATATTACCTAAAGCATATCACGAAGTTGAAAAATTGAAAGTTGAGCGTTAAAGTTTAGGTGGACAAACATATTGGCAATCGCATAGACCAGTTTGATTAGGCTCGTACTGAAAAGTGTTCCTTAGTCTGCCTAAGAACGAATTTTGATCCCATTGCAATTGTAATTGTATATTATGGTAGTTGTTTATATTTTGAGTTTTTATTTGTTTTTAGTTCTTAAAATTCAAAAATACAAAAATAGTGTCTTGTTTTTCTATAAAACCAAAAATCCAAAATAGTGTGTTTATTTGTTTTTCTTAAAATAAAAAAAAAATGTAACCGTTATTGAAGATTTGACTGATCATCAAAAGTTAAAAGAATTTAAATTGTGAAATTTGATGTACCTAGTGTTCATATGGTACTCTCCCTGTTGCATAAGAAATGTTTGCTTATGAGTTTGTGAGCATGTGCAGAACTTGATTTCATTCAAGAACAGGGGTTGATAAAGATTGAGATGCTGTTAGTTGCTGAAGAAGTCTGGAGCAGCTCAACCACAAGATGTACCTGAGTCAGAAGAACCGGATACGAAACGTCGTCTGACAGTGAAAGTACATTTGAAGAAGTACCGTGAACCTGCTTGAAAGACAAAAAAAAAAAACTGAAGAAGAAAAGAGCTACTGAGAATCCTCCTCTCACATTCTTTTTGACAAAGATATTTCAAGCAAAGCTGATCGAGATCCTGATATGAAGCTAACCACAAGAGCTGAAGAAAGAGACCCAGTGCTGAGAGTTCAGAAGTCAGGAACTTCCACAACATCTGCAGCATAGAGACAACCATAGACTTCGTTGAAGACGTTGCTGAATTCATGGTATGAAGACAATTTGATGGCATCAGTCTAGGGGGAGATTGTTAGGCCCTGAAGTGTGAGACTGACGCATCAAATTAACACAACGGGTTATGGTTATGAACTGGGCCGTACAGGGTTAGTTTATATTAGGTTGTGGACCTTTAGAGGTCACTTGGGCCAAGCTTTAGGCCATGTGGGCCAAGCAGGCCCAAGGGAAGCCCATGTAGGGAAGTGGGCTTGTCCATGTATATAAACAAGTTTTCAACTTGTTTTTTAGGTTTGATCATCATTGTTACATTTTCTCTAGAGAGAGAGGCGATTTGGTGGTAGGACACTTGTACTAGACGATTTTGCTTATTCAAGTAATAGAATCGTGTGCAAGTGTTGAAAGTGATTCCGGTATTGTTCTTCGTATTTCTTGCTTTTCGTGTTTATTCTTGAATCTCACCAAGTTTGGATTCCGCACAAACTTGGTGATCGTTTGATATCATTGAAAGATCCGGTTAAACGGGACTTACAAGGATATAGAAAATATCGTTTCTCAAGGGATAGCCAATGCTATTCCAGCAATCGTTGCTGTTGTTAAAAGTCCAATAGAACCACAACCAATCGTTCCTAGTAAACGTATTTCTGAAGATAATTTCAGTAATTGCGTAAACGGAGGCAATGATCATGTTAATCATGATAATGAACCACGGCAAGCTCCGCTCCCTAAGAAAATGAAAGCTACAACACCTGGTTGCACTTATAAAGAATTTCTTGCTTGTAAACCCACTGAGTTTGCAGACAATGAAGGAGCGACTGCGGCACTGCGTTGGTTAGAGAAAACCGAGGCAGTAATTGCTATAAGTAAGTGTGACAAGGATGATCAGGTCATGTACGCGTCAAATCTTTTCAAAGAAGGGGTGCTCGAATGGTGGAATACGGTATTACAAGCTAAAGGAAGAAATAGGGCTTATGCTATGATTTGGGAAGAATTTAAGAATCTTGTAGAAAGAAAATTCTGTCCTGAATATGAAAAAGATCAAATGGCGAATAAGTTCTTAAACCATCGTATGACGGGTGTAGATTGTCGCAGTTATACTTTGACATTCTTTGAATATGCTAGAGTGGTACCAACACTGGCTTCGCCAGAACCGGTACTCATTTCTCGCTATATTTGGGGATTGATTGGTGAAATCCGCAATATCGTTAAAGCTGTGAGACCTCGCACTATTGACGATGCAGTGGAATTAGCCAACACCCTAACGGATGAACTGGTACGCACAAGAGATGATAATAAGAAAAAGGAACTGGCTCAGAAAATTACCCAAGGATTTCGTGCGGGTAATAATAACAGCTTCAAGAGAAGAGGAACAGGGCAATCTTCAACTTTGCCGTTCTGCCAAAATTGCAAAAAGAAACATTTTGGAAGATGCAAGGTATATTGCAATTTTTGCAAAACTGTAGGACATCGTGAAGAAAATTGCAGGAAGAAATCCATAATTTGTTACAATTGTGGAGAAGCAGGACATTTCAAAACAGAATGTCCTAAAGTGGTCAAACCAGCAGACAACAAAGCCAAGACGGTCGACGGAGCCACTAAAAAGAATGTCAGAGCATTCCAGCTGACCACTCAAGAAGCAGAACTTATTCCAGATGTGATAGCTGGTACGTTCCTAGTTCACAACGTATATGCAAAAGTATTATTTGACTCTGGTGCAAACCAAAGTTTTATAAATACTTTATTTTGTCAAGCTCTTAAGTTACCTTTAACCAACATTAGGCAGATTTTTACAGTCGAAACCGCAGATGGAAATTCAGTTAAAATAGATCAGGTTTTGCAAAAAGTAGAAATAGAACTTTCAGGTCATAAATTTTCTGCAAACCTATTGCCTATGAAATTAGCTGAATTCAATGTTGTGTTAGGAATGGATTGGTTAGTAACCAACCATGCTCGAATTCTTTGTGATAAGAATTCCATAGAAATTAGTACACCTACCAGAGAAGTCATTATGATTACAGGAGATAAACCACGTAAGCCCATAAAGTTCATATCAGTAATGAAAGTTGCTAGTTATGAACGAAAGCAAGGAATAGTATATATGATTTCAGTAATCATTAATACTAAGGGTAAAGAACTTAAGGAGATTCTTGTAGTCTCAGAATACCCAGAGGTATTCCCAGAAGAGTTACCAGGATTACCACCAGATAGGGAGGTAGAATTTAGAATTCATCTAATTCCTGGAACTACACCGATAGCTAAGGCACCTTATCGGTTAGCACCCACAGAAATGTTAGAATTGAAAAAGCAATTAGATGAATTACTAAGCAAAGGATTCATACAACCTAGCTCATCCCCTTGGGGAGCTCCAGTGTTGTTTGTAAAGAAAAATGATGGTTCAATGAGAATGTGTATCGATTATAGAGAATTAAATAAGGTTACTATTAAGAATCGATACCCATTACCTAGGATTGATGATCTTTTCGATCAACTTCAAGGAGCTAGATATTTTTCTAAGATCGACTTACGTTCCGGATATCATCAATTGAAGGTACAAGAAGAAGACATACCTAAAACTGCTTTCAGAACTAGGTATGGTCATTACGAGTTTACAGTCATGCCCTTCGGGTTAACGAATGCACCTACAACATTCATGGACATGATGAATAGAATCTGTAAACCGTATTTGGATAAATTTGTAATTGTCTTTATAGACGATATACTTATTTATTCCAAAAGTCAGGACGAACATTGTCAACATTTGTATGTACTCTTAACTTTGTTAAGAAAAGAAAAGTTGTATGGCAAATTCTCAAAATGTGAATTTTGGTTGCAAGAAGTGCAATTTTTAGGACACATGGTGAATCACGAAGGTATTCATGTAGATCCTGCTAAGATAGAAGCAATTACCAAATGGAAGGTTCCGCAATCCGCAATGGAAATTAGAAGTTTTATAGGTTTAGCTGTATATTATAGACGGTTTATTAAGGATTTTTCCAAGATAGCTGTACCATTAACTAAGCTAACCTGTAAAGCCATTAAGTTTGAATGGGGACCTAAACAAGAAGAAGCCTTTAGAATCTTGAAGCAGAAATTAACAAATGCTCCAATCTTAGCTTTACCAGAAGGAACTGAAGATTTTGAAGTATATTGTGATGCTTCAAAACTAGGATTAGGATGTGTGCTAATGCAACGCAAGAAGGTAATTGCGTATGCCTCAAGACAATTGAAAAAGCACGAGGAAAATTATACGACTCATGACTTAGAGTTAGGAGCCATAATTTTTGCCCTTAAGATTTGGAGACATTATCTGTATGGAAGTAAATTTACTATCTATACAGATCATAAGAGTTTAAGATATATATTTGGGCAAAAAGAGTTAAACATGAGGCAAAGGAGGTGGATGGAAATTTTAAGTGATTACGACTGTGATATTCAGTATCACGAAGGAAAGGCAAATGTAGTTGCAGATGCCTTAAGTCGTAAGTACCATGAGAAACAACGACGGGTTCGTACTCTCAGATTAAATCTACAGTTAGATTTAATGGAACAACTGAAGCATTTTCAAGAAACAGCAATAGAGGATGTTGCTGAAGGAATGAAAGGACGAATAAAAGAATTAGAACAGGGAGATGATGGAATTTGGAGATTCCATAAGAAAAGGATTTGGGTGCCAAAGTAGGGAGAATTAAGAAATAAGATTTTAGAGGAAGCTCATAAATCTAGGTATACCATACACCTTGGAAACAATAAAATGTACCAAGATTTAAGAAATAATTTCTGGTGGATAGGCATGAAGAAGGATATAGCTAGATATGTTTCTAAGTGTCTTACTTGTTCACAAGTTAAGGCAGAACATCAGAAACCTTCAGGTCTACTCCAACAATTAGAAATGCCAGTATGGAAATGGGAACTCATAACAATGGATTTTGTTACTAAGTTACCCAAAACCAGAAAAGGTAATGACGCGATTTGGGTAATTGTGGATCGATTAACCAAATCTCCTCACTTTCTACCAATGAAAGAAACCTTTAGCATGGAAAGATTGGCAAAGTTATATATAGATGAAGTTGTATCTCTACATGGAGTTCCACTCTCCATTGTATCAGATAGAGATAGTCGTTTCACTTCTCATTTCTGGAAAAGTTTTCAAGAAGCTATGGGAACTCGACTAAATTTAAGCACTGCATATCATCCTCAAACGGACGGGCAAAGTGAAAGAACGATCCAAACTCTAGAAGACATGCTCCGAGCATGTGTGATAAATTTTGGTGGAAATTGGGACGACCATTTACCATTAATTGAATTCTCCTATAACAATAGTTATCATTCAAGTATCGAAACTGCCCCATTCGAAGCACTGTATGGAAGAAAGTGCAGAACTCCAGTATGTTGGGCAGAAATAGGAGAAAGTCAATTGTCAGGTCCTGAGATAGTACAAGAGACGACCGACAAAATTTCACAAATCAAGGAAAGGCTGAAGACGGCTAGAGATCGCCAGAAGAGTTATGCAGACAATAGATGTAAGCCGTTAGAATTTCAAGTTGGAGACAGAGTACTGTTGAAAGTTTCTCCTTAGAAAGGAGTGGTTAGATTTGGTAAGAAAGGAAAGCTAAGTCCAAGATACGTAGGACCATTTCCAGTGATCCAACGTATAGGACCAGTTGCTTATCGTTTACAACTACCAGAGGAGTTAGCTGGAGTACATGATGTATTTCATGTATCCAACCTCAAGAAATGTCTATCAGACGAATCTTTGGTAATACCTCTCCAAGATATAGAGGTAAACGAAAAGCTAAAATTTGTTGAGAAACCTCTTCAGATAGAAGACAGAAAAGTGAAGTTTCTCAAGCACAAACGACTAGTGCTAGTTAAAGTAAAGTGGGATTCAAAGAGAGGAGCTGAATACACTTGGGAGCTGGAATCTGAGATGAAGCGAAAGTATCCTCACTTATTCCAGTAAATCTCGAGGATGAGATTTTTATTAAGGTGGGGAGAATGTAACAACTCTCATCAAAAGTCCTATTTATTAAATTAATTTGACCAATAGGAAACCCTAATTGAAACACCCAAGTGATTCTGCACAAACCCTAAAATTTTCAGAACAAACGGAATCAGGATCAGGGCCCCTAAAACTCAGGGGGGGTAAAACCTAGTTAACGATTATCTAAATAAATTGTTGTCAAAAACGAATTTTTCGAATCAGTCAAGTCAGCAAGGCTAGTCAAGGACGTGGCTAACCTAGGGTGAAATCGTGTCCCTTGCGCACCGTAAGGGTTTAGGCTTGCGGTGCGCAAGCGAGGTCAAAATTTAGCTATAAATAGAGGGCATTGGCACTTGAATTCAGGAGTTAAAACGACGTAAATTCTCGCTACATGCACTGAGTTACGTTCTGTTTACTATCACAACACACACGGATCACTAATCGCCGCCGCAATACAGGGTAATAACTCGATCGCTGCTACGATTCAATGTCCGATCGATTAAACTATCCAATGGATGTTTAAGTGCTGCCCACATTAGGGTTTATGCTTTGTCATTCGTTGTTAATTCAATGGATGTTTAAGTATCGCACTTTGTCATTCGTTGTGAAGGTTTTAATCTCGTGAGTTATCGTAAATGTTGTATTAAGTTACTGACTGAATTGTGTGCCTGTTATTAATTTAGGTTAAAAGGCTAATCAGTAGGCTAGGCTCTGCTCAAATTAAATCTGCAATGTGAGTCATTCTCTTTTTATCAAATTACTTTACAAAACCCTATTTATTTCAAAGTTATAATTACAAGGATTAAGTCTTGTTATCTGAAATTACTGCCAGTATGTGGGGGGATGTGCACATAGCTACTAATTATTTATCACTTGTGGGTGAAAGGACCCAGCAAGTGATATGTCCACAGTCGCAAGTCCGGTCAAGTGACAACTGGGTCAGTTAATTCAAAAGATAGAGACATTGTAATCGCTCTTAATACTGTAAATTATAACAAACAGGTCGTTTTAGTAAAATGAATGATTCACTCAGTATTTCCCGCTGACAAAACCTTTTTCAAACATGTTTCAGGTGATCTGTTGTGATCAAGGAAAAGTGCCGAGAAGCACTACAAGCTTAAGGAAGTGGCTCAGTATAAAATAAGGAAACATGTTTTGTAAAATACAGATTTCTCCGGGAAATCTCATGATTGTAAATTACCGGGGTTTTATCCCGAGTTGTAAAATAAAATAATCGGGAAATATTTCAGTTTTAAAAAGATCCTGAAGAAACTTCCGCTGTTAATTAAATACCACGGGATTTCTGTCCCGCGGCTCCTGAAACGGGTCAAACCGGGTCGGGGGCCGTGACAAATAATGACCCACCCTTGGGCGTTGTCCGCCACATGTCGTCCTAGTCAACAAAGGAGCGTTTTTCTAAAATGGGTAGTGGAGATGTGAGCATTATGTTAAAAGGAGTGTAAAGAATTAAATAAATTAAAGAGTAAAGTCCTTTTTTAGTCCTTGTGGTTTGTGCATTTTAACTATTTGAATCCAAAAACCAAACCTGTCTTAATTTGAGTCCCTGTGGTTTGTATTTTTAACCCTTTGAATCCAAAATGAAACCTCATCCAACCCTTTGAGTCCCTGTGGTTTGTATTTTTTAACACTTTGAATCCAACCCTTTTAGTCCATGATTTGGATGAGGTTTGCGTTTTGGATTCAAAGGGTTAAAAATACAAACCACAGGGACTCAAATCAAGACAAGTTTGGTTTTTAGATTCAAATAGTTAAAATACACAAATCACAGGGACTCAAAAAGGACTTTACTCTAAATTAAAAAACCATGAAAAAAAATTGATTGGCCAAAGGAAAATGAGATAACTGTCATTGGCCAACCCAATTCTTCTCCGGCATGAAAAATAAAATGCTGCAACTCATTTTAACCAAAAAAACGCCAACGGGGGTGGAGGTGGTGGGGTGTTTGGGCGTGCTTTTATAAAAAAACGCCCTAAATTTCATCCACTACGGATGGTCTCAAGGTATTTTGTAAATAAATTTGTCTTGACTATGTTTAGAGGCGACATTTAAATAAAAAGTTTTTAGGTTATGTAATCTTCATGATAAAATTAGTTTTGATGTTAAAAATATTCAAGTCAATGCTGGTATGCGGAAAAGAAAATCTTGAACAGCAAATCTTGAACAAAATTGTTTGAACTTGTATAAAGACAAGTTGTTCTATTTCAAAAGATGACACTAATATATTATCTTATATTATTGATTTTAATTTTAATGTTGTTTCTTGAATGTTATCAGTCTATCACTAACATTTGATTAGTAAAGAATTATAATTTACATAAGAGTAAAGTCCTTTTTGAGTCCCTGTAGTTTGTGTATTTTAACTATTTGAATCCAAAAACCAAACTTGTCTTAATTTGAGTCCCTGTGGTTTGTATTTTTAACCCTTTGAATCCAAAACGCAAACCTCATCCAAATCATGGACTAAAAGGGTTGGATTCAAAGTGTTAAAAAATACAAACCACAGGGACTCAAAGGGTTGGATGAGGTTTCATTTTGGATTCAAAGGGTTAAAAATACAAACCACATGGACTCAAATCAAGACAAGTTTAGTTTTTGGATTTAAATAGTTAAAATGCACAAACCACGACTCAAAAAGAACTTTACCATTTACATAAAAAAAATGAGAGTAATAAATTATTGCATATTATTGATTGTAAACACTACTCATGTTTTTACACAGGTTTTACACTCGCTTCTAAAAACTACCTGTGTTTACACACTGGTTTTACACTCAGCTTCTAAAAACTACCTGTTTTAGTACACAGTTTTACTGCTAGTAGTAAATATATAAATCATTTTTGGAATACAGCTGGCCTGAGAAACTGAAAAAAAGCCTAAAACATCTTTATTTTACCAAGCGTCACCACCGCCATTGTTTCACCACCCACTAAAGGCAATTCAAACCACCACCATACCATACCCACCACACTTGTGAATAAGATGGATTGGTTGGATAAAAGATTGAATTCACAAAAGGGAATTATTTCAAGGATCAGTTGCATGTACGATAAAATCAGGAAGGTAATTCCTCAGGATTTTGATAAGTGGAGACGGATTCTTCCAGAGCTTATGGACTTTTGGTCTACTGAGGATATTGAGTATATAAAATTGAATAAAGGTTTCGATAAAATGTTGAAGGAAACAAAATGCAAGGTAATTCCTTATACTCTTTTTTTCTTTTTTTTTTTCAAGTAAAAAAAAGCATTCGATTTTTTTCAATATTTTTTTGTTTTGTTACTAGGATGAACTAATAATTAAGATAGATGAACTCATGAAGAACTACCGGAAAATACGGGAATTACATCTGAGGGGGAGGGAGTGTGTTACACTCAGATTAGCAGGTTTAAGTAAGTAATTATAAAGTTTTGATTTTGATAATGTATGCTTAAAGATAAGGGGTGTGCATGGCTCGGTTTGGGTCTGTTTTGGCCTAAAACCATAACCATAACCGATCGGTTATGGCGGTTATGGTTAATCGGTTTTGATGGTTAAAGGGGGTCGGTTGTGGGTGGTTAACTGTGTACTTAACATAGCTTAAAATATGTTAATTTTTTAACATGAAAAATTTGTTATTGCATATTTGTATATGTTAGTATATTACATAGTATTAAAAATACATATAATCTATAATATTAACACTGAATATTCAGAATATTCAAGTAAAGTGATGTGATATATTTCATAAATTCAAATAAACATTCAATCAAAACCGTAAAACAATATAAAATAACCCGTAAATACTAAAAATCTTTAATCAAAAACATTAAATATTAAAAAAAACCGGTGAAAAGTTCTAAATCCTACAAAGATTTATTACATGTCGGTTCGGTTATGGTGGGTATGGAAACATTGATAACCATAACCGACCCACTACATTCGGTTTTCAAAAAAAACCATTAACCGACCCACCGCTTTTTGATTTGGTTTGGTTTTTTCGGTTCGGTTTTATCGGTTAATTCAGTTATGGTTCGGTTAATTCGGTTTTTTGCACACCCCTAGTTAAAGAAATTCTTTCTCATAAAAACAAACACACACACACTTACAGCAAAGATGGGCGACTCTCAACCATCACCGGCTGAAGAAGCAAACGGATCATCGTCCGAAATTGCTCAGAATGAGATTGCACCCATGAAGAGAAGGAAGTTGCAACAGTCTGATGATGAAGATATGAAGATGACAATATCAAAACTTGGTGAGCTTACTATGAAAGTCAGACCCCAAAAACAGAAAACAGGCCATAACATGAAGGTATGAATATATATACACACACACTCTTTTATATCTAATCATCAGGGTAATTTTTGACATTTATTTCTTGCCAGCATTGTAAAATGGATGAAGATGAAGTCCCTGAAATGAATAGGGATGATGTTGATGACCCTAAAATGGATGTTGATGCTGCCACTGGAATGCATGATGATGATGTTGTCTTTGAAATGGATACAAGATCGGAAACAAAGGTTGACGATGGAAATAGACAATTACAGATTTTCCACATGGATTCAACTGCACAAAACCGTTTTCACTCGATTAAGTTGTGGCCTCCAAGCCAAGGCAGGAGACAAATACTTGTGGAACGCATAACCATAACCCTCACCACCCCATCCATTTTGTCCAGAAAGTATGGTCTTTTAAGCAAGGAAGAAGCCCAAGAAGATGCTAAGAGAATCGAAGCCGCAGCCTTTGAAACAGCAAACCAACACTTTGAAAAGGAGCCAGATGGCAATGGCGGTTCTGCTGTTCAACTTTATGCTAAACAATTCAGTACGCTAATGATGGAGGCTGTAAAAAGAGGCCCCAGAGTAAAACAAGAAATTACGATTGCACCAAAAAACAAAAAAGTTGTTTTCGACATTTCCAAAGGAAAAAGAGGCTTCATTGATGCAGATGAAGCTAAAGACCTGCTAAAACCGCTACAAGAACCTGGAAACAAGTATACCAAGATATGTTTTAGCAACCGAAGCTTCGGGTTGGATGCAGCGAGTATTGCTGCTCCTGTTTTGGTCTCTCTAAAGGGTCAACTCATCGAAGTTGACTTATCAGATTTTGTTGCGGATAGGCCAGAAGACAAGGCCCTGGAAGTTATGAAAATGTTCTCAGCGGCCCTTGAAGGTTTCGACTTGCGGTATTTGGACATTTCTGATAACGCATTGGGTGAAAAAGGAGTTAGGGCATTTAGTGAGCTTTTAAGTTCACAAAGTAACCTTGAGGAGTTGTATTTAAAGAACGACGGTATCTCAGAAGAAGCTGCAAAAGCGGTGGTCGAGTTACTTTCTTCCACACAGAAACTAAAAATTCTTCATTTTCATAATAATATGACTGACGATGAAGGAGCAATTGTGATTTCCGATCTTTTAAAGAAATCCCCGATCTTGGAGGATTTTAGGTGTTCGTCCACTTGGGTTGATTCTGAAGGTGGAATTGCTTTATCAGAAGCACTCGCCACATGTACCGGTTTGAAGAAACTAAATCTTCGTGATAATATGTTCGGTGTAGAAGTCGGGATTGCTTTGAGTAAAACCGTTTCTTTACTCACTAATTTGACTGAAATTTACCTCGGTTACTTAGACTTGGAAAACGAAGGAAGTTTAGCGCTTGTTAACGCTCTCAAAGATTCCGCTAAGTTTCTAGAAGTTGTGGAATTGGCGGGAAATGACATTACCGCAGAAGCAGCTTCTGGTTTGGCTGAATTTATCGTTGCGAGAAAAGAGTCGTTAGTTAAGATACTTTTGTCAGGTAATAAATTGAAGGATGAAGGTGTTATAACAATTGCTAAGGCCCTTGAAGAAGACTTTCCACGGTTGACTGAAGTTGACTTGAGCTTCAATATGATTAGAAGGGCTGGAACTAAGGTTTTGGCTCAGGCGGTTGTCGGTAAACCAGGGTTTAAGGTGCTTAACATTAATGGTAATTACATATCTGATGAAGGCGTTGAAGACGTGAAAGAGATTTTCAAGAATTCACCTGATTTGCTTGGACCGTTGGATGATAATGACCCTTGGACCGTTGGATGATAATGACCCTGAAGGAGAAGAGTTCGATGATGAGGACGAGGATGCTGATGAGGATAAGCAGGAAGAATAGAGGTCACCTTTTAGGTATGACCGTTTATCTAGTTTACATTTCTTATGATTTAACGTATTTAGAAGACAATCATAAATCCTTTTTTAGGTTAAGGTAAGGATGTATGACTTGTTTTGTATTGGCATTTGGATTTACTTATGTTTCTGGCAACTGATTGTGCTTTTTTAATTCTAGTTTTCTTTGTTAATTTGAGTTTTGTTTTATTATGTGCATGTTGATTGCTGTTTGGGTATGTTTTTTTTAATTGAAGCCAAAGTAGAGAAGTGTATTTCTTTGGTGGTTTAACTCCCACAGACGACAGAATTTAAAGAACTTTGCCGTTCAAAAAAAGCATACTAGAATTCGTAACCTTTTAAACTAATACTTAATTATACTATCTATACAAACACTATGGCGGGGAATAGTGCCAGGCAACTGCCTGGCACTTGGTCATTGGACAAGCCTTCCCTTCCACGTGTCTGCTTCTTCGACAGTGCAAGAAAGGGTTTTGGAAAGAAAAAGGGGGTCCGGCCACTCATCAGCACGGATCTCAGGTACAGTCCAGACGATGGTGATGAATGGTGGCTGTAGTTCACGAGAAAGGGCGGTGGTGGCTCTAGGGTTCTGGCTGTTGAACCCGGCAATCACCAGAACTGAAAGACCTGCAGTGGCGTTGTACATCCTTGATGGTTGTGGTTTTCAACAGTGGTGGTTGTATGTATGTACCTGGTGGCAGCCGTGGTCGAAACCGGTCACGGCTAGGGGTTTCCGGCGGGATTTAGTAACCAGATTACCTTTTCTCTTTATTGAGCTTGGTTTAAAAAGGGTGCCTTAAGCACGCTTTTTTAACTATCTCAAATTGTTTTAGGTGTTTGACACACTTTTAACTTTGAATCTACAGCCTGATTATTTGACCCGTTAACCCAAACACACATATAACAACATAAAAGCCAAAAAGTTAATGTATGAACAAGGTTTTTCCATATTAACATAGTAACAGCAGGGTTAGTTAGTTAACACATCAAAAAGTGGCCATAGCAAAGACGAGCAGTTTTCCACGTCAGCTAGCCGTAATTTCCATAAACTATGCCAAAAGACGAGCTTTCTTACAAATGGGCAGCTGCAGGCTCTTCAAAAGCAAGCATCCATTCACTGATTTGATTGCGAACCAGAAGCACGTTTGATCGCAACCTTGTAACTTTATACTCCTTCCGTTTCCGCATAGTTTCAGCCCGCACCATCTTTAATTTCAACACCTGCATCTTCATTTTTAACTGATAAATCTCCTTCTCCATTAAAGACTTTTCATGTTTGCACTTTTGAAGCTCCGTTTCAACTTCTTTACGCGTATCCTCCTGTTGACACATTTTGGTTTTCAAAGAAAGCAAGTCGTTTAAACGACCTCTAATTGGGCCCACGTCAAACCCATGAGTCTCCAAGTCGCTTAACGTTTCCAAGCTGTTGTTGAGTATGTCAACGGGATCATTCGGTTTTAAGTCGGAAAGACGTTGTACAAGATTCCCAAACGTGACCATGTTACCGATGGCTAAACCCTCACGGGATTCCTCTTTTGTTCTTTTCAGTGGTGAAAAGTGTGGCTTCTGAGAGTAAAACTCAACGGTGTCCCAGATTGGTGACCGCTTGATAAACGGCCAATCTTGTTGGTAGTCGGTGGTGGTTCCAGCACTCGCTTGACTCGGTGAGTTGCCATGCTGATCAGAAGGACTAAAACATTTACTTCCTATATAGATGACAACGGGTCAGTTTGGGTTATTATTGTTAACCATAAAAAAATAAAAAATGGAGTAAAATGCCATTTTCGTCCCTGAGGCTTGGCTACTTTTGCGACTTTCATCCAAAGGTTTGTTTTTCCGCATCTGGATCCAAAAGGTTTGAAATCTTGTCATTTTCATCCAGCTCGTTAACTCCATCCATTTTGAACGTTAAGGGGTTTTTTTCGTCTTTTTAGACATTTTTTGTGATGATTAAAGGGTTTGGGTGGGGAGAAAGTCGACAGAGGTGAATCTTTATTTCTTATAGTGTTTTTTATTTTAATAAAAATGTCTAAAAAGACGGAAATGCCCCTCATTTAATGGAGAAAAAATGGATGGAGTTAACAAGTTGGATGAAAATGGCAAGATTTCAAACCTTTTGGATCTAGATGCGGAAAAACAAACCTTTCGACGAAAGTCACAAAAATGGCCAAACCTCAGGAACGAAATGGCATTTTACTCTAAAAAATAACATTGCTAAACTGTTTGTTACAAGTTAGAAATCTAATCGAGTACCTTGTAGTAAACCGATTTGTTTTTTAACCACCAACTTTGGTGGTCTTCCCCTCTTCTTGTTTCGATGACCCATGCCATCCTCGGACTCACGGGTTTGCTGATAACAATAATGGAAAGTCAAACTTCTGTGAATAAGTTAAGTCACAATTCAGAGTGCGAAGACAACTGCTTACTGTGATGATTATTTCGGGATGTGAACTTCGAAGAAAATCATCAGATATGCTTGTATCCAGAAAAGTTACAGTAACTTTTGTGTTTACCTTGCCACCTATACCATTTACGGAGTTGTATCCTTTAGATGTTTTTCGCGATCCAGTGTTCTTTTTAGCAGAACATGAAGGGCCAACAGTTTTAGTCATTCGGGCTCGTTTAGAAGGTGTAGTGAAGCCTGAAAGAGTATTGTGTGTAGCATTTACATCACCTAATAACTGCTCTGGAGTCTGCATTAACATTAAAGAACAGATGCTATTCAAATATCGAACTAGATTGACCTTTGACTTTTATAGTCAAACAAACCATTTCAATCTTGAATAACTAACTATACTTTGACATCAACAAATTATCCATAGTGTAAAGTCAATGTGAGTAAGTTCATTAGCATTTCTATCACCTTATTCCTGCTCTCGTGTCTGCGTTAACATTAAAGAACAAATACTATTCAAACATAGGTTTAAACTGACTTTGACTTCCAAAGTCAAACAAACCATTACAATCTTGATTCTTGAATAACATTCCTTTGACACAAACATATTTCCCCTAGTGTAAACACAATGTGTTGATTTCTATCACCTAATTCCTGTTCTGATGCCTACATTAATATTAAGGAACAGATACTATTCGAACATAGAATTAGTTTGACTTTGACTTTCAAATTCAAACAAACCATTACAATCTTGAATAACTTTCCTTAAGACATTTGATTCGGCCCATTTCATTTATACAACAACAATCATACCCAGTATATTTCATGTATACCTAATCTTTATCTATTTTTTTATTGGTGATCTCACCGCTCAACTTGAGGGCAAATGTTAGAAATTTACAATACAATGCAAACAAGTCGAGCCGAGCCCGAGCTCGATTAACTTATGAGAGCTCGAGCTCGAGCTCGGCTCGTTGGTAGTCTCTCAAGCTCGGGCTCGGCTCATTTATAATCTAATAAATAAATATATGAAATAAAAATAATATAAATTATAGACTTGTTTAGGCTCGTGAGCTCAATAAATGAAAGCTCAAGCTCGGGCCCATTTACTTAACAAGCTTATTTTTAGGTTCGGGCTTGGCTCGTAAACAAGTTTAAATAAGATCGGCTCGGCTCATTTACTAGACAACTTTAAATTAGGGGTAAATGTTTTTAAACATCAATGAAAACTAATACTACACTAAGGCTCGACGAGCTTCACATGTCAGGCTTGACCTCGGGCTCAGATAAATAAATTAGCTTTATTTTAGGCTCAACCACGGCTTGGGCTCGATAAGACTCGGCTCGTTTCGAGCTTTTTCTCGAGCAGCTCACTGCTCACGAGCCACTCGGCTTCTCCTAGATTGACTTCTCCTAGTGTAAAGTCAATGTGTAGATTTCTATCACCAAATTCCTACGTTGGTATCTACATTACATTAAGCAACAAATACCATATAACTAGATTGACTTTTGACTTTAATAGTCAAACAAACCACTACAATCTTAAACAACATAAACAAATTTCCCAAACTTCAGATCAACATTTACAGTAAAACACTAAAACCATACTCAATCACCGCAATCGCAAACCGAACATACCTTCTTCGGCGGGATCATCCAACGGCAGTCAACCCAGTCAACATGAAACCTCAACTTTGACCCATCAAACTCAATCTCCTCATTAAAATTTCCAAACAAAACAACATACTTCTTCACACCACTATCATCAACACTCACACTCTTCACCACACCAATCCACCACCCATCTCTATAATAAGCATCCACAACATCACCCACCTCAAACTCCACACCACCCTCACCCTCCACCACCTCAACAACCTTAAAAACATCATCCTCGTTACGTCGAATGGTACGAGGTGGTGAAGGTCTTACAAACAAAGGGTCAACGACCTCTGTTAAAGGTTGTAATGTATTATCTTGTTTTGAAAACAATGTGTTGTAGGTGATTATGTAGTGGATTTTGTTTGGGTTTTTTGTGTTTTTGGTTGGGGTGGTTTTGAGTTCGTTTATGATGGTGGCGACGTACCATGCATTACGGAATATAGGGTCGTTACAGGTTACTTCTATAATGGATCCTTTTGTGAATGTGGAGTTAGCCATTGTTGGGAGTTTGAAGGTTTTTTTGGGATTAGTGTATGGGTGAAGGGGAGATTGACTGAATACTGTGGGACTATTTTGATTATATGGTTATTATTAAAGTGTTAAAAATGATTGTTTTTGAATAATGATATATTAAAAATTATCTATGAGTATAGGCTACTTTTGTCACTTTATCTAAAAATAAATTTTTTTTATCCGGGTCCATGGGATTTTATTTTTTTTTGTTATTATTCCATATATAAGTTTGCAAGTTTTATGTGCATTATTAACTGTAACTTGTGCTTTGTGAGTTTTTCAAAAAAAAACTTGATTTTTTTCTTTTAACCCCAAGGTTTTTACCTTTTTCAATTTTAACCCTACATAATTTGTTTTTTTAACTTTAACCCAAAACTTTTCATTATTTGCAATTTAGCTTCGCAACTTTTGTAACTTATGCTTTTCATTTTTCGCAAAATTTTGTTTTACGTATAGTACTAAATTTTTCGAGTTAATACGACGCAACGTGCATGAGTGGTTCAACATTTTTACCTCTATTTTTCCATGTTTGACAGGTTCGTCGCAACACGCATATCCTAGGTCGAGTCAGTGTTGGTGATCGATGACGGTTGTGTGACATTAGTACTATTTGACACCGTTTTATGCCCCGCCGCAACGCGGGGTGTGCTTTGGGGGGTTTTCAAAGAAAAAATGGTTATGCATATTATTGTCGTAACGTTGGCTTTTGGGGGTTTAAAAAAAATGTTTTTTTTTTACTTTTCAACCAAAAGTATTTCATAAATTACTTTTAACCCAAAATTATTTGTTTTTTTACTTTTAACCCAAAACTTTTTATCTTTTGCAATCTATCCTTATAACTTTTTTTACTTTCAACTTTGGTCATTTATAGTTTCCATTTTTCGCAAATTTTTCGCTTTATGCTTGGTTCTAAATCTTGTGACTTAACACATCACAGCTGTGTCTTTGGTTTAACGTTTTTACGTTTAGTTCTAAATTTTTTGAGTTAACATGACGCAACGTGCGTGTGTGGGTGAATGTTTTTACATCGTCTATTTTTCCCCGTTTGACAGGTTTAACATAACCTGCGGGTCCTAGATCCACTTAGTTATAACTAAAGAATCCCCGCCGCATTGCGGCGGGTCGCAATCCTAGTTTTCATTTAATTAGCAAACTGTGTTAGAATTTTCTGTTAACTGCTCCTATTTTTATTGGTTTCCTCATTTAAATGAGGGTAGAATCGTCATTTTATGTCATAATATGTTTTAAGTAAATGAGGAAAACAACAAAAAGGGGGGAGAAGTTAACATAAAATTTTAACCCAGTTTGCTAGTTTGATGAAAAATGACAACAAAAATGAAACCTCAGAGACCCACATACAAAAGGTTCCATTTTTTTTTACTAAAGTGACAAAAGGGGCCTAAACTCAGGACCAGTTTGACATTTTATTCTAAGTTAAAATTTCGATTTTTCTTGGAACGGCTACTGTTATTAAACAAGAACTAGCAAGGCGTTGGAGACAACATAGAGAAATTACATCATAAAACTACATCACTCTTTACGTTATTAGGCTCTTAAATAGAGACCTATTTTTATCTGGAACATGCATGTTGATTTAATGTCCTCCTTCGTCTTTGACACGGTTGTGGTCTTGTTAGAGAAGATGTGCTCATTTCTCGTTTTCCAAATACCCCAACACGAAATAAAGATGATCGCTTGAATAACTTTCTTTTTCCTACTATCCAAGTTCAAGGTGTTGATTAATGAATACCAAAACCCGGACCAAAAAAAATGCATAAATATCTAGAATTTTGCACCATCTCCAACATTTTGTTTGTGGGCGATTATCTATCCTTCATTAATCCAAACATTCTTGAATTTGTATCCTTGTTTACAGATTTATTTTTTATATGACCACGGATTGCTATGGAGTCCTATGTCGCTCCAATATCATGATAAAATGTGATTTTTTTTTAGTTAATAATTTGTAATCATGATTACGATAGAAAAATTACATAAATATGGCAGGTAACGGACAACAAGTTGCGCCGTAATTTTTTTTAGGCTAGGCTCAAACTATCTACACACCAAGTAGATAGACACCCCAAAAAGTGTTTTTTTGTCTTATATGCACACACTGCAGTGTCGAGGTGTGTCCAAAGCGCGGCGTTTTGGTCGGGTCAACCAGACAAAGACTGACGGGTGTCTGACGGGTCTGTTGACCGGACCAAAACGCCGAGCTTTGGCCGCGTTTTGGTCGGGTCAACCAGACAAAGACTGACGGGTGTCTGACGGGTCTGTTGACGGGGTGTCAGTCTTTTGTCTGGTTGACAGGACCAAAACGCGGCCAAAGCTCGGCGTTTTGGTCCGGTCAACAGACCCGTCAGTCTTTGTCTGGTTGACCGGACCAAAACGCCACGCTTTGGTCACAGCTCAACACTGCAGGGTGTGCATATAGGAAAAAAAAAAAACACTTTTTGGTGTGTACACCCTTTTTTTATCTATGACGTTACAATGTGAAAACCAACCATGGCAACATAACTGTTCTAATACTAATATTATATACACACACAAACATCAACTTAAAAGCAAAGGATGTAATTGTGTACTCAAGATTTTTTTCACGTTAACATAGATACAGGAGGTTAAGGTAGGGTCACTGTTGCAGAAATCGGCCTAGGCGGCCGATTAATCGCCGCCTAGGCGCTAGGCGGTCACCAACTGATTAATTATAAGCTAGTCGGTCAATTAATCGGTAATCGGTCAAAGTCGGTCGTAGGCGGTCCTAGGCGGTCCTAGTCGGTCCTAGTCGGTCAATTAATCGGATTAATCGGACTACATTAATCGGACAAAATCGGACAAAATCGGTCCTAGGCGGTCCTAGTCGGTCAGAATTGGTCAAAATCGGTCAAAATCGAACCATACTATCTGAAACTTGAAGTATTTATGTGAATTTTGAAGTATTATTTTTATATTATTGGGTATATATATATAATTTTGAAAAAATACATATAAAAATCCCATTCCGATTAATCCCGATTAATCCCGGTTAATCCCGATTAATCCCTAGGCTGTACCTCACCGCCCGACTAGCGCCTAGCGCCTTCTACAACATTGGGTAGGGTTTGAGGAGGGTAGATGTAGACAACCTTCCCTCTACCCCATAGGAATAGAGAGGCTGCTTCCAATGAGACCCCCGACTCGATTGTAGTTTTGTATCAAGCCTTGGACCTAAGACACATAACACTCAAACAATCGGGACAGAGACTGATTGGTGCATGTACCCCAGTGTCTTTTAGCTATCAACGTCACCACATGATGCATGATTAACCATCCGCCGCCTTTACCGTTATTTTCACGAAATTAGTAACGTTAAAGTTAGTACCATTTTCACGAAACAGGAGGGTTAATACTAGCTTAATTAATTAATTAAAGGCGGTTTCCATGTCAGCAAGCTGTAGTTTCCAAGCACAATGCCAAAAGAAGAGCTTTTTACAAAGGAGTGGCTGCAAGCTTTTCAAAATCAAGCTCTAAAACATGTGTTTGCAACCTAACAAGTTCTTCCTCTTTCGCTTTCTGCGCAATCGCAATCTGCTCCGACTTTGATTTCAACACCTGCATCTTTCTCCACCAAAGACTTTTCATGATTGCACTTCTCAAGCTCTTTTACAACTTCTTTACGCGTATCCTCTTGCTGACACATTTTGGTTTTCAAAGAAAGCAACTGGTTTAAACGCCCTTTAAGTGGACCCACGTCAAACCCATGAGTCTCCAAGACACTTAACGTCTCCAAATTGATGTCGAACATGTCAACAGGATCATTCGGTTTGAAGTTTGAAAGCCTCTGAACAAGATTCCCAAATGTGACGATGTGAGCAATGGCTAAACCCTCACGATAATCCTCATTCATTTCCTTGAGTGGCGCGAAGTGTGGCTTTTGAGAGTGTAACTCAATTATGGCCCACATTGGAGACCGCTTGATAAAAGGCCAATCTTGTTGGTAGTCAATAGGGGTTGCTGTATACACCGATAAGTAAGAATCTACGTAAACATGTAATCTAATTAAAGATGACAGGCTCAACTAAATTATGTGAAAAAAGGATCAATTTGGGTAACCCAAAAATGAAAAACAAAATGACAAATTCGACTCTTTTACCGAATAGGATGTCTAGGATGCCTGACTCATCATCGGATTCATCCAACCAATAGCGGGGCCTTCTCATCTTCTGCAACACAACCAATAAATGTATTATCTTGCATCGACCATAAAACGAATTATATGGTGGATACAATGATGAATAGTTAGTGTTCTTTTGGATTCAAAATAATAAAATATGGCAGGCAGGCAACACATTTATATCGGCTAAAATATTACTTCCTAAAAGGCAACACATCATCATCATCATCATCATCATACTCAGTATATCCCACCAATAGCAAAGCTAAGGTAGGGTCTGAGGAGGGTAAGATGTAAGAAGAAATATTAACAACTATTTACAAGGGAGATAGTTAGAAGTTGTAGAAGTCTTTAAACCTCTTATCAAACTCGTTTCTTTTGTGATTGAGATCAAGTTTGGATGATATTGTTAGTAGAGCTGTATGTGCACACCAGAAGTTGATGCTTTCTGTAAAAAGGCACACAGGTAGCCCTACAATGGTAAAAACATAATGCACAATGATGTAACCCGTTTAAGTTAATTACTATGTGGCTGGAACCTTTAAGGCAATCCCGATAAAAAAAAAGAAACAAAAACCAAATTATAACATAAGGAGATACCTTTAAAGAGTAATCACATAGGAACCCGAATACATTTGTTGTAAAAATCAAGTCATCAACACACCAAAGAAACATTCAATTGCCATTTGCCAAACAAGAACAAGAACCGAAGAAGAATCACTCTAATGATTATCACCTCTTTCTATCAAACTTTGAATGAAGACTACTAACTACATCTCATATACGCTCCCCTATTTATAGCTAGGTGAGGGATCATGAGAAAAATAAAAAACTCCATCCAAGGTGGTATTACATATATCCAAAGTTGAGAAAACACGTTGCAGCCCCCAATGGGAAAATGCTTGCGGTCCACAATCTAATAAAAGTTGTATTACATATATTACATATGCACTACTTTTTCTCAAAAATATTTTTTATTGGTATAATGCATTTATGCAGTATATTCAAAAAGATATATATTTTGGGAAAAAGGACTATTGCATATATGCAATATAAGATGTACCGCATATGTGTAACACTCCATATGCTCATTGTGGACCGCAAGCATTTTCCCATTGAGGTCCGCAACGTGTTTTTTCAACTTTGGATATATGTATTACATATCTACATATATGTAATACAACTTCGGATCGAAGAAATACCCTCAGCTGACTTTACCTTTACTAGTTATAACATTAAAAGAGATAAGAAGAAATATTATCAACTCTTATCATTAAACCTTTCATCTCTCAGAAAGAGTGTACAACAAATTTAGATACACAGTTATAAAAATCCTAAAAACAAAATATCACAATAGACATATAATGAGAGTTAAGAGATCTGAACCATTAAGAGCCCGTATAATGCTTAATCGGTAATGTCTGACCAATTTAGATAAGAGGTTTTAACCATTCAGACTCAGTATAATGCTTAATCATTCAGAGGCAAATGTTTGAATCATTCAGACATCTGCTCGCGAAACAAACAGTATGAACCATTAAGTGTTGAACCAATAAGAGGTCTGAACCATTAAGAACCTCGTTAAGAGATAAACAAACAGCCCTTAGTCATGGTGTACCATGAGTCATGACGGGTTTCAAAGGAATATTTAAACGAAAAAAAAAACTAAACTTTCAAGGTCAGGCTAGACATGAATGTGAGTCAGGGTTTCTTGTTTTTGGATGGGAAGGAGGGAAACACGCGTGTGTCGATTTGACAGGTGTGTCCCCCCTCGTTGGGCTAAGGGACCACGGGTTTGTGGCGGGACAGGCGATAATCAAGGCAGAGGCGGGCAAAGTAGCTAAGCACGAAAAAGCTTGCATCGAGAATCAGCACGTGTTCGTCCCGTTCGCTTTCGATACCTTTGGCGCTCTCGCCCCTGACGCGGTGCAGTTCCTCAAGCGGGTTCAGCAGGTGGTAAGTAGTAACACCGCACATGTTAAGGGGCAGAATTTTGTGTTTAGCAAGGTAGGGTTTGCCATTCAGAAGGGGGTAACGGCGCAACTTGTTGCTCATCTAACTGCCATTAGTCTTTAATCGTCTCTGTTTTAAATGATAACAATATTTATATTTAAATTTATATATCAAAATCAAAATGTAGCTACATGTATATGAAGATTATGCCTATATATATGAATTACGTGCTACATATAATTAACAAGTAAAATGTAGCTAACTCAACGTCAAAATCAAAACCCCTCACGTCAATATGAATCAATCGACCAATCATATGGAGAAAAGGGTTTAGCAGAATATACCTGAAACCGCAGTGATCTTGTAACTTCGTATCAAACTCAAGTCCACGTAACGGAGATTTAGGGCTTCAGTAAAGAAAACCAAAATGTTGCTATAAATTTAAACAACTAGTGCACGTAATTTGGTATTAGGGCTTACATGAAATCGGAAGTTGACAAGCGTTGGTCTCTCTTTACATGTAACAAAGTTGGAAGGAAGAAGCTGAGGTAACTAAGCATATTGACTCGGTTATTTGTAGATAATAATCCGAACTGGTCCAATTTTGGCCGATAATAGTCTACGTTAAAAATAGCCTAACGGAGTTAAGTTTTTTTCCGAATTACAAACCGATGTTTTAGGGCTTTCGATTAGAACGAAGATACGAGTTGATTGATGTAAAATTTATCTCGAAATATTGCCCCAAACGACGAAAACGGTGCTTCAATTCGGGTGTTTAAACTTCCAATTGACAAAAATCAAGCCGTTTGGAGCACCGTTTCGAGGTAAGTTTTACATAAATCGACTCGTATCCTTGTTCTGATTAAAATCCCTAAAACATCGGTTTGTAATTCGGAAAAAAATTAACTCCGTCAAGCTATTTTTAACGGTGGACTATTATCAGTCAAAAGTGGGTCAGTTCAGATTATTATCGGCAAATAACTGAGTTAAAATTATTATCGGCCAAATTGAGAAACTTGGGATTATTTCTTTATAAATTAATATAACGTGTTAGTGTTAATTATTGTAGAAACTAACCTGTGACGTTTGTGGTTGTGTCCTACTATTCAAAGACAAATATTATATTGTGATTATTGATTAAGATGACACCCTATGGTTGTGTCGTGCATGAGGTTTGTCATAGAAATGTAAGTTTAAAAGTATTAATATGCATAAATATTAAAAATTAAAAATAAAAAGCTCGGGTCAAACTCGTGTTTGTTGTGGAAATATAAATTTAGAGTATTAAAATGCGAAAAAATATTAAAAATAAAAGAACTCGGGTCAAATAAGGGGTGTTTGTCACAGAAATGTAAATGTAGAGTATTCATAAGTCTCACACAATTTTCAGGTTCAGGTCGTGTTCGGATTCAGATCAAACTTTCAGGTTATGTCCATTTTTTAACAAAAGTTTGGTTTTTTATAATTTGTCACAATAGTTAAATGAATGTAGTTTTTAATTAGTTTTTGTTTTACGCTTTTCTTTAGATTTGTTCATCGTTCAGTTGCTACTTAGCACGGTGTTTAGTGGTCATATTTGGTCCCTCGTCTTTTTTCTTTTCGTTCGGTTGCTACTTAACACGTTATTTGGTGGTCAAATTTGGTCTCTCGGTTTTTTACCCTCTCAACTTTCTAATACATGTTGGTTTAAATTCGACTCCGTCTACGTTTTATGTCACGTGAGTCACTTGGTGTTAGAAATTTGTGTTTTTATTTTACACTTTTCCCGGTTTTGCTGCTACGTTGGTAGCACGGTTTTACGCTTCCCGCACCGCAACTAGTTTTAATTATATTCCATAATTAATTGGAACATTCTTGATTTTTTATTCTTGTTTCCTGAGTTTGTAATTAGATGAACAACATTTTTATCACATGTACATAGAAACAGGAGGGTTAATAGTGGCTTGTTTTATTATCAAAAGCAGTTTTCCATCCAAGTACAATGCCAAAAGAAGAGCTTTCTTACAAAGGAGTGGCTGCAAGCTTTTCAAAATCAACCTCCAAATCATTTGTTTGCATCCTCATAAGTTCTTCCTCCTTCGCCTTCTGCTTAGTCGCAATCTGCTCCAACTTTGATTGCAACGCGCGTGTCTTCTCTTTTAACTCATCGATCTCTTTCTCCACCATAGACTTCTCGTGTTTGCATGTTTCAATCTCTTTTTCAACTTCTTTAAGCGTATCCTTGTGCCGACACATTTTGGTTTTCAAAGATAGCAATTGGTTTAAACGCCCTCTAACCGGACCCACGTCAAACCCATGAGTTTCCAAGTCGCTTAACGTTTCCAAACTGTTGTTGATTATGTCAACAGGATCATTCGGCTTTAAGTCAGGAAGACGTTGAACAAGATTCCCAAATGTAACGAAATGAGCAATGGCTAAACCCTCACGACAATCCTCGTTCATTTCCTTTAGTGGCGCAAAGTGTGGCTTTTGAGAGTATAACTCAATGATGGCCCACATTGGAGACCGCTTGATAAAAGGCCAATCTTGTTGGTAGTCCTTGGTGGTTCGTGTAGTGGCTTGTTCCAGCGAGTTACCATGGTGGTCAGGAGGACTAAGAGTGGAACTTCCTATATAGACCAATATTAAGAGCCAAAGTGAACATGTAATTTAATAAAAAAAAATGACAAATTCAACTAATTCATCTGAAATCGGATCAATTTGGGTTAATCCTAAAATAACATTATAAAAAATAATAATAATAATAATAATAATAATAATAATAATAATAATAATAAAGAAGATGAAAAATTCGACTCGTTTAGGAGAGAAAACAGGTCAATACAGACTAACGATAAATAAAAATAAATTTGCTGAAAAAGATGACAAATTCAACTCGTTTATGAAAACATGTCAATTTGGGTTAACCGTAATATAACTTTTCAAAGTAGATGACAAATTCAACTCATTTATGAGAAAACGAGTTAAGATGACTAAATCGTAGCATAAGTTAAAACTGGAAAAGAAAAATGACAAGCTCAACTCACTTATGTGAAAACATGTCAATTTGGGTCAACCGTAAAATAAAAATAAAATTGCTAAAAAGATGATAAACTCAATTCATTTATGTGAAAACGGGTCAATTTGGGTTAACCAAAAGAAAAGTAGTTATAAAATCGCTAAAAAGATGACAAATTTGACCATTTTATGTGAGAAGGGTCAGTTTGGATTAACACTAAAATAAAAAGGCTAAAAAAGATTACAAATCTAACCCGCTTATGAGAAATCGTGTCAGTTTTGGTTAAGCGTAAGTAAAACAATTATACAATTGCTAGAAAGACAACAAATTCAACTCATTTATGCTAAAACGGGTCAATTTGGCTTAATCGTAAAATAAAAAAAATGCTAAAAACACAACAAATTCAACTCATTTATGCTAAAACGGGTCAATTTGGCTTAATCGTAAAATTAAAAAAATGCTAAAAACACAACAAACTCAACTCATTTATGCTAAAACATGTCAAATTGGCTTAATTGTAAAATAAAAAAAATATGTATCTTAAACACTGACAAACCCAACTCATATATGTGAAAACGGTCGATTTGGATCATTCACAGAATAAAAATAAGATGGGAAACTCAACTCATTTATGTGAAAATAGGTCGTTTTGGGTCACTCTTAAATAAAAATAAAACTGAAAAAAAAGATGACAAACAACTCATTTATTTGAAAACAGGTCAATATGGGCAAATCCTAAAATAAAAATAAAATTGCTAAAAATATAACAAATTCAACTAATTTACGTGAAAAACGTTGGGTTAGTCATAAAATTGTATTAAAATTGGTAAACAAGTAAAGGTACAGAAAATCCAACCCTAAATAGTTTGTTAGAAGTCAGAAATCTAATTAAGTACCTTCTATTAAAGCAGTTGGCTTTTTAGCGGTGGACTTAGGTGGTGTTCTCCTCTTCTTTTTCTGATGACTCGTGCCATCCTCCGATTCACGGGTTTGCTGTTAACAACAATGACAAATCAAACTTTTGTGCATAAGTTAAGTCACAATTCATAGTGCTAAAATAACCACTTACTGTGACGATTATTTCGTGTTCCACAGGAGGTGAATCTTGATTAGTATCATTAGACACAATAACTTTTGTGTTTCCCTTGCTACCTATACAATATATATTTCATAACAATATTAAATTATGTTCATCCCCGATTTAAATTATGTAGAGGAGACCATAGTTGTCAATAGCGGCTATAGCGACCGATATAGCGCACCATGTAGCGAAGCGACCAAGTGTCGCTATTTGGGTCATAGCGACCAATAGCATGAATAGCGACAATTAGTTTTTTTTTTATGTAAATAGCAATTAGATATAGCTATAAAATAGCTGGATTTATAGGTTTTTGTTAAATGTACATGTAAAATAGCATATATGCCAAGGTATTTTGATATAATATACATATAAAAATTTTCAAAATTCTTTTTCTAGTGTATCTCTATATATAAAACAGCGGTCGCTATTTGTCGCTATTCGCTATGTAGCATATAGGTCCCTTGTCGCTATTTGTCGCTATTCGCTATTAACAACTATGGAGGAGACAATTTCCTACCACTTACACGGATATTATGTCTTCATCAAATGCGTAAAATTAAATAAAATAAATTTTAGCGAGCACATGGGGAGAGGTGGCCCAAAGTGGTTTTTTTAATCTATAAAACCTCCTAAACGACTTTATTTGATAAAATTAGTAATAATTAGAACCTAGAAGACAAAATGTGTTTCATGTCAAACAAACCCAACCCAACTGAACTTGAGCCCAATTAGTATTACCACACCTGCCGAAGGTTGGGACCTTTTTCCGCGTGAACTATCCACAGCAGAATTACTTTCCTGCAAATTTTAAAGACTTAAGTTAGTTAATCTCTCATCGCAAAAAAAAAAAATAAATAAATAAATACAACTTGGGACTGCAGAAGAGATTTTTAACTCACCGATCTTTCTCGCGAACGACTGTTCTTTTTAGCAGAATGTGAAGGGCCAACAGTTTTAGTTGTTCGAGCTCCTTTAGATGGTGTAATAAAGCGTGAAAGAGCATCGTCTGTTGCATTTTTAACACCTAATAACTGCTCTGGAGTCTACATTAACATTAAGGAACAAATGATATTCAAATATAGAATTACGTTGACTTGTGATTTCTATGGTCAAACAAACCATTATAATCTTGAATAACTTTGGCGTAAACAAATGTCAACCAGTGTAAAGTCAATGCGTAGCATATCTATCACCAAAGTCCTGCTTTGGTGTATGCATTACATTAAAGAACAAATACAACAAAGACTTTTATAGTCAAAAAAACAATTACAATCTTGAATAACTAACCTTTGATATATAAGCATAATTCCCTAGTTCCTAAATTAAGAAAATAACATAACTCATCATTTATGTTTGTATTCCGTAACAATTTACGTCCTTTCCTCTAAGGAGCGTTAATTTTGTCTGTTAAGTCCAGTCACGTGCAATGCACATGAGGGCAATTTGGTCTTTTTCCCTCTTTTGTTTCCCCCCGTCGTAAACCTTGTCAAGTTCCAATAACCCCAATTCCCATTCCTAATTTCTCCTTGTTCCATGAATTCCCGTTTGCCAGAGTAACCGAGGGTGACATCAGAGTAGGGATGAGCATATGCCACCGAATACCGATCCCATACCGATCCCGTACCGATCCCGATCCCGATCGGTATCCACTTTTTGGCATTTTCGGTATCGGTACGGTATCGGTATTATACCGATACCGACCCTCAAAATACGGTATAATACCGATACCGTACCGTACCGATACCTAACCGACATGTTTCGGTATCGGTAACGGTACCTAGTTTGGGTGAAATTCGGGATCGGTATTAGGCGGTATCGGTATCGGTTCGGTATCGGATACCGATATGCTCATCCCTACATCAGAGCAACCAATTGAGCACAAAAAAAAGGAAAAACAGAAAACTTGATTTTGGCGGAGCCAAAATCTCGTCTATATCCAATCAGATCACATGAACAACAACAATCATGGGACCGAAAAGGGCCCAATTTGTAAACATAATTCCTTGTATGCTAACTTTCGACACTTTCATAGTCGAACAAACCATTACAATCTATAACAAGTTAAAACTTCGACATAAGCAAATTCCCTTAGGTAGCGTTCGTTTCATGGAATGGAATGGGATGGAATTGGGAAGCTTTTCTTTGTAAAATTGATCTTGGTTTGGGGAGGGAGGAATTTGAAATCCAATGAATTTCTTTAATCAATGAAATTTGTGACTATTTCAACAGTCCATTCCATTCCTTCATTAGAGTGAAGGATTTCTAAGGAATGTTGAAATAGTCACAAATTTCATTAGAGTGAAGGATTTCAAATTCCTCCCTCCCCCAACCAAGATCAATTTTACAAAGAAAAACTTCCTAATTCCATTCCATTCCATTCCATGAAACGAACGCTACCTTAGTGTAAACTCAATGTGTAACATTTCCATTACCTAATTCCTACTCTGGTATCAACATCACATTAAGGGGCTGCTTGTCAACTTCTGAATGGTTAAGTGCTGAACCAGTAAGAGGTCTAAACCATTAAAAGCCACTATAATGCTTAGCCGTTCAGAGGTAAATGTCTGACCAATTCAATTCAGATTAGAGGTCTTAACCATTCAGAGTCTGTATAATGCTTAACGATTCAGAGGCAAATGTCTGAACCATTCAGACATCTGCTCGCGAAACAAACAGTCTGAAACATTAAGAACCTCATTAACAGGTAAACAAACAGCCCGAAACAAACACTATTCAAACACAAAATCAGATTAACTTTTGACTTTCATAGTCAAACAAAATTCCAAAAATAGTCAACTTAATCAACATCAACCTAAAAAAATATACATGCAATGCACCCTAATATCCTTACACAAAAACCACATTAACATTTCTAGTAAAAACATGAAAACCATCATCATACCTTCTTGGGTGGGACCATCCAACGAAAGTCAACCCAGTCAACATGAGACCTCAACTTACACCCCTCAAACTCAAACTCCTCAAGAGGATTCTCAAACAAAACAACATACTTCTTCACACCACCCTCATCAACACTCACACTTTTCACCACACCAATCCACCACCCATCTCTATGATAAGCATCCACCACATCACCCACCTCAAACCCCCTACCACCCTCATCCCCATTACTCCTACAAACATCACCAGGAGGCAAAGGTCTTACAAACAAAGAGTCAACCACCTCAGTCAACGGCTGGAACACATCATCTTCTTTCAACAATGTATGGTACTTCACTAAGTAGCTGGTTTTGTTGTTCAACTCTTTGGTTTTGTTTTTGGGTGTGTTTTCTTTTAGTATGAGTTCAATGGTGGCTACGTACCATGCACCGTGGAATCCGGGCTCGTTGATGGCTACTTCTACGGTGGATCCTGTTGTGATGATGGTTGTTGTGTTTGCCATTGTTGAAGTTGAAGGTGTGAAAATGGGGTTTGTTGGGATTAGTGTAGCATGGGAAGTTGGATAGAAATGGTAATGAAATTAGGTGTAGATTTGGTTTGATTGCTTTTTGTAGCTTGTGATGGTCTACTGCATGACGTCTTGTTTTCAAATTTTGATATGATTCAACTGACAAATATTTTTTTGGTATTTATTTTGATTGTATGGCAATTAGACTATGGGGTATAGGGTATGGGGCGTGGGTTGGGTACAAACGCTTAAGTCATCACCTTGTGTGGGCTTGGGTTTCGGCGTGACCCCTTGGGCGGGGGTTTCAGCCCTGGCGTTGGGCGGGCCTAGCGGTCTTCCGTGGCCGGCTCTTACTGGCTGGGTTGGCTAGGCTATAGGGCTAGGATTTAAATTTAAAAAAATAACTATTTGACCAAGCCAAACCCATACCCCAACTACTATAAAACCCCCCACCGTCTGTCCACATCGCTACCCCAACCCTTCACTCCCCCTACCCGAACCCGCTACCCACACTTGAAAAATGGCCACATGGACGCATGAGGAAGAGATAGCACTTGTAACGAGCGCCGTGGACGCGATGAAGAGCCGCCAACCCGGTGAGACCCGTTATTGGCCGCAAGCTTTCGCTAGCTACCGGCACAACGTGGGGAACGACCGGCACAATCTAAACGCGTGCCAACACAAGTGGCGCGAACTACGACCGAAGCTCGACCGTTTTAAAGCCTACTACGACAGCATCCCGGGCGGTGATATAAGTCACGAAGACCGGGTGGCGGTGGCCAACATCGAGTTTCGGGGCAAGGAGCGGAAGCCGTTTGACAAGCTCGCCCTGTTCGAAATCTACCTAACGCTTAATTAGGGGTTTTTTTTATATGTCTAATTATGTTTTTTTTTTAGATTTGTAATCCTTTTATTTTTTAGGATTTTGTAATTTTTAGGAAATTTTAATAATAATTTTAGGTTTTTTTTTATTTTGTGTGTATTTTTATAATAATTTTAGGTTTTTTTTCAATTTTTTTTATAATAATTGACACGTGGCCAACCCACGCGGGCTACCCACGCCACGCCATACCGTCCCAACCCACACGTGACCAGCGGTGTCCCTCGAAGTCCACGTGTCAACCCATGCCCCAAACCCCCGCCCCACCATACCCCACCTTAGGTAGAATGATTGTTAGAGCACTCGGTGTGGTTTCATGTCCCCTCCTTATGACGCGCCTCTACACCATCCGGCCTTTGTTAATGGAGGCGCTATCCTTGGCCTCCGTTAAAGATATAGTGAGCGTGAGAGGAAGAAAGCAATGGGGTCCACCTCCATCAAAGAATTAGATTAGTTTTAATAAATACTAGCCATTACTAGTAAGGTACTAGTCCATTTTTTACCAAAATAAAAAATAAAAAAAATGTCAATCTTTCGCATATATTGTAACTAGGTGTTGCCCCGCCCGCGTTGCGGGACGATGGCCGAATAATGAGCGAGTGTTAGTTAGCTCATTGACACGAAAAACAATTAAATCGAGTCAACCAATTAAAACAAAACACTTTTATAGTTTTGATAAAAAAAACTAAAACAATGGCAATATTGTAATTTTTAACTGAGTGAAAGTTGTATTTTTGGACTGGGGTAAAATCAAAATTTGCCAAAAGCTAAAGTAATGGCAGTACTGTAAATTTGAACCAGGGGCAAAATTGTAAATTTTCACAGGGGCAAATTCGTAATTTTGAACTTGGGGTAACAACGTAATATAAATTTGAACTAAGGGCACAAGGGTAATTTTAAGCTGGAGAAAAAGTACAATTTTATTTTGAACCGAGTGCAAAATCGTAATTTTGAATTGGGGGCAAAAACATAATTTTATTTTGAACTGGGAAAAAACGTAATTTTGAAATGAGGGCGAAATCACAATTTTTTAAACGGGGAAAAATCACATTTTTGAACAGAGGGCAAAATCGTAATTTTTAGCTGTGGGCAAAAACAAAATTTTATTTTGAACTGGGGGCGAAAAGGTAATTCTGAGCTGAGGGCAAAACCACAATTTTATTTTGAATGTAGGAAAAAATCGTAATTTTGAGCTGCGGACAAAAGCGTAATTTTATTTTGAGCTGGGGACAAAACCGTAATTTTAAAGAGGGACAAAAACGTGATTTTAGAATGGATATAAAATAATAAACTGGTTGGTCCAATGGGAGAGTGCCAGGCAAAGTCGTAATTTTGAATTGAGGGCAAGATCGTAATTTTGAGATGGGGACAAAAAACGCAATTTTATTTTGAGCTGGGGGCTAAAATGTAATTTTAAAAATGGACATAAAACAATAAACGTGTTGGTCTAATGGGGGAGTGCCAGGCAGCTGCCTGGCACTATTCCCCTAACTTGGTAAATGTATATATAGGAAATTTAAAATTTTAAATCAAAGAAAGACTCGTGGTTTAGTTTAAAAACTTTAAAATGTTGTCTTGGATTGTTGATTAACTTGATAATTTGATTTGATATATCTTCATCTTTTATGATTTTCCATCTCCCACATTTTATTTATATTCCTTGATTAATTCTAACAATCTTCATATTTTATTCCTTGATTATTTATAAGAAAAAAAAAACATAATTAGATGAACAATGACCTTGTGGTCTAGTGGTGGAAAGAACTTGAGTTCTCAATAGAGACTCCAGTTCGATCCCCACTCACTGCAAATGAGGTGGGGGTGGTTTTACATGCCTCGCATGGTTCCCACCTTCAGGTCACGAGGCTCGATTCCTGGCAGCCCCGGGTCAACCCTGGCCAGGCCCCGGTTGGTATGTCCGTCGCAGGTGTGTTGGCGCCGTCTCGAACTCGGGCCGCGTCGCAATACCCGGTACCTAAAAACCGGTGAGTTGCCGTTCAAAAAAAAAGATGAACAAGTTTTCTTCACATCAACATAGAAACAAAAGGATTGATAGTGTTTTGATTAATAAACTAATTAAAAAGCAGTTTTCCAAGTCAGCAAGCATTAGTTTACAAGTACAACACCAAAAGAAGAGCTTTCTTAGACCAACCGTAGTGGGGCGTTTTTTTTTTTTTAAAATAAAAAAAAACGTCGGAAAACGCCCCGGACCCCATTACACCCGGCGTTTCCGGGCGTTTTTTTTGTTCAAATTTGTTGTTGGCGTTTTTTTTAAAACGCTCATCATGTGGTTGACCCACCAATCATTTTGACCATGTGTTTGACCAGCCAATCACCATTTGTTTCCTTTTTTTTTAATAATTGGAAGGGGCGTTATTGGAATAATGCCCCACTACGCCACTTTTGCTATAATGCCCAACGCTGACTAGGATGTCACATGTCGGATAATGCCCCATGGTGGGGGCATTATTTTTGTTCACCACTACGGGTGGTCTTACAAAGGAGTTGCTGCAAGCTTTTCAAAATCAACCTCAAAATCATTTGTTTGCAACCTCATAAGTTCTTCCTTCTTAGTCGCAATACGCTCCGATTTTGATTTCAACGCCCGCATCTTCTCTTTCAATCGATCCGTCTCTTTCTCCGCCAGAGACTTTTCATGATCGCACTTCTCAAGCTCCTTTTCAACTTTTTTACGCGTATCCTCTTGCTGACACATTTTGGTTTTCAAAGAAAGTAATTGGTTTAAACGCCTTCTAATCGGACCCACGTCAAACCCATGAGTCTCCAAGTCACTTAACGTTTCCAAACTGTTGTTGATTACGTCAACAGGATCATTCGGTTTTATGTCTGAAAGACGTTGAACAAGATTCCCGAATGTGACGATATGAGCAATGGCTAAACCCTCGCGACAGTCTTCGTTCATTTCCTTCAGTGGCGCGAAGTGTGGTTTTTGAGAGTGTAACTCAATGATGGCCCACATTGGAGACCGCTTGATAAAAGGCCATTCTTGTTGGTTGTTGGTGGCGGTGGTTCCGGCACTGGGTTGACTCACTGAGTTAACATGGTGATCAGGACTACGACTGGAGCTTGCTATACACACCAATAAGTAAGAATCAAAGTGAACATATAATTTTGATAAAGATGGTAAATTCAATCAATTTATGTGAATACGGGTCAATCTGGGTTGACCCTAACATAAAAATATAAAAAGAAAACAAATTCGGCTCGCTAACGAGAGTACGGGTCAATTTGGATTAACATTAAGTAAAATAAAAAATACATATACTAAAAAGACGACAAACTCAACTCCTTTTTGAAAACTAGTCAATTTAGGTTAAACGATACGTTCTTATCATTGTGTTTTAAATACGTCAACATGTCGTGGTTAAATATGTTAAAGATATGTTGACCTATTAGACTAGAGGGTATGGGGAGGCTCATCCCCATGAGGATGGGCCGCCACGTAGGCGCCACATCACCATCCCATGGAGGATGGGCCTCCTTACATTTTGAGGGGGTGGAGGATTGGGCTACCCCACATAATTTTTTATTGTTTAATTTATTTTATTTGTTTAACTTTTATTGTTTAACTTTTTTATTTGTTTAACTTTATAAAAACAATTCAAAATTTAAATAAAAATAAGACATAAAAGAAGATAATAAAATCCATTACATAACATAAATAAAAATTACATAACCTAAAAAAATTACACTACCTAAAATTTATAAAAAAAAAGACTAGATTTAAAAATTTATAAAAATTACACTACTCGTCTTCGTCACCGTCCCCGCCGTTTACGTTGTTCCATATATGTTCTACCAAATCCTGTTAAAGGTTTGCATGCGTAAAGTCGTTGGTTAACGAGAACGAGTTTAAATCCTGTTGTGCCGGATCTACCGGGACAGTATTCCCGATAGATGCATTCTCATCATACTCACAAATCGCCCGAAGACGAGGACCACCAAGAATTAGATGGCATTGTGGATGAAAAGATAATTTTTTTATAAAAGTGGGGAGAAAATGGTATAAAATTGAGAGTGTTTTGGGTTGAAAGTGGGGAGAAAATGGTGAAAACGGTATAAAATAAGTGTGTTTTATAGAAAAGTGGGATTTTTTTTATTTAATGTACTAGCCGTTACAACGGCTATAAAGTTTGAAAAGTGGCCCGTCCTATCCGTCTTGTGGGAGCCGGGATTGCCTAGCCGAGCCCAGGGGGCTGTGTGGGGGACCGGCGCCGGGCCTCAGCCGGCCCCCATACCCTCTAGTCTTAGTGATCTGATTATATTTGTAGAGTAAAGATCCTGTACAAAATATCTTATCATACAAAACGTTAGAAATACATAAAAATATAAAAAAAAAAACAATGTGGCATTTTCGTAATTGTTTTACTTGTAATTACCTAACAAAGATCAAAATTACCCTGAAGATCAAAATAACGTTAAAAGATCATTTTACAAAATTACCTACAAGATCAAAATTACCCAACAAAAACATTTATAGAGTAATTTTGATAATTAACCAACGAGTAAAATGATTACGAAAATGTCACCGCGTTTTTTTTTTCACTTTTCCATTCCATTCGTACGTTTTATACGATAAGACACTTTGTATTTAATCTTTTGTCTATATTTGTAATGGATGTTATAAGTTGACTTTTATGGAATTTTGTTTTAAATTTGCTCAGGATTTTATGTTAAGGATCAACTTTTGGCAATTTTTCTTTCAGTAAACGAGTTTCTAAATATATGATATTTGTTGTGTTTGTTAACAGGTTGTTTTGTGTTCACCTGTTTCTATGCATGTCATGTTCGTGTTTGAAAAAAAAATAACCATGATAAATTATCATATCATGTTCGTATCTAGTATCTCAGAGTGTCTCATCGTGATCGTGTTGCATGTTCTCAAATCTCAATGAAGCGCACTTAATAGACCACCGAATAGTGATGGCCTTTTTGTAACACATGTGCCTCCACGGCCATCAAATAAATACCAAACCAATGAAATATTGTATTTCATACTTGGGATTTGTATAAATATGTGTATCATTTGCACATATCAATTCTTGTTCAATTCCAAACTCTAAATCGCTTTCTGGAAGGTTATACGCGCACCGATGCGTAAATATAACCAGTATAATGCAACGAACACTCCAGAATAGTGAAATAGGCTTAACATACCTTAAATAACCTTTACATAACTTAGAAATAAGTTTCGAAGGCTTTGGTATGGCAAAATCAAGTTAAATCGCTTACAGAGACTAAAGTTGACAAACTGCGAAAGTATGCCAATTTGAACTGTAAAAAACATTCCGGAACATGGCCATAAGTTAAACATACCATAAATATCCTTTACATGGCTTAGAAATAGGCTTTGAGGGGTTCGGTGTGCTAAAATAAACTTTTGGGTCATTCAGGGACTAAAAGTGTCAAAAAGTGCACAAGTTTGCACTTTCGCGCATAACTTACGTTCTGAATACATCTGGACATCCAAAAATTTATGTAAGCACTAAAATATTTTATTTTAGTGTTTGGCATAAGAAAAATCCATTTTCGTCACGCATTTTGGATCGTTTTTCGCGCTTGTGCGCATTCCGTCGTAATTAAGCGAACATCGCGTTCGTACGACCAAAAGAACCAACATCCGACATATTTTTGAGCATGTTTCATGTCCACAATGTTTAGGCATCATTTTAGGGCCTTAAAGTTGGCTTTACGGGCCTTAGAAGTGTCAGAAATGGCCTTAAACATGTGAAGGGACCAAAACTGTAATTTCTGAAAACTTGTTCTGATCAGACAAGGCCAAGCGGCCCGCCTGAGTTTTGTCTGATCCTGAAGCGGGCCGCGTCAGCCCCCAGACAGCAGAAAACATGCAGAAACATTGGATCTGGTCCATTCCTCTTGTGCACATGGTTTTGGGCAATACTAGGGGCTCAAATGGTTTTCAAAAACCACTATCTTGAGGTGTATGGCCATGATCAAAGCACGGTTTCCAAGAAACGATCCTAACGGCTAACCGAACACTATAAATACCCCATGCCCTCAATTGCAAAACCCACAAGAATTTTGATCTTAGAAGCTCTAAGTTGAAACCATTGTTTCATACCTGAGTTACTTGGATCGAGATTAGCATTCGGGGACCCTTCGTAAGTATTCCTTCGTTCTTTTATTGTTTTCGAGTCCAAAAGTCAAACTTTGTTTGACTTTCTGCGTTGACCAGTGATGGTCAATGCGAAGTTCGTTTGAACTTCGCAACGTGATTGTAATCACGATGGTTATAGTCCCTTGGGACTATGCCTACTGATTACCACGTTGTCTAGGGTCGTAAGGGGAAGCGATCTAATAAATCGCTTATACCTTCGAACCCGACCCATTTGGTCGATCATTAGGATCCGACCAAATACATTAGGTGACCATAGTATATAGGGAATAACCTTCCGAGGTTATACCTTATGGTCGCTACGTTTATGTAGTTGTATGATAGGTAGTTTATATGCCTTAGGTAAATTACCAGAATACCCTTTTCATGTATAATTGGTAATTAAGCATATGTAACCTAAACTTTTGTCACATAACTGATTATGTAACATGTTTAGGCATATAACACTTGTCATAGGACTAGTTAGGCGGTCCAAACGCGTTTCACGCGAACGACGCGTTAAAGTAGCATAAGCTACCTAAACGGGTCGTAATGGGTCGTAAGCACTTAGGTTAGGTTTCATTTAGTATGTAGGCTTTATTAAACCATACTACATGAGTTCCCATACTCATTTGGTTTACGAGCCCTCATTCTATCCGATCTTCTGATTTAGGTCCGGTTTATTAACATAGTTACCTATATTAGGTGTCGTTTGATTTCCGAGATCTCTAGCATTGCTTGGTGGTTATCTTAGGACTTCTGAGCAATCTCAAGTGAGTACATAGACCCCTCTTTTACTGTTTTCCAAACTGTTTTGGGGTGAAACACATGTGCCTACTTATTACTTTCATGCTTTCCTGTTTTCACATCATATACTTGCTATGTTTATTAGTACAATTATAGTACATGATTTTACATTACATTTCTGCTATGTATGTTAACTGATAGCATGCTAGCACATTGATTTACATGACTTTTCTGCTTTGTGTGTTAACTTAGCATACTTAGTACATTTCTTATTCATCATATGCTTACATTTTGGTATGACATTTGGTTTGTTTAAACTATACTGTACATTCATTAACACCGATCATGCCACACGGTAGTAGGTAGTGGTACCATAGGACTTGACAAATCCCATTCCTGTAATCTCGGGTTTGTTTGGATGGAAGGAATGACCGAATCCGAATACATATTTTGATAACCTTTACTAAAAGGGTTATCCGACTGTCGCAAGGCTTGGATGTATGAATTTTTACAATACCGCATAAATGTCTATATCAGTATAGCATGCATTTACTACACAAAACATAACTTTGATTTAAACCAAGTTTTACTTCAATACTTTGTTTTGTGCATATCACCTATGGTTTAGTTGATGCATTTCACTAGCCATACATATCATTTTGGTTACACATTACATGATTTACATTTGACACATAAACATTTTCGACATTGGTTATACATTACATGATTTACATTTGACACATAAACATTTTCAACATTGGTTATACGTTGCATGATTTACATCTTGACATAAACATTTTGGTATATTATTCAATACATTTGACAATTGGTTTAAACATAGACATCTTACATTGTTGGTTTGGTTTGAGTAAGTGATTTAAGTAACGAGGCGTGTGTAATATGATACAAGCATGGTGGATACGCCGCTGGTACTTCCTATATATAAGTGATTGTATGGTATTACATATCGTGGCGTTATTTGAATCATTTCAATTTGGACATATAACATTTTATACAAATAACATACTTTTCACAATACATTGTTTTACAAACAACTTATCTTATACAAACTCATTTTTACATGGTTATTCATTTAACCTTACCTTTATTTATACATATCATCTGATCTTATCGTTTTTCAAATGATTTACAAGACAAAGCAAATTACAAGGTTCATGACAAAACATTTTCTCAAACATAAGTCATGAATTCTATTTTCACAAAACCTATGTATCTCACAGGCATTTTTATGCTGACGTACCTATTTTCACATGTGTTTTCAGGATATGATGCATAGGACTTGTCAAGATACACTTAGGCGGACTTGGGCCTTAGCGACAATAAAAGATGCAAGACTAGTTATTTATGTTATGTTTCTTTGATTGTCAAGACATTGTAACTATTTTATTCAATAAAACAATATTTAAATTTCCATGTGTTATGAAACAATGATTCTGTTACAACACTCCCTGACGTTTCCGCCACGTTTTGTTGTTTTATGTGGTCGGGGTGTGACACTTTTGATCCAATCGCCCCCAAAGCAAAGCTCGCTATGCTTCATCTCATCGTACATGATCAAACTTTACGGTTGATACTTGTTTCTTCTAGCACAAATAATAATTAAGAAATGTCTCATGCATTTGTTTATTTAAGAGTTAATTACTGTTTTCGTCCATGTGGTTTGTCAAAAATCACTATTTCAGTCCATTAGTTTAAAAATTGCGATTTCAGTCCCTGTAGTTTCACTTTTGTAACCATTTCAGTCCCTTTAGTTTCACTTTCGTAACCATTTCAATCCATTTATTCTGTTAGTACAGGGACTGAAATGGTTACAAAAGTGAAACCACAGGGACTGAAATCGCAATTTTTAAACTAATGGACTGAAATAGTGATTTTTGACAAACCACAGGGACGAAAACAGTAATTAACTCTTTATTTAAACTCTAGAGTAAAGCATTCTCTTATAACTTTTTAAAAACAATATTTTATAATTTTCTAGGCATGTCATTACAATGTGTTTAATTTATCTACGTTAAATTTTACTTAAAGCCAAATTGTGAATATTAATGTATGTTGCATCGTGGTTTAGTTTTTGTTATATATAAAGCTAAATTGTTAATTTATTTCATCAATTAAATAAGAGTTAATTACTGTTTTCATCCCTGTGGTTTGTAAAAAATCACTATTTCAGTCCATTAGTTTAAAAATTACGATTTCAGTCCCTGTGGTTTCACTTTCGTAACTATTTCAGTATCCGCGGTTTCACTTTCGTAACCATTTCAATCCATTATTATGTTAAGTACAGGGACTGAAATGGTTACGAGGTGGACTGAAATGGTTACGAAAGTGAAACCCCAGGGACTGAAATCGTAATTTTTAACCTAATGGACTGAAATAGTGATTTTTGACAAACCACAAGGACGAAAATAGTAATTAACTCATTAAATAATATATAAAGCTACGTTGTTTTTTTTTCATTATTTTAATAATATAATATAACGCATTGAAAAAACTCTAAGCCGTTGCAACATCCTTATTGTTATCTATGTTTCGATAAAAAATTAATTAAAATTTGAACGCGTCAAATATAATTGAAGTTTTTCTATTTAGTGTGGTGAAGCAAACGAATGTCACCCGAACAACATCGATACCGGTACGGGTAAAATGAGAGAATGGATTAAGCATTGCTTGTCATCGGCTAGAACATCGGTATTAATCAATGGGTTGGAGTCAGAAGAATCTAATGTTCAAATGGGAGTTAGACAAAGTGATCACGTACTCACTTTCTTTTTATTATCGCAATGGAAGCTTTGCATATTGCTACTCAACAAGCAAACAAATTAGGCATTTTACATGGCGTTGACACCCCCAACAACAGTCCCACGTCAACACTTATTTTATGCCGATGATGTCATTTTCATGGGAGATTGGACGTCAACAAATTTTTATAATATTGCAAGAATTTTAAGATGTTTCTATTTGGTGTAAGGTTTATAAGTTAACCATGAAAAAGGCGAGTATTCGGAGTTGGCGTAGAAATGAGATAAATTAATAGCATGGCAAGGATTCTTCAATGTCAATTGTCAAGCAACATTGTTTCCCTTTACATTTAGGGCTTCCGGTTGTGACCGGTATGTGTAAGATTAAATATATTTTATGTTATATTTAATCTAGTAGCCATTATAATCATTTACATTATATGGATCAAAATATATAACAACCTATTAAATAATTAGTTGGTAATTGTTGATAGGCCTTATTACCCTTATTAACTAATTAGGGTTTCCTCTTGGGTGCATATATAAGGAGACTTATGTAGAGGTTCTAGGGTTAGACACATAACCTAATTACTCTCATAACATCAAATCGCCTCCTCTCCTCAACCGATTACCCTTTATCGGTTTTTCATCATCACCATCATTAGATTGCACCATAAGGAGGAACCAGATCAAGCTGACGATCATGTCAAACACTCTTGCTGCGTCTCCATCTGGATTCTCTGCTAGCCTGTACTGATGCAATCAAAGGTATGTTTTCATGTTTTTCATGATGTCTAAACAGAACTGATCAACATGTGGTATCAGAGCATATGTTGATTAATCAGTTCTGTTTTCGTATCCATTAATTCTGGGATTGAAATCATGAAAACAGAAATTTTGAATAACTTCATAATCATAACCGCCGGTTTCGAGTCATGACCCGAAATCATTGTTTTCGGAAAAGAATGTTAAATCAATGACACGAAATCATAATAGTTAAAATCAACAAATCCGAAATCTGTTTTAGAAGCCTTAATTTTCAGGTTTCGGGTTCCAGAATTATTATTTTATTTTTAGGGTTCATCATGGGTTCATCATGTGTTCTTAGGAAAATTCGAAATTCCTTTATGTTTTGGAATATGATTTGGATTATTGAGTGTTTTTCCATGTTTTGATCTATTTTAACTATTAAAAATTTTCGAAAAAACTGTTATTAGATCAACAGATAAAATTTTCGAAATATTTGATGAAATTAGATCATCACTAAAACAGGAAACCAAATCTTAAAATCCCTAAGAATTCGAATTTTCAGTTATGCTTTTACATTAACAGCTGTTAACAGGAGGTTCGAGATCACTTTTTGTCACGGCCCCCGCCCCGGTGTTACCCGGTCCAGGAGCCGCGGGACAGAAACCCGTGGTATTTATTATTTGAGTTGACAGCGGAAGTTTAACAGGATCTGTTAAAACTTGAAAATGCCCAACTATTTTATTTCATAATTTGGGAATTACCCCATAATTTACAATAAAGGAAATTTCACGAGGAAATTCCGTGTTTTACAAAACATATTCCTTTATTTTATTGAGCCACTTTCCTAAGCTTGTAGTGCTACAAGACACTTTTCCTGGATCACAGCAGATCACCTGAAACATGTTTAAAAAGGTTTTATCAGCAGGGAAATACTAGCGAGTTATTCAATTTGCACAAAAGACACATTGTTATAAATTTACAGCATTAAGGGTTTTTATATTTGCCCCTATCATATAATTATCTGGTTCAGCTGTCACTCGACCGAATCTATGACTGTGGACATATCACTAATTAGGCTCGCCCACCTAAAGTGATAAATCGTTAGTAGTAATGTGCACAAAACCCCCACATACTGCCAGTAATTAAAGATTAGCAAAGACTTAATCACTGCAAAGTATAAATGGAAAACATTTAGGGTTTTGTAAACAATTTGTTACAAAGAGAATGACTCACATTGCAAGTTTAGACGGGCAGAGTTTAGCCTACTGATAAGCCTGATAACATAATTTAAACAGCAATGCATACGAAACTAGGTCAGTAACTTAATACAACATTTACGATAACTCACGAAATCAAAACCCTCACAACGAATGACAAAGGCCTAGCCCAAATACGGGCAGCACTTAAACATCCATCGGATTGGTTTCAATCGATCGGACTTTATATCGTAGCAGTGATCGAGTTAATACCCTGTAATCGTAGCAGCGTTTCCCTACTTAGAATTTCGAATTTAAGCAGTTTTCTTCGTTTTTGAATGAAGTTTTTTAGCACAGAAGCAAGTCCCATGCACCAGCAATTTATAGCAACATTTTGAGTTTTACGCGGCCCGCGTAAACCTTAACAAGGTCTTACGCGGCCCGTGAGAACCCCTCGTCTACGTGTAGGGTTGGGGTGTCACGAGTAGGGTTGCCACGCGTACGTCACGTGGCCTGGACGCTTATCCGGTCAACTTTTAAGTTGACGCGGCCCGCGTAAATGTCCCTTATGGTTTACGCGGCCCGCGTGAAACCAATTTTTTTTCTTGATTTTTCATGCGCATTAGGGTTTCAAGGGTCCGGGTTTTTACTTACGGGTCGTGTATGGACAATTTTGAGGGTCCTTACATCCTCCCCACCTTATTTAAGATCTCATCCTCGAGATTTACTGAAATAAATGAGGATATTTTCGCTTCATCTCCGATTCCAGCTCCCAGGTATACTCGGGTCCTCTTTTCGAATCCCACTTGACTTTGACAAGTACAAGTCTTTTGTGTTTGAGAAACTTGATCTTTCTGTCTTCTATTTGAAGCGGTTTCTTCACGAACTTCAACTTTTCATTCACCTGTATGTCTTGAAGAGGGACTACTAGTGATTCGTCTGATAGACATTTCTTGAGGTTAGATACATGAAATACGTTATGTACCCCAGCTAACTCTTCCGGTAGTTGTAAGCGATAGGCGACTGGTCCTATTTTCTGGATTACTGGGAATGGTCCTACGTACCTTGGACTTAGCTTTCCTTTCTTATCGAACCGAACTACTCCTTTCCAAGGAGAAACTTTCAAGAGTACCTTGTCTCCAACTTGAAATTCTAACGGCTTACGTCGATTGTCTGCATAGCTCTTCTGACGATCTCGAGCCGTTTTCAGTCTTTCCTTGATTTGAGTGATCTTGTCGGTGGTTTCTTGCACGATTTTAGGACCTGATAATTGGCTTTCTCCTATTTCTGCCAGGCAAACTGGAGTTCTACACTTTTGTCTATACAGTGCTTCGAATGGGGCAGCTTCAATGCTTGAATGATAACTATTGTTGTAGGAGAATTCAATTAAAGGTAAATGGTTGTCCCAGTTTCCTCCAAAATCTATCACACATGCCCTGAGCATGTCTTCCAGGGTTTGGATCGTCCTTTTACTTTGTCCGTCTGTTTGGGGATGGTAAGTTGTACTTAAATTTAACCACGTCCCCATAGCTTCTTGGAAACTTGTCCAGAAATGTGAAGTGAAACGACTATCTCTATCCGATACAATAGAGAGTGGGACTCCATGTAAGGATACTACCTCGTCTACGTATAACTTGGCTAATCTTTCCATGCTAAAGGTTTCCTTCATGGGTAGAAAATGAGCTGATTTGGTTAATCGATCCACAATTACCCAAATCGCGTCATTACCCTTTCTGGTTTTGGGTAACTTAGTAACAAAGTCCATCGTTATTAGTTCCCATTTCCATACAGGCATTTCTAATTGTTGGAGTAATCCTGAAAGTTTCTGTTGTTCTGCCTTAACTTGTGAACAAGTTAGACACTTAGATACATATCTAGCTATGTCATTTTTCATTCCTATCCACCAGAAGTTATTTCTTAAATCTTGGTACATCTTATTATTACCAGGATGCATGGTATACCTAGATTTATGGGCTTCCTCCAAAATCTTATTTCTTAATTCTCCTTGTTTAGGTACCCAAATTTTTTTCTTGTGGAATCTCCAAATTCCATCATTTCCTTGCTCTAATTCCTTTATTCGTCCTTTCATTCCTTCAGCATCATCCTTGATTGCTGATTTTTGAACATTCTTTAGTTGTTCCATTAAGTCTAATTGTAAACTTAATCTAAGAGCACGAACTCGCTTTTACTTTTCATGATACTTACGACTTAAGGCATCTGCAACTACGTTTGCTTTTCCTTCGTGATATTGAATATCACAGTCGTAGTCGCTTAGAATTTCCATCCATCTTCTTTGCCTCATATTTAATTCCTTTTGTCCGAATATATATCTTAAACTCTTATGATCTGTATAGACTGTAAACTTACTGCCATACAGATAGTGTCTCCAAATCTTAATGGCAAAAATTATTGCTCCCAATTCTAAGTCGTGAGTCGTATAATTCTCTTCGTGCTTCTTCAATTGCCTTGATGCATATGCAATTACCTTTTTGCGTTGCATCAGCACACATCCTAATCCTAATTTAGAAGCATCACAATAAACTTCAAAATCTTATGTCCCTTCTGGTAAGGCAAGAATTGGGGCGTTTGTTAACCTTTGCTTTAAAATCTTAAAAGCTTCTTCAATTGCCTTGATGCATATGCAATTACCTTTTATGTGGTCGGGGTGTGACAGAAAAGTTGGTATCAGAGCTCATGGTTATAGGGAATTAGGTTATTAGTAATACTTTGACCTAGTCTATAACCTTTCTAGGACCCTAACGCGAGTTTACTTGCGTTTAGTCATAAAACAATACTGTCACCTATCCTTAGGCGACAACCACAACAAGAACATAAAATTCAAAACCGTTTTGAAAACTAATCATCTGTTCTAGGATGATTAATTACTAGGTTTTGAACCCTCTATTGTAAGGTTTTGAACTCTCTATTATATGGTTTTCAACCCCTTTGAGTTTTCAAAACCTTGTCAAGGTTTTGGGTTTTAAATAATGTGAACACGTGCAAACTGGAAGGGTGAATGCCTGTATTCTGGGTTTTCTGTCTAGGCAAGCACTTCGTATACATCTCATCAGACGCGAGACCAGTTGTGCTTACCTGGGAATTCTTGGGATGAGTGTTCACTTATAGGCGAGCATGTCTTCGCGATACATTATTTTTGACCCATTTACTTTAATTTGTCACCATCTCATTTGTTTGCCTTAGGTAACAAACAAATGATCACAATTTTCATCCGTTACCATTCTGTATTGATTATCCAATAACCTTTCACTTGTTTCTTCCTATGTCTTTCATTTTCTTCTAGAATGTCTATTCCTCTCAGCACTGGTCAAATGTCCGAGCGAACAGCCAAATTTGCCCAGCAAATAGGCGAAGTGATTCAGAAGACTGTGGATTTAGGCATTGCCATGGCTCGTCTCAACAATGAAGCCTCTCGTCTCGACAATGAAGCCACTCAAGAGCCACCAAAGGAAGCAGAAGTCAAGCCAGCACCAAAATCAAGGAAGCGTAAGGCTTCAAGGAAACCCGCAGCGGTTACACCTAATCAAGCGGGACCTAGCCATGTGGCAAGGCCACCAGCTAGAAAGCCATACATAGGAACTGCCCCTTTGTGCAAACGATGCTACCGTCATCATTCAAACCTCATACCCTGCTCCAAATGTACCTACTGTGGACGGAGGGGACATTTGGTCAACACATGCCGCTTTGCTATCCAAAACAAAGCTGCTATAAACCTTGCTGCTACCCAACTCCAAGTCAACCCTACTCAAGCTCGCTTTCCGCCTGGATCGTGCTACAACTGTGGCGATACGAGCCATTTCAGGAACAAATGCCCAAAGCTTGCTAATGCAAATCCAACCCACGGATGAGCAGTTGGCTGATTAGAAGATGTTGTTGTCTTATGATTTTGTTTCTTCTATTTCTTGTAATGTGAAACAATCTGTTTGATTATAAATAAATTGTTGTTCACAGTTCTGATATACGAGTGTAGTTACATGTGTGTATGAATTTTCCTATGATACCTACATCAAGGAACTATGTTCCTTACAAACTACTCTTGTGATTCTCCCTTTCGAATGATCGCTCATGATTCCCCCAACAATTTTAAGTACTCGTTTCATTCTAAGAAACGAAGTACATGAAATAAAGTGAAATTATGAGTAATCGTGCTTTTTACACACCTGTGCCTTTGAATCCTTGGTTAAATAACTAAGGGTATTTCCAAATCTCATACCCATTACGTTTTGATTTTTCAACATATACAGTACAAGTATTTCAAAAACAATCTTCATGATCTCAAAACATTTCATATAGTTTGAAAACAATTTTTCTAAATGCATTGTCTATGTTATTTCAAAAGCATTGGCCATGTTATCAAAACCAACCTTCCTAATTTCAAAATATTTCATATAGTCTGAAGGCAATATTAACACAGTACATTTTCTTATCAAGTGCATGATTTCGAAAAGCATCATTCATGTTTTTCAAAAACCTTATACATAATTTCAAAATTTATCTCACATAATTTTAAAACATTTTTTAGGAATATACCTACCTAATACACCTACTTTATGATTTCAAAGGTATTATATATAAGGTTTCAAAAACATTTTTTAACCCCATGCATGGTTTTCAAAAATATTTTTCCTCATACATTGACTTAACCTTCAAATTCTGCTTCATATGTCGCCTTGACATATCAAGCATCTCAACTTCATAAGCATTCTTACTTCATGTTTTGACATAAGCACATCCAGTACAAGGTTTCAAAACATCTTCAGCTTCTAAAATCCATATGGGATCTTTTTATTTTCACAATTAGATCCTTGTGGATAATTGTCATACAAATCAGAGTCCTTAATTGGATTCCTTATGTACCTAAATTCGAACATTTCGGTTCCTTATAATCGAAATCGAATTTTTCTTTTAAAAATCTTTCTATCTTTATAGTTAGATTCTTGATAACGTTTAAAGTACCAAATGAAATCCACGGAATGGATTCCTAGTGTGCTTTAAATGCAAGTACGCAATTAACAAGACAAATTAACAAACAATTTTGTGGTTATGTGACTATGTGTTTATTCATCTTATGTTTTCTTTTATACATTTTGTGTTTTTATACTCTGGATATTTGTTATCCAAATCCTCGCAAGATCTTTCATATCTCCATATGAGGGATTCGTAGCAGGATAGTCAAAAGGTACTACTTTAAATCCTTAATGGGCTTCTATGTAATAGTTAAGACCCTGGGATATATAGTACCACTCCATGATTCATAAGAGACCCTTTAGTGGTCTAGTCAAAAAGATTGATTCACAATTTGGTTAAAGAACGACATCTAGTGATGTAGCTGAACAGACTCCTTGACAGTCTATTTAGATCATTTATTGATTTAATTAAAAGGACTCTATGGCGGTCTAGTCACACTCATCACAGGATTGTTCATTTGGTTTTCCCCTACACATTATAAAACAGACTGTGTGAACTGTGCAAGGAATTATCTAATTATGGACGCGTACATAATTATGAGATTCAGTGCACGGTAACCACAGTAAGATTTATTATGTGTAAGAACCAATAGTGACAACAATAACGAAATGAGAACGATGTAATGGAGGTACGGTGGACGCACCAATGACGCTTCATATACTTGTATATAAGTATCCCTCTTACATTGCAATCATGATGTTATTAAAGGTTACTAGAAGTTCAGAACCCTAACCAATGTTGTTTGATCTTTTCAACTTCATGTTTTAAACTCTCACAAGTTTCCTCTAAATAAATTTCGGGACGAAATTTCCTAAAGTAGGGGAGACTGTAACACCTGTGCCTCCACGGCCATCAAACAAATACCAAACCAATGAAATATTGTATTTCATACTTGGGATTTTTATAAATATGTGTATCATTTGCACATATCAATTCTTGTTCGATTCCAAACTCTAAATCGCTTTCTGGAAGGTTATACGCGCACCGATGCGTAAATATAACCAGTATAATGCAACGAACACTCCGGAATAGTGAAATAGGCTTAACATACCTTAAATAACCTTTACATAACTTAGAAATAAGTTTCGAAGGCTTTTGTATGGCAAAATCAAGTAAAATCGCTTACAGGGACTAAAGTTGACAAACTGCGAAAGTATGCCAATTTGAACTGTAACAAACATTCCGGAACATGGCCATAAGTTAAACATACCATAAATATCCTTTACATAGCTTAGAAATATGCTTTGAGGGGTTCGGTGTGCTAAAATAAACTTTTGGGTCATTCAGGGACTAAAAGTGTCAAAAAGTGCACAAGTTTGCACTTTCGCGCATAACTTACGTTCTGAATACATCTGGACATCCAAAAATTTATGTAAGCACTAAAATATTTTATTTTAGTGTTTGGCATAAGAAAAATCCATTCGTCACGCATTTTGGATCGTTTTTCGCGCTTGTGCGCATTCCGTCGTAATTAAGCGAACATCGCGTTCGTACGACCAAACGAACCAACATCCGACATATTTTTGAGCATGTTTCATGTCCACAATGTTTAGGCATCATTTTAGGGCCTTAAAGTTGGCTTTACGGGCCTTAGAAGTGTCGGAAATGGCCTTAAACATGTGCAGGGACCAAAACTGTAATTTCTGAAAACTTGTTCTGATCAGACAAGGCCAGGCGGCCCGCCTGAGTTTTGTCTGATCCTGAAGCGGGCCGCGTCAGCCCCCAGACAGCAGAAACATTGGATCTGGTCCATTCCTCTTGTGCACATGGTTTTGGGCAATACTAGGGGCTCAAATGGTTTTCAAAAACCACTATCTTGAGGTGTATGGCCATGATCAAAGCACGGTTTCCAAGAAACGATCCTAACGGCTAACCGAACACTATAAATACCCCATGCCCTCAATTGCAAAACCCACAAGAATTTTGATCTTAGAAGCTCTAAGTTGAAACCATTGTTTCATACCTGAGTTACTTGGAACGAGATTAGCATTCGGGGACCCTTCGTAAGTATTCCTTCGTTCTTTTATTGTTTTCGAGTCCGAAAGTCAAACTTTGTTTGTGTGACAACTGCCACTTTCTGGTAATTTACGTACATTTAAAGCAATGAATTACATTATACAAATATGTGTTTTGAATATCCGAATTTCTTGATTACATGATATACATCTTAGAACACTCATTTATGATGCACATTATTCATTTCTATTGGTTATATTTGAAACAGTTTAAAACAATGCATCGAAACAACTAGAGTAGTACCTAGTGAACTAGCATGCTGACGAAAACTCCGGATCCGTAGAAACCATCTAAATTACATCTTTAGGACTCAGACGAAAGTCCAACATCAAATATACATTAAACCCTATATGGAAATACAAGGGTTTGGTTTAATACTTTCCCGATGTCCGATAACACTAAAAACTGCCGAAAAGCACTAAAAGCGACAATTTCAACACTTTTCCGCAGAAATTCTGCAGAAATCAGCTTTCTAATATTTTTAAGACATGTAAAAATGTTATTAAACATATAATTCATATGAGGCTACTTTCGGGTATCATCCGAACCAATAACTACATCAATTCATACAAGCTACACAACTTAGCGTTCAAATAACGTCTAACCGAAACAATTCGAAACGAATATCCGAACAATGTCGGATCTTTTTTTTTGTGACCATCTAATATTATTTAGATCATATTAGACTAGTAATGGTCACTTAACACCTTCTTAACACATTTATACACTTGAAACATTTAAACACCAAAACACCTAAACTTTGCTAAAAGTTTCTAACACTTTAAACACTTAATAACAATTCAACAATTCAAGACCCCCCCCCCCCCCCATGTTGTTGTGAACGGTTTTAAAGGGGTCCCACACCCAAATTTTTTTGTTAAATATCTAGATATTTTATTAGTTTGCAAGTGGATTATGTTGGTGAATTATTACAACACTTACTCACTAAGTAAACTAGCTCCTTACACTCATTTTTTTTTCATCTTTTATTACACAAATAAACTCTCTCATCATCTTCATCCATTTCCACCAAGAACACCATAAAAACCCATTTAAATTTTATCACATCTTGATGATGAACATGGAGTTTCATGGAGCTTAAGGTGATCTAAAGCATTTGCAAGTTAAAGGAAGTGTATTCATCCATTCAAGAGCCTTATATCATCAAGATCTTCATATTCTTAACTCTTAATCATTCTCTAAAGATCATCCCTAGCCTAGTGCTAGAAGTGAGCTTCTAATCTATTTTTTTTTATACTTATATTATGTTTATGATTGTTATTATAACAAATAATAACCAAGTAATCATACATAACAAACATGAAAAATACAAAGAAGCAAAGATAATAATCATGATATATTTATGTTTGTTTATATTGTGATCTAAGACTTGTTATATGCATATTTGATCTTGTTATGAGGATTATGATATAAATAAATTGTTAGATGATGTTTTAAAAAAAAAAATATGATCTAACAATTATACATGTTTATGTTAAAGGGTTTTTGTTAAACTTAAAGGATGAATGGATGATCATAAATTATGGTGTTGTTAATTTATTTAAAGCTTTTATTTAAAAACAAGACTTTTACAAGATTATAAAAAGTAACATACAACATGAGATTTTTATAAAAGTTGTTAAAACTAGAAGTAAACTTGGTTTTTGAACTAGTTAGCACATGTTATGATCATATCCCAAACCCTACATGATTTGGAGATCATTTTGATAAGTTTATGTTATAAAAATCTCATATGTTTTAGTTAAGATGTTATGAGTAAATTGATGGTGATTTGGAAAAGAAAATGATATGTAAAACATGGCAAAGTTCATATTCCAAATGAACTATGGCCAACTTTTCTTAGAAATCATATGTTAGAAAAACTATCATTTTTTTTAACAAAGTTTTTACAAGATTAGAAAGTTGGTCTTTCTAAACATAAAAATTGACATAAATATATATTTTGGTAAAATATATATTTAGTGAACATATCAAGTATGTGCTATGTGTTTATTATTTGTATTAGTTATATATAAAAGTTAGAGAGTTGATAACAATGACACAAATAAATACAAGACATACTTACAACTAAAGACTTACAAGAATACATATAGACACACTTGAAAACAACTTACGGACATTCCGAGCTTTCGGACACAACTTATGGTCAAAACAAACGACGGGCGAATCTATAAACATATCGCCAATCCAAGGACTTACTACGACGTATAGGCGATCTTTCGACGCGGACACAAAATATGTTACCATTAACAAAATTCGGACATTTTTAAACTTATAAAAACTATTATGTTTTTATTTACTAAAAAGTATACTTAGTGAATTTTTATAAAAATGTTTTATAGAAATGAAAGACTTATACTTTCTTAATGGGCTATTTTATACAAATGGGCTTACATTTCTTAATGGGCTACTTTATACAAATAGGCTTACATTTTATAATGGGCTTAACATAAATACATGGGCTAAGCCCAATATCAAAAACTCATGGGCTAAGCCCAATACCAAACATATGGGCCAAGGCCCAACACTATTTAAGCCCAACACTCTTTAAGCCCAACACTATTTAAGCCCAACACTATTTAAGCCCAACACTATTTAAGCCCAACACTATTGAGGCCCAACACTATTTAGGCCCAACACTATTTAAGCCCAACACTATTTAGGCCCAACACTATTTGGGGCCCAATAACATGAAAACATGGGCTCGGCCCAATGACATATAATTGATAAACATTACAATTATACAATTTACTTATACAAGACACGAAGCCAAGAAGACAAGACCCGATGATACAACTCACGATATACAAGAATATGTATTTGGAGAAATATATACACTAAACAGTTATCAGTTAATACATCTAATACACTGTTCAATGAATAACAAAGACATACAGGTCTTAACACATATTCAAGACACAAGACTTATACTCAAGTCATTTATAAAGACCGAAGTGTCTAACAAATAAAGAACATTTGTAGGTCGCAACATTGTTCAAGACGACCACACGCGAGATCATAATTACTTCTATTCACAGGACGCGATACTGTGAGTTCATGTCCCCTATTCATTTAAATGTTTTACAACTTTACAACTATCGGGGAAAATACATGTTCAACGTATGTTAAAGTTAGGGAATGAAACACCTTAGATCATGTGCGAATTAGGGTTATACATCTAAGCACCATTAATCCAGTTTGGACCTAGGTACAAGTGGTTAGATCTAATGGGTTTTGGCGAGCCCCACTCTTGGTCGTGGACCCATACAGAAGAGTGCGTTTGTGTCCCAGTCGATAGTAGTCGACATGAAATCGTCTAGGTTTGGATTGCTTCCTAATTCGTCACACATATTAATGTCCTCGCGAAACATTAATGATCAGCGATTTCATTGACGCTTTACATACTACATCATTACATACAGATACATTTTATACAACTCAAATTTTATGGATACAGTTTATACAACTCACATTTTATGGATACAGTTTATACAACTCACATTTTACAGATACATTTTATACAACTCACATTTTACAGACACATCTCATACAACTAAACTGCATGAACTCGCTCAACTTTTGTTGATGTTTTCAAACTTACATGTATTTCAGGGAATTAGTGGACCAATGCAACGATTTCAGTTCAAGGAAAACAAGTATCAATACTCCATGCCAACTATTGAAGGGTTTGCCTGTTATATACCGCCTCTTTGCGGTGATATAGTGGTCAAAGTCTTGACATTTTAAGACTTACATTTTGATGTATAAAACGATGACAACTTATTTTCATTTGATGGTTTGTAACCAATACATTCAACTTATGTTGCATTCTTTTGAAACAATTATGACAATGGCATTGGAGCTTGTTTTTATTCATTTAGTATGTTCACTTATATTGTTATGCAATGAGAACCGATCAGATCACACCTCGCGCTTCCGCTACGAGCGGGTGTGACAGATTGGTATCAGAGCATCGATTGTAGTGAACCAGGATTCTTTATCGAGTCTAAGTCTACAATCACTAGGGATCTCTCACGAAAACCTCTTGTTCATGTTGAACAGATTATAAATAAAATTGGACAGGTCAAAAGGTTTTCATTGCATAAACATTTTTCAAGGTCCACTACAATAAAAATTCATTTCACATAAATCAAGCGAGGACATTTCCATGGGTGAAGTCTATGAGACAGACACAATACATTAATAGACTATGTGCCTACAATACATTACATTATCAGTTTATGCATTATAAACAGTTTACTGGTTCAGCTTATACAAGATAGAAATCCTTGATTGATAGGATTTACATGATTATATATATAGGTTGTTCATATATATGTTGCATGAAATATTTTGCCAAGAACAAAATACCTTCGACTTCAAACTCTATTATTATTCTTTACTCACACGATGAAAATATCGACCCCAATGTCTAATGCGGAGCTTATGGCGAACATGATTCCTAAGTGAAATCTTGAACTTAATTCCGTAAAATATGGTTGCTTTCTCGCGAATGCTGAGATGCCTGACCATGATAATGACGATGAGGCGAAGGTGGTAACCTTGGACAACAACTCCATTAGTGGGACGAGATCCATGTGACTCATACTAATCAAGGTGGATATACTCTTGTCCTTACAAGGAAGATGAAGTACTCATCTTGAAGGTGCCTCTTCGGTTGTTATTATTACAGATTCTTTTCATTTCTATTTCATCTAACGCCGTACCGTTCTGCGAGTAATGACAACGAACGTTGACACGTGAGTTATCACGAAGGTCCCTCCTATGTTGAAGGTATATTGACAATAACGTTTCCTCTCTTATTGATCGGCAGCTTCGTACGAGAGAATGCTAGGGTGACCATGCAAGGCAATTTATTATTACGGTGGCCAACGTAATAACAACTTGTAGTGCATGGGAATTCTGGTGGACTCTGCGGGCCAAGCTAATGATCACTATTTGTTCGAAATTCTTAAGTTATTATTTGAGATTCTATTAGAACACGAACTGTGGTGGTTAGTATAACACCCTACAATACAATACAATACAATACAATACAATACAATACAATACAATACAATACAATACAATACAGGAAGACGACACGTAATTGTTCACACCTAACATTCAATCTATATCACGATTCAGTTGAGACTAGTCATTTAAACAAACAAAACTTGTTAGCTACTCATGGAGGATTTTCCTCAACATTCTCGAAATTCTTGAACATGGGTTGGTTCCATGGTGTCTATGACAGTTTACCCTACTTTACCTTACCTTACTTTATCATATTCCACCTTATCATATTTATTGGAAGTGATACAATAAATTCCGTCGTTTGACATTTGTCTTTTTCCAAGGGATGGTATGGCATGCACCATGCTGCAACTCCCTCATTACATTCTATTCTATATTTTTGTAGATTCTAATAATCTTGCTAGAGCTCGTGAAACTCAAGCACTATTACCATAATTGTCACATGGACAAGTAAGACAAAGGATTTTCTCTACTTAGGATGATCGAGGTCCATAGAGTAGGGAGTACATATTATATGGACGAAGACCACTGGTTGGTTTCCCCTCCTCATCGAATTATTTTTCTTTTTCCATTTAGACATATGACCAATACACGCAAGAGGCATTACACCTTTTGGTTTTGGTTATCCACATTATCATTTATTCAAACATATATGAACAATGCGGCCTTGAGGTTTCCATGACCGATTGCATTCTTCATTCTTGGGCGCATGATAGACTATATTTATCCAAATATATGTCTAGATTCTTTTAATAGTGTGTATTAAAAAGATCATGGCGCCAAAAGAAACAAATGTTTAAGTCAAAAGTTATGTGTTAAAAATCATTGCTTTTACACAAGACATGGTTTACACATGACACTGTTACGCAAGACATTGTTATACATGACATTTGATGTTGGTATACACAAGACATTTTTGGTGGTTATTTGTAAGTGATGAGACGTGTGTAATATGATAAAAGCATGGTGGATACGCCGCTGGTACTTCCTATATATAAGTGCTTATATTATATTGCATATCGTGGTGTTATTTAAATCTCTTCGACAAAGACAAGACATGACATTTTGCATAAGACGCGTCATCTTCTACACAAGACATAATATTCTATTTCAAGACATGATATATTTATACACTACATTTCTATTGGTTATTTATTTAACCATACATCATTCTTTTATATCATCTGATTTTCATATCTATTTTCATATGATTTTATAAAAGAACTCGATCATAACTGGAGCCAATATTGTTGGTTACACTTGATGCTTTCACGATATCTCAAGGGTTGTTTCCATACTACGTAACACCCGAATTCAAACACCCTGAGTGTTACATTTTGGGTTTAGCCTCGGAGATCCGAAGCATGACCACATCATCCCTCCCTACCTCGATCACTCAAACAATAACTCTCGCCATGAGAAAAATGAAGGCAATTGCTGCCATAAACGATTTTGGCACCAGGATGTATGCTGGTAACTTGCCGAAATCCTAAATGTGACAAGTGAGACGTTCATCATGAGGGCAATTGCAAAAGCACCAAGAGTAGCAGTGTGCTGATACCGGGCGCAAAACAAAGGCTAGTAAGACGATAATACTTAAGAACGGATCTAGCTAGTGAATAAGTGTGTGTGTGGCTAGAACTATGAATACTCCACAAAATCCCAATGAAGTCATGAGTACGTACACTCTACGATCATCATGTACCAATTCTTTTAATACCAACACCGAGCTTAGCTATTGTCTTTAAATGTTAAGCATATACTCGAATTAGAGTCATGTTGGACACACATTACTATATCAACTTAGCTAATGGGAAATTAGCTGACTCTTATCAAATCATAAAGGGTCACCGTTATGTATCCTATCAATCAACATTTCACATCCATATTATTTGATACCATTGTCGATTTTTAGCTTTATCGCAACATTTCACATGCATAGTTTCATGGCTAGTGACGGGATTGTCCTAGCTACAAATAGGGATTGGGTTATCCTACATCTAAACACAGGGATTGGATTGTTCTCTACATTTGTACAGTGAAGTCCTTACTACATAGAATTCAAAATGTACTTGGCCTAGAGTCACGTAAGCTAGACGTCTCCTCATTCTATAGAATTGGCAAACGGTAAACTAGCCGAGTCAGGAGCAGAAATTTCATATCGATCTCTTACCCATTGAGTTGGGTATTTTCGACGTAGTGTTTGGCATGGATTGGCTATCCAATAATCGAGCCGAAGTCTTCTGTCATGTGAAGGTCAATCGCTTACCACTACCGAACGAAGATACACTTGTTATCCATGGAGAGAAGCGCAACACATCATTGCGGACCATAAATTGCATGAAGCCACAAAAGTGCTTACGGAAAGGTTGTATTGCCTTTCTAGCACTTGTTGTCGACAAGAAGGCTGATGGGCCTCAGATGACAGATATTCCTGTGGTAAAAGAATTCCCTGAAGTCTTTCCTGAAGACTTGCCAGGACTACCACCATATCGACAAGTCGAGTTTCACATCGACTTGGTAACGGGAGCCACACCAATAGCCAGATCTTCATATCGATTAGCACCATCTGAACCTTGTAGTTGACCGAATAAGGATGCTGTGAGTTTATAACCCCCACTCTTTACCATTATACATATTTATAAAGGTTTTGGGGGTGGAAAGACATCCAAGTTTTGCAAAAGTGCACAACATTTCGAGGATTGAAAATTCACATTTCTAAACCATGTTACATATGAATTTCTAACGAACTCAAATGGTTTATGAAAGATTCTAGCTTCTACTCCAAGATAGACTTACGATCGGAGTATCATCAGTTACGAATTCAAGAGGAAAGCATACCGAAAACGGCTTTTAAGTCTCGTTACGGTCATTACGAGTTTCTCGTTATGCCTTTTGGTTTAACGATTGCACCAGCGGTCTTCATGGAATTAATGAATCGCGTGTGCAAGCCGTATCTCGACAAATTCGTCATGGTATTCATTGACGACATTTGATATACTCACGATCGGCAGATGAGCACGAACAACATTTGAGAACCATTTCGGAACTACTCAAGAAGGAGAAACTATACGCGAAATTTTCCAAGTGCGAATTTTGGATTCGCGAAGTACAATTCCTCAGGCATGTGGTAAATGAGAAAGGCATTCAAGTAGACCCAGCTAAGATTGAAGCAAATGAGAATTGGGAGGTGCCCAAGACTCCAACTGGAGTCCGACAAATTTTGGGATTAGCGTGATATCATCGGAGATCTATTGAGATTTTTTTGTAATTACTCAATTGCTAACCTCCCTCACACATAAAGACAATAAATCCGTCCCAATCGAAAAACAAGATATAGCATTACAACTTATTCTTAAGATTGGTGCATAGCATTTTACAATCTTATCATTACCCGACGGTACTGAAGACTTTGTTGTATACTGTGATGCTTCGCATCATGGATTGGGTTGCGTACCCATGCAACGTGAAAAAGTTATCGTGTACATGTCACGCCAACTAAAAGTTCACGAGAAAAACTATACCACTCACGAACTAGAGTTAGGCGTGGTGGTATTCGCTTTAAAAATATGGCGACATTATTTATATGGTACTCAATGCATTATTTTTCACGGATCATAAAAGTCTTCAACACATATTCAACCAAAAAGAATTAAAATATGCGTCAACGATGTTGGTTGAATTGTTGAAAGACTATGATTGTGAAATAAAGTACCAACCGGGAAAGGCGAACGTTGTAGCTAACGTCTTGAGCCGCAAGGAGCGAGTTAGAATACTGAGAGTTCAAGCATTAGAGAAGATGATTCACAAGCGCTCAAGGAAGAGCATATTCAATCAGAAACACTTCGAGGCATGAAGGAACAATTAGTTCCGAAAGAAGATGGAACTTTATACCTTATGGGTTGAAATTAGGTTCCATTCTTTGGCGGCCTTCGAGATGATATTTGGAGGAAGCACATTGGCCTAAGTATTGAAAGAATACTATTGGTGGCCTAACCTCAAAAGTAATATCGCGACTTATGTCGGAGAATGCTTGACTTATGCGAAAGTCAAAGCCGAATATTAAAATCCCTCGGGATTGGTACAACAACCCGAGATTCCCGTTTAAAAATGGGAACAAATATCGATGTACTTCATTACGAAGTTACCCAGGACCTCAAGAGGCCATGACATGATATGGGTAATCGTTGTAACACCCCGAAAATTTACGTCCTATAATGTCTTGACACGTGTCATAACCTTTCAACGTGTGAAAGAATGTTCTTGATGGACTAAAGTTGACAAACAATGAAACTATGTAAATACAAGGGTTCAAAGTGTCAACAATGAATAAATATACTTTACAATAACCCTACATGATGTTTATAACCTTAAACGAATGGATCATGGATCATACGAAACGAATTGTGAAAGAAAGTGAGAGATTACAAACTACAGGGGTTAAATGTTTCAACATGTTAAAGATATACCTCTGAGTGACCTTATAGCAAACCCGAAGCCTTGTAACGATTAATTATGCTCACTAGAATGCACCATAAAAATTTCACCAAGTTTCGTTACCGTATGAGAAAGTTATGATAAAATTCGTGTGTGAGGGTTAGAATCGTCAACATTGAAATTTAGGGCTTTTCGGGTGATCACAAAGTTACCCGAGGACTTGACAAAGTGGGTATAAGTATTAAAGCCCCCATATGTCAAATATAAAGCCTCTTAATGCAAGAAACAACTCGAAAACGACCTTTCGGGGGACCAAGGGCCAAAATGCAATTAAAGAAAAATGGGAAACCTGAACATAAGGCTCAGGCGGCCCGCGTGAGATTTAACAAAATGTGAGGCGTCCCGCGTCAGACCTGCAGATGCAGAAAAAACAGGCAGGTGCCTGTTTGCATGTTGTAACCGACTTTAAACTTAGTTTTTCGATTCTATGGGCTTCCTAAGATGGTTTATAGCCTATAGGGGGCACATGTACTGATCTTGGATCATTGCTAGACTCATTTGGCATCAATTTGTGAAAGATCAAAGTTCTTATAAAGTCTTATATTGCAACATACATGCACATTTCAACTTCTGGACTTTTAGAGGAGCTCAAGAACTGATACAAGCTTTCCAAATCATTCATTAGACGTATGTAAGTACCCTTGATTCTTCTTGTTTGGGTTATGCTTAGTTTATAGCCTAGAAATCAAACCGTCGTAACTACGGTTTGACTTTACGATAAAACACAAACGGTCCAGAGTTTTGTCGAAGCGAAAGTTGTTATAAGTTGGTATTTATATGGGTAATAAACCCCTAAAAGGGCACTCACTGATTCCAATCCTAACTAGGTTGTTTGTCGAGTCAAACGTTATCCGAAAAAGTCAACAGAAATGGTATTTTCGATTTAACGCATGATTAACGATGTAAAAGGCGTATCACCTATTTTATCATTCTTATAAACTGATAATAAGTATAAAAACTTGTCTACGCTTGTTTGATTCGACAACTTTCTGTTTTGAACCGATTCGGAACCAAAAGACGCAAAAGTTTGACTTTTGCTTTGACCTCAGTTCTGACCCGGTTTTGATAGGTTTAGACATGCCTTAAAGTTCCATTAGGACCTAGTTACATGTTGGTATAACCCTCTGCGATTATACCACTTGAAACCTCGATTGTCCGACGGTTCCGTTAATTGCCTAAATAATGACCATAATACCCTTATAGCCATAAAACGAGATTTTTAGAAATATGAAAGTAAAATAATCTTAGTTACTGATTATTGATCATGTCTGCAAAATTTCACGTCAATCGGAAGTCTAGATTAGGAGTTATGCTTAATGACGTAATTATAACGTTTATTAGTAATTAAACGGCGTCATTAGCGTAAAACCTATCTAAACCCAATTTTTAACACCGAACCTTTTACCCACTGATGTAATATAATATTTTGGGATTTTTGAAGATTTTTAATTATTTTTAAACTGATCATAAGCTAGGATTATCGCCTTAATTCGGTAAATACCAAATATGCCCTTTTCGGCCATAAAATGAGTTTTACAAATCCTTTTGATGCCAATCCAATTGCTATGGATTTTAAATATTAAATGGAGTGTTTTGAACCTGTTTAACTGATCAGGAAACTCAGAATCCTATTTTAACCCGTACGTCGCTTAAAACGGCTTTATACGCGTATTATACGCATAGTTAGGGTTTAAAACTATTTTGGCATATAAGACTTATAACCAAATGTTATAACCTGTTAAAATAAGTTATTTTACTGATTTATTCAGACCCGGATCACAGAAGCTTAATTGATCCCTTTTATAATCTTTAAAATGACCAAAATACCCCTAAGGGGCTTAATATAAAATTAAACTCGTTTTGGGCATAACGGAAGGTATCCTACTGATATCACAACATATTTAAGGCATATTAACTTAGGAAACCTGTTTAGGACTCTTATGGTTACCCGTTACGCTTCATACGCGTTCGGTTCGGTTTATGTAACTAGTTTACATAAATTAGCCGAAACGGGTCAAACCTTATCGGTTTTATCTCCAAATCCAGAATGTGTATAATATACCCATATTATACGAGTCTCCGAACTTGTCGGGTCTAAATCACATTCTATTCCAGTCTTCGCCTTAACATGCGTTTGAACAGTATCTTCCTCTGGGAAACTAACCGGTCTAACTCAAGGCTTAATTAAAGACCCGTTAGGATTCTAATAGGTTATTTAAAAACCTTCGTTCCAGATTTAGGAGCCCAGTAAAAGCTATCTGTACTTGCTGATTTGATACGGCTGGGATTGAATTTATATTTAAGCTCAGGTAAATACTCTTAACTTATTTTCCCTATACGGGCTTGGGGTACGGTATATAAAATACCGCTTGGTCGGGCATTGAATCTTTAATTGTATGGTGGTTAAAGTATTGAGATGTTCCGTTTAATTTGTTTTGTTTGCTTAAAGCCTTTGGGGGTTAATGACCGTTGTCCCGGATATCCCTAGCATCATTCTACGGAATGGCCACGACCTTAGCACACAGGTGTAGGCGTACACCTGTCAGTGTCTCATAATTAAAGTGGTGTGTCCATTAATCTTTAACCCGGCTCGATCCGGACTACTGAACGCATAAGAAACATGTAAATCCTGTACAAGTTTATATATTTAAATAAGTAACCCAAGTTATAAAATATTATTTGTGCCATGTGCATTCAAATCAATCATTTTTAAAACCTTTTCAAAATGAGTCGGTTGATTGTATTTACCAGTGTAAACTGACGTATTTTCCCAAAAAGGCTAAGTGCAGGTACTAATCGGAATTTGGCTGGCTACTCCTAGCATCAATAAAGAGTCTCGCAAGCTTAGATGCCTAAAGTCTATTGAACAGTGTTATTTTATTTTCAATCCGCCTGTGGATCCTTTACTTCCGTTGTAATGCTTTGATGTTACATTATTTCGGATTGTAATATATTTATCCTTTTGCTTCCGCTGTGTATTTATATATTGTGTTGTTTGACTATGATGTTGCCAACCACGTCACGTTACTCCCCTACCGGGCCCACCGGTAATACGTGGAAATTTGGGGTGTGACAAAAACACATATTTGTATAATGTAATTCATTGCTTTAAATGTACGTAAATTACCAGAAAGTGGCAGTTGTCACATTCTCCCCCTGTTATTGAGAATTTCGTCCCGAAATTCAAGCTGAGTCATCCTATACAAGAGACTACTCGAACAGGTGAGAGTATTTGGCTTTGATTTAATGTTCACGTTCCCAAGTATACTCGGGTCCGTGTCGAGAGTTCCAAAGTACATTTTAAAAATTTTATACGACTCCTCCATGATTTCTAGACTTTACAGTCCATGACTTCAACAGGTTCTTTAGTGAATTGGAGTTTGTCGTCAATGTGAATAGAATGATAACGGTTGCTTGTGTTGGACTCTTTTTAAGATTCGACACATGAAACGTGTCGTGTATACTGTTAAGTTCATCAGGTAACTTCAACTTGTAGGCAACAGTGCCAATCTTTTCTAAGATTTCAAATGGTCCAATGTAACGTGGGTTAAGCTTTCCACGTTTACCGAACCTCGCTACGCCTATCCAAGGCGAGACTTTCAACAAGACTTTGTCTCCAACCTCGAAAGATAATGGTTTTCGTCTTTTATCTGCGTAGTTCTTTTGTCGATCGCGAGCCGCCTTGATACGGTCTCGGGTCTGAAAATTTTTATCCGTAGTCCCTTGGACTAGTTCCGGGCCAATTAATTGACTATCGCCTGTTTCCGCCCAACATTGCGGAGAGCGACACTTTCGACCATATAGAGCTTCAAACGGTGCAGCTTGTATACTAGTATGGTAGTTGTTATTGTAGGAAAACTCAACTAAAGGTAGATGAGTATCCCAATTGCCATCTAAATCCATAACACATGCGCGAAGCATATCTTCGAGTGTTTGGCTTGTCCGTTCGCTCTGGCCGTCAGTTTGTGGATAAAAGGACGTACTTAAATTCAAATGATATCCAAAGGCCTGTTGAAATGATTTCCAAATTCTTGAAACAAAACAACCGTCTCGGTCCAAAATGATTGAAATAGGCACTCCATGACGAGCCACTATTTCTTTGAGATAGATTTCCGCTAGTTTCTCGGTACTATCCTTCTCCCGAATCGGTAAGAAGTGTGCGGACTTTGTCAATCTATCGACGATTGTCACACCACAAATTTCCACGTATTACCGGTGGGCCCGGTAGGGGAGTAACGTGACGTGGTTGGCAACATCATAGTCAAACAACACAATATATAAATACACAGCGGAAGCAAAAGGATAAATATATTACAATCCGAAATAATGTAACATCAAAGCATTACAACGGAAGTAAAGGATCCACAGGCGGATTGAAAATAAAATAACACTGTTCAATAGACTTTAGGCATCTAAGCTTGCGAGACTCTTTATTGATGCTAGGAGTAGCCAGCCAAATTCCGATTAGTACCTGCACTTAGCCTTTTTGGGAAAATACGTCAGTTTACACTGGTAAATACAATCAACCGACTCATTTTGAAAAGGTTTTAAAAATGATTGATTTGAATGCACATGGCACAAATAATATTTTATAACTTGGGTTACTTATTTAAATATATAAACTTGTACAGGATTTACATGTTTCTTATGCGTTCAGTAGTCCGGATCGAGCCGGGTTAAAGATTAATGGACACACCACTTTAATTATGAGACACTGACAGGTGTACGCCTACACCTGTGTGCTAAGGTCGTGGCCATTCCGTAGAATGATGCTAGGGATATCCGGGACAACGGTCATTAACCCCCAAAGGCTTTAAGCAAACAAAACAAATTAAACGGAACATCTCAATACTTTAACCACCATACAATTAAAGATTCAATGCCCGACCAAGCGGTATTTTATATACCGTACCCCAAGCCCGTATAGGGAAAATAAGTTAAGAGTATTTACCTGAGCTTAAATATAAATTCAATCCCAGCCGTATCAAATCAGCAAGTACAGATAGCTTTTACTGGGCTCCTAAATCTGGAACGAAGGTTTTTAAATAACCTATTAGAATCCTAACGGGTCTTTAATTAAGCCTTGAGTTAGACCGGTTAGTTTCCCAGAGGAAGATACTGTTCAAACGCATGTTAAGGCGAAGACTGGAATAGAATGTGATTTAGACCCGACAAGTTCGGAGACTCGTATAATATGGGTATATTATACACATTCTGGATTTGGAGATAAAACCGATAAGGTTTGACCCGTTTCGGCTAATTTATGTAAACTAGTTACATAAACCGAACCGAACGCGTATGAAGCGTAACGGGTAACCATAAGAGTCCTAAACAGGTTTCCTAAGTTAATATGCCTTAAATATGTTGTGATATCAGTAGGATACCTTCCGTTATGCCCAAAACGAGTTTAATTTTATATTAAGCCCCTTAGGGGTATTTTGGTCATTTTAAAGATTATAAAAGGGATCAATTAAGCTTCTGTGATCCGGGTCTGAATAAATCAGTAAAATAACTTATTTTAACAGGTTATAACATTTGGTTATAAGTCTTATATGCCAAAATAGTTTTAAACCCTAACTATGCGTATAATACGCGTATAAAGCCGTTTTAAGCGACGTACGGGTTAAAATAGGATTCTGAGTTTCCTGATCAGTTAAACAGGTTCAAAACACTCCATTTAATATTTAAAATCCATAGCAATTGGATTGGCATCAAAAGGATTTGTAAAACTCATTTTATGGCCGAAAAGGGCATATTTGGTATTTACCGAATTAAGGCGATAATCCTAGCTTATGATCAGTTTAAAAATAATTAAAAATCTTCAAAAATCCCAAAATATTATATTACATCAGTGGGTAAAAGGTTCGGTGTTAAAAATTGGGTTTAGATAGGTTTTACGCTAATGACGCCGTTTAATTACTAATAAACGTTATAATTACGTCATTAAGCATAACTCCTAATCTAGACTTCCGATTGACGTGAAATTTTGCAGACATGATCAATAATCAGTAACTAAGATTATTTTACTTTCATATTTCTAAAAATCTCGTTTTATGGCTATAAGGGTATTATGGTCATTATTTAGGCAATTAACGGAACCGTCGGACAATCGAGGTTTCAAGTGGTATAATCGCAGAGGGTTATACCAACATGTAACTAGGTCCTAATGGAACTTTAAGGCATGTCTAAACCTATCAAAACCGGGTCAGAACTGAGGTCAAAGCAAAAGTCAAACTTTTGCGTCTTTTGGTTCCGAATCGGTTCAAAACAGAAAGTTGTCGAATCAAACAAGCGTAGACAAGTTTTTATACTTATTATCAGTTTATAAGAATGATAAAATAGGTGATACGCCTTTTACATCGTTAATCATGCGTTAAATCGAAAATACCATTTCTGTTGACTTTTTCGGATAACGTTTGACTCGACAAACAACCTAGTTAGGATTGGAATCAGTGAGTGCCCTTTTAGGGGTTTATTACCCATATAAATACCAACTTATAACAAATTTCGCTTCGACAAAACTCTGGACCGTTTGTGTTTTATCGTAAAGTCAAACCGTAGTTACGACGGTTTGATTTCTAGGCTATAAACTAAGCATAACCCAAACAAGAAGAATCAAGGGTACTTACATACGTCTAATGAATGATTTGAAAAGCTTGTATCAGTTCTTGAGCTCCTCTAAAAGTCCAGAAGTTGAAATGTGCATGTATGTTGCAATATAAGACTTTATAAGAACTTTGATCTTTCACAAATTGATGCCAAATGAGTCTAGCAATGATCCAAGATCAGTACATGTGCCCCCTATAGGCTATAAACCATCTTAGGAAGCCCATAGAATCGAAAAACTAAGTTTAAAGTCGGTTACAACATGCAAACAGGCACCTGCCTGTTTTTTCTGCATCTGCAGGTCTGACGCGGGACGCCTCACATTTTGTTAAATCTCACGCGGGCCGCCTGAGCCTTATGTTCAGGTTTCCCATTTTTCTTTAATTGCATTTTGGCCCTTGGTCCCCCGAAAGGTCGTTTTCGAGTTGTTTCTTGCATTAAGAGGCTTTATATTTGACATATGGGGGCTTTAATACTTATACCCACTTTGTCAAGTCCTCGGGTAACTTTGTGATCACCCGAAAAGCCCTAAATTTCAATGTTGACGATTCTAACCCTCACACACGAATTTTATCATAACTTTCTCATACGGTAACGAAACTTGGTGAAATTTTTATGGTGCATTCTAGTGAGCATAATTAATCGTTACAAGGCTTCGGGTTTGCTATAAGGTCACTCAGAGGTATATCTTTAACATGTTGAAACATTTAACCCCTGTAGTTTGTAATCTCTCACTTTCTTTCACAATTCGTTTCGTACGATCCATGATCCATTCGTTTAAGGTTATAAACATCATGTAGGGTTATTGTAAAGTATATTTATTCATTGTTGACACTTTGAACCCTTGTATTTACATAGTTTCATTGTTTGTCAACTTTAGTCCATCAAGAACATTCTTTCACACGTTGAAAGGTTATGACACGTGTCAAGACATTATAGGACGTAAATTTTCGGGGTGTTACATCCTCACCCCCTTAAAAGAAATCTCGACCTCGAGATTTGTTAAAATGCTGGAAGTACTCTTTGTCGCATAATGGACTTAACTTTTATAGCATATCTGGAGTCTTTCCAAGCTCCCAAAGTGGCTCTTATATTAGGCGTATGTATCCTTTTGGAGCTTCTTGACCTGTCGATCCTCAATCGATACAGGATGCTCATCACATCATAATTCTGCATATCATTATGTGATAGTGCTTCTTGACTTATTGGCGGATCACATTCTCCAGTCACTAGTGTGTAATGTATTGCGAGCTCCATCAAACTCCTTAAGTAGGTTTTAGCTTACAAGCTACTTGCTCTTGATATTATTCGATTTCCTTCGAATGATTTCCATATATTCAGAGCTTAACTAGCCTGATAATTTAGCAAATTTGGTACACCCTTCCTGGGTGATATCTTTTGTTAAACCATTTTCCTTAACAAGAACTTAGAAAGTTTGCTATTTTCATAACTCCTTGATTTCCTGCCATATACTGGCAACCTACAATCGATTATGGATTTGTATGATCTTATTTGTTGTCCCCCAGGCAACTTTCAGATCTTGATAATTGGATTTACCAATTCTCTATCTAACACTAGACATTTAACACTCCATCTATACAAGGTCTCCAAAGGAGTAGCCTTAATACTTATATATCAATTATTATAGAAAAGCTTATTTTTAAGGTGAGATGGTTATTCCAACCACTGCTTAGCTAATATTTAGGGAATAGCTAATCCTTGTCGTTAGTCGAACAGATCGACGATCCTGGGCAGTTGATGGCAAATTCTTAATCGTTGCCTATTTAGGGTTGCGGTGATAATGCATAAGCAAAATGAACCGTCTTTCATAATTAACTATACCGGATTTCCAGGATATTTAGTTAAGCTATATGAACCCTCTATTTTTAAACTTAGTTAATCAGGGTTTCGATTCTTCCAATGATAGTACCAACCGTTTTGGAGATTTCATAATAACACTTCCTTAAACGGGATTTAAACCTTAACTTTTCCTGCCTCTCAGGGGCAACAGAGTAATATTAGGAGAAAAATAATCAAGGTACAAGGAGGTTACAGAGATTTTTACAAATCTCAGGCTCCAATTCATCCACCATTGTTTGTGTCAATTAAGTGACACATTTATGTTATGAGTCCAAGGACTCCTTAATCGGGAAGATTTACTTGGATAATTCCAACTTGGACATCTCCTTTGAATACCATTAGCTGACTTTAGTACTCTATGACCATCGGAATATCTTTGTGGTCCCATGTATTAAACCTCCATACTGATCAGGCATGGAAGCAATCTATGGAATTTATTAAGATACACCAATCCTCATATGATGCTTTTATCATACCATTTGGTATTCGGAATCAATAGAGATTAAAGAGATATCAACTACATGTGCTGATGCACTTCCTCTTAGAGAGAGGATACTTCTAAAAATTTATGCCTAAAGGTTTCTGACAAGAACAAAAGAAATGGTTCATATGATTTGCCTGAAGGTTCTACCTTACACCTAACATCTGGGGTTTTTACAGGGAAAAATTTCTAAAAGTTTGCTAAGTTTATGGTCTGGTGAGAGACTTAACAGCACCCGAAACCACATGTAATTTATAGCAATAAATTCACAATAAGGGTTTATCTGGTGAAATTCACAATATGAGCTGTCTCTAATTATTCAACAGGAGGGTTAAACGCCTCCATTATTAATCCTTCTAACTTAGATGTAAAATCTTAGATAACTTTAGGGCAGTCTCAACTTTGACTGATTACTTCTTAATCATTATAACGTGGGTAGCTGAGGTAGATCCATAATGGATTCTTAATGAGTAGGTTTTTAAACCTTAATGTGCCCTCTTATTGCCAATGCTAACCACTAATAATTATGCTTTAATAGGGTACTATCTCAGCCAATGAATTAAAATTTGCGACACACTGTCGACAGTCTAGAACTTTTATGGCGAGAGTCAGAAAATTCTTATTCCGTCTTTTCCCTTTTTCGCGAAACGGATATCAGGTTTTTCTAATAAGGTGCTTAAAACTTGGATCGTTCCATAATGTATAAGAGGATCCTACTTGAGGATTTCATTAATGTCCTTACTCATTAAGAGTATTGCCATCAAATGACTGTGATGTATACCTTACCATGTCCTTTCTAGCATAACCACCGATATACTTAATGGTTTCTACTTCATCCTTTCTAGCGTTTAGTCATCATAAGCAAGCCAAGAGTAATTAAAACATAAAGATAAAATCTTGGATTCTAATACTTAGTTAACAGAAGAAGGATAAGTAGGTGACTCATAGTAAGAAGTAAGGAAGTTATTGTACATGTGCTTATATTTAATCGGATTGGAATTTTCACAAACTAGGCACCTAGCTCGGTTGGCTAGGCGCGCGAAAGGGTGCGGCCTAGACCCAGGTTCGATTCCGGGGACGGCCGGTTCCACCATTTTTTTGACGCGGGCCGCGTAAGGTATCACCCAGGGCTTACGCGGGCCGCATGGATCTTCTAATCCGAAGCAAACCTTCAAAATGACAGTCTTGATAATTAACTACTTCTTATCACCCACAATATGGGCTTGGTCACAAGACGACAAATCCTTACCTATTACTATATAGAGTCCTCTTATTAACGAAACAAGGACAGCGGAGAAGGGTAATTCCTAATGGATATAAAACATCCATTTAATATTGCTGGAGCAGTCTCCGAGGTGTTATCGGCCAATTTTACTTTATACTTAACGCTTAGAGTTGTTAACAGGCAGATTTAATGATTTACAATATCTATTGTCTATGAGAGACTTATCTGAACCTGAATTAAATAATACTCTAACATGAGCGTTATTGATATAGAAAGTACCTGTTGTGACCTTGTCATCTTGGATAGCCTCTTGAGTATCCATTTGGGAGTTTTCGGTTTTGGTCTTCTTAACTTCCTCAAGCTTTTTAGCATACTTAGGGCAGTTGGTCTTAATGTGCCCTCTTTCATTGCAACCATAGCAGGTTGCGTCCTCCATCTTCTTGCAGTCCAAGGTCTTATGCCCCTTGGACTTGCAGATCCCACATGCAAAAGTTCTCGACTGTGTATGCGAGTTCGATCCATACCTGCACTTCCCGAAGTGCTGTTTCTTGCAGGTTTTGCATTTGGGTTTTTCACCTGACTGCTGTTTGTCCTTTAAATACTTGCCATACTTAGCTGCTCCTTCCTTGGCAGCCTTAGGGCAATTAGTACTGATGTGGCCCTTTTCGCCGCAGCCATGACAGGTCGCATCTTCCAATTTCTTGCAATCCAAGGTCTTGTGACCCTTGGTCTTGCAAATTCCACATAAATTAGCACGTGGGTCGATGGTGCATTTTTCAGAATGTTGTTTCCTGCAGTTATTGCATTTGGGCTTTGCCTCCTTTGGCTTGGACGGGTTATGGTTTGAACCGGTCTTACCCTTTTTACGACCTTCATTTGGGGCATTGATGCACTTTCGCTTATGATCCCTTAACGCTCGGTTCACGGCCTTGTTTACAGCTGTATCTAACATAGCCTGTAACTCGGCGCCCGTTAAGTTCAGTCTTGCATTATTATTCTGATCAACTGGATGATTGTGAGCTTCAGAGGAGTCAGCCATGGTGAAGCTTTGAAGGCTACTATCCAAGTAGAAACAATTTGTTTAATCATATAGTGAATTGTCGAATTTGATGAATAAATAGCCATGGCGCAATTAAACCATATAGGCCAATAGATAGAATTTAATTTATTTGATTAAGTTTTGACTAAGTTTAAATAAACCATCTTTGGCATTTAAGCGGAATATAATCCTTCATATTTATTAGACAGGGGACATAAGTCACGACTGCCAATGTCATACTGACATCTTTTATATATAGCACAAGGGCTTGTTCCAAAGGACTTATGATGGCCCAGAGGCCTTGTCACTAGGGAAATTTTAAAACATAATCGATGATTCCTTTGGATCGGAAAATTTCATAGTTCCTTGTCTTGACAAGAATTTATGAAATAAAAACTATCTTTTCATGTATACACCTTTTCCCGTAGGTGTACATCCCAAATGGATGTTTTGATGCATACATCATGTTCGACGTTTACTAGCCATGATTCCTATTGATCATTTACGCTAAATAAGGGATTTGGAAAAATTCCTAATATAAGGATGGCAAGCGGGATTTTTATAGCATCACGTTTGTCGGGAGTGTTAACACATTTTCAGATGTTAACAAGGATCTGAATCTCTTTTTAAACAGGTTTTACCATCTTAGCTAGGTCTTCAATGACATTTAAGCTAGGTCAAACCTTTTAAGATTCTCTTTTAATATCTATATTGGCAGGAAAGGAATGATATTTATTTTATTCAGGATTTTTATCATGAATCCTAATTTATAAGTTAGTAATAGCACAAATGGCCTAGTCGCGTAGACAAGTTTAATTTATAAACCATGATTTCAGAGAATCAAAGCATGAAGGTATTGCTGGCACAACAGGCCTAGTCACAAGGACATTTTAAAATTATAAGCTATGATTTCAGAGAATCAAAGCATGAAGGTATGAACCTAGTTGATTACCTTTATCTGACAGGGAGTCATCACTACCACTGTCTTTTGGTTCATATGGAAATGAACAGGGCCTGTAGGCGCTATATTTCCACGTATGGTCAAAATGTGATCATCTCAAGTGATGATCTAAACCCATGATTCAGAGATCATTACATTGGGTTAGGAATCTTTTGAAGAATCCATTAATAAGAATGACGTGTGTGATTTTAATGAATCACGTCTGTCAGGAGTGTTAACATATTTACTGATGTTAACAGGGATTCGAATCTTTTAAACAGGTCTTACCATCATGGCCCGGCCTTAAAATGACCCGAAGGCTAGGTTTCACTCTTAAGATTCTTATTAATATTTAACGCAGAACAATCCTAAATTGAGGTGTTAAATATGGATCTGAATCTAATTATGGAACTACCATCTTTGCTCTGCCTCAAAATATTGCGTGGCTATGTCTCGTCCTTTTTAGATTTTGCCATTTTATATAAAGGTAGATCTTATAAAAGGAATGTCTGAATGAAAAATTAAAGTTAATTATTCCACTATAAAATTAAAAATACAGATGTGCCCTAGACGGGACTTGAAAGGAATAGTGTTGTCCTCGAAGGAATTGAAAGGTAATTATGTCCTTATAAGGACTATTAAGGAAACGATTTTTAGCAAAAGGAGTTTCTTCTTCATTTTATTTCTGAATGCCTTCTCCTTGGTTGCATGTTTCATCCTAGCCGCTGTACGAAGGTCAGCAAATCAAGGCTCCTGGTGTGGAGAATTATTATTATGGCTTCTTCGCATGGCGACGTATCCAAAATATAAAAAAATTTGGAAGCAGAAATTTCCAGATAAGGATTGAGAATATTCCTATGTTAAGTCTAGACTCAGAAGGTCAAGGTATGTGCTAATGTGTCATTGAGATTAAACACAAAAAGATAGTGTTTAGTTCACTCAATGTTGGCTCTGATACCAACCTGTCACACCCCAAATTTCCACGTATTACCGGTGGGCCCGGTAGGGGAGTAACGTGACGTGGTTGGCAACATCATAGTCAAACAACACAATATATAAATACACAGCGGAAGCAAAAGGATAAATATATTACAATCCGAAATAATGTAACATCAAAGCATTACAACGGAAGTAAAGGATCCACAGGCGGATTGAAAATAAAATAACACTGTTCAATAGACTTTAGGCATCTAAGCTTGCGAGACTCTTTATTGATGCTAGGAGTAGCCAGCCAAATTCCGATTAGTACCTGCACTTAGCCTTTTTGGGAAAATACGTCAGTTTACACTGGTAAATACAATCAACCGACTCATTTTGAAAAGGTTTTAAAAATGATTGATTTGAATGCACATGGCACAAATAATATTTTATAACTTGGGTTACTTATTTAAATATATAAACTTGTACAGGATTTACATGTTTCTTATGCGTTCAGTAGTCCGGATCGAGCCGGGTTAAAGATTAATGGACACACCACTTTAATTATGAGACACTGACAGGTGTACGCCTACACCTGTGTGCTAAGGTCGTGGCCATTCCGTAGAATGATGCCAGGGATATCCGGGACAACGGTCATTAACCCCCAAAGGCTTTAAGCAAACAAAACAAATTAAACGGAACATCTCAATACTTTAACCACCATACAATTAAAGATTCAATGCCCGACCAAGCGGTATTTTATATACCGTACCCCAAGCCCGTATAGGGAAAATAAGTTAAGAGTATTTACCTGAGCTTAAATATAAATTCAATCCCAGCCGTATCAAATCAGCAAGTACAGGTAGCTTTTACTGGGCTCCTAAATCTGGAACAAAGGTTTTTAAATAACCTATTAGAATCCTAACGGGTCTTTAATTAAGCCTTGACTTAGACCGGTTAGTTTCCCAGAGGAAGATACTGTTCAAACGCATGTTAAGGCGAAGACTGGAATAGAATGTGATTTAGACCCAAAAAGTTCGGAGACTCGTATAATATGGGTATATTATACACATTCTGGATTTGGAGATAAAACCGATAAGGTTTGACCCGTTTCGGCTAATTTATGTAAACTAGTTACATAAACCGAACCGAACGCGTATGAAGCGTAACGGGTAACCATAAGAGTCCTAAACAGGTTTCCTAAGTTAATATGCCTTAAATATGTTGTGATATCAGTAGGATACCTTCCTTTATGCCCAAAACGAGTTTAATTTTATATTAAGCCCCTTAGGGGTATTTTGGTCATTTTAAAGATTATAAAAGGGATCAATTAAGCTTCTGTGATCCGGGTCTGAATAAATCAGTAAAATAACTTATTTTAACAGGTTATAACATTTGGTTATAAGTCTTATATGCCAAAATAGTTTTAAACCCTAACTATGCGTATAATACGCGTATAAAGCCGTTTTAAGCGACGTACGGGTTAAAATAGGATTCTGAGTTTCCTGATCAGTTAAACAGGTTCAAAACACTCCATTTAATATTTAAAATCCATAGCAATTGGATTGGCATCAAAAGGATTTGTAAAACTCATTTTATGGCCGAAAAGGGCATATTTGGTATTTACCGAATTAAGGCGATAATCCTAGCTTATGATCAGTTTAAAAATAATTAAAAATCTTCAAAAATCTCAAAATATTATATTACATCAGTGGGTAAAAGGTTCGGTGTTAAAAATTGGGTTTAGATAGGTTTTACGCTAATGACGCCGTTTAATTACTAATAAACGTTATAATTACGTCATTAAGCATAACTCCTAATCTAGACTTCCGATTGACGTGAAATTTTGCAGACATGATCAATAATCAGTAACTAAGATTATTTTACTTTCATATTTCTAAAAATCTCGTTTTATGGCTATAAGGGTATTATGGTCATTATTTAGGCAATTAACGGAACCGTCGGACAATCGAGGTTTCAAGTGGTATAATCGCAGAGGGTTATACCAACATGTAACTAGGTCCTAATGGAACTTTAAGGCATGTCTAAACCTATCAAAACCGGGTCAGAACTGAGGTCAAAGCAAAAGTCAAACTTTTGCGTCTTTTGGTTCCGAATCGGTTCAAAACAGAAAGTTGTCGAATCAAACAAGCGTAGACAAGTTTTTATACTTATTATCAGTTTATAAGAATGATAAAATAGGTGATACGCCTTTTACATCGTTAATCATGCGTTAAATCGAAAATACCATTTCTGTTGACTTTTTCGGATAACGTTTGACTCGACAAACAACCTAGTTAGGATTGGAATCAGTGAGTGCCCTTTTAGGGGTTTATTACCCATATAAATACCAACTTATAACAAATTTCGCTTCGACAAAACTCTGGACCGTTTGTGTTTTATCGTAAAGTCAAACCGTAGTTACGACGGTTTGATTTCTAGGCTATAAACTAAGCATAACCCAAACAAGAAGAATCAAGGGTACTTACATACGTCTAATGAATGATTTGAAAAGCTTGTATCAGTTCTTGAGCTCCTCTAAAAGTCCAGAAGTTGAAATGTGCATGTATGTTGCAATATAAGACTTTATAAGAACTTTGATCTTTCACAAATTGATGCCAAATGAGTCTAGCAATGATCCAAGATCAGTACATGTGCCCCCTATAGGCTATAAACCATCTTAGGAAGCCCATAGAATCGAAAAACTAAGTTTAAAGTCGGTTACAACATGCAAACAGGCACCTGCCTGTTTTTTCTGCATCTGCAGGTCTGACGCGGGACGCCTCACATTTTGTTAAATCTCACGCGGGCCGCCTGAGCCTTATGTTCAGGTTTCCCATTTTTCTTTAATTGCATTTTGGCCCTTGGTCCCCCGAAAGGTCGTTTTCGAGTTGTTTCTTGCATTAAGAGGCTTTATATTTAACATATGGGGGCTTTAATACTTATACCCACTTTGTCAAGTCCTCGGGTAACTTTGTGATCACCCGAAAAGCCCTAAATTTCAATGTTGACGATTCTAACCCTCACACACGAATTTTATCATAACTTTCTCATACGGTAACGAAACTTGGTGAAATTTTTATGGTGCATTCTAGTGAGCATAATTAATCGTTACAAGGCTTCGGGTTTGCTATAAGGTCACTCAGAGGTATATCTTTAACATGTTGACACATTTAACCCCTGTAGTTTGTAATCTCTCACTTTCTTTCACAATTCGTTTCGTATGATCCATGATCCATTCGTTTAAGGTTATAAACATCATGTAGGGTTATTGTAAAGTATATTTATTCATTGTTGACACTTTGAACCCTTGTATTTACATAGTTTCATTGTTTGTCAACTTTAGTCCATCAAGAACATTCTTTCACACGTTGAAAGGTTATGACACGTGTCAAGACATTATAGGACGTAAATTTTCGGGGTGTTACAGTTTTGAATATCCGAATTTCTTGATTACATGATATACATCTTAGAACACTCATTTATGATGCACATTATTCGTTTCTATTGGTTATATTTGAAACAGTTTAAAACAATGCATCGAAACAACTAGAGTAGTACCTAGTGAACTAGCGTGCTGACGAAAACTCCGGATCCGTAGAAACCATCTAAATTACATCTTTAGGACTCAGACGAAAGTCCAACATCAAATATACATTAAACCCTATATGGAAATACAAGGGTTTGGTTTAATACTTTCCCGATGTCCGATAACACTAAAAACTGCCGAAAAGCACTAAGAGCGACAATTTCAACACTTTTCCGCAGAAATTCTGCAGAAATCAGCTTTCTAATATTTTTAAGACATGTAAAAATGTTATTAAACATATAATTCATATGAGGATACTTTCGGGTATCATCCGAACCAATAACTACATCAATTCATACAAGCTACACAACTTAGCGTTCAAATAACGTCTAACCGAAACAATTCGAAACGAATATCCGAACAATGTCGGATCTTTTTTTTAGTGACCATCTAATATTATTTAGATCATATTAGACTAGTAATGGTCACTTAACACCTTCTTAACACATTTATACACTTGAAACATTTAAACACCAAAACACCTAAACTTTGCTAAAAGTTTCTAACACTTTAAACACTTAATAACAATTCAACAATTCAAGACCCCCCCCCCCCCCCATGTTGTTGTGAACGGTTTTAAAGAGGTCCCACACCCAAATTTTTTTGTTAAATATCTAGATATTTTATTAGTTTGCAAGTGGATTATGTTGGTGAATTATTACAACACTTACTCACTAAGTAAACTAGCTCCTTACACTCATTTTTTTTTTCATCTTTTATTACACAAATAAACTCTCTCATCATCTTCATCCATTTCCACCAAGAACACCATAAAAACCCATTTAAATTTTATCACATCTTGATGATGAACATGGAGTTTCATGGAGCTTAAGGTGATCTAAAGCATTTGCAAGTTAAAGGAAGTGTATTCATCCATTCAAGAGCCTCATATCATCAAGATCTTCATATTCTTAACTCTTAATCATTCTCTAAAGATCATCCCTAGCCTAGTGCTAGAAGTGAGCTTCTAATCTATTTTTTTTATACTTATATTATGTTTATGATTGTTACTATAACAAATAATAACCAAGTAATCATACATAACAAACATGAAAAATACAAAGAAGCAAAGATAATAATCATGATATATTTATGTTTGTTTATATTGTGATCTAAGACTTGTTATATGCATATTTGATCATGTTATGAGGATTATGATATAAATAAATTGTTAGATGATGTTTTAAAAAAAATATACGATCTAACAATTATACATGTTTATGTTAAAGGGTTTTTGTTAAACTTAAAGGATGAATGGATGATCATAAATTATGGTGTTGTTAATTTATTTAAAGTTTTTATTTAAAAACAAGACTTTTACAAGATTATAAAAAGTAACATACAACATGAGATTTTTATAAAAGTTGTTAAAACTAGAAGTAAACTTGGTTTTTGAACTAGTTAGCACATGTTATGATCATATCCAAAACCCTACATGATTTGGAGATCATTTTGATAAGTTTATGTTATAAAAATCTCATATGTTTTAGTTAAGATGTTATGGGTAAATTGATGGTGATTTGGAAAAGAAAATGATATGTAAATAAACATGGCAAAGTTCATATTCCAAAGGAACTATGGCCAACTTTTCTTAGAAATCATATGTTAGAAAAACTATCATTTTTTTTTTAACAAAGTTTTTACAAGATTAGAAAGTTGGTCTTTCTAAACATAAAAATTGACATAAATATATATTTTGGTAAAATATATATTTAGTGAACATATCAAGTATGTGCTATGTGTTTATTATTTGTATTAGTTATATATAAAAGTTAGAGAGTTGATAACAATGACACAAATAAATACAAGACATACTTACAACTAAAGACTTACAAGAATACATATAGACACACTTGAAAACAACTTACGGACATTCCGAGCTTTCGGACACAACTTATGGTCAAAACAAACGACGGGCGAATCTATAAACATATCGCCAATCCAAGGACTTACTACGACGTATAGGCGATCTTTCGACGCGGACACAAAATATGTTACCATTAACAAAATTCGGACATTTTTAAACTTATAAAAACTATTATGTTTTTATTTACTAAAAAGTATACTTAGTGAATTTTTATAAAAATGTTTTATAGAAATGAAAGACTTATACTTTCTTAATGGGCTATTTTATACAAATGGGCTTACATTTCTTAATGGGCTACTTTATACAAATAGGCTTACATTTTATAATGGGCTTAACATAAATACATGGGCTAAGCCCAATATCAAAAACTCATGGGCTAAGCCCAATACCAAACATATGGGCCAAGGCCCAACACTATTTAAGCCCAACACTATTTAAGCCCAACACTATTTAAGCCCAACACTATTTAAGCCCAACACTATTTAAGCCCAACACTATTGAGGCCCAACACTATTTAGGCCCAACACTATTTAAGCCCAACACTATTTAGGCCCAACACTATTTGGGGCCCAATAACATGAAAACATGGGCTCGGCCCAATGACATATAATTGATAAACATTACAATTATACAATTTACTTATACAAGACACGAAACCAAGAAGACAAGACCCGATGATACAACTCACGATATACAAGAATATGTATTTGGAGAAATATATACACTAAACAGTTATCAGTTAATACATCTAATACACTGTTCAATGAATAACAAAGACATACAGGTCTTAACACATATTCAAGACACAAGACTTATACTCAAGTCATTTATAAAGACCGAAGTGTCTAACAAATAAAGAACATTTGTAGGTCGCAACATTGTTCAAGACGACCACACGCGAGATCATAATTACTTCTATTCACAGGACGCGATACTGTGAGTTCATGTCCCCTATTCATTTAAATGTTTTACAACTTTACAACTATCGGGGAAAATACATGTTCAACGTATGTTAAAGTTAGGGAATGAAACACCTTAGATCATGTGCGAATTAGGGTTATACATCTAAGCACCATTAATCCAGTTTGGACCTAGGTACAAGTGGTTAGATCTAATGGGTTTTGGCGAGCCCCACTCTTGGTCGTGGACCCATACAGAAGAGTGCGTTTGTGTCCCAGTCGATAGTAGTCGACATGAAATCGTCTAGGTTTGGATTGCTTCCTAATTCGTCACACATATTAATGTCCTCGCGAAACATTAATGATCAGCGATTTCATTGACGCTTTACATACTACATCATTACATACAGATACATTTTATACAACTCAAATTTTATGGATACAGTTTATACAACTCACATTTTATGGATACAGTTTATACAACTCACATTTTACAGATACATTTTATACAACTCACATTTTACAGACACATCTCATACAACTAAACTGCATGAACTCGCTCAACTTTTGTTGATGTTTTCAAACTTACATGTATTTCAGGGAATTAGTGGACCAATGCAACGATTTCAGTTCAAGGAAAACAAGTATCAATACTCCATGCCAACTATTGAAGGGTTTGCCTGTTATATACCGCCTCTTTGCGGTGATATAGTGGTCAAAGTCTTGACATTTTAAGACTTACATTTTGATGTATAAAACGATGACAACTTATTTTCATTTGATGGTTTGTAACCAATACATTCAACTTATGTTGCATTCTTTTGAAACAATTATGACAATGGCATTGGAGCTTGTTTTTATTCATTTAGTATGTTCACTTATATTGTTATGCAATGAGAACCGATCAGATCACACCTCGCGCTTCCGCTACGAGCGGGTGTGACAGTTTGACTTTCTGCGTTGACCAGTGATGGTCAATGCGAAGTTCGTTTGAACTTCGCAACGTGATTGTAATCACGATGGTTATAGTCCCTTGGGACTATGCCTACTGATTACCACGTTGTCTAGGGTCGTAAGGGGAAGCGATCTAATAAATCACTTATACCTTCGAACCCGACCCATTTGGTCGATCATTAGGATCCGACCAAATACATTAGGTGACCATAGTATATAGGGAATAACCTTCCGAGGTTATACCTTATGGTCGCTACGTTTATGTAGTTGTATGATAGGTAGTTTATATGCCTTAGGTAAATTACCAGAATACCCATTTCATGTATAATTGGTAATTAAGCATATGTAACCTAAACTTTTGTCACATAACTGATTATGTAACATGTTTAGGCATATAACACTTGTCATAGGACTAGTTAGGCGGTCCAAACGCGTTTCACGCGAACGACGCGTTAAAGTAGCATAAGCTACCTAAACGGGTCGTAATGGGTCGTAAGCACTTAGGTTAGGTTTCATTTAGTATGTAGGCTTTAATTAACCATACTACATGAGTTCCCATACTCATTTGGTTTACGAGCCCTCATTCTATCCGATCTTCTGATTTAGGTCCGGTTTATTAACATAGTTACCTATATTAGGTGCCGTTTGATTTCCGAGATCTCTAGCATTGCTTGGTGGTTATCTTAGGACTTCTGAGCAATCTCAAGTGAGTACATAGACCCCTCTTTTACTGTTTTCCAAACTGTTTTGGGGTGAAACACATGTGCCTACTTATTACTTTCATGCTTTCCTGTTTTCACATCATATACTTGCTATGTTTATTAGTACAATTATAGTACATGATTTTACATTACATTTCTGCTATGTATGTTAACTGATAGCATGCTAGCACATTGATTTACATGACTTTTCTGCTTTGTATGTTAACTTAGCATACTTAGTACATTTCTTATTCATCATATGCTTACATTTTGGTATGACATTTGGTTTGTTTAAACTATACTGTACATTCATTAACACCGATCATGCCGCACGGTAGTAGGTAGTGGTACCATAGGACTTGACAAATCCCATTCCTGTAATCTCGGGTTTGTTTGGATGGAAGGAATGACCGAATCCGAATACATATTTTGATAACCTTTACTAAAAGGGTTATCCGACTGTCGCAAGGCTTGGATGTATGAATTTTTACAATACCGCATAAATGTCTATATCAGTATAGCATGCATTTACTACACAAAACATAACTTTGATTTAAACCAAGTTTTACTTCAATACTTTGTTTTGTGCATATCACCTATGGTTTAGTTGATGCATTTCACTAGCCATACATATCATTTTGGTTACACATTACATGATTTACATTTGACACATAAACATTTTCGACATTGGTTATACATTACATGATTTACATTTGACACATAAACATTTTCAACATTGGTTATACGTTGCATGATTTACATCTTGACATAAACATTTTGGTATATTATTCAATACATTTGACAATTGGTTTAAACATAGACATCTTACATTGTTGGTTTGGTTTGAGTAAGTGATTTAAGTAACGAGGCGTGTGTAATATGATACAAGCATGGTGGATACGCCGCTGGTACTTCCTATATATATGTGATTGTATGGTATTACATATCGTGGCGTTATTTGAATCATTTCAATTTGGACATATAACATTTTATACAAATAACATACTTTTCACAATACATTGTTTTACAAACAACTTATCTTATACAAACTCATTTTTACATTGTTATTCATTTAACCTTACCTTTATTTATACATATCATCTGATCTTATCGTTTTTCAAATGATTTACAAGACAAAGCAAATTACAAGGTTCATGACAAAACATTTTCTCAAACATAAGTCATGAATTCTATTTTCACAAAACCTATGTATCTCACAGGCATTTTTATGCTGACGTACCTATTTTCACATGTGTTTTCAGGATATGATGCATAGGACTTGTCAAGATACACTTAGGCGGACTTGGGCCTTAGCGACAATAAAAGATGCAAGACTAGTTATTTATGTTATGTTTCTTTGATTGTCAAGACATTGTAACTATTTTATTCAATAAAACAATATTTAAATTTCCATGTGTTATGAAACAATGATTCTGTTACAACACTCCCTGACGTTTCCGCCACGTTTTGTTGTTTTATGTGGTCGGGGTGTGACACTTTTGATCCAATCGCCCCCAAAGCAAAGCTCGCTATGCTTCATCTCATCGTACATGATCAAACTTTACGGTTGATACTTGTTTCTTCTAGCACAAATAATAATTAAGAAATGTCTCATGCATTTGTTTATTTAAGAGTTAATTACTGTTTTCGTCCATGTGGTTTGTCAAAAATCACTATTTCAGTCCATTAGTTTAAAAATTGCGATTTTAGTCCCTGTAGTTTCACTTTTGTAACCATTTCAGTCCCTTTAGTTTCACTTTCGTAACCATTTCAATCCATTTATTCTGTTAGTACAGGGACTGAAATGGTTACGAGGTGGACTGAAATGGTTACAAAAGTGAAACCACAGGGACTGAAATCGCAATTTTTAAACTAATGGACTGAAATAGTGATTTTTGACAAACCACAGGGACGAAAACAGTAATTAACTCTTTATTTAAACTCTAGAGTAAAGCATTCTCTTATAACTTTTTAAAAACAATATTTTATAATTTTCTAGGCATGTCGTTACAATGTGTTTAATTTATCTACGTTAAATTTTACTTAAAGCCAAATTGTGAATATTAATGTATGTTGCATCGTGGTTTAGTTTTTGTTATATATAAAGCTAAATTGTTAATTTATTTCATCAATTAAATAAGAGTTAATTACTGTTTTCATCCCTGTGGTTTGTAAAAAATCACTATTTCAGTCCATTAGTTTAAAAATTGCGATTTCAGTCCCTGTGGTTTCACTTTCGTAACTATTTCAGTATCTGCGGTTTCACTTTCGTAACCATTTCAATCCATTATTATGTTAAGTACAGGGACTGAAATGGTTACGAGGTGGACTGAAATGGTTACGAAAGTGAAACCCCAGGGACTGAAATCGTAATTTTTAACCTAATGGACTGAAATAGTGATTTTTGACAAACCACAAGGACGAAAATAGTAATTAACTCATTAAATAATATATAAAGCTACGTTGTTTTTTTTTCATTATTTTAATAATATAATATAACGCATTGAAAAAACTCTAAGCCGTTGCAACATCCTTATTGTTATCTATGTTTCGATAAAAAATTAATTAAAATTTGAACGCGTCAAATATAATTGAAGTTTTTCTATTTAGTGTGGCGAAGCAAACGAATGTCACCCGAACAACATCGATACCGGTACGGGTAAAATGAGAGAATGGATTAAGCATTGCTTGTCATCGGCTAGAACATCGGTATTAATCAATGGGTTGGAGTCAAAAGAATCTAATGTTCAAATGGGAGTTAGACAAAGTGATCACGTACTCACTTTCTTTTTATTATCGCAATGGAAGCTTTGCATATTGCTACTCAACAAGCAAACAAATTAGGCATTTTACATGGCGTTGACACCCCCAACAACAGTCCCACGTCAACACTTATTTTATGCCGATGATGTCATTTTCATGGGAGATTGGACGTCATCAAATTTTTATAATATTGTAAGAATTTTAAGATGTTTCTATTTGGTGTAAGGTTTATAAGTTAACCATGAAAAAGGCGAGTATTCGGAGTTGGCGTAGAAATGAGATAAATTAATAGCATGGCAAGGATTCTTCAATGTCAATTGTCAAGCAACATTGTTTCCCTTTACATTTAGGGCTTCCGGTTGTGACCGGTATGTGTAAGATTAAATATATTTTATGTTATATTTAATCTAGTAGCCATTATAATCATTTACATTATATGGATCAAAATATATAACAACCTATTAAATAATTAGTTGGTAATTGTTGATAGGCCTTATTACCCTTATTAACTAATTAGGGTTTCCTCTTGGGTGCATATATAAGGAGACTTATGTAGAGGTTCTAGGGTTAGACACATAACCTAATTACTCTCATAACATCAAATCGCCTCCTCTCCTCAACCGATTACCCTTTATCGGTTTTTCATCATCACCATCATTAGATTGCACCATAAGGAGGAACCAGATCAAGCTGACGATCATGTCAAACACTCTTGCTGCGTCTCCATCTGGATTCTCTGCTAGCCTGTACTGATGCAATCAAAGGTATGTTTTCATGTTTTTCATGATGTCTAAACAGAACTGATCAACATGTGGTATCAGAGCATATGTTGATTAATCAGTTCTATTTTCGTATCCATTAATTCTGGGATTGAAATCATGAAAACAGAAATTTTGAATAACTCCATAATCATAACCGCCGGTTTCGAGTCATGACCCGAAATCATTGTTTTCGGAAAAGAATGTTAAATCAATGACACGAAATCATAATAGTTAAAATCAACAAATCCGAAATCTGTTTTAGAAGCCTTAATTTTCAGGTTTCGGGTTCCAGAATTATTATTTTATTTTTAGGGTTCATCATGGGTTCATCATGTGTTCTTAGGAAAATTTGAAATTCCTTTATGTTTTGGAATATGATTTGGATTATTGAGTGTTTTTCCATGTTTTGATCTATTTTAACTATTAAAAATTTTCGAAAAAACTGTTATTAGATCAACAGATAAAATTTTCGAAATATTTGATGAAATTAGATCATCACTAAAACAGGAAACCAAATCTTAAAATCCCTAAGAATTCGAATTTTCAGTTATGCTTTTACATTAACAGCTGTTAACAGGAGGTTCGAGATCACTTTTTGTCACGGCCCCCGCCCCGGTGTTACCCGGTCCAGGAGCCGCGGGACAGAAACCCGTGGTATTTATTATTTGAGTTGACAGCGGAAGTTTAACAGGATCTGTTAAAACTTGAAAATGCCCAACTATTTTATTTCATAATTTGGGAATTACCCCATAATTTACAATAAAGGAAATTTCACGAGGAAATTCCGTGTTTTACAAAACATATTCCTTTATTTTATTGAGCCACTTTCCTAAGCTTGTAGTGCTACAAGGCACTTTTCCTGGATCACAGCAGATCACCTGAAACATGTTTAAAAAGGTTTTATCAGCAGGGAAATACTAGCGAGTTATTCAATTTGCACAAAAGACACATTGTTATAAATTTACAGCATTAAGGGTTTTTATATTTGCCCCTATCATATAATTATCTGGTTCAGCTGTCACTCGACCGAATCTATGACTGTGGACATATCACTAATTAGGCTCGCCCACCTAAAGTGATAAATCGTTAGTAGTAATGTGCACAAAACCCCCACATACTGCCAGTAATTAAAGATTAGCAAAGACTTAATCACTGCAAAGTATAACTGGAAAACATTTAGGGTTTTGTAAACAATTTGTTACAAAGAGAATGACTCACATTGCAAGTTTAGACGGGCAGAGTTTAGCCTACTGATAAGCCTGATAACATAATTTAAACAGCAATGCATACGAAACTAGGTCAGTAACTTAATACAACATTTACGATAACTCACGAAATCAAAACCCTCACAACGAATGACAAAGGCCTAGCCCAAATACGGGCAGCACTTAAACATCCATCGGATTGGTTTCAATCGATCGGACTTTATATCGTAGCAGTGATCGAGTTAATACCCTGTAATCGTAGCAGCGTTTCCCTACTTAGAATTTCGAATTTAAGCAGTTTTCTTCGTTTTTGAATGAAGTTTTTTAGCACAGAAGCAAGTCCCATGCACCAGCAATTTATAGCAACATTTTGAGTTTTACGCGGCCCGCGTAAACCTTAACAAGGTCTTACGCGGCCCGTGAGAACCCCTCGTCTACGTGTAGGGTTGGGGTGTCACGAGTAGGGTTGCCACGCGTACGTCACGTGGCCTGGACGCTTATCCGGTCAACTTTTAAGTTGACGCGGCCCGCGTAAATGTCCCTTATGGTTTACGCGGCCCGCGTGAAACCCAATTTTTTTTCTTGATTTTTCATGCGCATTAGGGTTTCAAGGGTCCGGGTTTTTACTTACGGGTCGTGTATGGACAATTTTGAGGGTCCTTACATCCTCCCCACCTTATTTAAGATCTCATCCTCGAGATTTACTGAAATAAATGAGGATATTTTCGCTTCATCTCCGATTCCAGCTCCCAGGTATACTCGGGTCCTCTTTTCGAATCCCACTTGACTTTGACAAGTACAAGTCTTTTGTGTTTGAGAAACTTGATCTTTCTGTCTTCTATTTGAAGCGGTTTCTTCACGAACTTCAACTTTTCATTCACCTGTATGTCTTGAAGAGGGACTACTAGTGATTCGTCTGATAGACATTTCTTGAGGTTAGATACATGAAATACGTTATGTACCCCAGCTAACTCTTCCGGTAGTTGTAAGCGATAGGCGACTGGTCCTATTTTCTGGATTACTGGGAATGGTCCTACGTACCTTGGACTTAGCTTTCCTTTCTTATCGAACCGAACTACTCCTTTCCAAGGAGAAACTTTCAAGAGTACCTTGTCTCCAACTTGAAATTCTAACGGCTTACGTCGATTGTCTGCATAGCTCTTCTGACGATCTCGAGCCGTTTTCAGTCTTTCCTTGATTTGAGTGATCTTGTCGGTGGTTTCTTGCACGATTTCAGGACCTGATAATTGGCTTTCTCCTATTTCTGCCAGGCAAACTGGAGTTCTACACTTTCGTCTATACAGTGCTTCGAATGGGGCAGCTTCAATGCTTGAATGATAACTATTGTTGTAGGAGAATTCAATTAAAGGTAAATGGTTGTCCCAGTTTCCTCCAAAATCTATCACACATGCCCTGAGCATGTCTTCCAGGGTTTGGATCGTCCTTTTACTTTGTCCGTCTGTTTGGGGATGGTAAGTTGTACTTAAATTTAACCACGTCCCCATAGCTTCTTGGAAACTTGTCCAGAAATGTGAAGTGAAACGACTATCTCTATCCGATACAATAGAGAGTGGGACTCCATGTAAGGATACTACCTCGTCTACGTATAACTTGGCTAATCTTTCCATGCTAAAGGTTTCCTTCATGGGTAGAAAATGAGCTGATTTGGTTAATCGATCCACAATTACCCAAATCGCGTCATTACCCTTTCTGGTTTTGGGTAACTTAGTAACAAAGTCCATCGTTATTAGTTCCCATTTCCATACAGGCATTTCTAATTGTTGGAGTAATCCTGAAAGTTTCTGTTGTTCTGCCTTAACTTGTGAACAAGTTAGACACTTAGATACATATCTAGCTATGTCATTTTTCATTCCTATCCACCAGAAGTTATTTCTTAAATCTTGGTACATCTTATTATTACCAGGATGCATGGTATACCTAGATTTATGGGCTTCCTCCAAAATCTTATTTCTTAATTCTCCTTGTTTAGGTACCCAAATTTTTTTCTTGTGGAATCTCCAAATTCCATCATTTCCTTGCTCTAATTCCTTTATTCGTCCTTTCATTCCTTCAGCATCATCCTTGATTGCTGATTTTTGAACATTCTTTAGTTGTTCCATTAAGTCTAATTGTAAACTTAATCTAAGAGCACGAACTCGCTTTTGCTTTTCATGATACTTACGACTTAAGGCATCTGCAACTACGTTTGCTTTTCCTTCGTGATATTGAATATCACAGTCGTAGTCGCTTAGAATTTCCATCCATCTTCTTTGCCTCATATTTAATTCCTTTTGTCCGAATATATATCTTAAACTCTTATGATCTGTATAGACTGTAAACTTACTGCCATACAGATAGTGTCTCCAAATCTTAATGGCAAAAATTATTGCTCCCAATTCTAAGTCGTGAGTCGTATAATTCTCTTCGTGCTTCTTCAATTGCCTTGATGCATATGCAATTACCTTTTTGCGTTGCATCAGCACACATCCTAATCCTAATTTAGAAGCATCACAATAAACTTCAAAATCTTCTGTCCCTTCTGGTAAGGCAAGAATTGGGGCGTTTGTTAACCTTTGCTTTAAAATCTTAAAAGCCTCTTCCTGCCTAGGTCCCCATTCAAACTTTACTGCTTTACAGGTTAGCTTAATTAATGGTACAACTATCTTAGAAAAATCCTTAATAAATCGTCTATAGTATCCGGCTAATCCTAGAAAACTTCTAACTTCCATAGCTGATTGCGGGACCTTCCATTTGGTAATCGCTTCTATTTTGAAGGGATCTACGTGAATACCTTCATGATTCACCATGTGTCCTAAGAATTGTACCTCTTGTAGCCAAAATTCACATTTCGAGAATTTGGCGTAAAGCTTCTCTTTTCTTAACAAAGTTAAGAGCGCATGTTGGTGTTCACAATGTTCGTCATGGCTTTTGGAATAAATAAGTATATCGTCGATGAAGACAATTACAAATTTATCTAAGTACGGTTTGCAGACCCTATTCATCATGTCCATAAATGCTGCAGGAGCATTTGTTAGTCCAAAGGGCATGACTGTAAACTCGTAATGACCATACCTAGTTCTGAAGGCAGTTTTAGGTATGTCTTCTTCTTGTACTTTCAACTGATGGTATCCGGAGCGTAAATCTATCTTAGAAAAATATCTAGCTCCCTGAAGTTGATCGAAAAGATCATCAATCCTAGGTAACGGGTATCGATTCTTAATTGTAACCTTATTTAATTCCCTATAATCGATACATATTCGCATCGACCCATCTTTCTTTTTCACAAACAACACTGGAGCTCCCCACGGGGATGAACTAGGTTGTATAAATCCCTTGCTTAGCAATTCATCTAACTGATTTTTGAATTCTAACATTTCGGTGGGTGCTAACCGATATGGTGCCTTAGCTATAGGTGTAATTCCAGGTATCAAATGAATTCTAAATTCTACCTCCCTATCAGGTGGTAATCCTGGTAGTTCTTCCGGAAATACATCCGGGTATTCTGATATTACAGGGATTTCCTTAAGTTCTTTACCCTTAGTGTTAATGATTACCGAAATCATATATACTATTCCTTGTTTTCTTGAATAACTAGCCACGTTCATTACAGAAATGAACTTCATTGGCTTTCGTGGCTTATCTCTTGTGACCATGATTATTTCTCCGGATGGTGTATGAATTTCTATGGAATTCTTATCACAGAGGATCCGAGCATGGTTGGCTACTAACCAATCCATTCCTAATACGACATCGAATCCAGCTAAATTCATCGGTAACAGGTTTGCAGAAAATTTATGGCCTAAGAGTTCTATCTTTCCTTTTTGCAAAACTTTATCTATGTGAACATAATTTCCATCTGCGGTTTCTACTGTAAAAATTTTTCTAAGGTTGGTTAAGGGTAGGTTAAGAGCTTGGCAGAAGGAAGTATTTATAAAACTTTGGTTTGCACCAGAGTCAAATAATACTTTTGCATAAACGTCATGAATTAGGAATGTACCAGCTATTACATCAGGAATCAGTTCGGCTTCCTGCGTGGTCAATTGGAAGGCTCTTGCATTCTTCTTGTTAGTTCCTTCAGCAGGTTTAGCCTTATTATCTGCTGGCTTGACCAACTTAGGGCATTCGGGTCTGAAATGCCCAGCTTCCCCACAGTTGTAGCAGATCTTTGATTTCTTTTTGCATTCCTCTTCCCGATGGCCAGGAATTTTGCAGAATTACAATTTTCTCTACATTTTCCAAAATGTTTCTTTTTGCAATTCCCGCAAAATGGCGGGGTGGAAGAGGACCCAGTTCCTTTCCTCTTTAAGTTAGTATTATTACCCACACGAAGTCCTTGGGTGATCTTTTGAGCCAATTCCTTCTTTCTGTTTTCTTCTCGCGTACGCACCAGTCCGTCGGTCAAAGTATTGGCTAATTCCACCGCATCGTCGATTGTGCGGGGTCTTGCAGCTTTAACGATATCACGAATCTCGCTAATTAAACCCCAAATATAGCGAGAGATAAGTACCGGTTCTGGCGAAGCCAAAGTTGGTACAATTCGAGCATACTCGAAGAACTTCGAAGTATACCCTATACAGTCAATATCCACCATTCGGTGGCTTAGGAACTTATTTGCCATTTGCTCTTTTTCATATTCAGGGCAGAACTTCCTTTCCACCAGACGCTTAAATTCTTCCCAACTCATGGCATAAGCCATGTCACTCCCTTTGGCCTGTAATACGGTATTCCACCATTCTAATGCCTCTTCCTTAAAAAGGTGAGAAGCATACATGACCTTATCCTCTTCTGCACATTTACTTATTTTGATTACTGCCTCGGTTTTCTCCAACCAACGTAGTGCAGCAGTTACCCCTTCATTGCCTGCAAATTCAACAGGTTTACAGGCAATAAATTCTTTATAAGTGCAACCATGTGTTGCAACTTTCATTTTCTTAAGTACCGGGGCTTGAATCACATTGTCATTATTGCCGCCTCCATTAACACTATTACTGAAATTATCGTTGCTTGTGCGTTTACTGGGGTTAGCTTGTAAAGGCTCAACAGAACCTTTAACAGCAGCGACGATTACTGGGATAGCATTTGCTATTCCCTAGGCAACGATATTCTCTATATCTTGCCTATTAAGAAAGTGATCTTCATTGTTTTGTTCGGATTGGTTAACTTCGTTAACTGGTTCATTAACAGCATGTTCCATCTGGTAATTAATATATATAAGTTATTAGCACAAAATAAATAACAACCAAACACAATAAAACAATTGCACATAATCATGTCAACATGTATAGCCAAAATTATCGACTTTGCGATTTCCATATTTTATATATTTTAGTATGCATCCGTACACACCAGATATGTTACAGAAGTTTTATTTTTAGTTATTTTACATAATTATTATTTTATTATTATTAAACACATAACCACACCATCAAGCACCCACAACCAACTGGCGTCTCAGAAACGACGTTCCCTCTCGTCGTATTTCCATGAGATCTGTTCTCCCATTTCTCGGATTCTATTTCCTGCATTCATCAGCTCCTCGCCATAGTGACGAAGTTCAGCCAAGTTCTCCGAGCTCATAGGTGGGTTTGGTGCAGGTTCAGGGTCAAACTGGGGGAAAAAGGTGTTAGGGTTATTCAAGAGGTTCTGAAATTGCCAGTCAGTTGTCCACCATTCTTCTAGCTCTCCTGGTAGAGGTCGAGGGTGGATAATAGGATCTGGGATAGCAGGTTCCAGATTAACTGGAAGTTGTAATTCAACTGGGTAATTGAAAAGGTTTTCATCGGCAGGTCCGATGAGGTCACTAAGTGCCAGTTTACGATCCAGCTCCTCCCATGATGGCATTTCCTGGGCTTACCCGGAACTTTCCCCGATTTCTTTTCCTTTGCCTTTATTCTTCGGATCCTCAGTCTTTATAACTTTATGTACCGCTGGTTTCTTCCTACGCACACGCCTCCAGCCTACAAGTCTTCTTCTCTTTTTCGGCTTTGGTTTCTCCTGAGGTTGGGCTTGGAAAACCATTGGCTCTTCAGTATCAGCCTGGTAGCCAGTGAAAGTATCGGTGGTATCCATATCTATGCTATGGATAGAAATATTTCGTAGTGCTCCCGACAGTTCATTCATGTTGTTGCATACATGAAGAAACATACAAAATTCTAAGTTAAAATTTTGTAAATTAATTTTCACAGAATCACAGAATGGCAATCAGAAAATTTAAGTATTTCTAAATACTTAATTGGCTTAAATTAGTGGCTCTGATACCACCTTTTTCTGTCACGGCCCCCGCCCCGGTGTTACCTGGTCCAGGAGCCGCGGGACAGAAACCCGTGGTATTTATTATTTGAGTTGACAGCGGAAGTTTAACAGGATCTGTTAAAACTTGAAAATGCCCAACTATTTTATTTCATAATTTGGGAATTACCCCATAATTTACAATAAAGAAAAATTCACGAGGAAATTCCCTGTTTTACAAAACATATTCCTTTATTTTATTGAGCCACTTTCCTAAGCTTGTAGTGCTACAAGGCACTTTTCCTGGATCACAGCAGATCACCTGAAACATGTTTAAAAAGGTTTTATCAGCAGGGAAATACTAGCGAGTCATTCAATTTGCACAAAAGACACATTGTTATAAATTTACAGCATTAAGGGTTTTTATATTTGCCCCTATCATATAATTATCTGTTTCAGTTGTCACTCGACCGAATCTATGACTGTGGACATATCACTAATTAGGCTCGCCCACCTAAAGTGATAAATCGTTAGTAGTAATGTGCACAAAACCCCCACATACTGCCAGTAATTAAAGATTAGCAAAGACTTAATCACTGCAAAGTATAACTGGAAAACATTTAGGGTTTTGTAAAACAATTTGTTAAAAAGAGAATGACTCACATTGCAAGTTTAGACGGGTAGAGTTTAGCCTACTGATAAGCCTGATAACCTAATTTAAACAGCAATGCATATGAAACTAGGTCAGTAACTTAATACAACATTTACGATAACTCACGAAATCAAAACCCTCATGACGAATGACAAAGGCCTAGCCCAAATATGGGCAGCACTTAAACATCCATCGGACTGGTTTCAATCGATCGGACATTATATCGTAGCAGTGATCGAGTTAATACCCTGTAATCGTAGTAGCGTTTCCCTACTTAGAATTTCAAATTTATGCAGTTTTCTTCGTTTTTGAATGAAGTTTTCGAGCACAGAAGCAAGTCCCATGCACCAGCAATTTATAGCAACATTTTGAGTTTTTCGCGGCCTGCGTAAACCTTAACAAGGTCTTACACGGCCCGCGAGAACCCCTAGTCTACGTGTAGGGTTGGGGTGTCACGAGTAGGGTTGCCACGCGTACGACACGTGGCCTGGACGCTTATCCGGTCAACTTTTAAGTTGACGCGGCCCGCGTAAATGTCCCTTATGGTTGACGTGGCCCGCGTGAAACCCAATTTTCTTGTTTTCTTGATTTTTCATGCGCATTAGGGTTTCAAGGGTCCGGGTTTTTACTTACGGGTCGTTTATGGACAATTTTGAGGGTCCTTACACTTTTCACGACCCGAGACCAAGATCTCGACTCGAGACCACAAGGTCTCGACTCGAAATCATAAGGGTTCTCAAATCTTTATAACTCAAGACAATGGTTTCGACTCGAGACAACGGTTTCTACTCGAGACCATAAGGTTTCGACTCAAGACCACTGAGGTTTCGACTAAGGGTTTTAAATCTTCACAACTCGAGACCATGGTTGCGACTCAAGACCTCATTATGGAGTCGAGATCTCATAAAATTCAGTACTCGAGACTATGGTTCCGAGTCGAGACCACAAGATGAGTCGAGACTTGACTCGAGACCTCATAACTAAGTCGAGATCTCATAACTGAGTCGATATCTCACTCCAGACCTAAGAGTAACTCGAAATCTCAACCTCATTACTTTAGGCTGTTTAATGTGAACTAAAATTTAACTGAGTTCGATCCGCGCTAACAGGTGGTTTGCTATTAAATGATTGGTTTTGTAAATACTTAGTTAATTAATCAGGATCAAATAATGTTTTACAGAACCAAAATGGCTTTACTTGAATGACCTTCTGATGTATCATTTCTGGACAAAGCTGATTTGATACATCTACTTATCGTTCAAGTATTACGAAAGCTATGTTAAGTGTGCGTTACAAACGTGAATGTCTTAATATCTGGCCAAAGCTGATTTAATTCATTCATGTCTAGCATACTTAACAAGTGCATAACTAAATTGATTGTCTCATTTCTGGCCAAAGCTGATTTGTCACGATTACTTTGCACACATGCTTAAATGATTACACTTCTGCCCAAAGCTGATTTGTCTTCGTTTAAGTAGAACTTTAAATAAGTCTATTATTTTGATGTTAGTAATAGACATATCACAACCTCTTCACATAATGATCCTTATATTAATGATCCTTTTTTAATTTTATGATCGTTTCGTCTGCCTTATCTTTTAGTACCCATAATTTTACTCACTGTAACTTTCTTCTATAAATCAATATCTCATCCACTCTAATTCTTAAACCTAAAATGTTTTGCTTTATTTAAAGTTCCTATAAGAATTAGCTCTTAAATTAAATCCTTGATTATCTCTTAAGACACGATAATCCTATTGCTCTCTTCTGATAAATATACTACAGAAGAAAATTAGAGCATAATGAATAGGATAAATCGAACATGATGTCTCTTATGATAATCAAGATCTCTCTAACATAATTGCTATCACTAAAGTTATTCCAGATTAAGTCTTTCCTAAGACTAATCTATTATTGTGGAATAATCACAAGAACTCCTAAGATGCATGCCTTCATTTAAAATTATAAACTATAAAGCTAAGTGGTATATGTGAATACATAATAATGTACAATACCATGACCCATAAAGTTAAGGGCTTACGCATGGAAATAAGTACATTTCTACAGTACATTACATACTAAGATTTTCACTTGTACAATTTGATGCCTTATAAATCAACTATAACAAAGTATAATGAGTGTATTGATAAGCAACATATGTACAAAGAAATAAATGTTTGAAGCTGGAAAATAAGTTGTTACTCACCTTACAGCCACTTAAACTTTAAAAGAGGATTGTTCTAAGGTCCATAGTCAAAATACAAGTACAAAATCCCAACTCTAAGGTTCTTCAAGGGAAAATCTCATTGCATAATTATGCCATTAGACTAGGTATAAGCAACGAGACTATCCATTATTCAGAAGAACGGTTGGATAAGTTAATTAGGTAGTCACTTCCTAATGATATCTAAGTCTGCTAATTTTTAATATTCCAATTAACACATGATTAGTTGACTCTAGTTTTAAACGTTTCCTTACCAGAAGTCAACAAATAACTAACATGAGAGTTCGTGACAAAATTAAATGTTAAGACTATAAGAACCATAATAAACAGTCTTCTAACAACATTTTTCGATACCTTATATATATTCTGAAGATTAGCCAGAATATAGTATCATAATTAAGCAATGTTATGAAGGTTGTGAGGTTTGCATAGTCAACATAAAGTCACACTTACCTTAAACTCTCATCTTATCTGTTCTAAGTATCTGGATTGAAACATTACTAAGATAAAACTAGATGATACCTTACACTTTCACAACTTTTGTCATCATGCAAATGAGAATTTGACAAAAGGAAAATGAGACTTATAAATTTCATCCATTATAACCGAAATTCATGAGAAATCATGACATGGTTAATGAGGATGATTTTTGTTTATCTAATCTCATTTTGAGTGATTTTAAATCATGATGTTAAAGCCCTAAAATATGACTTGGCTTAAGGATTAAGTATGGGTCCATCATAAGTCATTCATTGACATTCATGGAACTTATTCCAAATGGAATATTCAGACATAATTCATTTATCAATTAAAGACTATCTACTTGTATCTAAATTTTGTCGCATATGGCCCACAGTCTTAAAAGAAATCTATTCATACATATACTTAAAAAAAATTCTATTAAACATGTCCCTAAGTTTCTTATGACATCTGGACATTAAGGGAATCAAATAAAGTCTAATGTATATATGATACGTTCCCACGTCACGTACCTCATTGAAATTTCTCTTGTAGCATTTCTAGAGATATCAAAGATCAGTGGGAGCATTAAGTGTCTTAATAAAAACTTGCAATAGTTGCAAGAGGTGGGGGAGTGAAAATTTCACATTACCTCAATTTGCACCTCTTGTACAAGACACCGCTCCATCACGACACTGTTCTATCAAAACTTGTCTCCTTAAATCTAATGCTACTCTTACAAAAGTTTCATTGTTGCTTAATTGTGGGCACACTTAGATTTCTTACCTTAACTAACATAATCTTCAACAAGAGAAATCACAACGACTAACGTCATTAACTTGTTTCTCTATTAGAATTTGTTGGTCGTTAAATATTTACCCTAAGCGTGCTGAGCTCCTAAAGTTTTCTAAGGTCAGTGGGAGCAGTCAAAGTCCTTATCATGACTTGCAAGGAATACAAGAGGCGGGGGGGGGGGGGGGGGAGAGTGTCATTAAATTTCACTCCAAATTTAACTCCGATTACACCTCTTGTACACCATACTGCACCAACTCTTATAAACTTAGAATCCTAAAAATGATAGCAACCTAACCAAGAGCTAATCCATAAAACTGAAACTTCTAATAAACCCAATAATCAACTCAGGAGGCCATCTAGGTTTAAAAGCCTACTAACTTTGATGATTACATAACCTCCCTAATGAAGTTGAAATGGTTTTTGGAAAAGTTTACTGATCCTATCTCTTCTAATTAAGCCATTAGCGTCAATTAATCTTCTAAATGGAATAAAACAGTTTTCTAGTAAAACTGATTTTATATGTTCGTATAACGTTTGGGATTTGATTGAATTACCTAAGAGTGTTCATAACTAAACCAAATCCTAATATATAAATGTTAAGACACTAAGAAGCATAATTGATTGTCAAAGGTTATACTTAGGAAGAAATAAATTATCAAAGATTTCTTTGAGGATCATCACTGTTCTAGTAGCTTATAATAGTTTAAAGCTACATTAGATGAACATTAAAAGAATTTTCCCTAACAATCTGGCTGACACATTTACATGTTCATAAAACAACCTGAAAGTTCTAAACTGAAGGTTAAAGAACACTTTATTTGTAAGCCAATAAAATCCATGTATGGGTTAATGCAAACATCATAATATGATAAAATCTTAACGTAATTATTTTCATCAAGAACCAAGTGGATTAATGTACCTACCTCAAGATGAGTGGGAGCAACTACATTAAACTTGTCTATATAGATGATATTCTTTTGTCAAGTACATGTTACATAAGTCAAAGCATTGTTAACACAAACTTTGATATAATAGATCTTAGAGATATCTCTTATGTAATAGATATCATAACATACCGAGATAGACCCAATGGGACAATAGTATTGTTCTATAAGTTTAACATTAAATATGTCCTTACATATGTAACAAAATACTGCTCTTCTTTAGAGGATAATAGGATAAATGAGATCTTTTCCTTACGCTTCACTAATTAGAAGCCTTATGTAAGTTCAAGTCTATACTCGTTTAGATATTACTCTCATTGCAAAACACTAGATGTGTCTAGATTAACGTGAATCATTTAATAGAGTATTACAATATCTTTAAAATAAACAAGAGGCTGTGATTTGAAGAAGAAGTGAGAATTAAAACCAGTTTATTACTTTAACTTTGTGATATTCAAAGATGACAAAAATGTATTTTCGGGTATATCTTTATGTCAGCAGACAAAACCTATCTCATGGAGGAGTCATAATGGACTGATATCAACAACCTAAGTTATAACGACATAATATAGTCACTAAATGTTGTTGAAAATTTATCAGTGGACTCATAAGTTTATTAACTCCATATAATTAATGTTTTGAAGACTTAGTGTGATAAAGTCAGCTACCATGACTCCTTGAACAGTAACAGTTCAAGAGGTGCTGCATTAAATTTCGATACACAATTAATTATTCGTTTATGAACGAATTGAGGAAACTAAGTTTTGTATCCAATACATTCATGATATGCTTAAGGATCCTATAACTGAAGGGCTATTACCCATAAGTCTTATTAAGAGAGCTCATAGACGGGTATTAATTGATGGCCGTGCGCAACTGCATATCGTACTATAAATGACTGACTATTAGTCAATTTTCCTCATCAGTTTGATTTTGTATGTCTCTAAGAATATGTCAAGCTGGCATAATGACATATAGACAAATAAAGTTACAAATCAAACAAAGGGCTTATGCGTATTTTGATCATAACGATTAGGTTTTAAATTAATGCTATAGTATGACTAATGTGACAACCGGTGATTTACGGCTCTTAATTACGCGATTAGCAGATGTTTAAAACGATAATAAATAGTGTTTAAGACGCAAACCTTGGTGATTTGATAATCAAGATGCTAAAAAGTATTTCTAAGTCGATTTTGTGCTTAGTGTATCATTTCATGGCTTTATATAATTTATCATGTTTACATGTGTCTACACATTTATTTATAGATTTTAAATCACGAAAAGGAACACATATATAATGGTATATATACATGATACATCTATGTACAGGATTTAATTTAATTAAATCTATTTTAAAACATCACGGGTCTTAAATTTAGGCTCGAACTGTGATTTTTGTAATCTTGAAATCATTAACTAATATCAAATTTTCCATCACAAGACCCGACAAACGGTCCATAGAAACCCATCAAAACCAATTTATACAGGTATTCAAAATACCACTTGATAACATCCTAATTATCCAACTAATTTGTTGGAAAATTTTACCAGCTTTAAATCTAGTTAGACATTACAAATATATCGTCCATCCTAATACACAAAGTTGTATTATTTTAAACAAGTTGTCTGTACTATAGCATACATGAATATCTTATGAGTAAATTCTCTTGTTGGCAACTCAATATCCACACCCCATATGTACATAACTTCATCTTCTCAACAATCACACACAAATAAACCACATACACATTTCCTCTCTTCTTTCCTTTGATTTTCTTCAATTAAAAGAAAACATACACACAAACATATCACTGAGTATTACCTTCTTCATCTCCCTTGAGAGAAACCCTAAACACGAACCACACACCTATAGACCCTCTATTCATCCCTCTCAACACAACCGACCACCGGACTCCATCTCCGGCGTCGTGATGGTCCGACAGCACCCCCCCCTCTTGATTATTGGTCGGCCACCACCATTTTCGGTGGCGGCGGACTTGAACCGCGACAACCCCACCACCACTGGCGGCGGCGCTGTGGTGGGTGGTGCCAAACGACGAGGAAAGACAGAACAAGGGATAGAGAGGCCAAGAGAGAGAAAGAGAGAGAGAGCCGGCGTCGCCCCGCCGGCGACCGCCGCTGATGGTCGGTGATGATTTTGTTGCCGCTGTTTTTGATGCTGGTGACGAAGGAGGGTGAAGATGATGATGGTATTTGACCGGTGAGCAGTGGCCGACGACGGTGGAGAGGGAGCGGCTGCTCCGACGCGTTTCCATCTCTGACAGGTCCGGTAAGTGTCGATCCTCTACCGTTCTTGTGGTTTCATGGTTTTGCACATTTCTGATTTTTGGGGTCCGATGTTTTTCTATTTCTGACCGATGCTCCGGTGAAGACGACGATGATGTATTGTTGTTGATGAAGCATGAGATGTGACGGCCATGGTATCAACGACGACATTCTAGCATCTTTGGAGTGAAGATACTGGGTTATGTTGGTTAGATCCAGCTGGGTTTTGGTTCGAGTTCGATGTAGATGTGGGTTTCGTGAAGCGGGTCGACACCGGGTCAGACAGTTCGGTTCGGTCAACTCGGGTCAAACCCGGTTAACTCAGTTAACTCTGTTAACCCGGTTGACTCGGTCAACTCAGCTAGTCGCCTCGGTCAACGGGTTAATAACAGTCAATGTTTTCGGTTTGGGTCAGACGCAGTCAACAGGTCAAAATCAGGTCAACAGTGAGTTGACTCGGTCAACCGGTTCGGCGTTTCGACACGAAGAGTGGTAAAGTTTTAACGGCGAATACGTTGTTTTTATATAGTTTTAATTATATACGCGAAATCGAGCTCAAACCGAATGGATTAGTGTTTAGTTATATTTTGTCATTTTTACGAAAAGTATATATATTGGTTATTGAATATTGTTGAATTTTGATAAAATAACGACAACTTGTGTTGTCGGGGGCGTCCAAAAACAGAGGAAACCCTGCCCGTTTTTCGAGAAAATCTGAAAACAAAACGCGTTTTATTACAAAACAACTATCAAATTCAAACGAATTTCGTAAAACAAGATATAAACGTATATTATGTACGACAACAACTTACAACTCACGAAAAACAATGTTACGGAAATTATTTCGACAACGAATAAATATAGTTATTATATTTATTTTAAATATCAAACAACACGAATTCGTTTTTATAAATAAATATAGTTTATACATTTACTTCAAGTATCAAACAATAACGAATTCTTTTATAAAAATAAACATAGTTTTATGTTTATTTCAAACATCAAACGACTCGTATTCATGTATAAAAATAAATATAATTATATATTTATTTTCAAACACAACAACTCGTGTTCTTTTATAAAATAAATATAACTTTTATAGTTTTTTAAAACGCCTAAACGGCACACTATAAATCATATGTATCGCATACGAGTTTGTTACATGTTATTTTCATACAAATATTTGTTACATACACAACGAGTTCTCGAGACGACTAACGAAATTCTACCGAAATATTTATATATTTTATATAAATATTTATATATTTTAAATCTCATGAAGAACTAAGTCTTTTTCAAGACTTGTTAATCCTTAACGACGTTAAACGAGCTAACAAGTATAACTTCTTCGTTTCATCTAAGTTAACAACAAACCGTCGATTCGTTCGGTTAACGATTCCGTAGAGCTCGGTGACACGTAGTTTAGTTACCGCGTTTATTTAGAAACTTATAAGACATTCCGTGTTAGGAATATTGTAGAATGCACGCTAGCGAGTCAAGTCTTGGAAACGACATCACGAAGTCGTAATTAGCTAGCTTTGCATAAGGCAATCCAGGTGAGTTCATAACCCCACTTTTTACGGTTTTACATTTTTTTACAAATGTTTTCGGGATGGAAAGACATGCACGTTTTTCAGAAACATACAAAGTTTTCGATGAACAAGGATTTCATATTTTAGACTGTAACACCTCGAAAATTCACGCCCTATAATATATTGACACGTGTCATAAGCTTGAACGTGTGAAAGAATACTCTAGAGGGACTAAAGTTGACAAACATGGAAAGTATGTGAATATAGGGGTTCAAAAATGTCAAAAAATGGATAAATATATTCTAAAATAGCTCTACATGATGTTTATACCCTTAAACGAATGAATCATGGATCATACGAAGCTAAATATGAAAGAAAGTGAGAGATTACAAACTACAAGGGTTAAATGTGTCAACATGCTTAAAGTATACCTATGAGTGACCTTTTAGCAAACCCGAAGCTTTGTAACGGTAAATTATGCTCACTAGAATGTGGGATAAAAATTTCATAAAGTTTCGTTATCGTATGAGAAAGTTATGATCAAATTCGTATTCGAGGGGTTAAAAGCGTCAACGTTGAAAATTATGACATTTCGGGTAAACATAAAGTGACCAAGGACTTAACAAAGAGGGTATAAGTCTTGAAGCCCTTATAAGTCAATTTGGAGGGCTCATGATGCAAGAAATAAAGGTGGAATGACCTTTCGAAGAACCAAGAGCCAAGGATGCAATAACTGAAAACCTTTTAAACTGACAGCAGGCCTCAGGCGGGCCGCGTAAGTCTTACCAGGACTTTACGCGGCCCGCGTTCGACCCCCAGATACAGAAATTACAAGAAACAGCCTGTTCAGCCTTGTAACCGACTTAAAAGGGGTATTTTCACTCCATGGGCGACCCCTACATGCTTTTTAGACCTTAGGGAACATCTGTGGGTGATCCATGACCAATGATAGACTTGGTTGTCAATAATCTAGTGAGATTAAAGCACTATATAAAGGGCCATTGTTTACAACTTTGATCATTCATTCTCTACACAACTTCTGATCATTTCTGGAGCTCAAGGCCACTATCCAAGCATCACTAGTCGTGCATTAGACTTTGGTAATTACCCTTGACCTTCCTTAATTGAGTTTTACCTAGTTATTAGCTTAAAAGTCAAACCGTCGTAATTAACGTTTGACTTAGCGATTAATCATTAATAGTTCAGTGTTTAGTCGAATCAAAAGTAGTTATAAGTTGGTAATTACGTGGGCATTAAACCCTTAAAAGGGCACCCTCTGATTTCCGCTCTAACTAGATCAAATGTCGGGTCAAAGTTGTTTATAAAAAGTCAACAGAAACTTAAATTGCGAATTAACATGTAATTAGCAATGTAGAAGGCGTGTAACCTATTTTATCACTCACATAACTTAGTAATAAATGTAAGAACATGTCTAAGCACGTTCGACCCGACAATTTTCTGTTTAGACCCGGTTCGGAATCGAAAGTCGCAAAAACTTTAACTTTTGCTTTGACTTCAGTTCTGACCCAATTTAGTATGATTTGGAAATGCCTTAGAGCTTCCTTAGGACCAGGCTACATATAGTATAACCCTCTGTGGTTGGTTCGTTGATTGTCCGATTCGTTTACATATTTCCGTTAATTGCCTAATGTTGACCAATATGCCCTTTTGACCATAAAACGAGAATTTTGGATATATGAGAGGACAATAATATTTATTACTGATTTATAAACATGTCCCTAAATTTTCACATTAGTTTGAGGTCTAAATTAGGAGTTATGCTCAATGACGTAATTAGAACGCTTTTTAGTAATTTAACGGCGTCATTAGCATAAAGCCTATCTAAACCCAATTTTTGACACCAAACCTTTTACCCACTGATGTAATATAATATTTTGGGATTTTTAAATATTTTTAATCATTTTTAACCTGCTCATAACCTAAGGTTATGACGTTGATTCGGTAAATGCCGATTATAACCTTTTTGTTCATAAAATGAGTTTTACATAATATTTTGACACCAATCCAATTGCTGCTGATTTTATATATTAAATAAAGTATTTTGAACTTTATAACCAGATCAGAAAACTCAGATTTCCTGTATAACCCGGAAATCGCTTAAAACGGCTTTTTAAGCGTATTAAACACCTAGTATGGTTTAAAACCATTTTGTCATATAAGACTTATCACCAACTGATATAACCTGATAAATTAAGTTGTTTTACTGATTTATTCAGACCTGAATCTCAGAATCTCATTTAATCTCTTTTATAATCGTTAAAATGACCAAAATACCCCTACGGGGCTTATATTTAGATTAAACTCGTTTTGGGCATAATGGAAGGTATCCTACTGATATCCCAACATGTTTAAGGCATATTAACTTAGGAAACCTGTAAATGACTCTCATGGTTACCCGTTACGCCTCTTGCGCATTCGGTTCGGTTTATGTAACTAGTTTGCATAAATTAGCCGAAACGGGCCAAACCATAGCGTTTTTATCTCAAAATCCAGAATGTGGTTAGATTAACCATATTATACAAGTCTTCAAACTTGTCGGGTCTAAATCACATTCTATACCGGTCTTCGCTTAATCGTGCGTTCGAACCGTATCTTTCTTTAAAACTAACAAGTCTAAGTTTAGGCTTAATTAAAGACCCGTTAGGATTCTAATAGGTTATTATAAACCTTCGTTCCAGAATAGGAGACCCGGTAAAAGCTATACGCACTTGCTATTTGTGATTGATACTTGCAAAGGTAAATACTTTTAACTTATTTTCCCTATACGGGCTTGGGGTATGGTATATAAAATACCGCTTGGTTGGGCATTGAATCTTTAATCGAATAGTGGTTAAATCATTGATATGCTCCGTTTTGAAATGTTTTGTTTGCTTAAAGCCTTTGGGGGGTTAATGACCATGTCCCGGATATCCTTGGCATCATTTTACGAAATGGCCACGACCTAAGCACGGGGTATAGGCGTACACCCGTCAGTGCCAAAAATAATTATGTGGTGTGTCTATTGATCTTTAACCCGGTCTACGGATCGGGCTACTGAACGCATAAGGAACATGTAATTCTTTTACAAGATTATATTCAAATAATTGACCCAAGTTATAAAAAGTTTGTGCCACGTGCATTCAAATCAATTTTATTAAACCTTTTCTAAATGAGTCAGCTAATTGTATTTACCAGTGTAAACTGACGTATTTTCCCAAAAAGGTTAAGTGCAGGTACTACGCGAACTAGGCTGGCTTTCTCCTAGAGTCCACAATAAGTCTCGCAAGCTTGGATGACAAACTGTTGAACAATGTTTCCTATTTATTTTTGATCCACCTGTGGATTGTTTTCAACTGTTTGTGATACTTGATATTACAAATTTATTAAAGTTGAAATATATCTATCTTTTGCTTCCGTTGTGCATATTAAATATTGTGTTGTTTGACTGTAATGTTACCAACCACGTAACGATACTCCCCACCGGGCCCACCGGTCATACGTGGAATTATCAGGGTGTGACAGGTTGGTATCAGAGCCAACATTGAGTGAATTAAACACTAGCCTTTTGTGTTTAATCTCAATGACACAATTGCACATTCCTAAATTTTCGAGTCTAGACAAAGAACATAGGAATAATCCAAATTTGTTTTTATTTTAACTTTGTCCTTTATATTTCTTGTTGTATCTTTATTATTTTGAAAGGAAATATGCCGCCAAGATTTAGAAGAGGAAGACGAGGAAAGGGGCCAATCACTGCCCCCAACGATCACGAGGCCGGGCCTTCGCACCGGCAAACTCCTTCTACCACTATGAGTGCCGATCCTCAGGGAAACAGGAGGAACCTTTTTGAGCCCGCTAGACGGTCTGTCTCGCACAGTTCAACACCTCCTTACCGTCACTCTTTTGGGCCGCACTCGGAAAACGAGCCCGATAACCCACAACCTTCATATATACATTTCCAGCGATCCCTTTCGCATCATTCCTTCGGCAACCCTACTCCTGTCTTTCAGGGCCGGTTCAACCCGGCGAACTATATTCAAGAACCAGTGGGTTTTAACCCATTGGGACCAGAGGACCACTTCTCAGATGACAATGCAATGGACATGGACGAGGACACGGATCCCGTCGAACCTGCAAGCGGTACCCCCAACCATCCCATCGAGATCTCTGATGGATCTTCCTTCCACGGATCACCCTACGGTGGTCCAGACAGTTACCAAGCAAGGTTTAATCAACATGAATGGTACTTCACACCTTCTCACCATTCATCACCCCATCAGCAGCAGCAGGATCCCTCTGGGGATTCGCGATTCGTGGCAGTCACGCCACCGCCTCCACCGCCGCCAGTTCATCAAGTACCTCCAGAACCACCAAGGCGTAGAAGAACAGGCATACGAATGTCTGTGCGAGAAAGGGGTTTTCACTACCCAAGTGGCAGTCACTACCCACCACTGCATGAAGACCCACAAACGGGTGGGCCTTCAAACCCAGTTTTAGAGGCGAATTCTGCACCAGTTGCACCACCACCGCCACCAATGGGTTTTGATAACCCAATTCCTGCATATGCCGGTTCGATGGCGTACAATCCGTTTGAGCAGCCGGCTCACACTCACTATAACTATGCTAAAGCCGACCCGTACCTAGTAGCGGCAAACTACAACACCCTACATCCGGAAGGACCATATGGAGCTACTTGGGGAGTGGGATACCCAACTCATGGGTATCAAATACCTGCTCGACCTCCAATTCGGCAGCAGTCGAAGCCACCACGTTTTTCCCCACCGGAACAGGAGGAAATCCTCCACCGGCTGAGCCGGGTGGAACATGACTTTCAAGAAGAACGTAGGAACAACAGGGGTTTCCTCAAAGGCCTGGCAAGCTTGCTAAAGGGAAAGAAGAAGAGGGATCATTAAATCCCTATATGTACTGTTGTATTTTCTATTTCAATCAAGTCCGTGCGTGGACACTTATCTGTGTATTTAGTCCCCACGTGGACTTGTCTTTTTAGTCCCTGCGTGGACTTGTCTTTTTAGTCCCTGCTTGGACTTGTCCTTTAGTCCCTGTGCGGACATCTATTCTAGTATATAGTCCCTACGTGGACTTGTATTTCAGTCTAATCCCTGCGTGGGTAATTTGTCTATTAAAAGTCCCGTTTAGGGCGATGTGTACTCTTTTGATGTTAATAGAATGTTAAGATTTTAAATTTCATTTTTGTCATTATATGCAAAAATATATTATACATGAAATAAATAAATCAAAATCATTCCTTTTAAAATAATCTGCCTATTTAAATATTAACTAAGAATCTTAAAGGTATAACCTAGCCTGCATGTCATCATAAGACTTGGCCAAGATGGTAAGACCTGTTTAAAAGATTCGGATCCTGGTTAACATCTGAAAACATGTTAACGCTCCTGGCAGACGTGATTCGTTAAAATCACACACGTCATTCTTATAATAGGATTCTTCAAAAGATTCCTATCCTAACTTAATGATCTATAAATCATTGTTTTAAATCATCAATTATGACGATCATATGTTGACCATACATTAGTAATATAGTGCCTACGGGCCATACATATTGTCATATAAGACAAAAGACAGTAGTAGTCTACGACTCCCTGTCAGAAAAAGGTAAAAGAACTATGTTCAATCCTTCACGCCTTGATTCTCTGAAATCATGGCTTATAAATTAAAAATGTCCCTGTGACTAGGCCTTTTGTGCTAATAATACTGTGATTATTTGTTAATTAGGATAAATTATAATAAAAATCCTAAATAAATGTGAGTAATAAATTAACCAAATATGGTCTACGTTTACCACGGTTAATGAATTACCCTAAGAGACAATTCTATAATAAACTCCCAAATAAATTATTGTCAACATCTTATGTAACAGTTCAAGATACAATGGCTGAATCAGATGAGATCAACAGTCACCCACGGGGGAATCAGGATGATGCCCGAATTAATATAGCGGGTACTGAACTGCAAGCGTTAATAGACAACGCTGTTACGAAAGCCATAGAGCGCCAGTATAATGAATATAGCGGGACTCGAAGTAGGACCCTATCTGCACCGCACTCAAAACCTAAGACTCATTCTGAGGCTCACAACAAGCCACCCTCCAAGAAGGAAGAGCTAAAGAAAGGTGATGACGATCGTCACTCTTCTAATCAGCAAAGTGTCCCATCTCAAAGGATAGTACTGAATCAAGGACCCCGTGATAAGGGTTGCTCCTACAAGTATTTTGTTTCATGTAAACCCAGGGATTTCACTGGGGAGAAAGGAGCTATAGACTGTATGACATGGTTGGATGAGATGGACACCGTAGTTGATATCAGCGGGTGCGCTGAGAAGGATGTGGTAAAGTTTGTGTCTCAATCGTTCAAAGGTGAGGCCTTAGCCTGGTGGAGATCGTTGATTCAAGCTACAGGGAAGATTCCACTGTACAATATGGCATGGGAACAATTTGTTGCCCTCATCAAGGAAAACTACTGCCCTCAGCATGAGGTAGAAAAGATTGAGTCGGATTTTCTGTCATTGGTAATGAAAAATCTGGATTGCCAAGCTTACCTTACGAGCTTCAATACCATGTCAAGATTGGTTCCGTATCTGCTGACCCCGAAACCCAAAAGAATAGCTCGTTTCATTGGGGGTTTAGCCCCAGAGATAAAGGCAAGTGTAAAAGCCTCTCGGCCAGCTACATTCAGGTCTGTAGCTGATATATCCTTGTCCCTCACATTGGACGCGGTCAGGCATAGATCGTTGAGGAACACGGATGCCGAGAAAAGGAAGCGTGATGATGACATTTCACGACGGTCAGATAAGAAGCACAGGGGAAACAATGACCACAAGAAGGGGTCTGGTTCTAAGAAGGATGGGCATCAATCTGGAGATAAGCCCAAGTGTAAGATTTGTCAGAAGCACCACTTTGGGAGGTGCAGACTTGACTCAAAATCCCAATCTCAGCCGAGGCCTTGTGGGATTTGCAAATCCTCAGAACATAAGACCCTAGAGTGCAAGAAGCTGAAAGATGCAACGTGCTACAGTTGCAACAAAAAAGGGCACATTAAGACAAATTGCCCAAAATATGCAAAGAAAGCTGATGAAGGAAAGAAGACCAATGCTAGGGTCTTCAGGATGGACGCAAAGGAAGTTGTGAAGGACGACAATGTGATCACAGGTACCTTCCTCATAAATGATGTCTATGCAAGAGTACTTTTTGATTCAGGCGCTGATAAGTCTTTCGTAGATAATAAGTTTTGTGAATTGCTAAATTTACCTGTTAAAACCTTAGGTGTGAAATACGAGGTGGAGTTAGCAGATGGCACCTTAGAAACTGCCTCAACCATATTAGATGGATGCTCCATATCCATTAAGAACCACTCTTTTCCTTTGTCCCTACTTCCTTTGAAGTTAGCCGGTTTCGACATAGTTTTGGGTATGGACTGGTTATCTCATAACCAGGCCCAGATTGTCTGCAGTAAGAAGCAAGTGGTGATCAAGACTCCGTCTGGTGAATCACTTACCATTCAGGGAGATACCCGGTATGGACTGCCTGAGCAAGTGTCTATGTGTCACACCCCCAAAATCCACCTGCGGAGTATCACCGCTTGGGAGCGTGACTGACCAGGATCAAGCCACCAATCATATAGAACAATGTATAAAGTAAATGTAATTGCAATTTAATTCCAAACAATCCATATGAGAGGTGTTCCAAAACATAAGTATGTTATCACTGTATAGCGGAAGCGTATAATTAAACCCAACATAATAAAGTATGAAATGTCATAAAGTCTAAACAAGTATTTAAGATCCTTGCCCACAACGACTACGCCTCCCGTGCAAGCTCCATGAGTACCTAAGGTCCTGCAAGGCATGTAACAGAGGATCAACAACTAGTTGAGCGAGTTCACAGAAAGTAAATGCGTAACAGTAAGTTCGTATGTAACATGTGGCTCTACTGGGCCGATAGTACGTTCTATTGGTGGGGGCTTCCCATGTTATATATCCCCTAGACTATTCGTAATCATAAGTATCCTTCCCAATCCGAGGATAGTAGTAAGTATAGGTTTACGCAGGTTTTATGTAAGTGCCCTTCCCAACCGAGGACAGTACGTAGCGAGTACGTAGGTTTAGCGCTGGCGTCCTTCCCAATCCGAGGACGGTAGTACGTAGGTTAAGCACTGGCGTCCTTCCCAATCCGAGGACGGTAGTACGTAGGTTTTACGTAAGTTTTAGTGCTGGTGTCCTTCCCAATCCGAGGACAGTACGTAGACTTTGCGTAGAATTTGGCACAGGCATCCTTCCCAATCCGAGGACCGTGGTAAATAGTCTAGTGTTAATGTAAGTACAGGTAATCATTCAATCCCATTCCCAACCCAACTGGGGAATCCCATGCCTTGGTAAGAGTGTGAACTCACCTTGGTTTGCTCGGTATGCTAAAGTATGTGCTCACAGTTAATCAATCACGTCCTAAAGTACGCACGTGTACATAATCAGTTCGTATTCACGAAGTTCACGTATAAGTATAATCACAATGGCAATGCATTAATATTCAACGAGTAGCACATTGCACGTATTCAATAATCATACAAGTCATGCATAGCATCTAACAGCAGTTAGTTAACTCAGTTAAATTTTAACAGAAACAGTTACTGTGCAAATTACCCAACTCGGCGAAACACGCTTTGTTTCGCCGTGAGCCCCTTCGACGAATCACTCTTGCTTCGTCATGAATGAATTTCGGCGAAACACATTTGTTTCGTCAAGTTTGGTTTCGTCTAAATATCTGTTACGTCGTTTATCAGTTACCCAGAAACCCTAATGATAATCTAACAATAATAACAGTTGCAACAATCATGACTTTCAGATCTATTCATCATGCAAACAAAGGTCATCACGCCACCTCTTATCTAACATACACACTCAATTATAACATACACATGACTTCTGACATTGCATGGAAAACATTAACTTGGTGGCTGCACTTTCAATAAACTTCACATGCAAAGTCAGCCATAACCACCTAAAGCAACTTTCAATTCAAGACCTTTCATGTGATGATATGACAACCCACATTAAACACAATGGAATGATTGGGCCGATTATTGGCATGTTCTACATCACTCGCTTACTTGTTTAATTGACAATCACGTGCACCCCATCTATATTTACAAGCAACAGTTATTCATAATCACAATTTGATAATCAACACATATATCTATTCGTAAATAAAAACTAACCGAATCCAATAAGACACTACATAAATCGAACAACAATAATTATTCTATCAGTCACATCATCAGCATTATATAATCATAATCATTCGGTCCTTCATGGCAGTATAACAACATCACGTAACATGCAGACATGTACTGTTTTGCTAAAACATCAGATGGTAATTAAGTAATCAATGCAAAACTAACCAAGATAGAAGGTAATGATTCGATTGCAAGAAAACTCCGTGGGTTTGTGGTTGCCATCGAGTTCAAGGACTCCTAGGGTTTCTTGGCCAGTACTCGTATTCAACATAGGTTAACACAAGGTTATATTTAATCGTTATTGGGCCAAGCCCACTCTATTTTCGTTGAGTCCATACTGGACGAAAATACTCATAGTGTTTTTGAGAGTGAGAGATTTCATGGGTGGGGGTTTTCGGCTAGAGAGGTGCTTGGTTCCATTTTATTTATCATACAAAACATGTATAAATATAAGACATATAACAACATTCATACTTGTAAGGCACACCATATAAATCGTAATAATCACAATGCGATTTAACAAATTACGAACGTGTATCGCTGTGAAACAAACAAGTCGTTTAATCAAACTTCCTAACTATTACCGTGCAATAAATGTTAAGATGTAAATCGTGGAAACTCGAGTTGTCACATTATCCCCAACTTGAAAGAAATTTCGTCCCGAAATTTAGCATGCGGTTACTGAGGAAGCTAGGTAAGTTGTATCGTTTACTGGTTTTCCTGGGGTGTCACATCATCCCCCCGTTGATTTGGAATTTCGTCCCGAAATTCTGCAGTAGTAGCTTCAGCCTCAGTAGTAGTTGCATTGGTTCCGAATAACTGGGGATACTTGAGTTTCATTTGATCTTCACGCTCCCAGGTGAACTCTGGGCCGCGACGGGAGTTCCAACGAACTCGTACAAGAGGGATTCTCGTGTTCTTGAGGACCTTAACATCCCGGTCCGTGATTTCAACTGGTTCCTCGACGAACTGCAACCGCTCGTCGATAGTGAGTTCCTTCAAAGGAATTATAAAGGTCTCATCTGACAGACACTTCTTCAGATTCGACACGTGAAAGACGTTGTGAACTGCACTGAGTTCAGCTGGTAAGTTCAGTCTATAGGCCACTTTGCCTATTTTCTCTATGACTTCGAATGGTCCAACATATCGTGGATTTAGTTTGCCGCGTTTGCCAAAACGAACCACACCCTTCCAGGGTGAAACTTTAAGTAGCGCTCGATCCCCAACCTGGAATTCGAGTAGTTTCCTGTCTTTATCAGCGTATACTTTCTGACGGTCACGAGCTGCCGCCATGCGTTGTCGTATTTGTGCAATCTTTTCAGTAGTATCAACTACCATTTCTGGACCTGTGATTTGACTTTCTCCCACCTCTGCCCAACAGAGAGGTGACCGGCACTTACGCCCGTACAATGCCTCGAATGGTGCAGCTTTAATGCTGGTGTGGTAGTTGTTGTTATACGAAAATTCCACAAGTGGCAGATGTTTTTCCCAACCATTGCCAAAGTCTATTACGCACGCCCGAAGCATGTCTTCTAGAGTTTGAATAGTGCGCTCAGACTGCCCATCGGTCTGAGGATGATACGCCGTGCTCATGTCTAAACGAGAGCCAAAAGATTTATGCATTGCTTGCCACAGTTCTGAAGTAAAACGAGCGTCGCGATCAGAGATAATAGAGGTGGGCACACCGTGCCTTGAGACCACTTCTTTTAAGTAGATGTCTGCTAAGGTAGAGAACTTGTCTGTTTCTTTGATGGCCAAAAAGTGAGCAGATTTTGTGAGTCGATCCACGATCACCCAAATAGTATCATTTCCGCGCTGAGATCTAGGTAAGCCCGTAACAAAATCCATGGAAATTTGCTCCCATTTCCATTGTGGTATCTCAGGTTGTTGGAGTGGTCCTGACGGTTTCTGATATTCTGCCTTGACTCTCGCACAAGTCAAGCATTTGCTAACGTATGTGGCTATGTGGGCCTTCATGCTAGGCCACCAGTATGTAGTTTTGATGTCGTGGTACATTTTATCCGCACCAGGATGTACCGAGTAGCGAGACTTATGAGCTTCATCCATCACTAGCTCACGTAAGTTGCCGTACAGTGGGACCCAAATGCGTCCTGTTACGTAGTAAGCACCATCTTCCTTTTGTTCTAAACGTTGCCTTGAGCCACGTAGGGCTTCAGCCCTGACATTTTCTGGTTTCAATGCTTCTACCTGAGCATCTCGTATCTGGGAAGGAAGACTAGACTGTATAGTGAGTTGTAAAGCTCGTACGCGCTTAGGCGCGGTGTCCTTCCGACTGAGGGCGTCAGCCACAACATTGGCTTTGCCTGGATGGTATCTGATTGAGCATTCGTAGTCGTTTAGCAGTTCGACCCATCGTCGCTGTCGCATATTCAGTTCCTTCTGTTTGAAAATATGTTCGAGGCTTCTGTGATCAGTGTAGATTGCGCACTTGGTACCATACAAATAGTGTCGCCATATCTTAAGTGCAAAAACAACCGCTCCCAGCTCTAGGTCGTGTGTCGTGTAATTCCGTTCGTGAATCTTAAGTTGGCGCGAAGCATAAGCAATAACTTTATCCCTTTGCATCAATACACATCCAAGACCTTGGATAGATGCGTCGCAGTAGACTACAAAATCGTCCGTGCCTTCAGGCAGTGAGAGGATAGGTGCGCTACAGAGTCTATCCTTTAAGTGTTGGAACGTTGTTTCCTGTGCATTACCCCAACGGTAAACAACACCTTTCTGTGTCAGTAGTGTAAGCGGTTGAGCAATCTTTGAGAAGTCTTTGATGAACCTTCTGTAATAACCCGCCAAACCCAAGAATTGGCGTATTTCTGTTGGTGTGCGAGGTGCAGGCCAGTTCTTGATCGAATCCACCTTGGATGGATCTACATGAATCCCATCCTTGTTCACCACGTGGCCTAAGAAGTGGACTTCACGAAGCCAGAAGTCGCATTTTGAAAACTTAGCGTACAGCTGTTCCGTTCGAAGAAGTTCCAAAATAAGTCATAAATGATGCTCGTGTTCCTCCTGACTCTTCGAGTAGATCAGGATGTCATCGATGAAAACAATAACAAACTTGTCAAGATAGGGTTTGCACACCCTGTTCATAAGGTCCATGAAAACCGCAGGCGCGTTTGTTAGCCCAAATGGCATGACCAGAAACTCGTAATGGCTGTAGCGCGTTCTGAACGCTGTTTTGGAGACGTCCTCATCCCGGACTCTCAGTTGATGGTAACCTGACCTCAGATCAATTTTCGAGTAATAGCTCGACCCTTGCAATTGGTCGAATAGGTCGTCGATGCGCGGAAGAGGATAGCGATTCTTCACAGTCACCTTGTTCAGTTCGCGGTAGTCTATACACATGCGGAAGGTGCCGTCCTTCTTCTTTACGAATAGCACTGGAGCTCCCCAGGGCGATGAGCTAGGACGTATGAAACCCTTTTCCAATAGTTCTTGCAATTGCTTAGACAATTCTTCCAGTTCAGTTGGAGCTAAGCGATAAGGCGCTCGGGCTATGGGTGCTGCTCCAGGAGCTTGTTACTATGAGTTACCAAAGGTTCTTAACCAGCACGAGGAATGCGGATGATCTTCTCCTTGCATAGGATCTCTGCTTGTTGTTGGGATAACCAGTCCCTACTAATGACGATGTCGAAACTATCGCAACGCTGGGGTCATTCCTAGTATCACCCTGACCAATCACGAACACTCGACCCCTGGCACCATTGCCGTCGTTATTATCCCCGTTGTTGTCTTCGCTAGTTCCCGTTTCCTTGGTTGTGGTTCTGATTCTGGTTCTGGTTCAACCGTGGGCAGTGTCTCTTGAAGAGACCTTTAGCACCACCCTGATAACATTCCTTATTACCCTGCTGTCGCTGCTGATTCTGTAGATCTTGTGGCTGTTGTTGTTGGTTCTGGCTTGCAGGACGTGAGTTTCTACCGTCTTTGGCTCCATGACCAAGCTTGTCGCATCATTGACAATGATTTCGGTTGCACTGCCCGCTGTGGTGCAAGTTACATTGTTTGCACTTGGGGTGGTTTCCCCTGTATTCACCCTGCCCTTGACTACTAAAAGGTTGCTGTCCAGGACTTTGGTTGTCATTGATCTTTCGCTGCTGTGCCTGGGACGGAATCGTAGTCGAACCCTTGCTAGAGGTTCCATCCCACTTTCATTCGTTGTCACTGAGGGTAGCAGAAGTAGTTGAAGTAGTAGTGGTAGTAGTAGCGCTGATACGTTGAGGCAGCTTGTTCTGTTCCACTGCCTGGTCTGTGAGACGATGAGCAAGATAAGTAACATCTTGAATAGTAGCAAGATTAGCCGTCATCACATAGTTTTGAATTCCTGGTACTAAGACTTTGAGGTACAGCTCAAAGCTCTTAATGGGAGGATTCACCATAGTTGGACACAAAATTGCTAGTTTGTTGGATCGTTATCGTGTACGCTTCTATCTCTGACCCCGTCATCTTCATGTTAAAGGACTCCACTTCCAACTTGTGGATGGCATCATAACTACTGTATTCACGTTTGATCAGTTCCTTAAAATCATTCCATGGGGTGGCATTAGCAGCCGCCAGCCCCAGTATCTGAACTTGCGCGTTCTACCAAGTTAACGCAGTGCCTTCGAGAATATCAGTGGCATATTTCACCTTACGCCTCGGGTCATTCTCACACTCGATGACCGATTCGAGTTCCTCGAACTAATGGAGGAGTCCAACAGCTCCTTCAGTGTCGCTGAAAGTAGTAGGACGACAGTCCATAAAAGTCTTGTATGTGCATACAGGTGGCTGAGCGTGTTGACTTGTCGTGTGCATAAGAGTAGTCAAAATTAAGCACAAGTGTTGAGTTACGAGAGTAGGATCTAAAGATCCTAGAGTAAGTGGTGATGGCAGGTTACACCTCCTGCCTGGGCAGCTGCGAGTGCTGTAGTAACTTGTTCAGTGATCGAAGCCGCCAACTGGGCTTGAGTTGGGTTAACGCGTCCACTCATGATCTCGACATCAAGGAGAACATGTGGGTGCGAGGTTCGCGAATAGTGCGAAGAGAGTGAGCACACAAGTAATCTCAAGCAATAACATATAGTAGGTTCTGTAATCTGAGCATACCACGAGCAAAGTTCTATGTAATTCTATCAAGTATGTAAGGTAACATGAATAGTAGTACCTATGATGTTGAGCCTTGCACGTGGAGCGAAGCATCGTTGTGGATCGTTGAGCACTGTTCTGGTTATAGTCTGGTTTTAACAAAATCGTTTTCCCCTTATTAAAACCGAGTTCTCTATAACCAATGGCTCTGATACCAATCTGTCACACCCCCAAAATCCACCTGCGGAGTATCACCGCTTGGGAGCGTGACTGACCAGGATCAAGCCACCAATCATATAGAACAATGTATAAAGTAAATGTAATTGCAATTTAATTCCAAACAATCCATATGAGAGGTGTTCCAAAACATAAGTATGTTATCACTGTATAGCGGAAGCGTATAATTAAACCCAACATAATAAAGTATGAAATGTCATAAGGTCTAAAGAAGTATTCAAGATCCTTGCCCACAACGACTACGCCTCCCGTGCAAGCTCCATGAGTACCTAAGGTCCTGCAAGGCATGTAACAGAGGATCAACAACTAGTTGAGCGAGTTCACAGAAAGTAAATGCGTAACAGTAAGTTCGTATGTAACATGTGGCTCTACTGGGCCGATAGTACGTTCTATTGGTGGGGGCTTCCCATGTTATATATCCCCTAGACTATTCGTAATCATAAGTATCCTTCCCAATCCGAGGATAGTAGTAAGTATAGGTTTACGCAGGTTTTATGTAAGTGCCCTTCCCAACCGAGGACAGTACGTAGCGAGTACGTAGGTTTAGCGCTGGCGTCCTTCCCAATCCGAGGACGGTAGTACGTAGGTTAAGCACTGGCGTCCTTCCCAATCCGAGGACGGTAGTACGTAGGTTTTACGTAAGTTTTAGTGCTGGTGTCCTTCCCAATCCGAGGACAGTACGTAGACTTTGCGTAGAATTTGGCACAGGCATCCTTCCCAATCCGAGGACCGTGGTAAATAGTCTAGTGTTAATGTAAGTACAGGTAATCATTCAATCCCATTCCCAACCCAACTGGGGAATCCCATGCCTTGGTAAGAGTGTGAACTCACCTTGGTTTGCTCGGTATGCTAAAGTATGTGCTCACAGTTAATCAATCACGTCCTAAAGTACGCACGTGTACATAATCAGTTCGTATTCACGAAGTTCACGTATAAGTATAATCACAATGGCAATGCATTAATATTCAACGAGTAGCACATTGCACGTATTCAATAATCATACAAGTCATGCATAGCATCTAACAGCAGTTAGTTAACTCAGTTAAATTTTAACAGAAACAGTTACTGTGCAAATTACCCAACTCGGCGAAACACGCTTTGTTTCGCCGTGAGCCCCTTCGACGAATCACTCTTGCTTCGTCATGAATGAATTTCAGCGAAACACATTTGTTTCGTCAAGTTTGGTTTCGTCTAAATGTCTGTTACGTCGTTTATCAGTTACCCAGAAACCCTAATGATAATCTAACAATAATAACAGTTGCAACAATCATGACTTTCAGATCTATTCATCATGCAAACAAAGGTCATCACGCCACCTCTTATCTAACATACACACTCAATTATAACATACACATGACTTCTGACATTGCATGGAAAACATTAACTTGGTGGCTGCACTTTCAATAAACTTCACATGCAAAGTCAGCCATAACCACCTAAAGCAACTTTCAATTCAAGACCTTTCATGTGATGATATGACAACCCACATTAAACGCAATGGAATGATTGGGCCGATTATTGGCATGTTCTACATCACTCGCTTACTTGTTTAATTGACAATCACGTGCACCCCATCTATATTTACAAGCAACAGTTATTCATAATCATAATTTGATAATCAACACATATATCTATTCGTAAATAAAAACTAACCGAATCCAATAAGACACTACATAAATCGAACAACAATAATTATTCTATCAGTCACATCATCAGCATTATATAATCATAATCATTCGGTCCTTCATGGCAGTATAACAACATCACGTAACATGCAGACATGTACTGTTTTGCTAAAACATCAGATGGTAATTAAGTAATCAATGCAAAACTAACCAAGATAGAAGGTAATGATTCGATTGCAAGAAAACTCCGTGGGTTTGTGGTTGCCGTCGAGTTCAAGGACTCCTAGGGTTTCTTGGCCAGTACTCGTATTCAACATAGGTTAACACAAGGTTATATTTAATCGTTATTGGGCCAAGCCCACTCTATTTTCGTTGAGTCCATACTGGACGAAAATACTCATAGTGTTTTTGAGAGTGAGAGATTTCATGGGTGGGGGTTTTCGGCTAGAGAGGTGCTTGGTTCCATTTTATTTATCATACAAAACATGTATAAATATAAGACATATAACAACATTCATACTTGTAAGGCACACCATATAAATCGTAATAATCACAATGCGATTTAACAAATTACGAACGTGTATCGCTGTGAAACAAACAAGTCGTTTAATCAAACTTCCTAACTATTACCGTGCAATAAATGTTAAGATGTAAATCGTGGAAACTCGAGTTGTCACACTATGCTCAAGGCCTCTAGGTGTTTAAAGAAGAGTTGTGTCATCTACATGGCACAAGTGACTATAGATGAGCCGAAGCCTTAGATTGAGGACATCCCTGTCATTTCTGAATATTCGGAAGTTTTTCCTGAAGAACTACCTGGTTTACCACCAGATAGACAAGTAGAATTCAGAATTGACATCATCCCTGGAGCAGCACCTGTTGCTAGAGCTCCTTATAGGTTGGCACCAACAGAGTTGAAGGAATTGAGGACACAACTAGATGAATTTCTAGCCAAGGGTTTCATTAGACCTAGTTCGTCTCCTTGGGGAGCACCAATCTTATTTGTCAAGAAAAAGGATGGATCGATGCGTCTGTGCATCGATTACCGTGAGCTTAATAAGGTCACTATCAAGAATAGGTATCCATTGCCCAAGATCGACGATCTGTTCGATCAACTTCAAGGGGCAAGTTACTTCTCTAAGATTGACTTAAGGTCAGGCTATCATCAACTGAAGGTTAGAGATGAAGACGTACACAAGACTGCATTTAGGACTCGTTATGGTCATTAAGAGTTCCTAGTGATGCCTTTTGGGCTCACTAATGCACCAGCGGCATTCATGGATCTCATGAACCGTGTCTGCAAACCATACTTGGACAAATTTGTTATCGTCTTCATTGACGACATTCTGATTTATTCAAAGAATCAGGCCGACCACAAGAAACATCTTCGATGTATTCTTTCACTACTTCAGCAGGAGAAGCTCTACGCCAAATTCTCTAAGTGTGAATTTTGGCTTCGTGAAGTCCAATTCCTTGGACATGTTGTCAGTGAGCGTGGTATCCAGGTAGATCCCGCTAAGGTTGAAGCTGTCATGAACTGGCAAGAGCCGAAGACATCCACATAAATTCGCAGTTTCTTGGGATTGGCGGGATATTATAGGCGTTTCATTGAAAAGTTTTCAAGGATTGCTGCACCCCTAACTTCTTTGACTAGGAAGAAAGTAAAGTTCGATTGGGGTCCTAAACAGCAAGAATCCTTCGATATTCTCAAGCAGAAGTTGAGCAATGCTCCTGTGTTGACATTGCCTGATGGAATAGAAGAGTTTGTGGTATATTGTGATGCATCACACACCGGGATGGGATGTGTGCTTATGCAGAAAGGCAAGGTTATTGCCTATGCTTCACGTCAGTTAAAGGTGCATGAAAAGAATTACACCACCCATGACTTGGAGTTGGGTGCCGTTGTATTTGCACTAAAACTTTGGAGGCACTATTTATATGGTATCAAGTGTGTGATCTATTCTGATCACAAGAGCCTCCAGCACCTGTTCAACCAAAAAGATTTGAATATGAGGCAACGACGCTGGATGGAAACCTTGAATGATTATGATTGCGAAATAAGATACCATCCTGGCAAGGCGAATGTAGTCGCCGATGCCTTAAGCTGAAAGGAAGGAGTAAAGCCTATAAGAATCAATGCCAAGAGCATTGAGATCAAGAATGGTTTGAATGAAAGGCTGTTAGCTGCACAGAAGGAAGCAGTGTTGGAAGCTAACTATCCTAATGAGAAGCTAGGAGTAACTGAAGAACAGTTATCCCCTGGCAAGGACGGAATCCTGAGGTTAAATGGACGAATATGGGTTCCTGTTTATGGAGGACTTCGGGATGTTATCCTCCAGAAAGCCCACAGTTCTAAATACTCCGTTCATCCTGGAGCTGACAAAATGTACCAGGACCTGAAAGCAAATTTCTGGTGGATAGGCTTGAAGAAGTCTATAGCTACCTATGTAGCTAAATGTTTGACATATGCGCAAGTCAAAGCTGAACATCAGAAGCCGTCAGGGTTGCTACAGCAGCCTGAACTTCCCACATGGAAATGGGAAATGGTGACAATGGATTTCATTACCAAGTTGCCAAAGACAAGAAAAGGAAACGATACTATATGGGTAATAGTGGATAGACTGACTAAGTCAGCACATTTCCTACCCATTAAGGAGACCTATAGCTCCGACATGTTAGCCCAATTGTACGTAGATAAGATTGTATCTTTGCACGGCGTACCCGTAGCTATTATCTCTGACAGAGATACTAGATACACGTCACATTTTTGGAAAAGTTTCCAACAATCTTTGGGCACGCGCTTAAACTTTAGTACGGCTTACCATCCTCAGACGGACGGACAGAGTGAGCGTACAATCCAAACGTTGGAAGACATGCTTCGTGCATGTGTGATCGACTTAGGTGGTAGTTGGGATAACCACCTCCCGTTAATCGAATTCTCCTACAACAATAGCTACCATACGAGCATTAAAGTTGCGCCTTTCGAGGCCTTGTACGGTAGAAAGTGCAGAACTCCCGTTTGTTGGGCGGAAGTTGGAGATGTCCAATTGACAGGACCTGAAATAGTCTTTGAAACGACGGACAAGATTGTCCAGATTCGTGACCGTCTGAAAGCTGCCCGAGATAGGCAGAAAAGCTACGTAGATTTAAAGTATCACCCTGGAAGGGAGTAATGCGATTTGGTAAGAAAGGCAAGTTAAGCCCGAGATACATAGGACCATTCGAGGTCATCGAACGTGTCGGATCAGTTGCCTATAAGTTAAAATTACCTGAAGAGCTCAGTAGTATTCACAATGTATTCCACATCTGCAATCTGAAGAAGTGTTTCGCTGATGAATCACTAGTCATACCACATACAGATGTGCACATAGAAGAGAGCTTGAAGTTTGTTGAAAAACCTATGTCGATCGAGGATCGACGGGTTAAGAAGCTTCGAAGGAAGCATGTACCAATCGTAAAGGTTAAATGGGATGCCCGTAGAGGTCCCGAGTACACATGGGAGGTTGAGTCCACAATGAAAGAAAAGTACCCTCATTTATTTCAGTAAATCTCGAGGTCGAGATTTCTTTTAAGGGGGTGAGGATGTAACACCTCGAAAATTCATGCCCTATAATGTATTGACACGTGTCATAAGCTTGAACGTGTGAAAGAATACTCTAGAGGGACTAAAGTTGACAAACATGGAAAGTATGTGAATATAGGGGTTCAAAAATGTCAAACAATGGATAAATATATTCTAAAATAGCCCTACATGATGTTTATACCCTTAAACGAATGAATCAAGGATCATACGAAGCTAAATATGAAAGAAAGTGAGAGATTACAAACTACAAGGGTTAAATGTGTCAACATGCTAAAAGTATACCTCTGAGTGACCTTTTAGCAAACCCGAAGCTTTGTAACGGTAAATTATGCTCACTAGAATGTGGGATAAAAATTTCATAAAGTTTCGTTATCGTATGAGAAAGTTATGATCAAATTCGTATTCGAGGGGTTAAAAGCGTCAACGTTGAAAATTATGAACTTTCGAGTAAACATAAAGTGACCAAGGACTTAACAAAGAGGGTATAAGTCTTGAAGCCCTTATAAGTCAATTTGGAGGGCTCATGATGCAAGAAATAAAGGTGGAATGACCTTTCGAAGAACCAAGAGCCAAGGATGCAATAACTGAAAACCTTTTAAACTGACAGCAGGCCTCAGGCGGGCCGCGTAAGTCTTACCAGGACTTTATGCGGGCCGCGTTCGACCCCCAGATATAGAAATTACAGGAAGCAGCCTGTTCAGCCTTGTAACCGACTTAAAAGGGGTATTTTCACTCCATGGGCGATCCCTACATGCTTTTTAGACCTTAGGGAACATCTGTGGGTGATCCATGACCAATGATAGACTTGGTTGTCAATAATCTAGTGAGATTAAAGCACTATATAAAGGGCCATTGTTTACAACTTTGATCATTCATTCTCTACACAACTTCTGATCATTTCTGGAGCTCAAGGCCACTATCCAAGCATCACTAGTCGTGCATTAGACTTTGGTAAGTACCCTTGACCTTCCTTAATTGAGTTTTACTTAGTTATTAGCTTAAAAGTCAAACCGTCGTAATTAACGTTTGACTTAGCGATTAATCATTAATAGTTCAGTGTTTAGTCGAATCAAAAGTAGTTATAAGTTGGTAATTACGTGGGCATTAAACCCTTAAAAGGGCACCCTCTGATTTCCGCTCTAACTAGATCAAATGTCGGGTCAAAGTTGTTTATAAAAAGTCAACATAAACTTAAATTGCGAATTAACATGTAATTAGCAATGTAGAAGGTGTGTAACCTATTTTATCACTCACATAACTTAGTAATAAATGTAAGAACATGTCTAAGCACGTTCGACCCGACAATTTTCTGTTTAGACCCGGTTCGGAACCGAAAGTCGCAAAAACTTTGACTTTTGCTTTGACTTCAGTTCTGAACCGATTTAGTATGATTTGGAAATGCCTTAGAGCTTCCTTAGGACTAGGCTACATGATAGTATAAGCCTCTGTGGTTGGTTCGTTGATTGTCCGATTCGTTTACATATTTCCGTTAATTGCCTAATGTTGACCAATATGCCCTTTTGACCATAAAACGAGAATTTTGGATATATGAGAGGACAATAATCTTTATTACTAATTTATAAACATGTCCCTAAATTTTCACATCAGTTTGAGGTCTAAATTAGGAGTTATGCTCAATTACGTAATTAGAACGCTTTTTAGTAATTTAACGGCGTCATTAGCATAAAGCCTATCTAAACCCAATTTTTGACAACAAACCTTTTACCCACTGATATAATATAATATTTTGGGATTTTTAAATATTTTTAATCATTTTTAACCTGCTCATAACCTAAGGTTATGACGTTGATTCGGTAAATGCCGATTATAACCTTTTTGTTCATAAAATGAGTTTTACATAATATTTTGAAACCAATCCAATTGCTACTGATTTTATATATTAAATAAAGTATTTTGAACTTTATAACCTGATCAGAAAACTCAGATTTCCTGTATAACCCGGAAATCGCTTAAAACGGTTTTTTAAGCGTATTAAACACCTAGTATGGGTTTAAAACCATTTTGTCATATAAGACTTATCACCAACTGATATAACCTGATAAATTAAGTTGTTTTACTGATTTATTCAGACCCGAATCTCAGAATCTCATTTAATCTCTTTTATAATCGTTAAAATGACCAAAATACCCCTACAGGGCTTATATTTAGATTAAACTCGTTTTGGGCATAATGGAAGGTATTCTACTGATATCCCAACATGTTTAAGGCATATTAACTTAGGAAACCTGTAAATGACTCTCATGGTTACCCGTTACGCCTCTTGCGCATTCGGTTCGGTTTATGTAACTAGTTTGCATAAATTAGCCGAAAAGGGCCAAACCATAGCGTTTTTATCTCAAAATCCAGAATGTGGTTAGATTACCCATATTATACAAGTCTTCAAACTTGTCGGGTCTAAATCACATTCTATACCGGTCTTCGCTTAATCGTGCGTTCGAACCGTATCTTTCTTTAAAACTAACCGGTCTAAGTTTAGGCTTAATTAAAGACCCATTAGGATTCTAATAGGTTATTATAAACCTTCGTTCCAGAATAGGAGACCCGGTAAAAGCTACACGCACTTGCTATTTGTGATTGATACTTGCAAAGGTAAATACTTTTAACTTATTTTCCCTATATGGGTTTGGGGTATGGTATATAAAATACCGCTTGGTCGGGCATTGAATCTTTAATCGAATAGTGGTTAAATCATTGATATGCTCCGTTTTGAAATGTTTTGTTTGCTTAAAGCCTTTGGGGGGTTAATGACCATGTCCCGGATATCCTTGGCATCATTTTACGAAATGGCCACGACCTAAGCACGGGGTATAGGCGTACACCCGTTAGTGCCAAAAATAATTATGTGGTGTGTCTATTGATCTTTAACCCGGTCTACGGATCGGGCTACTGAACGTATAAGGAACATGTAATTCTTTTACAAGATTATATTCAAATAATTGTCCCAAGTTATAAAAAGTTTGTGCCACGTGCATTCAAATCAATTTTATTAAACCTTTTCTAAATGAGTCAGTTAATTGTATTTACCAGTGTAAACTGACGTATTTTCCCAAAAAGGTTAAGTGCAGGTACTACGCGAACTAGGCTGGCTTTCTCCTAGCGTCCACAATAAGTCTCGCAAGCTTGGATGACAAACTGTTGAACAATGTTTCCTATTTATTTTTTATCCACCTGTGGATTGTTTTCAACTGTTTGTGATACTTGATATTACAAATTTATTAAAGTTGAAATATATCTATCTTTTGCTTCCGCTGTGCATATTAAATATTGTGTTGTTTGACTGTAATGTTACCAACCACGTCACGATACTCCCCACCGGGCACACCGGTCAAACGTGGAATTATCGGGGTGTGACATAGACAAAGCATGTTTTGCAAGAACATACGAGGTTTTTGAATAAACGAAAACTCATATTTCTAAATCTTGTTACGAATGGATTTCAAGGAACTCAAATGGTTTACGAATGATTTATACTAAAGATACCGGTTTTACCCAGTGTTGTAGAAGGCGCTAGGCGCTAGTCGGGCGGTGAGGTACCGCCTAGGGATTAATCGGGACTAATCGGGATTAATCGGATTGGGATTTTTATATGTATTTTTTCAAAATTATATATATATACCCAATAATATAAAAATAATACTTCAAAATTCACATAAATACTTCAAGTTTCAGATAGTATGGTTCGATTTTGACCGATTTTGACTGATTCTGACCAATTTTGACCGCCTAGGACCGCCTGGGACCGCCTGGGACCGATTTTGACCGATTTTAACCGATTAATATAGGCCGATTAATCCGATTTTTGACCGCCTAGGACCGCCTAGGACCGATTTTGACCGACTTTGACCGACTCCGATTAATTGGCCGACTAGCTCAAAATTAGTCGGTAACTAGCCGCCTAGCGCCTAGGCGCCGATTAATCGGCCGCCTAGGCCGATTTTTGCAACACTGGTTTTACCAAACAAATGCGTATTTTCGAAACGTGAATAATTTTCATGATTAGGGACGGGATTGTCCTAGTGATAATAATGGGACTGGGTTGGTCTGCGTGCGTAAAACGAGACAACCCAGTGAGTTCATGTCCCCTTTTTCTTTAAACTGTTTTGTTTATTAACTTCTGGGGTGTAATACATGTTACAAAAGATTACATACAATTACAATTGGTATGGTTAGCCTAGGAAAGTACAGTAGATCATGTGAATGGGTAGGCGGATACTTAAGACCATTAATCCTCGTATAAGGACCGAGGGTCATGAGTGATAGATCTATTTGGGTGTAGCGAGCCCACACCCATGAGGACCAGGGTGGCCCATAGGGTGACTATGTCTTACAGCCGGAAGCCGATACAAATTTGCTAGGTTTGAGCCTTCCTACGCCGTCACACATATCAGTGGCCTTGCAAACCATTGGTGATCTGTTTCCTTGTTTGCTTTCATACCGGGGTTTTACAAATTACATACCATGTTTTATACAAATTCAAAGCATAGGATTATGCAGGCCTGAAGTCAAAGTCAGGGTGGGCATTGACGGTTATACAAACTTTACAAAATACATGGTTTTACGAACATAATGCGTTACAAATACAAAGTTTCCGTATAACTTGACAAGAAAATGATTTCTAAATTCGTTTTCTCAATAATATTTCGAAAACCGGTTATTCAAATCTTTTACAAACAAACTATGAACTCGCTCAACTTTATGTTGACTTTTTCGCATGTTTCTTTCTCAGGTTGCATTTTAAAGTCATGGCACGGTTGGAATAGGAGAATCATTGGAGATTCGAGTACTTAGTGGGCGTTCGTTTTCTAGAAGTCTTAGCTTATTTGCTTCCGCTGTGCAATGAAGATACCAGTCCAGTCACGCCAGCTCTGATAATTTCGGGGTGTGACAACTAATGGGGGTCCTGAGTCGCATAATGATTCAACGGCTGTATTTCTCTGCTATAGTTCTTGTTTAAGGCTAAAATGAGTATTAACTCCTGATCAGGCTTATCTAATACTCATAGTAAATGATTACTCGACTAAGTGGGAGAATGTAAAATTAAATATATTTTATGTTATATTTAATCTAGTAGCCATTATAATCATTTACATTATATGGATCAAAATATATAACAACCTATTAAATAATTAGTTGGTAATTGTTGATGGGTCTTATTACCCTTATTAACTAATTAGGGTTTCCTCTTGGGTGCATATATAAGGAGACTTATGTAGAGGTTCTAGGGTTAGACACATAACCTAATTACTCTCATAACATCAAATCGCCTCCTCTCCTCAACCGATTACCCTTTATCGGTTTTTCATCATCACCATCATTAGATTGCACCCTAAGGAGGAACCAGATTAAGCTGACGATCATGTCAAACACTGTTGCTAAACATTGAAACCGGTTGTAAAAATATCTAACATCCAATGTCAATTTGGAGATCTCAGTGATTATGTATTCAAATTTAAAGACCAAAAGAATATATTTTTAAATTTGAATAATAAAAAATGACCATCTTTAGACTTCAAGAGATAAAAAAATGACTACTTTTTAAACTAAAAGAAAATAAAATTTATTTTTTTAACTAAATAAGTCAAATCGTTATTCATATAATAGTAAATTGCGGTTTTGATCCTTGTGGTTTAGTGGTTATTGTTATAATTTACAAAATCCAAATGTTTTGCATTTTTCATACCAATGTTTCTATTTTAATACGGTTTTGGTCCACCGTAATAAGCTCATCCAACTTATAGTTAATTGACATTTACATATATCTGCTTATTAAGAGGCCTTGTGACATGTTTACCCAACTCTTCCGTATTCTCTGCCATCACATTCCTTTAGAATAAATACATTTTAAGGCCAAAAACGCAACAAAAAAAAACTAATGATAATAATAAGAATATTAAAAATAAAAAAACTATGTAATTATAAAGGTAGTGAATAAATGATTCTTTAAGTTCAAATTCATATTAGTGGAGAGTTCAAATGAGAAGAAATTTTTTGTAAGAAGAAAAAAGAAGAAATTTTAACCAATAAGAATGCTTTATTTTACTTCATTTAATATAAGTATTTAATGTTACTATAAGAGTACATTGGTAAATCTACATAGGTCATTAATTTGTAGTTTTTCTCTTTAATAGCTAACTACATTAAATAATTTGTAACTTATCTTCAAAATATATATTTTTTCAAACAAATAAAATAAAATAATTTAAAGTGTAGGATAATTACGAGTTGTGTAGGATAAATTACGAGTTGTGTAGGATAAATTTCAACGTGTATGATGAATTTCGAAATATGTAGGATAACTTTTGATGTGTGTAGGCAAAAAAGTTAGTGTGGAGGATAATAGTATTTATAACTAATTAATTAGTCAAAAATGATAATACATGAGATAAGTGAAAAAACTATCTAATGTTTTACAAAATTACCCTTTGTTCTTTTTTTTCTCAAATTCAAATACAAAATTATTCCTTTTAGTGCCTAGTATTCATTCACAACTCATGCTAGTTTAAGGTATCACTCATATATTCAAGGAAATCAAGTAGGCACAAGCTATCCCTTCGTAAAGTAAGCTTAAAATCGTAGTAGAAAAAGAAAATGAAAAGAAAGTAAATAATTAAACAGATAATATAAGGATATCGATCAACTTCATTTGATTCTAAGGACATCCAATTATTGAAACTACCTTATACCTCACACAAGAACAAATAATATGACGATATCATCCAACTTCGGTTATTAGATTTTATCACCCCAACTATCGGCCTTTGGCCGTTGCCGAGGTTTGGCCATTTTCGTCCCTGAGGTTTGGCCATTTTTATGATTTTTGTCGAAAGGTTTGTTTTTCTACATCTAGATACAAAAGGTTTGAAATCTTGTCATTTTCATCCAACTTGTTAACTCCATCCATTTTTCTCCGTTAAATGAGGGGCATTTCCGTCGTTTTAGACATTTTTTATTAAAATAAAAACACTATAAGAAATAAAGATTCACCTCTGTCGACTTTCTCCCCACCCAAACCCTTTAATCATCACAAAAAAATGTAAAAAGACGAAAACACCCGTGACTTAACGTTAAAAAATGAATTGAGTTAACCAGCCGGATGAAAATGACAAAGATTTTAAACCTTTTGAATCCAGATGCAGAAAAACAAACCTTTGGACGAAATTCGCAAAAGTAGCCAAACCTCAGGGACGAAAATGGCATTTTACTCTATTTTTAATTTTTTTTATGGTTAACAAACTGACCCGTTGTCATCTATATAGGAAGTAAATGTTTTAGTCCTTCTGATCAGCATGGCAACTCACCGAGTCAAGCGAGTGCTGGAACCACCACCGACTACCAACAAGACTGACCGTTTATCAAGCGGTCTCCAGTCTGGGACACCGTTGAGTTTTACTCTCAAAAGCCACACTTTTCACCACTGAAGAGAACAAAAGAGGAATCCCGCGAGGGTTTAGCCATAGGTAACATGGTCACGTTTGGGAATCTTGTACAGCGTCTTTCTGACTTAAAACCAAATGATCCCGTTGACATACTCAACAACAGCTTGGAAACGTTAAGCGACTTGGAGACTCATGGGTTTGACGTGGGCCCAATTAGAGGTCGTTTAAACGACTTGCTTTCATTGAAAACCAAATTGTGTCAACAGGAGGATACGCGTAAAGAAGTTGAAACTGAGCTTCGAAAGTGCAAACATGAAAAGTCTTTAATGGAGGAGATTTATCAGTTAAAAATGAAGATGCAGGAGTTGAAATTAAAGATGGTGCGGGCTGAAACTATGCGGAAACGGAAGGAGTATAAAGTTACAAGGTTGCGATCAAACGTGCTTCTGGTTCGTAACCAAATCAGTGAATGGATGCTTGCTTTTGAAGAGCCTGCAGCCGCCCGTTTGTAAGAAAGCTCGTCTTTTGGCATAGTTTATGAAAATTACGGCTAACTGACGTGGAAAACTGCTCGTCTTTGCTATGGCCGTTTTTTGATGTGTAAACTAACCCTGCTGTTTCTATGTTAATATGGAAAAACCTTGTTCATACATTAACTTTTCGGCTTTTATGTTGATATATGTGTGTTTGGGTTTACGGGTCAAATAAGTAGGCTGTAGATTCAAAGTTAAAAGTGTGTCAAACACCTAAAACAAGTGTTGCAACAGTAGCCACAACATAAAGATCATCAAGTGTTGCTACAAACAGCAACCTAACTTTTTTCCAGTCTCTTTTATTTATATTTTATTCTGTTATTATTATAGATCGCGTCTATTCGACTCAAACGCCCGACCCAAGAAAAAGATTTAGCAACACACCCTACAATGACTTCAACTCAAAATATAAGAAACCCATAAATTCAATCAACAAATTCATTACATCAAATCAAAACAAAATACCTTAAATTCAAACAATGGAGGCAACGACAACACCGGTGACGCTGTCAATCACCATCGTCTTGCTACAGACTATTTGAATACAGAACTCAGTCCCTGAACTTAAAATCTAATTGGGTATGATTCTTTACGCAAAACTTGCTATAAAAGCACACATATCTATATGCAAAATATGAAAAAAGATTAGGGTTTTGTGTGTATGACATAAAGTTTATCTCTTTATTGCTAGCCAAAAAAATACCATCTGATGCGGATGTTGAATCACTTAAATGTACAACAATTTTAGCTACATGTATAACAGTTTAAAGCACAAAAACACCTTTTGTACAAGAAGCGCGCGCCTCAATGGGATTTTTTTTTCCAAAAATGCTCGCTTTTTGGGCGCTTTTTGTACAAAGCTCGCCTTATGTCACACAAGGCGCTGCTCTTTGCGCCTAGGGTCGCTTTGCGCTTAAGCGCGCTTAAGGCATCCTTTTTTAATCTATATTTTTAATCTAATAGTCAAATTTAAAAGTTTATTCCCATTCACTTGTTTTTAAAGTTTTGGTTTATGAAATCCAAACCACCAAAGACATATACTTCTCTAGTTTGGCTTCAGTTAAAAAAAAACATACCCAAACAGCAATCAATATGCAGATAATAAAACAAAACTCAAATTAACAAAGAAAACAAGAATTAAAAAAGCACAATCAGGTGCCAGAAACATAAGTAAATCCAAATGCCAGTACAAAACAAGTCATACATCCTTACCTTAAACTAAAAAAAGGATTTATGATTGTCTTCTAAATACGTTAAATCATAAGAAATGTAAACTAGATAAACGGTCATACCTAAAAGGTGACCTTTATTCTTCCTGCTTATCCTCGTCAGCATCCTCGTCCTCATCCTCGTCCTCATCATCGTACTCTTCTCCTTCAGGGTCATTATCATCCAACGGTCCAAGCATATCAGGTGAATTCTTGAAAATCTCTTTCACGTCCTCAACGCCTTCATCAGATATGTAATTACCGTTAATGTTAAGCACCTTAAACCCTGGTTTACCGACAACCGCCTGAGCCAAAACCTTAGCTCCAGCCCTTCTAATCATATTGAAGCTCAAGTCAACTTCAGTCAACCGTGGAAAGTCTTCTTCAAGGGCCTTAGCAATTGTTATAACACCTTCATCCTTCAATTCATTATCTGACAAAAGTATCTTAACTAACGACTCTTTTCTCGCAACGATAAATTCAGCCAAACCAGAAGCTGCTTCTGAGGTAATGTAGTTTCCCGCCAATTCCACAACTTCTAGAAACTTAGCGGAATCTTTGAGAGCGTTAACAAGCGCTAAACTTCCTTCGTTTTCCAAGTCTAAGTAACCGAGGTAAATTTCAGTCAAATTAGTGAGTAAAGAAACGGTTTTACTCAAAGCAATCCCGGCTTTTACACGGAACATATTATCACGAAGATCGAGTTTCTTCAAACCGGTACATGTGGCGAGTGCTTCTGATAAAGCAATTCCACCTTTAAAACCGACCCAAGTGGACGAACACCTAAAATCCTCCAAGATCGGGGATTTCTTTAAAAGTTCGGAAATCACAATTGCTCCTTCATCGTCAGTCATATTATTATGAAAATGAAGAATTTTTAGTTTCTGTGTGGAAGGAATTAACTCGACCACCGCTTTTGCAGCTTCTTCAGAGATACCGCCGTTCTTTAAATACAACTCCTCGAGGTTACTTTGTGAACTTAAAAGCTCACTAAATGCCCTAACTCCTTTTTCACCCAATGCGTTATCTGAAATGTCCAAATACCGCAAGTTGAAACCTTCAAGGGCCGCTGAGAACATTTTCATAACTTCCAGGGCCTCGTCTTCTGGCCTACCCGCAACAAAATCTGATAAGTCAACTTCGGTGAGTTGACCCTTTAGAGAGACCAAAACAGGAGCAGCAATACGCGCTGCATCCAACCCGAAGCTTCGGTTGCTAAAACATATCTTGGTATACTTGTTTCCAGGTTCTTGTAGCGGTTTTAGCAGGTCTTTAGCTTCATCTGCATCAATGATGGCTCTTTTTCCTTTGGAAATGTCGAAAACAACTTTTTTGTTTTCTGGTGCAATCGTAATTTCCTGTTTTACTCTGGGGCCTCTTTTTACAGCCTCCATCATTAGCGTACAGGATCGTTTAGCATAAAGTTGTAAAGCAGAACCACCATCGCCATCTGTCTCCTTTTCAAAGTGTTGGTTTGCTGTTTCAAAGGCTGCGGCTTCGATTCTCTTAGCATCTTCTTGGGCTTCTTCCTTGCTTAAAAGACCATACTTTCTGGACAAAATGGATGGGATGGTGAAGATTATGGTTATGCGTTCCACAAGTATTTGCCTCGTGCCTTGGCTTGGAGGCCACAGCTTAATCGAGTGCAAGCGGTTTTGTGCAGTTGAATCCATGTGGAAAATCTGTAGTTGTCTATTTCCATTGTCAACCTTTGTTTCCGATCTTGTATCCATTTCAAGGACAACAACAACATCATCATGCATTCCAGTGGCAGCATCAACATCCATTTTAGCGGGATCAACATCATCCCTATTCATTTCAGGGACTTCATCTTCATCCATTTTACAATGCTGGCAAGAAATAAATGTCAAAAATTACCCTGATGATTAGATATAAAAGAGTGTGTGTATATATATATATTCATACCTTCATGTTATGGCCTGTTTTCTGTTTTTGGGGTCTGACTTTCATAGTAAGCTCACCAAGTTTTGAAATTGTCATCCCCATATCTTCATCATCAGACTCCTGCAACTTCCTTCTCTTCATGGGTGCAATCTCATTCTGAGCAATTTCGGACGATAATCCGTTTGCTTCTTCAGCCGGTGGTGGTTGAGAGTCGCCCAACTTTGCTGTAAGTGTGTGTGTGTTTGTTTTTATGAGAAAGAATTTCTTTTAACTAGGGGTGTGCAAAAAACCGAATTAACCGAACCATAACTGAAATAACCGATAAAACCGAACCAAAAAAACCAAACCAAATCAAAAACCGGTGGTTCGGTTAATGGTTTTTTAGAAAACCGAATGTAGCGGGTCGGTTATGGTTATCAATCAATGTTTCCATACCCACCATAACCGAACCGAACTGACATGTAATAAATCTTTGTAGGATTTAGGACTTTTCACCAGTTTTTTATTTAATATTTGATGTTTTTTATTAAAGATTATTAGTATTTACGGGTTATTTTATATTGTTTTGCGGTTTTGGTTGAATGTTTATTTGAATTTATGAAATATATCACATCATATTACTTGAATATTCAGTGTTAATATTATAGATTATATGTATTTTTAATACTATGTAATATACTAACATAGATAGAGGATCCTATACATTAATCCAGAAGTGTGAGAAGTGTATTATAACACTATATATAACACTATATAACACCATATAAACACCGGGTAACACTATGTAACACCATATAACACTATGTAACATTATATAACACTATATAACAAATATAACACTATACTTTGTCTGATAGCATGTCTATGATAGATGTATAATGTTATATATTGTTATATATTGTTATATAGTGTTACATAATGTTATACGGTGTTTATATGGTGTTATATAGTGTTATAATACACTTCTCACACTTCTGGATTAATGTACCATGTTAAAAATTAACATATTTTAAGCTAGACTAAGTACACGGTTAACCACCCACAACCGACCCGCTATAACCATCAAAACCGATTAACCATAACTGCCATAACTGATCGGTTATGGTTATCCATTAACCGACATAGCGGTTATGATTATGGTTTTAGGCCAAAACCGAGCCATGCACACCCCTATCTTTAAGCATACATTATCAAAATCAAAACTTTATAATTAATTACTTAAACCTGCTAATCTGAGTGTAACATACTCCCTCCCCCTCAGATGTAATTCCCGTATTTTCCGGTGGTTCTTCATGAGTTCATCTATCTTAATTAGTTCATCCTAATAACAAAACAAAACAACAAAAATTGAAAAAATCGAATGCTTTTTTTTTTTACTTGAAAAAAAAAGAGTATAAGGAATTACCTTGCATTTTGTTTCCTTCAACATTTGATCGAAATATTTATTCAATTTTATATACTGAATATCCTCAGTAGACCAAAAGTCCATAAGCTCTGGAAGAATCCTTCTCCACTTATCAAAATCCTGAGGAATTACCTTCCTGATTTCATCGTATATGCAACTGATACTTGAAATAATTCCCTTTTGTGAATTCAATCTTTTATCCAACCAATCCATCATATTCACAATTGTGGTGGGTATGGTATGGTGGTGGTTTGAATTGCCTTTAGTGGGTGGTGAAACAATGGCGGTGGTGACGCTTGGTAAAATAAAGATGTTTCAGGCTTTTTTCAGTTTCTCAGGCCAGCTGTATTCCAAAAATGATTTATATATTTACTACTAGCTAGTAGCACACGGGTTAAATAATAAATAAAAATGATAAAAGAGTTAATTGCTCGGATTGGCCTTGTGGTTTTACGTTTTTTCACGTTTAGTCCCCATCTTTTGAAAATAGCATGTATGCTCCCTATGGTTTGTCATTTTGTTACTCGGATAGTCCCCCAACATTTACTCTGCGGACTATCTGAGTAACAAAATGACAAACCATAGGGAGCATACCTGCTATTTTCAAACTAACTGACATCTACTCAGGGACTATCCGAGTAACAAAATGACAAACCATAGGGAGCATACCTGCTATTTTCAAAAGGTGGGGACTAAACGTGAAAAAACTTGAAACCACAGGAACCATCCGAGCAATTAACTCAATGATAAAATTAATAAATTGTAACGTAAGTTGAATAGTCATACCAATAACAAACATAAATTTAAATGATCATACCAATAACAATCACAAATTAAAAATAGAGAGATTAGATATAGGGTAAAGATCAAATAGGAAGTTTATTTTGGCTAGGAAGTCTAGGAAGCAATAGGATTAGGACATGAGGCAACACTTAAAATAAAGAAAAAGAGTATTTTAGTCAATTCAACCCTTTCTTCTTCATTTTCAAAACCCAGTAACTTCAAAACCCACCATTTTCAAAACCCACCATCTTCAACCATTTCTTCACTTTCTATCTCAATAATCACTACATTATAGTGCGATTTTCATCACCAATCAATGATTCAAACACCCGATCAATGTGTTCTTCAGCTTTTTTTGAAGAAACCCCAGTTTAATTTCATTAAAAAATCTCGTTTTTCGGGTGATTTTGGAGATAATCACTCGATTCGTTCGATTCGAGCGTTGATAAGTGTTTCTATCATTCAAAATTCATCAATTGATGAAGAAATCGGCTTCAATCCATGTAAGAAATTCTTTAATTTCATTTTCACGATCTGGGTTTTTGATTTAGTCATTGCGTTTTACGATCTTGGCGGGGGTCCGGGGGCGACAACCCCTGGCGGGGTCCAAGGGGCAGAGCCCCTGGCTGGGGTTGAGCTGCCTAAAAATGCATCAGAAAATTTAATTTTCCAGAAATTGGTTCATTTCGAAGACAGTAATTCGTAGACAATTCAGACAGTTCACAAACAGTTCACAGACAGTTTTATGTGTCCATTGCGTTTTAGAAATAAGAGAGTTTTATGTGTTTTCTGCTATTGCGTTTTAGAAAAAAACACATTTTTAAGTGTCTTTAGTCATTGCGTTTTAGATAAAACAAATTTTTGAAGTGTTTTTAGTCATTGCGTTTTAGGTAAAACACATTTTTAGGTGTTTCCAGTCCATTGCGTTTTACAGATAACACTTTCTTTTGTTTTTTTAGGCCATTGCGTTTTAGAAATGGGACATTTTTAAGTGTTTTCTGGCCATTGCGTTTTATAAATAAGACATTTCTTTGTGTTTTTGGTGCATTGCGTTTTAGGTAAAACACATTTTTATGTGTTTTCAGTCCATTGCGTTTTATAGAGAACAATTTCTTTTGTTTTTTAGTCAATTGCGTTTTAGAATGAGTCATTTTTAAGTGTTTTCTGGTTATTGCGTTTTACAAATAAGTCATTTCTTTGTGTTTTTGGTGCATTGCGTTTTAGAAAAATGTCATTTTTAGGGTTTTTTTTTTCATTGCGTTTTACGTAACTGGGGGTTTTTCTATTGCGTTTTACGCAATTGGGTTTTAAATTTTTTTTTTTTGAAAATATAGCAATAGTATACTCGTTTTAAAGATAAAAAACGCTCGTTTTTTTTGGTGCAATTTTTATAAAAAAAAAATAATGTCGTATGAAAGAGTTATTAACGTTTAAAAAATGGGGGGAATTGGAGGAGAGAGAAACTATTGGCTTGGATTAACTAGAATGCCCCTTAACAACCCACGCGCCTCTTTTTTCTTCCCTTCAATTTCCATCATTTAATCTTAGCCCTTGATTAACTAAATGGATGGTCAAGATCACTTCCTAGCATTCCTAGCCAAATAAACTTCCTATTGTATCTCCACCCTAGATATAACTTAAAATTGGCATAAATAAAAACTTCTATTAAAAAAGAGAAAAATACCCGGATAGTCCCTGTGGTTTGCTTCATTTTCACCTTTGGTCCCTAACTTTCTAAAATTACACCTATAGTCCCCAACTTTTGCAATTTCGTTCCCGTATAGTCCCTAGCGTGAATGGGGGTTAGTTTTTTATGTTAAGTCGGTGTGAAATGACTATAATGCCCTTACTAATACAAATATTTTAATTATTTAATATTAAAATAAATTTTAAATGGGGTCCACCATCCTCATCTTCTTTATTAGTTCACCCTGACCCACCCCAAACCTTATCCCACCATCCTTTATCTTCTTTACCCAACCCACCCCACCCCTATCTTACCCCATCGGCCATCATCAAACCGCCATCGAACCTGCAAAACAGTAGTTGACAACACCAGAAGCAACAATGAACAGATCGAGCAACAATGATGTATGAATCTGACAATGAGACTCGCTTCTCATTCGCCTTGAATGTTGACAACACCAGAAGCAAGCTCTGTTTCTTTCTCTCTCTGTTGCCGGAAAACGAACCGACGAACTCTGTTTCTTTCTCTCTCTGCCGGAAAAAAGAACCGACGCTGTTACAGTTTTTGTGAATTGTTGTATTTTGAAATGAAATTTGGGATTTTTGACGTAGAGGTGAAATTTTGTTTTTTTCTGTCTCTGTTGCCGGAAACAATAACTTATTTCAAAAGCACATCCACTATCATGCTTCGAACAAACCCATATGCGTAAGATATCCAAAAGGACGCATCTTTTTTCAATTATTTAAATCTTTATATCTGGGCGGAAGAAGAAACATCGCAAGTGTATCAACAATAAATTTAAATAGTAGTGAACTTTTTTAAGACTCCAAGCATTGAATCCACACTTCTATGTGCATGCCTTGACCGTAAAACAGATACATTTACATTTTGTATCCATTTCTCTTTACAAATCAAGTGTTTGGTTCTCCAAGGAATTCATTGCAACTACCATTACTTTAGCATGCATCCTTTGCTCCTCTTCACTAACCAAAAACAAAACAATTTAGGGTGGGTCAGGTTTGGCACGCACACACTTTTTCTATCTATTTTTTTATATTTGATTATAGTGCCATTTATAATTAGAAAACAATAACCATCTAGATATTAAATAAAACCGGTTTAAGATGTTTGCATAAAAAATAGACTCCGGAATACTTTCAACGTGTGTGACCAAATCGACCCATTAATAAGTAGGGGAAAGTTCTTGTACAAATAATCTTAACATACTAAGCATACAAATTGAAGGAAAACTCAAAAAGACAAGGTGACATTTTTGTAATTATCAATAACTATCAAAGTTACTCTACAAATATACCTAAAAAAACCTAACCCCCCCCCCCCAAAAAAAAAAAAAAAAAACCTAACCACACCCCCCCACCCAAGCTAAAATGCTAAAAACTAAACCCCAAAAAAACCTATAAAAAAAACACACACACAAATTATTTTATTTTTGTTAACATTTTTTATTAAAAAATCGCTACTTTTAGTAGCAGCAAAAAAAAAAATTTTGCTAACAAAATGTAGCGATTTTTTTATAAAAAATATTAAAAAAATGTGTTTTTTAGGTATTTTTGGTTGAGTTCACATTTGTATAGTAACTTTGATAGTTGGTGGTAATTACAAAAATGTCATCTTGTCTTTTTGAGTTTTCCTTCAATTTGTATGTTTAGTATGTTAAGATTATTTGTATTTGATCTTTTGCCTTAATAAGTAAGTGGGTCGAAATTGACACATCTAAATTAACACAACATAAAAAATACATAAAAAAACTTTATTAGCATTTTTATATAAACTCACCTCATCTTCTCTGCACGCCAAGGCTCAAAGCCTCTTGTAGCTCAGACTCGACAACAATATTCATATTCAGAATATTGAGGGCCTGTCTTCATGGTTACCACAACCGAACACTTGGTGAACTTAACAAATTAGTTTAAAATGATACAATGAGCCAACTAAACTGAGTTACAATAAGCACAAATTCAAATACAGTTATGTCAGCGTCCGTTGCCTTTGTCATACCCTGCCCTGCGCACGTTTACATGGCGTAGTGTGCAAGTGACCGCGAGCCAGCATGGCACTTCCACGCCAATGCCCGGGTTGTACGCCGGAGGGTCTTATGAGAGAATAGTACAACAGTTGTCATTAATAAAATAGGCATGTATAAAATATGAAATATATAGTATAAATGGCATAAATTAAGGATAAAAAAAATGAGTAGCTAACAACCACCCACTACCGCGCCATTGGCAACCACCACCGTGCCATTTAATACCCCTAAATAGTAGTCGCAGGATGGACATGTCACACGAATTGCGTAATAGGTCAATTTTTCATGGGTTGAAACGAGTCAATTTATACTTGAGCCATAACACTCTAGGTCGGGTCAGATCTCGTTGGCATGACCCATCCACAAGTAAGCGTTCATCGTCGAGCTATTCATATTTCAACTTCTAATTCACACATACTTGCAAGATTAACGGTGTTACTTTTGTCAGTTTTGCTTTAAGGTCCATAAGTATGTAGTCAAGGCTCACAAATTAACATCAAAGATAAAAAAAAAGTTAGCAAGATCATGTATTTCAAATTTAAATAAAGTTCTGATCAATAATACCTTCTTGAATGAACACTGACAACCCAAAATCAGTAGCCTTTAGCAGTGCCTTCTTGCTCTTATCAGAACGCAAGAAATTTCCAGGCTTCAAATCGCGATGCATCACACCGATAAAATTACAAACATGAACCACATTGACAATCGAACGACAAATCGACACTACAGCCTTCTCACTATACTAGCCCTTTGCAATAATCCCGTCTAAAAGCTCACCACCTTCACAAACCTCCATAACCAAATGCACAGATTGCCTATCTTCATAAGCATCTTTATACTAAACAATATTAGCCTGCCCACTCAAATGCTGCATAATCTGAATCTCCTTTCTCATATCATCATTATTGCCCTTCGTCACAAGTTTCTTCTTCAATATCGACCTGCACGCGTACTTTTGACCCGTCAACTTCTCCATATTTATGAAGACATATGCTTCCAGCCTTAGGATTGACACTTCTTTCTAGGACACCAAGTCTTGGTTGCTGTCTACTTCACAAGCCGTTTGACATAAGACCAATAGACATATGCCTATTCATGTTTGGTATTATTCCTTAACTTAATTTGGCTTCCTATTATTCTCAGTATTGTCCTTTCTTTCAATTTTATACTACACCAATATACCCTATCATCTTCCCATAACCACGTCAGGCTTTAGACATATACTTACATAAACACACAATATATATACTCATTCATCCAATACATGCACCCTCCCAAGGCAATAAACACCTCATTTGTTCTTCATCAACAATTGATACCATTCTACTAACTTCTTCAATACTTTTGCCCCTCATCCCATCTTCATTTTGCACCATTTTTTTAACCAAAAAACCAACCATCTAGGGCACTACGGCCAGCCACTCATCTGTGAAAGCATCGATTACTTCAAGAAGATCCGCAGCAGCCAAACAAATCAACCATAATAATAAAAAACAAATTATATATCGTACATCCATGTTTTTCTTTAAAAACAAATCAACAATAATAATAAAAAGAACAAGCATGTACCCTCAATGAGTTTCAAGTCTTATGTCGTGTTCCATCGGGTTGACTTGAAAGCTTAAATTCCTCACATTATATATAAAGTCAAAGCTTTTATGATCGAAGAATTTCTACGACAACTTTTTTTCTTTTCCTCACATTATATATAAAGTCAAAGCTTTTATGATCGAAGAATTTCTACGACAACTTTTTTTCTTTTCCTTTTGTTTTCGATCTACAATGTCAAAAGGTTTTTGAATCCCTTTCTTTGTCTTAAAATCTAAAACTGTTCTTAATGTGAAAGATTACCTATTGTTCTTGATTGGCCCTAATTTTGACTGATACTTAGCTACACATAATTGTATACCAAAAGCCACTGTTGAAATCTCTAATTCTTGACATTTTTCTTCCTTTCTACCCACATGCTAAAACCAGCATCAAAGGTTAAAATTAACCTGAAGTTCATAATTTTAACATTAATAATCAACAATTAATAAACCCTACGGAAAATCAAACAAACGCTTCTGACCAGACTAACTGAAACGATGAGTTTGAAGATAGTGAAGATGGTGGACCTCCATCATTGGGATTGTTTCAGTATCGATTTCCTCCCTTGTATCTTCCTGACATATGACAAATCATTTGAGAGGGAGGATTGTTCTTCGATTTACAGTCAACTCCCTCTTTCTCTCTCTCCCTCTTAGTATAATCAATAATGGTAGAACTCGTGATATGGTAGGCAAGAATCCATGAAATGGCTATAATAATAAGGTTTAAACTTTAAAGCAGCAATTATCATGCGTTAGTGGTGGCTAAAGACAACCGTTCAACTACTGATCGGGCATTTAAAGGTCTCCGGTATTGACTATGAGAGAGGGGGCCGGTCAAATGTCTAGATTGCCCTCAAAGTGTCTTCAAACTTTGGACAATGTCCAAGTTTACCCCCTCTAAAATGATTTGCTTTATTCACATGTAGCTTCAAAACTTGTACACGTGGTAAAATTACCAAAAGGGTATAAAACCCGGTTTACTTAATAAGGTACTAGTATGATGCCCGCGCGCGTTGCGCCGCAAACATCACCTTGAATCCTAAAAGGAAACATTAAATCGAGTCGAGCCGTCATTAATATTTGAACCAAAACCTTTATGTAAAGCTGGAAGACACGCGTCTGAATGGGGGATGACCGCCCAAATAGGTCAACGAGAACAAACCAGGCAAACAAACCACTATTCATTTCCATTCCTCAATTAATATTTATTATTATTAATAATAATTATTAATTCCTTGATTAATTGTAACAATCTTAATTTATATATTTTTGTTTCCTGATTTTGTGCGTCCCCTAAGGCCTAATATACACACACTCATCAGCTTAAAAGCAAAAAAAAGTAATTAGATGAACAATATTCTTCACATTAACATAGAAACAAAAGGGTTAACAGTAGCATGATTAGTTAATTAAAAGTAGTTTTTCAAGTCAGCAAGCATTAGTTTACAAGTACAACAATACCAAAGAAGAGCTTTCTTACAAAGGAGTGGCTGCAAGTTTTTCAAAATCAACCTCCAAATCATTTGTTCGCAACCTCATAAGTTCTTCCTTCTTAGTCTTCTGCGTAGTCGCAATACGCTCCGACTTTGATTTCAACGCCCGCATCTTCTCTTTCAACCGATCCATCTCTTTCTCCGCCAGAGACTTTTCATGATCGCACTTCTCAAGCTCCTTTTCAACTTCTTTACGCGTATCCTCTTGCTGACACATTTTGGTTTTCAAAGAAAGTAGTTGGTTTAAACGCCTTCTAATCGGACCCACGTCAAACCCATGAGTCTCCAAGTCACTTAACGTTTCCAAACTGTTGTTGATTACGTCAACAGGATCATTTGGTTTTATGTCTGAAAGACGTTGAACGAGATTGCCAAATGTGACGATATGAGCAATGGCTAAACCCTCGCGACAATCTTCGTTCATTTCCTTGAGTGGAGCAAAGTGTGGGTTTTGGGAGTGTAACTCAATGATGGCCCACATTGGAGACCGCTTGATAAAAGGCCATTCTTGTTGGTTGTTGGTGGTGGTTCCGGCACTGGGTTGACTCACTGAGTTAACATGGTGATCAGGAGGACTACGACTAGAGCTTGCTATATTCACCAATAAGAATCAAAGTGAACATATAATTTTGATAAAGATGGTAAATTCAATCACTTTATGTGAATACGGGTCAACCTGGGTTGACCCTAATATAAAAAGAAAACAAATTCGTCTCGTTAACGAGAGTATGGGTCAATTTGGATTAACATTAAGTAAAATAAAAAATATATATACTAAAAAGATGACAAATTCAACTCCTTTTTGAAAACTAGTCAATTTAGGTTAAACGTAAAATAAAAATATAATATCTTAAAACATGAAAAATTCAACTCGTTTATGCGAAAAGGGATTAATTTGGGTGAACCTTAACATAAAAAAAGAATTGCGAAAAAGATGAGAAGCTCAACTCGTTGACTTTATGTGAGAAACAGGTCAATAAATTGCTAAAACAATGACAACCCAGAGTCATTTATGTGAAAACGGTTTGATTTGAGTTTAATCATAACATAAAATATACAATTTGCTAAAAAAAGATGACAAACTCAACTCATTTATGTGACAAAAGGTCATTTTGGGTAAATCGTAAACAGAAATTAAATTTGCAAAATAAAGATGACAAACTATATGAAAACTTGTCAATTTGGGTTTACCGTAAAAAAAAATTTAAAAAAAAAAGCTAAAAACGTGACAATTCAACTCATTTATGTGAAAATGGGTCAATTTGGTTTAATCGTAAAATAAAAACAAAATTGCTAACACGATGACAAACCAGACTCATTTACTAGAAAATGGGTCAATTTAGGTTACTCGTAAAATAAAGATAAAATTGCCATAAGATAACAAACTCAACTCGAAAGTACAAATGGCTCAATTTAGGTTTCTCGTAAAATAAAGATAAAATTGCTATAAGATGACAAACTCAACTCGCAAATACAAATTATATTTACAAAAAATATGAAACTTTTTTAATTGCTAAAACGATGACAAAGCCAACTCATTTGTGTGAAAACGGACAACTTGGGTTGATCATAAAGTAAAAAAATGAGATGACAAACTCAACTCATTTATGTGAAAACAGATTATTTTAAAAGAGAAGACAAACACTTAATACTTTTGTAAAAACAGATCAATTTCAGTTAACCACAAAATAAAAATAAAATTGCTAAAGAAATGATAAACTCAACTCATTTATGTGAAAATGGCTCAATTTGGGTTAACGGTAAAAGAAAAACAAAAGTTGGTAAGTAAGCAAGCGTTTAGAAAATCTAATTAAGTACCTTCTTGTAAACCAGTTGATTTTTTAACCACCGACTTCGATGGTGTTCTCCTCTTCTTTTTCTGATGGCTGATGTCATCCTCTGAATCACGGGCCTGTGGCGTTCTCCTCTTGTTTTTCTGATGGCTGATGTCATCCTCTGACTCACGGGCCTGCTGTTAACAGCAACGGGAAATCAAACTTTTGTGCATAAGTTAAGTCACAATACAGAGTGCTAAAATAACTACATACTGTGGTGATTATTTCGTGTTCCACAGGAGGTGAATCTTGATGAATATCATCAGACACAATATTTGTAGCATTTCTAACAACTAACTCCAGCTCTGGTGTCTGTATTAACATTAAGGAAGAGATATTACTCAAACACACAATTGGTTTAGCTTTTGACTTTTATAGTCAAACAAACAATTGCAATCTTAAATAACTTTTTACATAACAAATTTAACCAGTGTAAAGTCATGTGTAGCATTTTCATTAATAAACAAATAGTCAAATACTATTCAAAGATATAATTAGAGGTGTAAACGAGACAAGCTGAGCCTGGTGAGCTCAGCTCGACTAGACTCATTTATTAATTTAAGTAATTCATACATATTTTCTTATTATATTATATGTATAAAGGAAGATTAACGTACATTACGGCTTAACGTACATCACGTACGACAGGTAATTACGCACGTTTATTTTAAAATCACGCACGTTATAACTCAAAAATCCAAAATCACGCACGTTGAAACACAAGAATCACGCATATTGAAAACATTAATCATGCACGTTATAGAACAAACCACGCATGTTATCGTACGTGAAGTACGTTAAGCCGTAATGTACGATATACTTTTTCTATATGTATATATATTACACACAGACACACACATATATATATAGGTTATAATACATAACTACGCACGTTATAATACACAATTACGCATGGGTTGTGTTAAACTCAAATTACGCATGTTATTTGCATAGTTACGCATGGGTTGGGTTAAACCCTAATTATGCACGTTATTTGCATAATTACGCATGGGTTAGGTTAACCCTAATTACACACGTTATTTGCATAATTACGCAAGTTATATTAGTGGTCGCGTACCGTCGCACGTTAAGAGCCTTTTGTATTTAAACCTTTCACCACATATATATACATATAAAAATTATAATACATATGTATATAGAATTACGACAGGTTTCCCCTTGTACTTTCAAACAACCATCCTTTTTGCAATTCGTATGTAAAGTCCTATCTCTAGCCATAATATGCATGCCCTTTAGCTATCGTTAATTCTACAGTCAAATCATATGTCCATAACAATACACGCGTAAACCATATAACGTTTTAATAAACAATTATGTGTATAACATTTCAATCTATCATCTATATACATATATATACACACACATACATATACATATATATATATATATATAGGATAAGGATCATTACAGAACACTAATTATTGCGAGAACAAAAAGAACAACTCTAAATCACTAAATTTTGGAAATTTAAGGTTCATATTTCTTAAATTTTATGTTTCTTACATTCATATGTGTATTAGATATACATAAAAAATCATATATTTTTCCCTACACATAGTCTACATACATGTATGTAATTTAGCCTACACATAACCTACATGTGTATAGGTTAACTAAAAAACAGAAGATTTTTCATATTTTGTTTTAAATTCTAATGTGAGAAACAATAAATCTTACATTTATAATATTTTCATTTACTTTTTGGGTTTATAGGATTGAAAAAATGAATGATTCATTTTGTTCTGCGTGTTCTCGCAATATTTAGTGTTCTGCGTAGAACCTTCCCCTATATATATATATATATATAGGGGAGGGCTATATAGAAAACCCACTTGAGTTGAGAAAACCCAAATAAACCCTATGTAACATTTTTATTTTTTTCTAAAAAAAATAGGGAATGTAATATAAATGTACACGGACCTATTTATGAAAAAAAACGTAAAAAACGCTTAATAGTTTTTTTTAAAAAAATGTTGAAAATTTGTATGTTACATTTTTTTTGGACAAACATATTATGTAACCTGAAATTTGTAACATTTTAAAAAAAAAAAAACTACTCAGTGTTTTTTTGTGTTTCTTTTTTAAAAATGTTCAAATATATGTATATTACATTTCCTATTTTTTTTAGAAATGTATCTTGAGTTTACATGGGTTTTTTACAAAGGTTTTCAGGGTTTAGTCAACTGGAGTGGGTTTTCGATTTATCTTTCCCCTATATATATATATATATATATATATATATATATATATTACCTGAATATCTGGATAGTCAGTATCCGATCCACCCGACTCACAGCTGGAGCTACGAAAATCAGAGCTTGCGTCCACCGTTTGTCTTTCGCTGTTCACGTTCACCCTCTCATCACTTCTTATTTGAGTGGTAGGCGCATCATTCTGATTTTGTTGCCTACCACCTTTACGCGATCCTTTGTGAACTTGCGTTTTACCTATAAAGCCAATATCAAAAATTACATTACAAAAACATGTACACAGGGGCGTAGCTTTCAAGGGGCCGGGAGGGGCGCCCGACCCCCGAACTTTTCGCTCAGTAGTGTTATATATGTACATTTCGTATAGAATTTTTTAGGTATATACGTTTTCGACCCCCGGTTTTATAAAAAAAATTTACTTATATAGAATTTTTAGGTCCGGTGACTTCCGACCCCCCGTTGGAAATTTTCAAGCTTCGCCACTGCATGTACACACACACACACACAAATACTAAAAAGATCATATGCGTATCAACGCCATTACCTATGATGCATGAAACCATTCGTGTTCGGCCCCCGTGCTCAGGTCCAAAATATCTAGTTAATGGATCATCCTGCCCTTCATAATAGGTACCATCGGCTTTCATTTCACGCTCAATACAGATCTATAAAATCATATATATGTTAAAACACTCGACTAATTTATATATAGAAATAAATATATATGAATTTACCAAATCATTGATTGTTTCATGCAGATGTTCAACTTTATACAAACCGGTTCGTTTGTTTAATCTTGCCCTACTTGCAACCCACAGCTGAGTACGGTCGTTTTCAATCTCTTCAAGATACGGGTAACTTGTGAGGAGTTGAGACCATATATTATCGAATTTCTCTTTCAAACCACTATATCCATTGCGTCCTGTGCAGGGGTGGTATTTGTGTCGCAATGCACTTGCTTTTGCTTTCTTACTTTTTTTCTACACATAAATCAACAAACGATTACTAATAATCTATGCAGTTAATCTTGCCAATATATCAGTGATATATATATCGGTTATCGGTCCCCTGGTAAAATATAGGTCAGAATATCAGGACCGAAATTATCGGTGACATTGACCGATATATCGCCGATATTTTGCTTCCTTAATATTGGGTATCTCACCGATATATCGCGGAAAGCACATAACTTATATTTTTGTTGAATTTGTTTTTGGTGATTGTTAGATATGCATAAAAACCACAACAATATTCAGGACTAACACATCAATAGACAATAAATTACCGTTTATAATTGTTAACACATCATTTAAAGAAACTAACATATCAACCAACATTGATCTCAAGGTGCTCATATAATGTTTGTGATAAATACTATATTAACACTTTTGATTAGATCATGTTGCTAACATAAAAGATTGACACTTTGATTTTACTATTAATAATATATAGGTTTTAGTGTTTTAAGTTATATATACACACACACATATATATATGCATGATATTAAAATTACTGATATCCGAATTTTTACAGCATTAACTGCTTGGCTAATAATAACAAATATATAACGGCAACAACAACAACAACAACAACAATAATAATAATATATTTACGATTTACCAAAAATGCCTCGCTGGTCTTTGCCGCAACAAATTCATTCCATTTTGATTGATCGAGATAATGATACTTCGCAAAAGGACGTTCGTTATTATTTACAAATTCTCTAACAAGCTTACTTCTCCAAGTGGTACAATTTTTCTTCGCTTTTTTAATCAAAACCTGCTTTGGCTTATCGTCTAGAATTTTCCAATGCTCCTAATGATTTACAAAACAAAAGTTAAATAACAAATATTTCATGCGTCTAAAAAATTGCAAAACATCAAATACAATACCTTAACATGTAACCATAGATCATCCCACATATGTTTTTCGAATTTGCTTGTATCAATATGGTACGAAAACCTTTTTCTCAATGTCAATCCTAACCAAGATGAAAATTTACTCTTGTTCACACCTATCGGTAGCATATCTTCATCGAATTCAATGTACAGTTCATCCTCTCTCATTTTCTTTGAGCAAGAAGCAACACCGCGTTTGCCTCTTTTAGACATAGCGGTATTTTACTACTAAACAAAAAAAAGCAATATAATATGAGAGTTATTCAAACATATAACAACATACATACATACAACTACATAGCACGCGCGCGCACACACACACATACATACAACTACATACAGTGGCGAATACATAAATGGCGGTCAAAATGGATCAGGTCAAAAAAACAAATGATAATAAATAACATTAAGCAGCTTAATATGACTCAATAATTGATAAATATCAAATAAGAAACTAACACAAACAATGTTATAAATAAAATTAAACATAAGACAAATCATGGAAAGAAACTAAGAACAAAATGAGAGTTACACAGTAACCTATTTGTTAATGTATAATCATAGATAAAAAAAATCAAAACAAAATGGTTATAAATAGGGCTGTCCAAAAAGCTCGCGGCTCGGAGCTCGCTCGGATTTAGCTCAAATAAAGCTCGCTCGATATGGCTCGGTTTGAAAGTGAGCTGAGCCGGCTCGGCTCGGTTAGAAAGTGAGCCTAGCTCGGCTTGGCTTAGCTCGAATTATTTTACTTGTAATATATTTTATTTTTATATACATCTAATATATTACAAAAAGGTGATTATTATTTACATGTATTTAGGCTTGTAGTTTGATATCTATGACATATTTAAAGGTTGATTGTTGTGCTAATGAACAAATATTGTATTTACTTGAAATATGAAACTTATTTTGCGTTGTTGAACGTGATTTTGGCTTGTAATGTATTAGGTTGAACTTATTTTAAATATGTTCTTTTGAAGTATTGAATAATATTTTAGAATACTGAATTTTGAGAGCTATGTATTAATTTTTATTTTTAAAATCGAGCCAAACCAAGCCGAGCCAGCTCGGTTTAAAACCAAGCTGAGCCCGAGCTTAGATTTTCAGCTTGGTTTCAAATCCGAGCCGAGCCAGCTCGGTTTATAATCGAGCCGAGCCCGAGCTTGCCCTATCTCGGCTCAGCTCATGAACATATAAAGAAAAGTCTAAAAAAGTCAATATATTTAATCTTTTACAGCAATGTTACATGAAAGTCCTGCAAACAGGTGTCTAATTTACACATTAAATGAAAATAGTGCCAAAAATTGGCCCCAAATGCACATATCAGTTGAAAATTAGTACCTCAATCAACATATACATACATACACAAACAGTTAATACTAAGTATTACAAATAATAAACGACATACGTACACATAGTTACATACATGTGCAATAGAATATGTAATAACTAATTAAAAAATAAAAGAAGAGATTGATAAAGCGACCGCATCAAAATGACATAAAAGTAAGGAAATTGTAAGAATAGAGGGTCGAATAAGAATACCAAATGTGATTTATGAGGAGAATTTTGTGAGCGAGAGGGTGAAGTCTTCAAGCGGAAGGGGCGCAAAAGGGTATTATTAGGGTTTCAAATGGAGCAAGCAAAGGGAAAGGGGTCTTTTTAGAGCGGTTGATACGTTGGGTCCTTTAAGAGCGCTTCACTATTTAGTTCAAAACTCAAACATTTTAAATCTGTGTTCCTACGGTTTTAAGTTTGTTGTTATTTTCATCTAAAAGCAAAATCTAGTCAGATTTTTCAATTAACATTCAGTTTTTTGTCTTTTTCCTCTCTTTTAACGAAAGGCAGAATGGTCAGATTTTTTTAATTAGTTATAATAAAACGTTAAAATATCATTTTGCCCTTTGGTAAAAGGGGAGAAAAAAGACAAAAAAACTGGATGTTAACTGAAAATCTGACCAGATTTTAATTTTGCATGAAAATGGCAACAAAATTGAAACCACAGGGACCCAGATTCAAAAGGTTTGCGTTTTGGACTAAAGTGGCAAAAGTGACCAAACCTCAGGGACCATTTTGGCAGTTTACTCAAAATGAAATTTCGGATAAATCGTTGCGACTGTAGTTATTTTTATTTACTTGTTATAAACTGTAGTTCTCTCTCATAACATGTACGTTTGTATTTCGGTTACTTGTACATACGACTGATAACACGATCTCAAAAAAAGTTACATTGAATCAACCAATTAAAACAAAATTCTACCATACTTTTGCTAAAAAAAACTAAAATGATAGAAAGACTCTAATTTTAAACTTGGAGCAAAATTGTAATTTTTCAGGACAACTAAGCGCGTGTCAAGCAGCCACCTGACATGGATAAAAATTACACAAAGTCAACCAATTAAAACAAAATAAGACATTGTCAACCACAAGCAAAGGCAAGCCTCTATCAAAATGTCGCTTAGGCTATAGGGTGTGGTCATGACCCTCATGATCACCATGACCCTCCACATCAGCGTTATGTCACTTACTTCTAATCCGTCATCTAAAACCACTACCTAAGGGTGTGGTCATGACTCAAACCACTATTATCTTAATTTAATTTATTTTTGTGAAAAGGAAATGAAATACTGAATAAGGAAAGGAGACTCATGGTTGTCATGGTTTAATCCATAGGAATCATGGTGGATGAGACAAGGGGGTGGTGTAGCAATCCATTAATGATCCTACGTGACGATTGATGACCAAACCATGCCCCTCACACCCTATAGGCTTACGGCTTATCATTTCTACTTGTATTTTAATGATCTTATAATTAACTACAGAAACCATCATCCAGTATTATCACAAGAGAAAACATAACTTTTAACTAATGTTAATATGAACACAATGCCACCCAAGTCTGTTCTAATTCTATAGTCATAAGCACTCATAACTGCTCGAGCTCAGTCAATCAAGGCTCCTTCTTGATCGGGTTGTTTTCCGCAGAATAAGGTTTTCGGAACTCTGTCCAAATACTAACCCGATTTGAAAATTATAAAACTGAACTCGAATTCGGGTATATTTTTCAAGTTCCATTCAAATGATGATTATCCTAACTGTGACCAAGATATAATTCCTATCACTTTGAATGAACAAGTTTTTTTCACATAAACAGAGAAACATCAGGGTTAACAGTGGCTTTAATTAATAGATCAAAAAGTTATAGCCCTGTAATTTGCAACAACAATGCCAAAAGAAGAGGTTTCTTGCAAAGAGGTAGGTGCAAGTATTACAAAAAACAAGATGCAAGTTTAACTGCAACCTCACTAGCTCTTCCTCCTTCACTTTCTGCATTGTTGCACCAAGTTAAATTTCACCAGCCGCGTCCTCGCTTTTAACACTTTCATCTGTTTCTCCATTAGAGACTTTTCATGATTGTACTTTTGAAGCTTTTCTTCAACTTCCCTAAGTGCATCCTCATGCTCACGCGCTTCGGATTTCAAAGATAGCAACTGGTTTAAACAGTCTTGAATTGAACCCACATCAAACCCGTGTGTCTTTAAGTGAGATAACGTTTCCAAACTGTTGCTTGTTATGACATCAAAAGGATCTTTTGGATTAAAGCATGAAATCGTTTGTACAAGATTCTCGTATGTGACCATCTGAGCAATGGCTAAACCCTCACGATAATCCTCATTCATTTCCTTCAGTGGTGCAAAGTGCGGCTTTTGGGAGTAGAACTTAATGGTGGCCCAGGTTGGAGACCGCTTGATAAAAGGCCAACGTTGTTGGTAGTCGACGGTGGTACCATGCTGATCAGACGGAGTAAAGGAACTTCCTATGTACACAAATACACAAGAACTAATATTAATTAAGTGAACAAAATGTATTTCGATTGAAGATAATATTTACGTGAAAACGGGTCAATTTGGGCTAGGCCTGTAAACGAACCGAACGAACACGAACATAGGCATGTTCGTGTTCGTTCATTTAACTTTAACGGAACACGAACACGAACATATAATCTAACACATTTTTTTGTTCGTGTTCGTTCATTAAGAAATCGGGCATGTTCGTGTTCGTTCATGTTCGTTCGTTTAAAGCCTAAACGAACAGTTCACAAACATTAACGAACATAAATTAACATGATTGAACAAACAAGTCTAATATACCACAATTCATCCGAAAACACATCTAAATTAGAGTTCATAAATATACTAATTAGTTATATTAATATAAGTAGTTAGAAAACCTAATATTTATATAAATCTAACTATTTATGTATTTACTAAAATTTAAGCGAACGCTCATGAACATAAATGAACGAACACAAGGTGTGTTCATGTTCGTTCATTTAATTAAAGGAACAATTTTTTTTTTGTTCGTGTTCGTTCGTTTATTAAATAAACGAACTTAAACGAACTTCCCGCCGCACAAGTTCATGAACAGTTCAAATGGGTCAACCCGTCCACTGTTAATCTGTTTCTATCAACCATTGGGACCAGTAGCTCAAATGGGTCAACCCGTCCATGTTAGCATCTGTAGCGTTTGACACACCTACTGAAGATTGGAACTTTTTTCCACGTGAACCATCCACATGATCAGTTATTCGGGCTCGTTTAGATGGTATAGCGAAGCCCGAACGAGCATCATGTACTTGTGTTGCATTTCTATCACCTAATTCCTGCTCTGGTAGTGCCTGCATTAACATTAACGAACAAATAATACTATTTAAACATAGTTTTAGATTGACTTTTGACTTTTATAGTCAAATAAACCATTACAGTCTTGAATAACATAAAAGTAACAAAATTCCCCAAGGTATAGTCAATGTGAGCAGTTTCAGACTGTAAAACATATATGAACCCTAAAGTTCTTGCGGAGAATACCAAAATTCACATTAACATTTGAAGTAAAAACACCAAAACCCTAATCGATTTCTGCAATCGGAATCGAAACATACCTTAACAGTGGAATTCGCCATTGGGATCAGTGCGTCACATTGAGGGAAATGAACTCAGCTTTGCTTTGCTTGGAGTGCTTTTACATTAGTAGAATGCAATGGAATTAGACCATGGGTATGGGGCTTGGGTTTGGGCGTGGGTTTGGGCGTGGCCCCATTGGCGTGGGTTTGAAGCCGGGCGTGGGGCGGGCTAGTAAGTGACATGGCAGGCTCTCAATTGCCAAATCAAATTTATGCCCCCAACCCAAGCCCCACCATACCCCATGGGCGTGGGTTTTTGTGGTGGGGGGCTCTCATTCCACGTGTCAACAAATGCTCCAACCCAAGTCCCCCATACCCCATAGTCTTATTTCCATACTATAATAACAAGTTATTGCATATTGGATAATACCGTTGTACCTTGTGCATATATGCATTGGCGAAGCTTGAACCCCCTTTTTTTGCCGAAACCGGGGACGAAAACGTATATGTCTAAAAAAAATTATAAGAAGTTACTGTTCATAACACTACGCATCGAAAAGTTCGGAGGGGCGGACGCCCCCTCCTGCCCCGACTAAGCTGCGCCCCTGCATATATGCATAGTAGTTTTTCAAAAAAAAAGATTTTTCTATTCTAATCCAAAGGTTTTCACCTTTATGGTTTTTAACTCATTTAATTTTTTAACTTTTTAACTCAAAGTTTTTTTTCTTTTCGAATTTAAGTCAAAACTTTTTTTTCAACTTTGTTCTCTCATGCTTTTCATCTTCGCAAGTTTTTCGTTTTACGTTTAATTTTAAATTTTGCAAGTTAACACACCACAACGTATGCGTAGGTTTCCACATTTTTTCGTATATTTTTTCCCGTTTGACAAGCCCGTCGCAACGCGTCTATTTTTTCTCATTTGACAGATTCGTCGCATTGCGCGAGTCCTAGATCGACTAGTTTATTCTTTTCCACGTTTTACGTTTCGCATTAACATGCCGCAACAAGCGTGCGTGGTTCAACAATTTTACGTTTGCTTTTTGTTCGGTGTTATTTTCCCTTTTTTTATTTAGTTTAGTTTTACGAGCTTTTTTCGTTGTTGGTGGTCGCTGGCAGAAATATGACATTGGCGGTACTTGGCAAGGTTTTACAAACATTTTTAATCAATTAAGTTTTTTACTAATATTTTCGAGTTTACTTCTATACTTCCTTTACTTAAAAGAATATTTTTTTACGTGCATAATTTTATGTACGTGTCGGTATAAATTCGGTTTACTCTACATTTCGATGTAAACTTTTTTCTGGAAACGAGTCAGGTCAAATATAATACATTTTCGTTTAAAAAACAACCTTTTTTACATGCATATTTTATGAACATTGTAGGTCCCTTAATCCCGTTGGATCTTAACAAGACTGTTAATCTATCAAGGGTGCGGAATCCCCTTGATTGATCTTCGAACACAGAAACAAGATTATGTAGAAGAACAAGAACCGAACACACAAACACGCAAACTTTCAAACAGATCTTCTGTGATTATCAAACTCTTAGAATCGTTTTACAATCACTAAGATCTACAAGAACCTAACAGCCGATTTCTGTTTTGTTCTTAACCTCTCAAACTTGAATGCTCTCTCTAGTTGTCTAAAGTGTCTACTATGTCCCCTCCTAATAACTCAAGACTAAGGCTGTTTATATACACACAGCCAAGATCTCGAATTGGGTTTTGCCCATATTACATTTGTTACATAAACTTGGGCCTAATAGACTTAGTACAAACTTGGACAGATTGGGCTTTATAGAACTCGTTTTTCTTTAAGTCTTCATGATCCAATCTTCTGTTTAATATCCAAAGACCAGTCCAAAGCTGTTGTCATATAACATGCACCAACAAACTCCCCCTTGACAATAGCTTGCAAAGGAAACTTTAGTCTTCAGAATCTCACATTCTTTGGTCTTTGGATAGCGTCAGCTTCAACATGAATTCTATCTTTGTCAGCAACATCTTTGTCAGCAACAGACTCCCCCTAAGCTGATGCATCCAATCACCAAATCTTCCAAGTTTTGAGTCAGCATTCCAAGTAAGTCTTCACAGCATCCACTCTGCATTGTAGAAGGAGGATTCTACCAAGCAGCAACAAACTCCACTCTCTTCACAGCAACTTCTCATCAACAAACTGCTTCAATCTGTATACTATAAAACAAACATCTCGAGAAACCATAAGAATTTTTCAACATAGTTAAAGAATTGTTATTTTACTAGAGATAGTTAAACTGTATCAGATTAAGCATTTTCAATTAAGCACCAACACGCACAAATTTTTAACAACCACCTTATAACCTGCATGATTTAAAAAAAATTTTGAACCCACTTTCTAACACAGTCTCCCCCTTTCGGTAACAACTCCTCCACGAATAACAGTTTTCCGTACATTAAGAATTTTTAACAGAAAAAGACACTATTTTTGGATTTTTATATTATCAAATGTAAAGACTGAAAGCAGTAAATAAATATTTACAGACATTCTTTTTGCGAGTTTCGAGGGTAAGAGAATCATATCAGTGTACGGTCATGTCAAAACGCTCTTGTTGTTCTTTTAGTTAACATTTTGATAAGCATCCTATAACGATTATCGGTATTGTTGTCCACATAAGCTCAACTTATCATATGCAATCATGGCGAGGAGATACGTTATGGTATGATTTATACTTACCGACCGGTGTTCATCCACATCACGACACATTCCCGTATCAAGGTATGCACGAGGGTTCATCTTACCGGTGAGTATACCGATTATCATCTGTTTGACCGTATATGATGTGAGAAACTCACTTATTTTGATTGAAAACAAGCCCTATGTGATAGAATCACTTATTGATGAGGAACTTGATTTTCAGATGCATGAGGGCACAGGAGCAAGTCCGTGAACAGGTCAGTACTTTCGTACAGCAGAGAGACGAACTTGACTCCCGGATAAATGTGATATTTTATCACTTATTTTGGGGACATGTGATTGTTGATCACTTATTGAGGTCGAATGCAATATGTACACGTATGTATGATATCATGGAAGATCTAGACTTGTGTCCCCGTTATTTTTTTTCGGTAAAAGATACAACCATGATACCCAGATGATAAGCAGCATAAAGACCGAATATCTCAGAACCTCGGCAATCTCTCAAACGAAATTTCGGTACTAAGACCATATGCCAATGAATGGTTCCCACCTGGTCTTCAGTCGATTTAAGTTTATATCACCCTGCACACTTTAAAATGATTGTGAGCCTACCGATACATCTTATATAGAGTTGCTTAGCATATTTCATTTAAGGTTTAAAGAGGTTTAGACAGACCACTGATGTACTATCATTTTCTCTTTTGCTCGCCAGGAAACTCATTTTTGCTTTTCTATTTTTTTTTGTGTTTTTTTTATTTTTCAATTTTTTTGTATTTTTGATTTTTTAAGAAAAACAGTAAACTATTTACAAAAATTCTTATGAAAAACCAGTTATTCAGGATTCCTCATCCCATTGAGTTCGACTAAGTGTTCAAAGCGAGCTCGATCAAAAGCTTTTGTGTAAAGATCAGCAAGGTTATCTTCTGTGTCGACTCGGTGCAATTCAATTAATCGTTTTTCAGCACAATCCCGTATAAAGTGATGACGTATGTCAATATGTTTTGTGCGACTGTGTTTCACGGGATTATTAGTTATAGAAATTGTGGCATTATTGTCTATCATAATAGGAGTACGAGCGAAATCCAAACCGTAATCGCGCATCTGCTGTTGTATCCAGAGAACCTGAGAGCAGCAGCTACCCGCAGCAATATATTCAGCTTCACACGTAGAGGTAGACACACAGGATTGCTTCTTGCATTGCCAAGACACGATCCTGCCTCCTAAGAACTGACAACCACCTGTTGTAGATTTCCTGTTTGATTTGCATCCTCCAAAGTCTGAATCAGTGTAAGCAACGAACCTCAAATCACTATCAGCTGGATACCACAACCCAAGTTTAGGTTTCCCCTTCAAGTAACGAAGAATCCGCTTCACTGCTTTCATATGTGACTCCTTTGGATTTGCCTGATATCTGGCACACAAGCATACGGCAAACATGATGTCGGGTCTTGAAGCAGTCAAGTACATTAGAGAACCAATCATCGCCCTGTATTGAGTTGGATCAACATCTTCAGTGCTTTCATGATCTGGGCCGAGATTGTGGTTTTCACAAATGGGTGTGTTGAAAGTAGAGCAATCATTCATTTTGAATCGAGTCAAAATGTCATACACATACTTTGTTTGATGTATAAACATCCCATCCTCCTTCTGCTCAACTTGTAATCCCAGAAAGTAAGACAGCTCACCCATAGCACTCATTTCAAACTTGCTCTTCATCACCTGTTCAAATTCCTTACACATGTTCACATCAGATGACCCAAAAATGATGTCATCCACGTACACCTGTACCAGCAGAAAATCTTCTTTCTTCCTCTTTATGAATAGTGTACTGTCAATCTGACCTCTTTCAAAACCATTCTTGACCAGATGTGTAGACAGTGTCTCGTACCATGCCCTGGGAGCTTGATGTAACCCATACAAAGCCTTATCAAGTTTGTACACTCGATCTGGATAGTCTGGATCAACGAACCCATCTGGTTGTGAGACATACACCACTTCTTGGACTTTCCCGTAAAGAAATGCACTCTTCACGTCTAGTTGGTAAACTTTGAAGCCCTTGAATGAAGCAAAAGCCAGAAACAAACGAATTGCCTCCAACCTCGCCACTGGTGCAAACACCTCATTGTAATCAATCCCTTCTTGCTGATTAAAGCCTTTGACAACCAACCGAGCTTTGTTGCGTGTGACAATACCTCTTTCATCTTTCTTGCACCTAAATACCCATTTAGTGCCAATCTCTCTCTCACCTTTTGGAAGGTCCACCAATTCCCAAACCTTCAGTTTAGCAAACTGGGCCAATTCCTCTTGCATAGCTTCAACCCATGAATTGTCTTTAAGAGCCATATGAATGTTCTTCGGCTCTTCTTGGGAAATAAAGCAACTGTACAAGCATTCATTCACTATCCCAGTCTTCTTAATCGAAACAAATAACCCAGAATTTTCTGCTATGCTTCTTCTCGTCTGAACACCTACAGTAGGATCTCCCAGTATCATATCAACCGGATGATCTCTATTTGCTCGTGTAGTAGCAACCGCATCGACTTCTAGATTATCACCCAGGTTTGATCCAACCTCCCCCTGAATATTTTGATTTGCAAACGGATTAATGAAATCCTCCCCCTGAAAGGGTTCAGAGTCACTATCGCTTGAATCAGGATCAGCAGCACTTTGGGAAGTTCCCGGAGCATCTGACATATCTACATTCAATCTAGGCATAAATTCACCTTCATCGTCTTCACCAATCACTGTTTGAATCAGCTGAGAAGCATCTGCATCAGAAACCTCAGGAATATTAAATGATTTAAACACACTATCATAATCATATAATATAGCAGGACCACTCGTTGATTGTTTAGGTTTGTAAGAAGTAATTTCTACATTGAAAACAACCTCAATTTTACCAGTTTTTAGATTAAAAACCCTTTTATTCGGTGTGCCAGGCACGTAGCCTAGAAAGTAGCCTTCATCGGCCACCTCACCGAATTTTTGTTTATCTTTGTTTCGCACAATGGTGCAGGGTAATCCAAATGGTTCAAAGCCTGTTAAGTTTGGTTTTTCATTAAACATTAACTCATGACAAGTTTTGTTAAAACGTTTAACGGTCAACACTTTGTTTAGGACGTAGCAAGCTGTACTCACAGCTTCTCCCCAGAAAAGAACTGGCAGCTTTGAATCTGAAAGCATCGTCCTAGCGGCTTCAATCAACGTCCTGTTTTTCCTCTCAGCGACTCCATTTTGCTGAGGAGTGTAAGGAGCGGAATATTGATGTTCAATTCCTTTTCGAAGACAGTAGAGATCCAGAACTCGATTCTTGAACTCCGTGCCATTATCACTCCTTATCCTCTTTATCCTTGCATCATGGACGTTTTCCAATTTGGTAAAAAGATCTATCAGCATCTCCGCCGTCTCATCTTTTGTACCTAAAAAGAAAACCCATGAATATCGTGAATAATCATCAGTGACAACTAAACAATAGTACTTTCCACCTATGCTCCTTACGTTCACTGGACCGAATAAATCCATGTGAAGTAAATCATAAGGGGCATTAATGGAATTTACTGTTTTAGACTTATGAGGTTTCTTGTGTTGTTTTCCCTTTTGACATGGAAGACATTTATCTTCCACTTGAAACCTCAGCAATGGAACCCCTTTCACTAGCTCATTTTTAATAATGTAATTCATTTTGCGGTAGTGAATGTGAGCCATGCGTCTGTGCCACAACATTGATTCAGCTTCAGATGCTTTTGACAGTAAACACGCCACCGCAGCAGTTGGATCCTTGGCACCCATGTCCATGACATAAGTATCATTTTTCCTTGGTGCACGCATAACTATCCAATCATCCGGAATGACCAAACCCGGTTTCAACACCAATGCCTCAGTATTTGTAAAATGGACCGAGTGACCCTTGTCGTAGACTTGTGACACGCTCATCAGATTGTGTTTAAGCTGCTCAACATAGTTCACTTTGTCCAATGTGATCTTCCCATTCGTCACTTTTCCTCGTCCAGTAATTTTTCCACCTTTAGCACCAGCAAAATTTACATGTCCACCATCAAATTCTTCAAATTCAGAAAATAATCTCGCATCCCCCGTCATGTGCCTGGAGCAGCCACTATCAACATACCATAAGTTGATAATCCTCCTTAGCAGCTCCTGCACCCACCAACCAAAAGATTAGTTAGATTGGGGGACCCAAGCCTTAATGGTCTTGGGTCGTCCAAATTCACCTACTACTTGAACATCCATCCAAGATCCATCACCTCTAATTGGAGTCTTGGATCTCGGACCTGTTGATGGAAATGGGGTATGATTTCCATACGGTCTTTGGTCCTGAGGGTACCTATTTCTGTTAGGACTATGTGACCTTTGAAAATTTTGATTTTGATTCCAAGAACCTTGATTGTAATTTCTAAAGCCATTGTTATAAAAAGTTCGACCACCATTATTTTGGTATCGATTTTGATATTGACCTTAACTTCTGAAATTATTTGAATTTTGATTATTCATTCTTGGTGAGTTACTTCTAGGTCTTTCATATCTGCCTGATGTAGATTCGGGCTGAAATCTCGGTTGATTTCTTTGGAAACGAGGAACTTGTGGAGTTCCTTTTTCAGCCTTATCTACACCACTAGCAACACCCGGTTGTTGCTTTGGAGCAGATTTCTTTGGAGAATTTGAGACTTTCTCCTCATTATCACCTTGCTTCTCAGGTGATTTCCCTCTTTGTTTCTCACTAACTTGTGCTTCAATCTTTTTGTTAGGACAGCAGCTAGCTACATGTCCCTTTGTGTGACATTTGAAGCACGATCTCTTTTTCGAAGACTTCTTAGTTGAAGCCTTTGGACTAGATTCTGGTTTTGATGATGATGCCTCGGAAGGATTTTGCTCAGTTTGCTTAATTTCAGATTTTTCTATGTTTTTTGTTTCTAGCAAACTCTACATTTGATTCCTTTTCGATAACAGCTGTTTCGGTTTTCATATCACTTCCTTGAACAAAATTAACCTTTTTAACAAAAATTTGATTATTGTTTTTAGAAGGTGTATTTTTCTTTTTCAAAACAGGTTTGCTGTTATTTTCCTTCTTAGCATCATTATCTTCAAACACATCACCTTGACTGGATGTGAAACTACTTGGTGATGTTGACAGACAGTCTGTAAGCTCATCCTCATCAGGTAGGAAAGAATAGTCATGACTAAGAGGAGGTGGGACTTCATTAAAGCCCTGGAATCCCACACTTGTCTTGTCATTACTCTTCTTTAACCCACCCATCATATGTTTCATAACAAAAGTAGAATCTCTGAATTGACCTAACTTCTTTTCAAGTTCAACAATTTTAAGTTGTGCATCTGACAACTCTTTGTTTTTATCAGAAATCTCTTTTGTTTTCTCAGCCATCATGTCATGAGCTAAGTCTATGACTTGAAGTTTTTCATTTAATTTGCTGGTCAAAGCTTCAATTTCAGCTTCATAGCCTTTTATCTTTTTCAAATATGATGACTCGTTTCTTTTAGCAAAGAAATTTGACTCTTTTACGTTCGACATTTCGCTCACAAGACTTTTGTTTTGAGTTGACAATTTTTCAACTTCACCCTGTAGTTCACGACACTTTAAGCAAACAGAAATGGCAGAGTTACTTACCTCTCCTGTTGATTTGTCTGAGTTGGCCATAAGAGCAGCAAGTTGAGCTTCCATTCTTTTGATGATTTCATCTTTCTCATCAGCTTCCATTTCATGCTCAGACTCAGGCTTATCCTCTTCAGCATCTGTTGTCTGATCAGCCTTATCTTCCTCAACTTCACTCTTCTTCTCAACTTTAGCCTCATCTACTGTAGCTTCACCATCATTGATTTGAGTGATCTCTGCCATGAATGCTTGAGTGACATTCTCATCATTTTCTAAGTGAATGCTCCAGTCATATGAGCCTTCTCTTGCAGTAGATATCAACGCCCTTGAGTTAGAGTTAGAGTTAGAGTTAGAGTTGTTTGAAGCATTCCGATTGTTTGAACTTTGATTCGTATTCTCATGCTTTTGTTTTTGACATTCCCTAGCGAAATGACCATAACTCTGACAGTTAAAGCACCTGACTTTGGTCTTGTCAAAACCTACGCTCTTTCCTACAAACTTCCTTCCAGTTCTGTTCATGAACCTCTTCACACGTCTCGAAATCATGGCCATCTGCCATTGCAGATCCATCTCTTCTAGATCATCAGGGTCAATCTGATCATAATCTTCATCTAAAGTGGCAGGATCAGATATTTTCCCTTGAATGTAGTTCTTATAAGACGCAACAAAAGAAGCAAGTAGAGCAAGATGTCCTTCAGCAGACTTCACACTCATAGGCATTGACTTTGCACTACTACTTTGCTTTGAAGTTGATGTTCTCTTGACTCCTGTTGATCCTCCTGCAGCAGCTACAAAACACACATCACCATCCTCATTCACTGTGACATGCTCCTTATCACACGAAAGAAATGCAGTTGCAGAGTCGCTAGAAGCATCATGAGGTGAAGAAGATGTAAGCCCATTGTATATCCCTGGATCTTGAACCTGATCATATCCAGTGTCCTTCTTCTTCATGCTGAGCTCATAAGCTCTTAGCTTTCCAACTACTTCTTCCAATTCCTTCGTGTCATAATCTGCTTCTCCCTTAATCATGAGAGTGTAGATATCCCATTTAGCCGGTAGAGCATCAAGTAGCTTGTCATTTTTCTCTATGTCAGTATAGCAATCTATATCATAATTGTCCAATTCTGACATCAAATGGTAGTATCGAGTGATGACGTCCTCAAGTGACTCATTTTTCATGTACTTGAACACAGCAAACTGCTTCTTCAGTAGATCAACCTTGTTCTTCTTGACATCAGGATTTCCCTCATATCTCTTCTCTAGTGCATCCCACATTTCCTTTGAAGTAGTGTACTTCTTAAAGGTATGCTTGATGCCATCAGGTAAAGACATTTTAATAGCTGCCAAGGCTCTCTTTTCAGCCTCATACATTTTCTTTTGTTCGGCATCCATATCAACGTAAGCAGTTATACGTTGTCTTCCCTCAAACTCATGAGTTGGGTTCACATACCCATCGTCTATGCATATCCACATACGTGTGTCCTGGTACTCAACAAAAGATTGAAACCTATCCTTCCACGTCAAGTAGTTCTCCACCTTCATCATCTTAGGTGGCTTGTTCGTCGTGCCTACCTCATGTTCCATCCTTAAGAGTTCGTTCAATTTAGACATGTTCGACATTTCAACGTAACTGACTGATAAAACCGTACAAAAATTTTCCGAACACAGTGGTTACCAAATTACACCGTTAGAATCGTCTCGAAAAGACGAATCCAATGATATCTAATGTCGAAAACCGAAATCGGGATTTTTTTTTTTCCTAAAAATCCCACGAATTCAACGGTGCAAACAGTTTCTTCAAACGAGCTACGGATCAATTTCTATTTGCAAAACTCTGAAATATTTTCGACGCTTGCCAACAGAAATTCCACCCCTTAATTTCTCTCCTAATTTCGCTGAGTTCTGTTAATTTCGCTGGTCCAACTGGTTAATTTCGCTGATCTGTTACTTTCGCTGGTGAATCAGTTTATTTCGCTGGTCAAGTTCGCTGCTTAGTTTCGCTATAACGACGACTGTAAATTCGCCGAAAACCGTGATAATTTCGCTGTGGAAAATTTATACGGTTACCAAAGTCGCCTTTGGATTTAACGTCGCCGATAAATATGCTGGTTTCACTTAATTTCGCTGGTCTCCGAGATATTTGTTAAAATCGCTCAAGAGCTGATTGGGCCACCCAGCCACCCAATCCAGAAACATGCAGCAGCTAACAACTGCAGCAGCTGACCAACACGAAATCTGCTTCCTCTTTTGAAACTTTTCAAGCAAAGTCTCAATCAGATTTCCTACAAAACACGAAAACAGTCAAAACAAATAATCAAAACAGATTAAAGTACACGAATTTAAACTGTTCTTCAAGTGTTCTTCGTGTTCTTTGCAAAAACCCAGAACTTTAACACGAAATTTTCAAACAACCAACTACCAAAACAGATCAAAACTCAGAATTTTGAACTGTTCTTCCTTGTTCTTGCTGTTCTTCACGAAAATTATGAATGTGACACCAAAACTTCTTCAACCGAAACACAACTTGAATCCAATCTTCAGTCTTGAACCATGCACAAGAGCAAAAGCTCTGATACCAATTGTAGGTCCCTTAATCCCGTTGGATCTTAACAAGACTGTTAATCTATCAAGGGTGCGGAATCCCCTTGATTGATCTTCGAACACAGAAACAAGATTATGTAGAAGAACAAGAACCGAACACACAAACACGCAAACTTTCAAACAGATCTTCTGTGATTATCAAACTCTTAGAATCGTTTTACAATCACTAAGATCTACAAGAACCTAACAGCCGATTTCTGTTTTGTTCTTAACCTCTCAAACTTGAATGCTCTCTCTAGTTGTCTAAAGTGTCTACTATGTCCCCTCCTTACAACTCAAGACTAAGGCTGTTTATATACACACAGCCAAGATCTCGAATTGGGCTTTGCCCATATTACATTTGTTACATAAACTTGGGCCTAATAGACTTAGTACAAACTTGGACAGATTGGGCTTTATAGAACTCGTTTTTCTTTAAGTCTTCATGATCCAATCTTCTGTTTAATATCCAAAGACCAGTCCAAAGCTGTTGTCATATAACATGCACCAACAAACATTTTGGAAATTCAAGTTGGTCTACGTTTCAAGGTAAACTTTTTTGGAAAACAAGTCAGATCAAATATAATATGGTTTCGTGTTTTTTTACGTATGTTTCGTAACTTTCGTTTCGAACAGAGTGGAATGGTTTCGTGTTTTTTTACGTATGTTTCGTAACTTTCGTTTCGAACGGAGTGGAGTCAATTTGTGTTTCCCCTTTTTTTCAATTAATCCCTTTTAATTACACATGTCGGTTTTCCTTTATACTTGTTAATGTTTTCTATGTATGAGTCGAGTCACATATAATACATTAAGATTGTATTGTATAAACTCAATTTACTTTACGTTTTGATTCAATCGCAGTGCTTATATAAGTCACACTGAATTCAATCAGATATGTCAAAACGTGATGGTTAACGCATCACATAACATTTGAACTAATCCATTCAACATTTGCAAATTACCAAGGCTGCAACGCGCGCGGGTCTTATTGCTAGTTAGACTATAAATTAGCAACTATATGTTGCTTTATGTAGTTGTACCCCATGAATGGGGAGTTTTTCAAAAAAACATTGATTTTTCATTTCTAACCCAATTCTTTTCATCTTTTGCAATTTAACCCTAATACGTTTTTATTTTCATTTTTGGCGCCACATAATTGTCATCTTTCACAAGTTATTTGGTTTACGTTTCGTTCTAAATTTTGCAAGACACGCCGCAACGTCCGTGTGTGGTTCACCGTTTTTTGTGTGACAACCCTCATAATTGCAGGTATCCGTACAATTAATTAATACTGATTAATGTTTAATGACTGTGCTTAATTACAACTGATGACTTAAACTGCTTTCTGATTTCTGTATCATACATGCATGTGCATCACACTTCATAATTGTCACATCATTTATCACATAAAAACTTTAGTGACATAAACGATGCACAAAGCACGGTTAGCACAGTTAGCGGATAACTCAGAAATATGCTGACAATGCCAGTACATAGACAGACAGTGTCTTGAGACGCCGTAAGGGCCAGAGACAAGGTACTACACTAGTATGGAGTGTAAAGAAGTAAGGACCATAAAACTGCGTCACTAGGTGATACTTTAAGTACCGGAAAGTGCCTAAAACCCACTCAAAGTGCAGAATTCTGCATATTTCAGCAAAATTCAGCTTTTTAACAAGCTAGTAATGTGCAAAAGTATGGCAAAATGGTCCTGTATGCTTTCCTAAGTGTCGGGAATTAAAAGTGTCACAAAAGAGTACTTAAAATCACTAAACGGAATAACCTGACACTTTAACGAACCGGTATCTAACCGAACAACCGGACATTACCCGGAACACCAAAATATTGCTAGAAGCATTGTTTTATTATTTCTTGGCTAGTTATGGTCCCCGAACACCCTAATACACTTCATAATACATCCTACACTTAAAACACTAGATTTTACACTTAATCTCCAACTAATTAACATCATTACCATCAAATTTACACAAGACCCCCCTTCTTTCATTTATGGCTCAAGGTGGTCCCCACTACCTTGATCTCCTCAAATCTTTATAAGATCCAATAAGATCTCTATTGATCTCTAGGGATTTGGTGTAAGATGTGTAGTGTACTTGGAGGACATAAGACCCAATGGACAAACATTATAAATTTGTTATAAGAACATAAGCACATTCCATCTTCTTCACACCATCACTCTTCTCCTCTATCCCCCTCATCTCGGCCGAACATAGAGCCCCCACCATCACCATTTTTCGATCATCATCCAACCAATCCAAGGTCATCTCAAGGTGTAACAAGGTGTTTTAGGAAGCTCGGTGCTCACGGATCTTGAAGGACCACTCACACAAGCTTTTATCCACTCCATATTCATCTTGTTTCTTCCCTAGCTTAGAGCTAGTAGTAAGATCTTTGCAACCCTTTGTTACTTCCATTTTTAGTGGTTAAAAGATGTATTATGTTGAAAATCACAAGATTACTAAAAGACATAAACTTGAATCTTGAACATGAAGCTTACATATGATGATATATGGATGAAATGATGTTGTTTAGTGTATGTTTAATACTTGCTTGTTAATTTCTTGAGATGATAATGTTAATCATCACATGAAGCTTGCTAGATGGTGATTAAACACATAATCTAGCAAGTGGAAGGATGATTATGTGACAACATAAGATGATCATCCTCTTGTGTAAACATGAACTTGATAAATTTGAAAAATAATAAACAAAGTAAGCTAGTAAACTTATAGATTCAAGATTTATGAATTATTTTCCAAGAAAACCAAGTTCAAAATATGATTTTTGAAAGATCATTGTTTTTACTTAAACCTACACTATTTTTAGTGGAAAAACAAGTGTATAGACACTTATAAAACAAGAAGATCTAATAAATAAACATTTTTGTGAAATGTGTTTACAAGTTGTAAACACCTAAACTCTTTAAGAATGGGATTTTATTAAAGAAATAAAAACATTTTGGAGGGTAACTAAGTCTATTAAACTTATTACCAAGTCACTACAAGTTTTTAATAAAAGATCAAGTTCGTGTTGTTATGTAAAGTGTATAGTTTTTGCACTTGGTAAGTATAATATTGTTTAGGGTTGATTGTTGATTATTGTGTGTTGATTTTGGAAAAGAAAATGATATGCTAAATAACATGGACACCTCCATTTTCAAAGGAAACTATGGCAAAATTTTCTAAAAAGTACAAACACTTAGAAATATTTTTTAACAAATGTTTACTAGTGTATTTTAACTATGGTTTTCAATATAAACTTTGGCATAATTTTTGTAACAAAAATACAAGTATTGGAGGTTGACTTTTATAAATAAAAATGGATAAATATATATTTAGAATATATATTTTATATTAAGACACTTGTGTGAATATTTGTATACTTTATGGAATAGTTATATTATTTTAGGGTAAAATAATATAACTTAACAAATACCATGGAATTTACAAATCCAAAATAATACCAAAGATCACAAGGAATAAATATATAAGTTACACACTTAATATTGTGGAACCGAACGCAAAAACGTAACTTATGAAATATTCCGGAAAATACCATTACAAATACATTTTTGGTAAATATTATTTTGGATACAAGAAGTGAAAATATGATTTTTGTAAATATTACTAGGTTATATCATATTTTCAACAAGAAGAAAATATATTATTTTTGGGAGATAAAAATATATTTTTCTAGTATATTTAGAAGATATATGATTCTTGAGAAAAATATATATTTTCTTGGAATACATTATTTTGACAAATAAGTTATATATATTTTCTAAAGTGAGACTTGAAAATATATTGTTTTAAATATATTATTTTGAGAATACAAATACAAGAATACAAAATACATGTATAAGATACCCCCATCCTTGGGAATGAAAATACTTGAGAAGTAATTATTACCGAAATACTGTTTAACGATTATTCCAAAAATTAAATATAATTTAAAGTTAAAATAATTTATTTTAACAAGAAATTATAACTTGGAATAATATTTTAGAACATAAGAAACGTAACTCAAAAACGTTAATCTCTAAGCCAAGGCACGGCCCGTTCGTCTAATAGACATTAGTACACTGTAGGTAGTCGTGTTAGTTGCGGAGGTTTGAGTTGCCGGTACTGAAGACGCATTACTGTGAGTTCATGTCCCCCTTTTCTTTTAACTGTTTTCAGTTTTATACTTCGGGGGTGAAATACATATTACAATTATTACAAACGTTTTATACATGGTATGATTAGCTTAAGGAAGGTTTACTGCTTGATCATGTGAAAGGTGGGTACAACACTTAAGGCCATTAATTCTCGTCGTAGAACCGAGGGACATGAGTGATAGATCTATTTGGGTGTAGCGAGCCCACACCCATGGGGACCAAGGTGGCCCATAGGGTGACTATGTCTTCCAGCCGGAGTCCCGGTACAAATTTGCTAGGTTTGAGTCTTCCTGCACCATTTCACACATACCATTGGCTTTGCAACTCATTGGTGATCTGTTTTCCTTATTGCTACATACCAGGGACTTTCATACATACATACATACTTTAAAGGTTTACTCATACACATACACATGAACTCGCTCAACTTTTGTTGATGTTTTTCAAACTACATGTATTTCAGGGAACTAGTGGATCTGGCAAGGGTATGCATGTGTCTTCAAGCTGCGTCGTGAATAAGAGATGTTATCCATGGTTGTCGAGTTTAGGGGGTGTATCCTATTTCTGGACGGGATACATATTTCTAAACTCAGGATTTATTTAAAGTCTTTTGTGGAGTCTTTATGAACTCAGTTAAACATGTTATGGTTTGTAACTTAAATTTGGTGTCGATGTTTTCAGACAAGTAATGTTGTGGTATTTTCCAAACTTAATTAATGAATGAACATCTCATGTTTTTATCACATAGCGTTGTTATGATTGAATGTTATGGTATTAAGAAGTCACACCAATAACCACGCTTCCGCAAAAGTCAGGGTGTGACAGCTTGGTATCAGAGCTTCGATCGTAGCGAACTAGGATTCTTTCTCGAGTCTAGACTACGATCACTATGGCTCTCACGAAAACATTTTTACATTGCATACACAAAATGTCCAGATCCAGGGAACAAACATTTTTACAAACAAAAGGCACAAAACACATTTCAAGGTTATGTTTATAATTCAGTCTTAGAGACTGGGGAGGTTCAGTCTTAGAGACTGGGAGGTTCAGTCTTAGAGGCTGGGGAGGCTTAGTCTTAGAGACTGGGGAAATTGAGTCTTAGAGACTGGGTAATCAGTTTGAGAAACTAGGGAGTTTTAGTCTAAGAGACTAGGGAGTCAGTCTGAGAGGCTGGGTGGGATAGTCTGGGGAAGACTAGGATGATTACATTGTTATGACTTACAGGCTTATTTGATGATTGTTGATGTATGTGCATATGTGTGATTGTTTGTTACAAACATTATGTCATCTTCTTCTGAGAGTGGAGTATCCGACACGGTAGACCCTATGGCCATAGTCTCGGATGATGAGATAGCCACAGACCCTGAGGTTTTTACATCTGATACTACGAGTGACGACGATGATGATTTTCAGCCGTTCGCTTTACCAGATTTCGGAGATGATATACCTATAGCTGATGGTTTTCCTGACGGGGATCTACTTCTTGTTCCGATTCCTGCTCCTTTTCCTCTTGCTGCATTTCCTCTGGAGGATCTGCCTCTTGATGCTATGTCTGACGACGACATCGATCTCTTTATCGAGGGTCCCCCTGAGGATGCCCATGATGGTGGGGCTCCGGCTGATGATGATGATGTCGTCCCACTTGCAGAGATTCCAGTCGATGATGACGTTTTTGTACTACTTGTCGAGATTCCAGTTGATGATGAGGTTGTTATCCCTCTTGTTGAGATTCCAGTCGCTGATATCATTGTTGTTCTGTTGGTCGAGATTCCTGCCGTTGAGATCTCATCTGACCATTCAGGTCCCGATTCATTTGAGTCCGTATCATCTGCTACTTTACACACACGGGGCGTGCAGCATTATCCCACAAACACTGATTCCGACACAGCGATGTCTGCCGCACCTATCTTTCCACACGACTTTGATCCTGACCATGAGATTGAGTTTGTCCCAGATGATCAGCCTTTTGAGGCACCTGTTGATCCTGATGTGGATCCTGAGCATGAGGTCGATTTCGTTCCTGATGATCAGCTCTTTGATATATCCGCTGATCTTGAGTTTGCTCCAGCTGACCCTAAGCCTGAGATTGCACCAGAGCCTATGCCTGCTCACGACCCTTTGCCTGAGCATGAGCCTACACCCGTTGATATTAGAGTTGTTGCACCACCTTTGCCTAACCCGATTTTGCTACCCATGTAGACCCTAGATATGCACACACCCGCAATGGGTGGATCGAGGACGACGACGACTATCCTCCTTTTGTTAGACCCATCACTCCCCCACCTGCACCTGTTCATGCACCCATTGACATCGCTCAGTTTCACCCACATGAGTCAGACATTCACCGCACAGATCTACCAGTCACATTTCTTCAGGATATTACTCCTCCCCGTCTAGGGGAAGGACCATCGAGTCAGCAGCCCAGTCATATACCACCTGTGTCAGCAGCCGATCATTTCATGCCACAGTTTACACACACTGCTCCTTCTTCTGAACCCACGGGAGAGCCACCTATTTGGTTTCCGCCCAACATGATGCATGTATCTAATCCATACCATCCCTTTCACATTGGATACACGAGGGATGATTTGCTTTTGTCGCTGCAGCTCCAGCAGGAGATGTTGTGTAGGAGAGTCATGGAGTTAGAGAGGATCCCGCGTCCACCGCCTTGTCCTTGTCAGTCACCATTTGCGGCTCCGCTTCATCCACTCCTGCCATACCCTGATTTTGATGTCCGTTTTCTTACTATGGAGCAGCAGATTGCTTACCTGCTGTGTATTGTTCATGCACTCAAGGAGGATTTAGCGCATTTGCGCAGGTTGCTTTTTGTTCCCCCCACCTCCTCCTCCTCCACCATCAGCTTAGGGGTTTTTGGTTTTATGCAGATAGCATGCTTTTGATGAGAGTGCAGCTATTGAGCCAGATTGCACAGCTTTTTGAAGACCACAGTGTGACTTTTGACTTATTGACTTTAGACTGATGTAGTTTGTTAGACGATTCAGACAAGGGTGATGTACCCTTAGTCTCTTTTGATGTATGATATATTGTGAAACATGTAAAACTGTACTTGTGGTCTTGATATATGAAAGCTCAATCGCAACATTCTCATTATATACGTTGTTGGAATTACTTGTTTATTTTATGACATGGGATGTTATGTGCATACTTGTGTTGATAAATGGTATTACAAATGCGTGTTACATACTTACTATACTTATTATGACCTGACAGACGCAACATTCTTATAGAAGATGCCTCCACGAAGAGCAACTCGTTTGCCCACTACTGAGGCGGAGTTACAGGAACGGATTTCACAGGCTTTTGCATAGCACGAGGCCCAGCACTCAGAACATAGCGGGGGTACCTCTGGAAACAACCCACCCCATGGTAATGTTAAGTCCCTATAGACACATTACGTTACATTTGGATATTCCATGTGCAATCGCTAATGCTTGATGTGAATGATGTTACTTGTACAGGCTGTACCTATAAACAGTTTCTAGACTGTAAGCCATTGAATTTCGACAGAACCGGGGGTGCTGTAGCTTTTGTCAGATGGACGGAAAGGACGGATTCTCTGATAAGGATGAGCAAATGTGCCCCTGAACAACAAGTCACCTACATCTCAGGACTCTTTCTAGATGGTGCCTTATCCTGGTGGAATCTTCAAGTCCAAACCCTGGGGGAAGAAGCTGCTTATGCCATGTCATGGGCTGAAATGAAGGAGCTCATGAGGTAGAAATACTGCTCCAGGGCTGAAATCCAAAAGCTGGAAACTGAATTTTGACACCTCAAGATGGACGACCCAAAAATTGTTGAATATGTCCAGAGGTTTCATGATCTGTCTCACGTGGTACCATACATGGTTAATCCAGAGTTTAAACGCATCGAGCGGTTTATTTGGGGGTTGGCACCTCAGATTATGAGTATGGTGACATCGTCAAAGCCTGTAACAATTACTGAGGCTATCGATCTGAGCGTGTCACTAACTGAGGAAGCTATCAGGTTAAACAAGTTTTCGAATTCTGACCAGAAAAAGAAAGAAACTCACGTTGAGTCCTCGGGAGAGAACAAAAGGAAGTTCTCCAACTTTAAAAAGGGTACCAGCAGCGCAAGCAAGAAAAAGGATGTGAACCCGCCAGCGGAAGTTAAAACTGGTGCTGAAGTCAAGGGAAAAGGATACATGGGCGCTCTGCCCAAATGTGATATATGCCAGTACCATCATTCCGGCCAGTGCAGGCTAAGGAAATGTGAGTCTTGCGGGAAGACTGGCCATTCAAAGGAAACATGCTGGGCTGGTACTGGTACAGGTCGTGGTGGTCAAAGGGGTTTTGGAAACAACAACTGTGGCGGTAATGGATATGGGAACCGCCCACAAGGAGGAAATGGCGGAAATGGAAATCGTGGGAATCAAGCTGGTAATGGGAACCGTGGAGCGAATAACAATCAAGGTGGTAATGGGAACGGTAATGGTCGAGGACCAGGTTGTTTTAATTGTGGAGACATAGGGCATTTCAATCGAGAATGCCCAAAGCTCAATCAAGCACAAGGAAGGGTTTTCAACATCGGCGCGAGGGAAGCACGCCAAGATCCAAATGTGGTCACTGGTACGTTCCCTATCAATCAACGCTTTGCATCTGTACTGTTTGATACTGGTGCCGATTATAGTTTTGTATCGCTGGAGTTTAAGAATATGCTTGGGTTGGTAGCTAGTAAGTTAGACATTCCGTATTCGATAGAACTAGCAAATGGAAAGCTAGTAGAAGCAAGTGAAGTCATCAGAGGTTGCGTGATAGAACTGGGAGAGCACGAGTTTTCGCTTGATCTTCTGCCCGTCGAGTTGGGAAGCTTCGACGTGGTAGTGGGAATGGATTGGTTGTCCAGCAACCGAGCAGAGATCGTTTGTCACGAGAAGGTCATTCGCATTCCGATGGTGAATGGAGAAACAATTGTGGTACATGGAGAGAAGCACGATACACCTCTGAGGATCATTAGTTGCTTGAAAGCCCGCAGATGTTTACAGAAGGGATGTGTTGCCTTCTTGGTACACATCGTGGATAAAGAAGCCGCTGAGCCAAAGATAGAAGATATTCCAGTCGTGAAGGAGTATCCTGAAGTCTTTCCAGAAGACTTGCCAGGATTGCCACCGCAAAGACAAGTCGAATTCCGCATTGACTTAGTTCCAGGCGCCGCGCCTGTAGCTAAGGCACCTTATCGACTTGCACCTTCAGAAATACAAGAGTTGTCAACACAACTTCAGGAGCTATTGGTTAAAGGATTTATCAGACCAAGCTTCTCACCTTGGGGAGCTCCAGTTTTGTTCGTTAAGAAGAAGGACGGTAGTTTTCGCATGTGTATCGACTACCGAGAGCTTAACAAGTTGACTATTAAGAATCGGTATCCTTTGCCAATGATTGATGACCTGTTCGATCAACTACAAGGTTCGAGTTTTTACTCCAAGATCGATCTTCGATCAAGTTATCACCAGTTGAGGATGCAAGAGGAGAGTATTCCAAAGACGGCCTTTAGGACTCGATATGGACATTATGAGTTCCTGGTTATGCCGTTTGGTCTGACAAACTCGCCTGCCGTGTTTATGATTTGATGAACAGAGTCTGCAAGCCCTACCTCGATAAGTTTGTGATCGTGTTTATTGATGATATTCTGATTTACTCAAAGACGAAAAAAGAAGATGAGCAACATCTAAGAGCCATCTTAGAGCTACTTAAGAAAGAAAATTTGTACACGAAGTTCTCGAAGTGCGAGTTTTGGTTGCGCGAAGTTCAGTTTCTTGGTCACGTGGTTAACGGAGATGGAATTCATGTGGATCCCACAAAGATCGAGGCGATCAAGAATTGGGAGACTCCGAAGACGCCAACCGAGATTCGACAGTTCCTAGGTTTGGCTGGTTATTACCGCAGATTTATTGAGGATTTTTTGAAAATCGCTCAACCATTGACCTCCCTCACACAAAAAGACAAGAAGTACGAATGGGGAGACAAGCAAGAAGAAGCATTTCAGCTGTTGGAGAACTAGCTTTGCGACGCACCGATTTTGTCCCTACCCGAAGGCACTGACGACTTCGTGGTATATTGCGACGCCTCGCGCCAAGGCTTGGGATGTGTATTAATGCAGCGTCAGAAGGTTATAGCCTATGCGTCACGCCGGTTGAAGGTTCACGAGAAAAATTACACCACGCATGATTTGGAATTAGGCGCGGTGGTGTTTGCTTTGAAGATCTTGCGACATTACTTATATGGTATGCGATGCACAATCTTTACTGATCACAAGAGTCTGCAGCATATATTTGATCAAAAAGAGCTTAACATAAGACAGAGACGATGGGTCGAGTTGTTGAACGACTATGATTGTGAGATTAAGTATCACCCAGGGAAGGCGAATGTGGTCGCCGATGCCTTGAGTCGGAAGGAAATGATCAAGCCCATAAGGGTTAGGGCTTTGGAAATGATTATTCAAACGGACCTCTCGTTGCGCATTCGTGCTGCGTAGAGAGAAGCTCTTAAAAAGGAAAATCTGGTGAACGAATATCTCCGTGGGATGGAGAAACAGTTGGTACCAAACGAGGAAGGAACGTTGTGCTTCATGGGAAGAATTTGGGTTCCTCTCCTTGGTGGTTTGAGAGACGCTATTTTTGATGAAGCTCACAAGTCACGGTACTCGATCCATCCTGGATCGGATAAAATGTACCAAGACTTAAAAGATTTCTACTGGTGGCCAAGATTAAAGGGCGATGTTGCAACGTATGTTGGCAAATGTTTGAATTGTTCCAAGGTGAAGGCCGAATATCAAAAGCCTTCAGGTCTTCTGCAACAACCAGAAATACCCAAGTGGAAATGGGAGCAGATTTCCATGGATTTCATAACGAAGTTACCAAAGACACCCAGAGGTCACGATACGATTTGGGTAATATTTACCGTCTGACGATATTTGCGCACTTTTTTCCAATCAAGGAAAAAGATAATACTAGCAAGCTGGCCGAGCTATACCTGAGAGAGATTGTTGCATGACATGGAGTGCCACTCTCAATTATCTCTGATAGAGATGGAAGGTTTGTGTCAAGGATTTGGTAATCCTTCCAAGAAGCATTTGGTTCTCAGCTGAATCTGAGTACAACATTTCACCCACAGACTGATGGCCAGAGCGAACGAACGATTCAAACTTTGGAAGATATGTTACGAGCTTGCGTAATGGATTTGGGTGGTAGTTGGGACACTCACCTACCCTTGGTTGAATTCTCTTACAACAATAGTTACCATGTAAGCATTAAAGCCGCACCGTTCGAAGCTCTATATGGACGCAAGTGTCGATCACCGCTATGCTGGGCAGACGCGGGAGATAGACAGCTTGTTGGTCCTGAACTGGTCCAAGAAACGACTGACATGATTATACAGACCCGGGAGCGCATCAAGGCGGCTCATGATCGTCAAAAGAGTTATGCGGACCGAAGAAGGAAACCTTTGGAGTTTCAAGTGGGAGATATGGTTTTGTTAAAGGTTTCACCCTGGAAGGGTGTAGCACACTTTGGGAAGCGTGGGAAGTTGAAACCAAGATACATCGGTCCATTCAAAATCTTGGAGAGGATTGGTCTTGTAGCTTACAAGTTGGATCTACCCGCAGAGCTAAATGGCGTTCATGATACATTTCATGTATCAAATTTGAAAAAGAGTCCAACTCAAGAAACAGTTGTCATTCCTGCCGACGAAGTTCATATTGACGACACACTCCACTTTACTGAAGAACCTGTTGAGGTTACTGATTGGAAGGTTAACAAGACGTGACGAAGTAGTGTTAAACTCGTCAAAGTTCGTTGGAACGCGCGACACGGCCCAGAGTTCACTTGGGAGCGTGAGGATCGCATGAAAGCAAAATATCCACATTTGTTCCCCAAGACCCCTGCATCTAGTAGCAGAACTTAAATTTCGGGACGAAATTTTCTTAACAGGGGGAGAATGTGACAACCCTCATAATTACAGGTATCCGTACAATTAATTAATACTGATTAATGCATAATGACTGTGCTTAATTACAACTGATGACTTAAACTGCTTTCTGATTTCTGTATCATACATGCATGTGCATCACACTTCATAATTGTCACATCATTTATCACATACAAACTTTAGTGACATAAACGATGCACAAAGCACGGTTAGCACAGTTAGCGGATAACTCATAAATATGCTGACAATGCCAGTACATAGACAGACAGTGTTTTGAGACGCCGTAAGGGCCAGAGACAAGGTACTACACTAGTATGGAGTGTAGGGAAGTTAGGACCATAAAACTGCGTCACTAGGTGATAGTTTAAGTACCGGAAAGTGCCTAAAACCCACTCAAAGTGCAGAATTCTGCATATCTCAGCAAAATTCAGCTTTTTAACAAGCTAGTAATGTGCAAAAGTATGGCAAAATGGTCATGTATGCTTTCCTAAGTGTCGGGAATTAAAAGTGTCACAAAAGGGTACTTAAAAATCACTAAACGGAATAACCTGACACTTTAACGAACCGGTATCTAACCGAACAACCGGACATTACCTGGAACACCAAAATATTGCTAGAAGCATTGTTTTATTATTTCTTGGCTAATTAAACACCCTAATACACTTCATAATACATCCTACACTTAAAACACTAGATTTTACACTTAATCTCCAACTAATTAACATCATTACCATCAAAGTTACAAAAGACCCCCCCTCTCTCATTTACGGCTCAAGGTGGTCCCCACTACCTTGATCTCCTCAAATCTTTATAAGATCCAATGAGATCTCAAATGATCTATAGGGATTTGGTGTAAGATGTGTAGTGTACTTGGAGGACATAAGACCCAATGGACAAACATTATAAGTTGGTTATAAGAACATAAGCACATTCCATCTTCTTCACACCATCACTCTTCTCCTCTCTCCCCCTCACCTCGGCCGAACATAGAGCCCCCACCATCACCATTTTTCGATCATCATCCAACCAATCCAAGGTCATCTCAAGGTGTAACAAGGTGTTTTAGGAAGCTCGGTGCTCACGGATCTTGAAGGACCACTCACACAAGCTTTTATCCACTCCATATTCATCTTGTTTCTTCCCTAGCTTAGAGCTAGTAGTAAGATCTTTGCAACCCTTTGTTACTTCCATTTTTAGTGGTTAAAAGATGTATTATGTTGAAAATCACAAGATCACTAAAAGACATAAACTTGAATCTTGAACATGAAGCTTACATATGATGATATATGGATGAAATGATGTTGTTTAGTGTATGTTTAATACTTGCTTGTTGATTTCTTGAGATGCTGATGTTAATCATCACATGAAGCTTGCTAGATGGTGATTAAACACATAATCTAGCAAGTGGAAGGATGATTATGTGACAACATAAGATGATCATCCTCTTGTGTAAACATGAACTTGATAAATGAAATGATTTCTTGAAAAATAATAAACAAAGTAAGCTAGTAAACTTATAGATTCAAGATTTATGAATGATTTTCCAAGAAAACCAGGTTCAAAATATGATTTTTGAAAGATCATGGTTTTTACTTAAACCTACACTATTTTTAGTGGAAAAACAAGTGTATAGACACTTATGAAACAAGAAGATCTTATAAACAAACATTTTTGTGAAATGTGTTTACAAGTTGTAAACACCTAAACTCTTTAAGAATGGGATTTTATTAAAGAAATAAAAACATTTTGGAGGGTAACTAAGTCTATTAAACTTATTACCAAGTCACTACAAGTTTTTAATAAAAGATCAAGTTCGTGTTGTTATGTAAAGTGTATAGTTTTTGCACTTGGTAAGTATAATATTGTTTAGGGTTGATTGTTGATTATTGTGTGTTGATTTTGGAAAAGAAAATGATATGCTAAATAACATGGACACCTCCATTTTCAAAGGAAACTATGGCAAAATTTTCTAAAAAGTACAAACACTTAGAAATATTTTTTAACAAATGTTTACTAGTGTATTTTAACTATGGTTTTCAATATAAACTTTGGCATAATTTTTGTAACAAAAATACAAGTATTGGAGGTTGACTTTTATAAATAAAAATGGATAAATATATATTTAGAATATATATTTTATATTAAGACACTTGTGTGAATATTTGTATACTTTATGGAATAGTTATATTATTTTAGGGTAAAATAATATAACTTAACAAATACCATGGAATTTACAAATCCAAAATAATACCAAAGATCACAAGGAATAAATATATAAGTTACACACTTAATATTGTGGAACCGAACGCAAAAACGTAACTTATGAAATATTCCGGAAAATACCATTACAAATACATTTTTGGTAAATATTATTTTGGATACAAGAAGTGAAAATATGATTTTTGTAAATATTACTAAGTTATATCATATTTTCAACAAGAAGAAAATATATTATTTTTGGGAGATAAAAATATATTTTCCTAGTATATTTAGAAGATATATGATTCTTGAGAAAAATATATATTTTCTTGGAATACATTATTTTGACAAATAAGTTATATATATTTTCTAAAGTGAGACTTGAAAATATATTGTTTTAAATATATTATTTTGAGAATACAAATACAAAATACATGTATAAGATACCCCCATTCTTGGGAAGGAAAATACTTGAGAAGTAATTATTACCGAAATACTGTTTAACGATTATTCCAAAAATTAAATATAATTTAAAGTTAAAATAATTTATTTTAACAAGAAATTATAACTTGGAATAATATTTGAGAACATAAGTTAAACTCTAAGCCAAGGCACGGCCCGTTCGTCTAATAGACGTTAGTACACTGTAGGTAGTCGTGTTAGCTGTGGAGGTTTGAGTTACAGGTACTGAAGACGCATTACTGTGAGTTCATGTCCCCCTTTTCTTTTAACTGTTTTCAATTTTATACTTTGGGGGTGAAATACATGTTACAATTATTATAAACGTTTTATACATGGTATGATTAGCTTAAGGAGGGTTTACTGCTTGATCATGTGAAAGGTGTGTACAACACTTAAGGCCATTAATCCTCGTCGTAGAACCGAGGGACATGAGTGATAGATCTATTTGGGTGTAGTGAGCTGTCACACCCCAACCAATGGCGGAAACATCGGTATGAGACGAACAAATTGCTCAAAACATCATAACACTATGCGGCAATATTTAATTGAATTCAAATTTCATTGCAAGAACTAAATTGTCATACAACATTTAAAATGGAAATAACAACATTGTTCGAATTCAAGTCAACAAAAGATAAATAGATTAAAGGTGTGTATCTAGTCCACCCTAAACTTGTTTCATCATTCATCCATACTTCAATAATCAACCTGCAACATGTATTAAAATAGAGTTTCAATGCAAAAGCATGAGCGAGTATACAAGTTTGTTTACATAGCATAATAGAATAAAGACTCAAATCCAACATGATTCATAATATGTGATTACTAGTATGCAATTTTGGTGTACAATATGATCAAACCCTAGAACACAATGCATAAAATAGCCTAATCCCAATAGTTCAGCGGGGTGGTAACTTAACAATACCCAAATAGAACAGCAGGCGGGGCGTTAATACTATAGCGCTATAATTGTTAAGGTGAGAGAGCAAGTCAATGAGCATATAACGTTTCAAATCGTTCATAGAGCATACAAGAATAGCAAGTAAGTCACATTAGTTTCATGCTTCGTTCAAAGATTGAGTATGTTTAGTTCAAAAGTTGTTTGCATAGTTATACATGTTGCATCCCAAAGTGTAATGGGGAAAAAGGGATCGAGTATACTCACGGTGGTTGCAAGCTTTCCTACTTGGAATTCCCGCGAGTGAGTTGTTGGAGTAGATTAAGTTGGAGCACGTAGTCCTTCTACACGAGGAAACATAGGTGTGTGAGTTTGGCGTTCAACGGAAGATTATAATTTGGAGTTTAACATAACATAAAGTACGATATTGAAAATAATCATCTTTAACTTATACTCTTATATGACACTATCTAACCACTAGGGTTATATTGTATTTCATGGGTAATATGCCCATTAGAATCATACTTGGAGTGTTAAGTCTTAGATGGTATTCTACTACTTTAACATATAAACACAAGTCTAACATTAAAGGTTCGAATGAGTGTGTATATATATTTAGGTTAAGTATTACATATTATTATTAAGTCCAATAATTCATGTAGGAGGTAGAAGATTAAGATCTTCATTTAGGCACCTCGAGTTATTCATGGATGTCATGTATGGGGTAGGAAGAATAAGCTTCCGTTTAGGAACCCCTTGAATGTTCACCACTTCTCTTGATGTAAAAACAACCAAGGAGGGTCACGAACTAGGTTTAGGATAATAATAATATAAGCAACCTAACTAAGGAGAAATCATCAAATCATGTGAGGATTGTATGTTTGGACAACCCAAGTTGTTCCATAATCACTCATTTATCAAGGTCTAAGCTTGACATGACTTGTGGGTTAAATACCTTACACAAAACAGAAAATTATAAGGTTTAATCCTCTGATTTCAAGTGTCCCAACCATGTTTTTAAGCTTAACCAACCATAAGAGAGGTTGTAAGCATTAGGACATTGGTGTGAGATGTGTTAGACACAAGTTGGATGAAGTTTAAACAAGTTTGAAAGAGTATGTAACAAAACAGAAAGTTCTTGGACCATTTCAGGGCAATTCCAGGTCTGATTTCTCCAAGGAGAAGTCAAGGAATCAAACCCCATGATTATCCAAGCAAGTAGGAAGAAGAATCAAGTAATTTCGTTAAGAAATGAGCAAGTTATACTTACTTTAGTGCAAGAGTATGAATCTGTCCGAAAATGCAGATTCTTGCTAGAACTTGAGAGTGTTTATGAGAGATTTGAGAGTGTTGAAAGTGTCCAAGTGCTTGGAGGACCTTGGGTACTTATAGGGGAGTGATTAGGGTTGTTTTGGGGGGATAATTAAGGCTAAAACTCGGTTTAAACAAAGAAATCCCGCTCAAAAATGAATTTGGTCGCGACTGCACATGTTTTCTGCAGACCTGAGGTCCATGCGGCCCGCCTAAGATATCAGGGTAAGTCCACGCGGGCCACCCGGGCTTGCTTATTCAAAATAAGGTTTCAAAAGTTACAATTTAGTCCCCAGACTTGTTTATTTTCATGATTTTAGGTCTTTTAAGGACTATAGATGCCACAAAAACATAGTTTAAGATAAATCCAAGGATGAGGAATACAAACCAAGTATAATTAAGCGTATGAGTATCATAATCAAGTGTCGTTCACGTTCAAAGCATGTTTTAGGCATAAGTTTAGGTTAATTACAAGTTTAGCATGTAGTTTCCAAGAATAATGATTAAACATCAATTGATTCACCAATTCGAACATATGAGCATATATGAAGTGTGTATAACATACTTGTAACAAAATACGAGTTTCATTAATGATCCAAGTCTCGGTTTTACAACGATTACAACGAAAAGACGAATTACAAGAATACAAAGTTTTCCAAAAATAGAAATACGAAAAAAACCTTCTATAAATAGAAAGTACAAAAGAGCCGGGCGTTACACGAGCCCACACCCATGGGGACCAGGGTGGCCATAGGATGACTATGTCTTCCAGCCGGAGGCCCGGTACAAATTTGCTAGGTTTAAGTCTTCATGCACCATTTCACACATACCATTGGCTTTGCAACCCATTGGTGATCTGTTTTCCTTATTGCTACATACCAGGGACTTTCATACATACAGACATACTTTAAAGGTTTACTCATACAAATACACATGAACTCGCTTAACTTTTGTTGATGTTTTTCAAACTACATGTATTTTAGGGAACTAGTGGATCTGGCAAGGGTATGCATGTGTCTTCAAGCTGCGTCGTGAATAAGAGATGTTATCCATGGTTGTCGAGTTTAGGGGGTGTATCCTATTCCTGGACGGGATAGATATTTCTAAACTCAGGATTTATTTAAAGTCTTTTGTGGAGTCTTTATGAACTCAGTTACACATGTTATGGTTTGTAACTTAAATTTGGTGTCGATGTTTTCAGACAAGTAATGTTGTGGTATTTTCCAAACTTAATTAATGGATGAACATCTCATGTTTTTATCATATAGCGTTGTTATGATTGAATGCTATGGTATTAAGAAGTCACACCAATAACCACGCTTCCGCAAAAGTCAGGGTGTGACATTTTGGTATATCTTTTACCATTTGACAAGTCCGTCGCAACACATTTATTTTTCCCCGTTCAACTTAATTAATCTTTTCTACGTTTTACATTTCAGTCTAATTCTTCGCATTAACACACCGCAACGGGCATGCGCGGTTCAACAATTTTACGTCTGCTTTTCGTTCGGTGTTATTTTTTCCTTTTTTATTTATTTTATTTTTACGAACTTTTCCAACGTTGGGGTCGCTGACAGTGGTGTGGCACTGGTGCTATTTGGCATGGTTTTACGAACGTTTTTAACCTATTAAGTTTTTCACTAATATTTTGTTTCGAATTTACCCCTATATACTTCCTTTACTTACAAAACTATTCTTTACGTGCATATTTTTATTTACGTGTCGGTATAAATATGATTTGCTCTACGTTTCAACATAAACTTTTTCTAGAAAACGAGTCAAATCAAATATAATTCGTTTTCATTAAAAAAAATATTTTTACGTGCATATTTTTATGTACTAAAAATTTGAGTTGTTCTACATTTCGATTTGGGAGATGAGTCAGGACACATATAATATGTATCCATGCGTATTTTATGTATGTTTCGTAATTTTATTTCGAACCGTGTGGAGTCAAATTGTAGTTTCTTTTCTATGTATGAGTCGGATCACATATAAATTCGATTTACTTTACGTTTGATCAAATCGCAATTCTTATATAGGTTATATCGAGTTCAATTGAATACGTCAAAACACGTGTTTTCATATGGTTAACGCATCACACGACGTTTGGACTAATCCATTCGATGTTTGCAATGTTCTCGCGCCGCAACGCGCGCGGTCCTTCTACTAGTTATTTTTTATTTATATAATTATATTACTAGAAAGTGCCCGCGCAATGCAGCGGAAAAAACAGACACTGTCAGAGTGTGTATTGTTTGGTTGGTTCGGCTATTATCCTCAAACGAAGCCAAAATCGAAGATATCGGTTAGTCTATTTTATCAACCAATTGTTTTCGGTTAATCAATTCGGTTAGATTAACGATTTTTGGTTTGGTTCATTTAATTTTGATTCGATTTTGTTTGTTTCGGTTAATGATTTAGTTATTTTTCACTCTTAGACACTATTAGTCAAGTAACATATCAGTTTTTTTAATTAATAAAACGATGGCAATACTATACTCAAATTAAATATAATAAAATGCTCGTTTTAAGCTGCATTTTTCTAAAAGAAAATATTAATGTACATAATTTAATTATGATCGTTTATAAACATAGGAGTAATTAATTTTTTTATAAGGGAATAAAATATAACTAATAATTAATTAATCAAAGTTTGGTAAAAGATAAAAGATTCAAGTGTAATAAAGATGGTGGTTTTAAATATAATTAATGTTTGAGAGACTAATTTACCCTCATTTTAGAGTTGTAGTTCATGCAATAAACTAAAAGAAGTTCTTAACTTTTATGTATGTTAAAATAATCTTCCATTAGGCTACATGGTGTGGTATAAAGCCTCTAGGGGCTTTATCACGCCACCTAACCGTCACGTCACACAGGGGGATTTAAAGCCCCTTTCTTTAACTTGCATTCAATGGCTTAAATCCCCCATCATCATTACCTAATTATTATTTTTTATTTATATATATATTTTTAATTTATATGCCAATTTTTATAACTACAAAATATATAAAAAAAACATAATTTTGGTTGTTGGGAAACATTGTTCGATAACAGTCTTCTTGCTCATTGTTGGGATTGTTTGGTGCACTTTGCCAAAATGGATGGTTGGGATCCCACACGTTTTGGTTGTTGGGAAACATTATGTGATTATGAAAAAAAGTGTAGAGATTTTGGATAAAGAGTAGAGGAAGAAGAGATGAAAATTATAGAAAAAGGGTAGAGTATTTATAGGTAAATTATAAATTTTAATTTTTTTTTAAATCAACCGTTGATCAACACTAAAGTTGACCAACCTCACCCTCGATCTCCTCAACGTTGCTTGTTAGCACGAAGGCGGAAGGGTCATAGCGCCCCCCTCTTAACTACGGTGGAATGGTGGCTGGCGCCTCGGGGCGCTATAAATGGTGAGGTGGCGGGGTGGCGTTAAGCCACACCCTGTGGCCTTATGCATTATGTATAGTATAGATATAGATTAGGCCTATGCCATATGTTAATGGGGTGTTGCACGGGAGACGTTGGTGCCACGTATGCCGCTTCAGGGCGCAGACACCGTTACAGGCAGGGCGCTGACGTTTGTCAGCAATAAGAAAACGAATGAATGATGGGGCTTCATTGGAAGGAGGGGGCATGGAACCATAACAAGGGCGTTGGGGCATGGTGGTTGCTTAGGTTGCGTCTACGTGATAACAAAAAAAAAATCTCAATGAATCCCTAACGAATGTTCTCCATAACACATGCTCTTCGTTAATCTCACCGGTTTTGAATAATTGTCTTAATATTATTTTAAAAAATGCATTATAGTTATTACTCTAACATTATTTGTGGGTTTATGTCGATTTATGTTGATCTCACAAGAAAACCATGTTCTTTAAAGTGGATCTTGAAAAGGGTTTAAATTGGAGATTTTTCGTTTATATAATAGAACAAAGAGGCTTTTCAATTAAATAGACAATATCATAATCAAGTTTTTGTCTCATTGAAAGAATCTTAATATGTTTCTATTTGGTGTCGAGGTTTACAAGTTGGCTACCAAAAAAGAAGAGAATTTGAAGTTGGGCTGGAGATAAGAGAAATTAATAGCATGGCAAGGATTCTTCAATATCAAGCGACCTTGTTTCCCCTTACATATCTAGGGCTTCTAGTTGGGGCCAATATGAACGTCGCAAAATATTGAAAGTGGTTGTGAAAAATATTAAGATAAATCGTCAATTCAGAAGTTTAGAACACTCTCGTTTGGGGAAGAATTACATTGTTAAAAACGGTTTTGGGGTGTATACCACTTTATTATTTATTAATTCTTTTCAAAGCCTCGGAAAAAAAATGCATGAACTAGAAGGGATTCGAAGGATACTTATGTGGGGCGAGTATAAAATTTGTTGAATATGTTGGGATAAAATCTTAGTGTCGAAAGAGCTTGACGGGTTGGGCATAGGAAGTCCGAGAGATGCAATATAACCTTACTTGTGAAACGGTGGTAGAGGTATAAAAACGATTCATCCACTTAAGGGTCAAAGTTATTTCCTTTTTACACTCTAGCAATCAAAGATTCAAACAAATTCCTTGATGGCGACAATAAGCACCATTCTTCGTTCTCAAATATGATTTAGAAAGACGATTCAAAACTCGATAGTGTATCTTAGTTGTATTTTACAACATCCATAATACAAAATTTTTAATAAGAATGTACCTTTTTTAGGATATGATTTTGTTTAACATGTTTTCATGTACATTTGGATTTCAAGGTGCTTTATTATGATGACCACAAGCAACAAAACTGGCACACAATATGGATGATTGTGAATGTAGTATTTCAGAGAAATCATATTCAAAAAAAATAAATTGACACAATAACATCACTTTCTTTTAAAACTTATCAATTGAGCATCATGGAACAATTACCTAAAATTTTATGGTGTTTTATGGAGATCTCAATGATCAAAGCATATGTTTTGCTTCGCTTAGTATAATCTCCATACCACTCACCTAAAAGTTTCTTTCTCTAAATTGTCAGCTTAGCAAATGATTATTGATTTATCATTCAGAGCCTTCTTTCATGCCTATTTTATATATATAGATCATCAATAGTAATTTTAAATTTAAAAAAATATATAATTTTTTTAATATTTTATTATATCAATATATTATTTTTAATATTTACTTTTAACTTTTAACATATTTTTATTTTTTCCTATTTACTTTTAGATTTTAACGTATTTTCATTTTTTTCCTTTTTCTAAAACCATATTCCCATTATCATTTATTTTTGTTTTTAATAATTCTTTTTTCTTTTTTTAAATCATCTTTACTTTATCAATTAATTTGATATTTCTTTAATAACTTATATTCGTTAATTTTTTTTCTAAAAATTAAGTATGTAGTTGTACTTAATTTTTACCCCCGATCAGTATAAGTTCTATTAAAAAAGAATTTATATTTGATAATAAAAATATTTATTTGGTATCGTAAAATGATACAATGATAAACTAAACCAATTATAACAGTTTGGCTTTCTAAACATGTTACATTTTCAAATAACGTTTGTTTTACATTATCATTTGCTCTGTTTCGCCGCAAAGGGCGACGGAAAAAAACCTAGTTTTCTTTATTAGGTTTGAGTTATTCATTGTGTCTTTTGTGGAAATAACTTGTTTCTTGTTTAGGGTAAAGACTATCAAAACTTTTTTTCTTCATGTCTCTTTACTTTTTCGGGTTTCATAATATTTTAGTCTTATTTAAGGTTGAAACATAAAACATGATTATTTATTCAAATTTAAAGACCAAAAGAATATATTTTTTAATTTAAATAATTAAAAATGACCATTTTTGCACTTCAAGAGATAAAAAATGACTACTTTCTAAACCAAAAGAAAATGAATTTTATTTTTTTAAACTAAAGTCAAGTCATTTCGATATAATCAACCTAAGCAATAGGTATAAAAAACGTTATGACTTGCGGGTTGCCACATCATTATGGTGACCAAATAAATACATAAAATTGGAATAGTGAATCAAACTTGAGTTTAAAAAAATGAGTAATTTTAGTGAACACCGAAACATAGTAGAAATTTGGCCACTATTCTACAAAGTTTAGGACGTGCTTATTAGGTCCCGGCAGGGTGGCTTACACCCTAATTATTGTGTTATATGAATGCGATATAATTTTGACCGCCTTCATGCATATTTGACACCTACCCAATTAACTTTTATTTTTTTTAACAACAAATTTTAAACACTGACGACCACTGGAGTATCATCGTGCCACCAGCGGAACCACCCGATCATATCCATCTCCACTAGGCATAATGCTTATACACCAATTAAGGGAGGAAACCAAATAAATATGGAAAAAAACCTCATTGTCGGAATGTAACTTAGTACCTATTGGTTCAAAGTCTTATCCCACCCCTAAAATGCCCCTAGGATATAAAGCCATGGGCAATTAACTTTTAAATTTACATAATTATACTTATTACTATTACGAAACAAATAAACAAAATATAATTAAACAAATAATTTAAAACGTGTCATAAATCTAAACTTTTAAAATTGGGCTTTAACCTTACCCAATTTAAACTCACTTTAATTTATATAAGCCCATTAAATGAGTCAATTGTATTACCCTAAGCCTCTCCTACCTATGAATGAAGTTCAGAAGTTAAGTAAGAGACAGCCTTAAAAAAACTAAAAGTGGTCGATTCCCTCGATTAACATATTGTGTACGTGAAGCTCTCGTCTCACACCTTGCCTTTTAGGATCTAAGCACCCTGGGGCGCAGGGGCGGATCTACCATAGAGGTAGGGGTAACCGGGGTTACCCCTTGGTCGGAAAAAATTTGGAAAAATTAGTGTAAATTTTGGAAAAATTTGACGTTTTTTCGATTTCGTTATGGCTTATTTATATAAGGTTACCCCTTGGTCGGAATCCTAGATCCAAAGGTTACCCCTTGGTCGGAATCCTAGATCCGCCACTGCTGGGGCGCATCACGTCTTTTAAAACCAATATTATATATTTGAAATTTAATTTGGTGTTTTTTACTATATGATCAGGTCCGAAAAAAACATCTAAAACTTAGCGACAGACTGACTGCGAAAATTTATAATTTCATAAAAAGGTTTTTGAATATACCATGTAAATAAATATGTGTTAATACTTTACTTGTTTGACCTTCTTATCAAACACATAAAGGGGTAGGGGTGGTTATCACTTATACAAATTCCATCACTCATAACATCCAATCAAGTTACGCCATGTCATCAACCATTATTCCATCACTCACAACTTTTTTTAGTGGAAATGCCCATCACTCACCACCACACCCAACAATTTCCCCCCAACCAACAATTTCCCTCACAACACTCAAATCATCACGCGTCAAAAATAGCACGCGTTATAAAAATGGCAGCGTGAAAAATGGAGGTGGCGGTGGTGTTTTGTGATTTTCCACGCGTTGAAAAGTTCCATCACGTACAAATATGCCACCGCCCCGGGTGGCCTAATTGTGATAAATCAATCAAAAGAATTGGGACCCCGGATGAAATTCCAATCACTTTGGATGGTGGAATGCAACTGCATTTTTGTACCTTCAGAAAATGACACCCCTTTGGTCAACTTCCTTCTTATCCCCATGTCACATGATACATAAAACTTAGGGGTTGTTTGGTAGCCTCTTAATGACCATTCAGATGCTACTTCTTAATGGTTTAAAACCTCTGAATGAATAAGAGGTAACCTCAAGTCTGAATGGTTAAGAGGTAACCTCTGAATGGTAAATCATCACATGTCACATTCTTCTACCTTCTCATTGGTAAAATTCTTAATGGTTCCATTAAGAGGTAGCCTCTTAATGACTATTCAGAGGCTACCAAACAGCCCCTTAAATGAAAACAATCGATTACCAACTTCTCTAAAGGGGTAGAGTAGTCATTACATTCAACTAAATTCAAGAAATCATGGATAACAAAAGCTTTTTTCAATCCTTAAAATAGTTATTAGTTATGATGCAATTTGTTACCCGTATCTGTCACTTTATTGTAATCGTCATGTTTTATATTTCAAATTCACAAACCCAAAAATCGTTAGATTTCAAAATGGTGAAGAACAACATTCTATTGTCATTATGATCAAATCTACAATTAAATACATCTATTAATCACTTGTACCATATTGATAAATTCATTTTTTTTATATTCTATCAATCCATAGTATATTGTGTTTTGTTCAATCACATCAAAAAAGGTTTATAAAACATGAAAGGTAATGCCTTTAAATACCTTGGGAGGGGGAGGTCTTGGGTTCGAGTCCCACAGACAACAAGAGTAAAGAAATTTGTCGTTCGAAAAAAAAACAAGAAAGGTACAATTATGTAAGTAGCTACATTCAATTCAATCCGGTTTAATACGCTACGACTTGATAAAGAAACGTACTCGTGTCATTATCAACAAATCTGCTATTAAGTTCATTTATTAATCAACTATACCACAATTATTATATCTAAAAGTAGAAACTTAACATGTTAGGGTTTCAAAGGTTGGCCTATTTGAGTGAACACATGGTCCTTAGTTGGAAGGTACAACCTATTGAGGACCATAAAAACACTTGGTTCTCAAGCCTCAGTGACCTACCAAAACCATAGGTGATTTAAAAGTCCATCCAATCATGGGCATTGTTGTTCATCTTTTTCTGACACGCTTTTAAAAACACTTTTAAAATTATCGCAAGACTTTGACAAATTCTCGACCATCTTATCCTCACATTAGGTGATCTATATATTGACAAATTAGACCAGAAGGTATGGGGCTCGTCCCCAGCCTCATCCTCCCGCCGCCACCCCAAAATCTCCACCCCCCAGCCCCGTCGCCGTCCCAGCTTCGTCAAAATCGTCCGTTCACAACCGATCTCGCCGGGCCTCATCCCCTCACACACACCTATACATACACACATACATATATATAAAGGGGTTCATCTCCCACCCCCTAGGTCCATCCCCTTCAAGCCCCTCCTACGTGGCGCCGACGTGGCTGCCCATCCCCTTGGGGATGAGGCTCTCCATACCCACTAGCCTTATAAGCGGTTTACGCGTCATTTGGGATGTTATTGCTCAAATAAAATTATTAGCGATGTCATATATTAGCGGTATCATCTAAATTTGTTTTGATCGCTCTTTGTAGTCATCATGTTTTGGATGTAAGCATGATGTTTTGGGTTGTTTTAGCAAGAAAAACATCAAAGATAATAATTTAAGACACAATGCAATGGATTCTAATCTTAAAACTTAAACACCATGCCAAAGACGTTAAATAGTGTGTTTTAAGTGTTAATTGGTGTGTTTTAGTCGTGTCTTAAATTTCATGCCTAGAATTCATTGTATTGTGTCTTAAATTGTTATGTTTATTATTTTTCTTAACAAAACAACCCAAAACATCATGGCTAAGTCCAAAACATGATACCTACATGTCAATTCTTATGTCTTCTCACACTTCTCACGAAAAATGTCTTTTTTACAGGAACCTTGCCCACCTTGATATTACAATATGCATACAATACCCATTATTGTTCATTTCTCTAAATCAATCAAACCATCATCCTTAGTGATTCCTAAGCAAAATACCAAATGCCACCTTATTTTTCGGTTATCAAATGCAATGCTTTTTTCTATATAAAAGAAAATTTAATGAACGAATATATGTTTTAATACATCAGCAACTATGTGTGTACCTAGTTTAAACCACATCATCACAAATTGGTTGGCTAAGACATAAGAGTGAGTCGAAATTCATCAACTTAGCCAACAATTAAAATTTTATGACCAATATCGATTTGCAACGATAAAACGGCCATGCATTGAAAACAATATTATACTCATTTTAAAGACCAATAATAATCCTAATTATAAGGTACAATCTTTTAGAAAAAAATAATAGAATTATATAAACGCTAGTTATGTTTAAATGAAAAGGTAGAGTCCCCAACTCCCAAGGGACATGGTGTGGTGGTAAGACGCGTTTCCTCTCTAAGGCTACACGGTATGGGGGACGTCCCCACACCGTCGCGGTCCGGCGCCGCACCAAACACCGTGCCGCCCCCGGTTCGTCGCGTCTTCCCCGTCCGAATATCGCCGTTGGCGACGTTCCAAAATTGTGGGCCCATTCCGAATTTGAACGTTGAAAACAAACAAAATTAAATACTTTTTCAACGGCTATTTTTTTAATTCCCCCCATTTCACTTCCATTTTTATAAATATTCACCCCTTTTACTCATTTTTTCACAACTTTTCACCAACTACAATCTCACATCTCTCTCACATTTTATAACCATCTTCCCTTTTTATAAAAAACTCATCTATTTTTTTACCCGCTACCACCCCATCTAAAAAATTATCATGGCTTCACCCATGTCTTCCATTTCTTCAATTTCTTCTATGTCTTCATCGGCTTCGTCTGCGTGGTATTCATCATCTTCGGAAGAGGATGATATTATGCACAACATGATTATGAACGCGGCTCAAGTCTTCATGGCGGCTGATCAAGGGTCGTCCCAACGGCTAACTAGACGAGCAAAATATAACCGAGACCAAGAAGGTATTTTACTTTTTTTTTCCTTATGTTTTATATAGATTTGAAAATGTATTTTATAATTAATTTCATTTATGTTTCGTTTTAAATTTATAGCCGGCCACGCTAAACTACTAGCCGATTATTTTGCCGACGAACCCGTGTACCCAGCCGAGATTTTCCGACGTCGGTTCCGCATGAGTCGTCCACTGTTTTTACGTATTGCAGGAGACATGGCCCAGTCTGATCCGTTTTTTACATTGCGGAACGACGCTAGGGGGCTAAGGGGTTTCAGTAATTTACAAAAATGCACGTCGGCCATTCGCCAACTTGCGTACGGTTACGCACCCGATGCATTAGACGAGTATATTAGGATGTCTGAAAGAACCGCACGTCGATGTTTGCACAAGTTTTGCGAATGGGTTGTCAAATTGTATAGCAAGCGATACCTGCGGAAACCGAACGCAAACGACGTTCAAAAATTATATCAAGCACACGAACAGAGACATGGTTTCCCAGGAATGCTCGGGAGCATTGATTGCATGCACTGGCCGTGGCAGAACTGCCCAGTGCAATGGCAAGGTCAGTATACTAGGGGAGATCATGGACATCCGACTATTATTCTAGAGGCGGTTGCGTCACAGGATCTCTGGATCTGGCATGCTTTTTTTGGTCTACCCGGTTCGCTCAATGACCTTAACATCATATACCAGTCACCGATATTTGAGGATGTAGTGGCGGGTACAGGTCCAGACACAAGCTTTACAGTTTCGGGGGTGGAGTACAGGCGAGGTTACTACCTAGGCGATGGGATATACCCAAAGTACTCGACAATCGTTAAAACTATTCCGCACCCGACAGACGACAAAAGAAAAAAGTTTGCGAAGTTTCAAGAGAGTGCGAGAAAAGATATTGAACGGGCTTTTGGTGTTCTACAAAAAAAATGGCACATCATTGAACATCCAGCACGTTCGCAAACACCAAAGAGGTTACGACACATTATGTACGCTTGTATCATCCTTCATAACAGTTAGTGCGGAACAACAAGATTTGAACATGTTCCAGTTAGTGCGGAACAACAAGATTTGAACATGTTCGCTCTACGTAACGAGTACACACATCATAACCTACAAGCGGACTTGGTGGAGTACATTTGGAACAACGCTCAAAACGAACCCGACCACGACATGGAAGACGAAGACTAGTTGCTTCTTTTAATATATTAGGATATTTTTAAGTTTTTTTTTAAGTTTATTTCTTTTTAAGTTTATGTTTTTTTAATTTTTTTTTTTTTAAGTTTATGTAATGTTTTTTAATATTAATGAAAATATTTTGTTACTTTATTTGTTAAATGTTAAAAAAAGTTGAAGATTAAAAAAAATAAAAAAACATAAAAGTGGTGGAGGATGATGACTAGGACCAACTTACCATGCCCTCTAGTTTTGGAGGATGGACCATTCTTGGGAGGATGATGACGTGGCGCCTACGTGGCGGATCATCCTCAAGGATGGTCCATCAACCATACCCACTAGCCTAAGACCATGTGTAGTGGTAATGTCGCTACACTTGGGCGTTTTGCGCCATGTGGCAGCACAATCAGCAATTGGGCATTATGCGTCGTTTTTCTAAAATGAGTGTAGTGGGATGTGGACATTGTGGGGCATTATGTTAAAAAGGAGTGTAAATAAAATTAAATAAAAAAACATCAAAAATACTTTGTTGGACAAACCCATAAGGCTGCATGTGATTGGTCAAATCCATTCCTTATTCGGCGTTGATTTAAGAACGTTTGTGGCCAAATTTTGTAAAACAACGCCCTTGGGGGCGGAGAACTTGGCGTTGATGGGCGTTTTAGGGGCAAAAAAACGCCCTAAAACTTTACCACTATGGGTGGTCTAACCTAGAGGTGAAGAGTTCAAATCCTGGAAAGTGCATATATTCGTTGTTCAAATCCTGGAAAATGCATATGTTCGTGGTAAACATAAGTAGATTAGAAGTATGTTAGTTTGCGGTTCAATACGACAACAATGATAAGGTAGAACCAATGTACACGTGTCACATTATAAATGGTTGAATTGCATAGAACATAGTTCGTACGCCACGCGGCATGTCATCCATTGTTTTTTGAGTAAATTACAAGTTTTGTCCTTTATGTATGTCCAAAATTGCAGGCGCTGCCCTTTGTCTTTAAAATTGATGAGTTTTGTCCTTAATGTATGCAAATCTTGCACGTTATGTCCTTTAGGCCAAACCCAGTTATATTTTTTGGCTAAAACTGATCATGTGCAAGGCACATGAGGGCATTTTTGACATTTCGTTTTTTTAGGGAAATACCCATCATCTTCAAGGGTTTGGCCTAGAGGACATAACGTGCAAGATTTGCATACATTAAGGACAAAACTCATCAATTTTAAAGACAAAGGGCAGCACCGGCAATTTTGGACATACATAAAGGACAAAACTTGTAATTTACTCTTGTTTTTTTTTTTTTTCCAAAATATTAAAGAAAAGTCAAAAGACTATTCTTGCAAAGTTATTTGATCGAACGGCTACTTTTGTGATTTTTCGATCATTATTTATAAAACAAAATTAATATGATACATTCAAACCATAACCACCACCTTACTTTATTAGTCGACCCATCATCACCCACACCCTACACAACCACCGTTATCCGCTCACACACCCACCTTCACACCATCACTTTTCTCTTGATTAAGTATGCGATAAATCGATAACTAAAACCTAGCAACCCACATATCCAATTATCCATACAATCCAACTTCAACCCAAATACTTCTTCAAATCTTGCTTAACATATAATATTAAACCCTGAGTCCTAAACGAACCACAAAAATTGTAACACACGATCTTAGGGATACACCACCATACTTGAATATTTAACACGCCGTCTTAAGGATACACCACCATATAAGTGTGAACAATTGATAAGGTTTCTCAAGGTTGTTACTTTTGAGTTTATTTTTTCTAACAAATTTCATGAGAAATATAGGAACTTTTATCGAAATCTGGTAAAAGGTAATACTTATAAAAATACAAAATAAAAAACTATAAAAACTAGTGGTTGTTATAAAACTAGTTAGATGCCCCGCCCGCGTTGCGGGGCGGTGGCCGAATAATGAGTGAGTGTTAGGCAGCAGCTCATTGACACGAAAAACAATTAAATCGAGTCAACCAATTAAAACAAAACACTTTTATATTTTTGATAAAAAAGCTAAAACAATGGCAACATTGTAATTTTTAACTGAGGGAAAGTTGTATTTTTTGACTGGGGTAAAATCGTAAATTGCCAAAAGCTAAAGTGATGGCAGTACTGTAAATTTGAAGGGGGGGAAATTTTGAAATTTTAATAGGGACAAATTCGTAATTTTGCACCTAGGGTAACAGCGTAATATAAATTTGAACTACGGGCACAATCGTAATTTTAAGCTGGAGGCAAAAGCAAAATTTTATTTTGAACCGAGGGCAAAATCGTAATTTTGAGTTTGGGGCAAAAGCATAATTTTATTTTGAAGGGGAAAAACGTAATTTTCAACTGAGGGCGAAATCGTAATTTTTTTAACGGGGAAAAACAACATTTTTTAACAGAGGGCAAAATCGTAATTTTTAGCTGGGGGAAAAAAACATAATTTTATTTTGAATCGAGGGAGAAATCGAAATTTTGAGGTTGGGACAAAAGCGTAATATTATTTTGAGCTGGGGGGCAAAACCGTCATTTTAAAATGGATATAAAATAATAAACTGGTTGGTCCAATGGGAGAGTGGTAGACGAAATCGTAATTTTGACTTGAGGGCAAAAGCGTAATTTTGAGATGGAGACAAAAGCGTAATTTTAGTTTGAGCTGGGGGCAAAACGGTAATTTTAAACAGAAGCAAAAACGTAATTTTAAATTGAATATAAAACAATATACTTGTTGGTCCAATGGGGGAGTGCCAGGCAGCTGCCTGGCACTATTCCCCTCATTGTGTTTTGTAGTAGTAGGTAATAAGTGAACTGAATAAGAAAACAACATTACTAGACGTGGATTCAATTATTAATGAATCCATGAGCATGTGGGTATATTCTAACCTTTGACTAAAGAAATAGATAGTGGCGACGACTGTCATAAATGTTTTTAAGCTCCAAGCTTAGTTAATATAGTTGTTAAATAATTTATAATATCAAATTCTCGGGTTTTCTAATCAACACAACATTTTATCATTATTTTTCAAGAAAGAAAAAAAAAACGGATAAAAAATAATCGTCAATGGTTGTAAGTTGTCATCGATATAAAGCAAAGGAATGACAATTAGAGGTTTAAATTTCAAAAGTTGACAATCGAATAAAAACTTTGTCCTCTATAAGGGTTTTATCAATGGGGCTTTTTTCATGATGAATCCGGACCACGTGAACTTAGTCAATCTTAAAAGTCGAAAATCCAGTTTATCGTCTTTTTATTTGGTTAAAAAAACCCATTTTTGTTTGCAATTTTTTTGTTAGAGCATCAATAACATGGGAGGTCACGAACACCTATGTCAATTTGCCGCTTCCATGCCCTCACAAACAATAACTTCTCTGTCTGTCCTCATGAAACAACTTCTTTGTCCGCCCTCATGTTTCGGAACATCTTTCTCTCACCACCCTTCTTAGAACCATGGTGTTCCTCTCCCGTAAATTGTACTTGTCACGTATCATGCGACTTCTCACTTATTCTCCTCTTTCTTCCACTTCTGTAGTTTGTGAAGCTCAAAAATCTCGACGGAAGATATTCATACTTTTGCTCTAAGTATTATAGGTATTTAAAAGATAACAAAATATCAAACTATTTACCAAATAAAAATGTATTTATGAAACGAATAGTATGTATTATTGATTTGTTGATGCAAGAAAAAGAAAAGAAAAAAGAATATGATTTAGTATGGAATGATACTTTGCTTTACAATCAAGTGTCTACTATTAAAAACAGAATTTGGCTGTATGCTTTACAAAAGTTTTTGGAAGTTGTAGCATGAATGATTATACAACCTATGTTGACCACAATTTTTGAGTAATTCCATAAAGAAAATGGCAAAAACGTAATTTTTTAGTGTTAGATGTGGGAAGGGTTTTCGAACTATGGCTTCTTTAGCATTGCTCTCCATTTCTTGGATCATCAATTTACTAGCTTTATTAAGTAAGTTTTATGTTAATTTCCGAAGCTAGAAAATCGTGATAATCAAATAATGTGTATAATCGACTTACGTATCATACTTAAAGCAAAATATATAAGCGTTTACTGATTTTGTATATTTTTATGTGGAATGATTTTATAATGAACTTGTCTAAGATAAATTTAAATATATTATCTTTTTATTTATGATCTATTTTTCTTATAATTTTTTTTAAACTTTGCCCTTCTTAACATAGTTAAGGTTGTAACTAAAATATTAAAGAAAAAATTGCATTAACTATGTTATATGATTGATTCTAATAACTTGGATGAATATTGGTATATTTTTTAGTTAGATATTTTAAGGTTGTACCTAGATATATTCATAGGAACTTTTTGCTAATGTATAAAAAGAATCCATAAAATTAAACATCAATAAGGACTTGTATGTTATCATTTTTAAGGTTGTACCTAGATATATTAGAAGTTGTATATTATCTTATCATTTTTATTTTTATTATGTAACATAAGAAAACTGAAGACAATAAAGCTGGATTGTAGCTAGCTTTTACAGAACCTTAAAACTGCAAAACAAATACCAATCATATCTATGTATGTATATGTGTGCATGTATATATGTATGTATATGCATACATGTATGTGTATACATGGATGAATACATCATGCTACCGTATGTACACTTTTAGTTGTTAACTTAAAATTGATTTTATACTAAACTAATTATACACTAAAAGACAATAAGTAAATACACAAATAAAAACCTACTGTAGCTAATGCTCCTTCAATTGTTACATGGTCCTAATATTAACACATGGGAAAACTTATTTACACATGGTGTATACGGGCCGTATACTGTTATACGGCCCGTATATAATAAAAACAACTTGACAAAGTCTGCGCCAGACTTTGTCAAGTTGTTTTTATTATATACGGGCCGTATAACAGTATACGGCCCGTATACACCATGTGTAAATAAGTTTGCCTGGTCGTATACAATGTATACGAACGTGTATACGACTCGTATACTGTTATACGGCCCGTATGGAACAAAATTTTGATTTTTCAAATATTTTAGAGTGGTGAGGTGCTCAAAACTTTCTAAAAGTAGAAAAAAATAAAACATCAACAAGTAACAAAGATTGAAGAACAAGAAAACGTGTCGTATGATGTAATAAAACGGAAGCTATCAACGCGGGATTACGGGCATGGTGTTATTCTTTATTTAATATTTATAGAATAAAAGGAAGGGTGAGGCATTTGATGAGAGTTGTAAGGAGTCTGAATAAAACGGAAGCTATCAACGCGGGATTACGGACATGCGTTTAATTCCCAACATATTTGTTTCGTCACGTACATTTCGTAAGAAACTTTTCGTGCACTGAACCTTCACCTCCAATCATTTCCTGGTCAAATCACACACTATAAAAGTTTAAACTTATCGTGTGTTGTAGTTTGGAAAGATGACCGAATAGAGATCTGAATAACAAACTGTGGAGAACTTGTTTGCGTTATCCACCAACAATCCGTTCATTATCTGTTGTTGTCTAAAACATAGGATGATTTCTCTATTACAGCACTCTTCTGAAAGACAAGAATACAACGTTCATGTATCACAAGGAATGACCGAGTTTGGAAACCGGACGGAATCCACGAAGAAACTGTTGGAATTTGTGGATTTCGGTTGGTTTAGAAACTTAACAAGAGAAGCAACTAAAAAAAGGAAAGAAATAAATTTTTTTACCATTTTTTACCATATGTATACGGGCCGTATACCGTTTATACGGCCGTATACTCTCGGTAAAAAACAAATTTACTGATCGTATACAATGTATACGATGATTGTATACGGGCCGTATATTCTGATACGGCTCGTATACTATGGTAAAAAATGGTAAAAAAATGGTTTATTCACTTTAATCTATTAGAACGATCCTTGTATTGAGAACCTGATTCTGGTTTAAACAATGGAATTTGTGAATCAACAGAAATAACTGAAAATAACTTGCCATTCTCTTGCACCTGTATACGTTGCAAGGTATAGAATGTTTGTAGTATTCTTGGTTCAATACAAACTCTTCTGAAAGACAAGAATACAACGTTCATGTATCACAAGATAATGGTTTCTCAACAAATGAAGTATTATCTGACATCATCTGTTCATCATTGTTCTTGAAGATGAAGATGAAGAAACGAGAGTTTGTTTTGAGAAATTAACAAGGTAAACCTGAATTTTAGATTTTTAGACACTTACTTGAACATGAGTCTGAGTCCATTGTGGTTCGTGAATGCTTCGATTTCAACAAATCTTTCAAGGTCTTAAGTGATGGACAACTGGTTAAAAGATGAAGAAGAGTTTGTGTAGAGATCTTTACGTACAAATTTGCATCATCCTTACGGTTACAAATGAAGCGTTGGGATTCAAGGGTTTATGAGTAAAATAATTGTGGATTTCGGTTGGGTCAGATCTCGCAAGTTGTCATTTTCAAGTTTGCACATTTTGTGAAAATACCAATGTTGTCATTTTCAAGTGTGAGATTAGCCAAACGAGGATGAAAGATATTCAAACCATCTGATCCCGTTGTTGCAAACTCCTTTAATGTGAGATTCTTCAAGTTTGCACATTTTGAGAAAATACCAATGTGTTTGTCAGCTTCGTCAATACACAACTTAACAAGATAAGCAACTAAAAAGTTAACATTCTGATTCAGATTCAGAAAGCAGATGTTTAGTAGTGTTTGAGACAATTGATTTCTCTTGCGGTTACCAGGCTAATCATCTCCGTCTACGTTTGGTTTCCTCAACTACAGTAACAGTATACGGTAACAAACTGAACCACAACCTATTACAGCACTGTATGAACCTGCGTTTTGAAAATAGGCTTTGTTCTTCGTTTATTGGATCGTTCTAATAGATTAAAGAGGTTTTTACCATTTTTTACCATATGTATACGAGTCGTATACGGTTTATACGGCCGTATACCATTGGTAAAAAATATTTTTACCGATCGTATACAATGTATACGATGGTTGTATACGGGCCGTATATTATTATACGGCTCGTATACTATGGGTAAAAAATGGTAAAAAAGGGGTTATTCTCTTTAATCTATTAGAACGATCCTTGTCGTGATGATTCGAAACATTCACGAACCACAATGGACTCAGACTCATACTACTAGCAGTAGAACCCGACACGTCTTCTGTGATGATTCGAAACATTCACGAACCACAATGGACTCAGACTCATACTACTAGCAGTAGAACCCGACACGTCTTCTGTGATGATTCGAAACATTCACGAACCACAATGGACTCAGACTCATACTACTAGCAGTAGAACCCGACACGTCTTCTGTGATGATTCGAAACATTCCGAATAACTAGCAGAAAAACCCGTACCGGTGATTGTTTATCCATACTATTCTTCATAGCCATATTCCCACTCACAATTTGTTGATATATATCGTCCGTTCAACTTGAGTATTTTTCTAACTTTATGCTTGCATCCACCACAGTGAATATTAACTTTGTGTGAAAGAGTTTGGAAACCGGACGAAATCTATGAAGAAACTGTTGGAATTTGTGGATTTCGGTTGGTTCAGAAACTTAACAAGAGAAGCAACTAAAAAAATACAATTGATTTCTCTTCTGGTTACCAGGCCTATCATCTCCGTCTACGTTTGGTTTCCTCAACGAAGAACCATCAGCCATTATCAGCCCTTTTTTCCTTTGGTTTCTAGTTGATTTTTGAGGGTGAGGGTTTTGAATTGATTCCTGCGCTCAAGTTTCAACTACTGGAGTGAAAATTGGTAAAAAATGGTTTATTCTCTTTAATCTAGTAGAACGATCCTTGTAACCATCAACCGTTCAAGTTGATATAGGAGAGTACTGAACAACCGAGATAACAGCTCCGGTATTTTTCACCAACCCATCTTTGGTAGTGTTTGTTTGAGAACCTGATTCAGATACACAACGGTCTCTTTGCTTCGTCCACTAGAACTATTTGTGTATGCATTCTTTTGGTAGTTAACAACGCTAATTAGAAAAAAATCTAAAAAAATTAATCATATCGATTGCAATAACAGGATGGATGTGACACACATAGATAGATAGATAAAATGTCACAGTTGTCAAGACTGTTTGTCGGGTTTCCAATGCTCACACGTCTTCATGTAACAGAGAATGTTTTAGAAATTGAAGGAAAATGAAAAGATTTGTTGAAATCGAATTTGACAACTATGACAGCTTATTAAAAGTATCGTGTGTTGTAGTTTGGAAAGATGACCGAACAGAGATCTGAATAACAAACTGTGGAGAACTTGTTTGTGTCAGGTTCTTCTGCTAGTTACTCGGAATCGATAAATAACCAACACGAAGATCTCTGCGATCGCTAAGGTTTTCATCAACGGACTGATCGGTAACGTTACTCTACCTGTGCTCCGATTTAAGCGGCATGTTCCGATCAACGTTTATCGACATTGTTAAAGGTGATGAAGAGTTTAGAAACCCTAGAAGGATTGTGTTTTTACAGGAATAAAACGTGATACTTGAAAAAACGCCAATATATACAGCCCGTATATAGTTATACGGCCCGTATACATGTGCTAACATCAAAAACCCACAAAAATAAATCAATTGAGCCGTATACGTTTTACAAATCGTTTACACATGTATACGACTCGTATAACTGTATACGGGTCGTATATAATAAAACAAAAAAAAACATTCTCTGCGCATTTTCCTATTAAAAAACATTCTATACGGGCCGTATAATTGTATACGGCCCGTATACAATAGGGGATGTGAAAATAAGATATAGGGTATGTGGGAATAAGGCACCCCTTGTTATATTAATAAAAAATAATAATTTATCTTGATACATTTAAATGATAGCAATTTGTCAGCCAAACATTTTAGTTTCTTAGACTAAATAAAATTAATAGTATTATTTTTCATTCATTTTGTCATAATCATGATGACAATTATTTTCAGAGTTTTGGAGATGGTACAATAATGAAGATTTGGACAATCTCATACTAGTGTCATGGGAATGAAGATAACTATTAACGCCCTTCAAATTATTTTCAACCTCCGAAAATAATATTTTAAATAGGTGCTCAATACATGTTTTAAGAAAATATGTATTATAAATTCCATCTTAGTCATTAAACGGTTATGGTCCCAAATCTCGCACCAAAGCAGTCGCGAGTGACCATCACCCTTATCAAATACTCCCACCAGCAAGGGCTTGTATGTGTTCGTGCGGGCACGTGCGAACGCGGTCGGGGATTCCAATCGGTCAAGTGATGAGAAGACTTACCTTGTGCATGAAAACGGATGTTTTCGTCACGACAAGGGATGCGGTAACAACAGTAGTTACCGCACATAGCGATGCGGCTCAGCACCGCATCCTAGGCAGATCTTCGTCTAAGCAAAGGACGCGGAAACAACCGCGGTTACCGCACATAGCGATGCGGCACAACACTGCATCCTATCAACAATGCAAGTAGGAGTGTAGGACTGACACCTTGACTCAAGCGTCCAAAACACCAAGTGGCACTGACAGCAGTCACATGTCCAGCCCACATGTATGCAACGCTGGCGAACAGACTGACAGCCACAGCAGGACGTGGCATCACCTCCGTGACTTACGCGCCTGACATACCTGCAAAGGGCTGTGTGTTGTCAGTCTAGCCACTCAATCACCCTCCTTCACTCTTCGGCTATATATACCCATCCCGGACCAGGTTTGACGTATCGCTTATCAACTCTTTCTCACACTTACTACTATCACACACTTTGCTCTCAAGCAAATACTGATTCTCACGCCAGAGAGTGGTAACAAGGAGCACCCCCACCCCATCCTCCTTGTTACGAGTCACGGTGTGTTTCCTTGTGCAGGAGACAGATCAGCGGACGATCCAGCCACCGATCCTCAGAAAGAAGGGATTAACCCTACTTGACGAGACCAGTGAATTAACCTCCCCTGGTTAAACGTTGTTTCATCAGTCATATTAATTTCAGTGAACACCAAAATACTCTAAAACTATAAACCAAGAATTTGACAAACCAGCCAAATTCAGAAAATCCCTGTAAAAAGATACATCTTATAGTTGTAATGTTTTTGTTATTCATTTTAGTGCTTCTGATTTTTTTGTTATCTGTGATCCACCCTATTACTATAATTTATGTAAAGAAAAAATTAAAGACATGTATTTTAGATAGGAATATTGAATTTTAATAATCTCAACTATTCGCTGTTGGCCGCCAACAATCCCAACTTCAAAAATAATCACTGACAGTCATAACTATTGACATATTGGCCACCAATGGACTTTGACTAACAGAACCCTAACGCCATTAGTCTCCGGTCACCAGAAAACAAATTTTGGCCAGTAAAAGGTTTCTAATGGTATAATCTAAGGTTACAAAGAGGTTTGGGACAAGGATTTCCGGCCAAAAAGTTGAGTTTTCAAGCCAAAAATAAGTTTTTTCGGCGAAAAAAAAAAGAGTTTTCCAACGACTTCAATAATTGTGGTTTTTACTAGAAAAAGATTTCTAAAGGTTCATAATAAGGTTATAAAGAGGTTTGGGACGAAAATGTTGAGTTTTCCGGCCAAAAATGAGTTTTCCGACCAAAAACGTTTTTCCAGCGATCGGAGATTAACGGCGTTAGGATTCTGTTAGTCAGGGTCCATTGGAGGCCAATATGTTAATAGTTGAGACTACCAGTAGTTATTTTTGAAGTTGGAACTGTTGACGGCCAACGACGAATAGTTGAGATTATTAAAATCCAATATTCGTTTTAGATACTAATAGAACCAAGTTAAGGAAATGCTAATTAGATGACTAAATTTAGACAATGTATTTAGATTCTTAAATAATTTATAAATTGGAGTAGGTCTGCTTGTAATACATATTTAAAAAATTCTTAATTGACCTCCTAATTTTACAAAATCAGTTGGTAATTTTCATCAAAGTAATACGAATTCAAATTTCACAAAGTGAGCAATTGATGGACTTTAAAGGGTGTATGTTCATCGTTAAAAAACATAACTAATTATAAAAAAACAGTTATCTTATTAGATGTTAAATATAAAATCCAATGAGCTGGTGGTGGTGTGGTAAGGGAGAAAACCTAGTATTTTAAGTGATATAGGTTTGATTCTTGCTCTCCCCATTAGATTTGTGGCACCAGATGATGGAAGACTAGGGGTGATTGATAATTCGATCCTTGAACTGGACGGGTTTTACCTCACCACATAGTCGTTCCTTCGGGCGAGTGTTCACGGGCTTCGCCCCTAGGTGAGGGTTTTCCTAGGTTCGACGGTGAGTGTATCCCGATGTGAGAAATTTCGTCCGTATCCAATTTAAAAGATTCGCTGACTCTTAAAAAAACATTGTTAAATATAAAAAAAGGAATACTATGAATTATTATTATTATTATTATTATTATTATTATTATTATTATTATTATTATTATTATTATTATTATTTCGAATTGGAAATTTGGATCACTGACGGACCATTGAAGTAATATCGTGCCACTGGCGGAACCACCCGATCATATCCATCTCCTCTAGACAATAATGCTTATACACCAATTTAGGAGAAAACTCAATAAATCTGGGAAAAATCCCCCTTGTGAGAATCAAACCTAAGGGTGGGCTGTGTGGTTTGCGGGGACTTCATCGGGGATGGGGAGTCACCGATCGGTGACCACACCTAGTATTTGAGTTATGGTGTTTGAGTAGGAGAGAGGGAAAGAAATCGGTGACTATTCACCAAAGGTGGAGAAGGAGTGATGGAGGAGAGAGAGAGAGGAGAGAAGAACCAGTCAAATTTTTTTATTTTTTAACCTACTCAAACACCCTAGAGTGATTAACCATACCTAGTGATTGTGATGAAACACTGGTTAAATCCGATGGTTAACTAGCTAGATTGTTACTTCCGTGGGTTCAATCTTCTTTCTAACTCGCTGGATGACTAAAGGTCCTGCAAAACAGCAACACTGTTAGCTCGTTAAGAGGGGAATATGGGGGTTTCCCTCTTAACCGGGCTCCGGCGTGAGAATAAGCACTGTTCTGAGGAAATAAAACAGTGTGTGTTAAGAGTAAGAGTGTGAGGAATCGAATGGAATTAACATGAGTGATGAAAGGTCCTATTTATAGCCGGAGGATGAAAGAGGGAGGAGCAACCTTGCCAGCTGCCACAGGGCGCCAGCTGTCCGACCAAGGGGAATATCCTCTTGGTCCCCTCTGCTGTGGTCAGGGTAGTGGTACACGTGGCGCGCCTATATTTGTCCATGCTGGCAACATCGTACTGCCACTGTCGGTCTGCTCCTGGATTTGCTGCAGGCCTACATGGCGCGTGAAGACTGGTGACACGTGTCGTCCTTTCTGTCGGAAGGAGCATCTTAGGTGCCACCTTGACGTCTTCCAGAAGCTTCTGGATTCGCTTGCTGATGTAGGCGCCATGTTGGATGAAAAAATGGTGTGGTCCTTGCCATGTAGGCAAAGAATTGGGACCATACCTCTTCAAGTCCCCCCAGTCCAGTGTGCCTTCTAGTTGAGTTGATCGTCTAGGAGGGATTCTGGACTTATGAAAGTAATGATTATTGGCCTTCTCGAAATATGTTTTTGCTACTTTGCATGGTTGAGCCGAGTAGTCGCATGGTGCGTGCCGTGCATTGGTGATTCTGCAAAAATGAGCCAAGTGGATGCGTGGCACATGGCTTGTTGGTAAGTTTACAAAGTTGAGCCAAATGGACGTGTGGCGCATGGCGTGTTGGTAACTTTGCAAGGTTGAGCCAACTGGACGCGTGGCGCATGGCGTGTTGGTAAGTTTACAAAGTTGAGCCAACTGGACGCGTGGCGCATGGCGTGTTGGTAACTTTGCAAAGTTGAGCCAACTGGTCGCGTGGCGCATGGCGTGTTGGTAAGTTTACAAAGTTGAGCCAACTGGACGCGTGGCGCATGGCGTGTTGGTAACTTTGCAAAGTTGAGCCAACTGGACGCGTGGCGTGTTGGTGTTTTCTTCTGAAAGAAGTTTCCTTTCTTGGGATAAGGACAACTGATTGTGACTGTCTGGCGTCCCTGTCTTGTCGGAGGTGAACAGGCGCCTTTTCAGTGGTGTCAGTTACTTTCCATCCCGGTGTCAGGCATGTGTCGCCCACGCTCCTGAAAAAGGCGGTGACAGTTTCTCTCTCCGCTGACGTGTCCTTCCCCCGTTGGGTGATGTTCTGAGTTCCTGACGACGGCCCACTACCCATCGCATTAAATGCGATGGGTATAAATATATGGCGGTTCTCTCCTTTTTTCTTCACTTTTCAAAATTTGAACAACTGTTTCTCCCCATACCTCTCTATTTTCTTCTTCTTCTAACATCATTCAGATTTCTTCTCTTCATCATCTTGCAATATGTCTTCCGGAGCCAATCCTTTGGTTAAGAAGAGGAAATATAAGGGTAGGAATCCTCCTGGTCCTGATCGAGCGACGATTAGTTGGAAAGAGGAAAAGTTCCACAATTTGGTTAGGGATATGGGTTTTCTTCCGGAATGGGGTGCTCAGTTTCCGACCCCAGGCTCTACCGCCTTGGATACACCTCCAGGATATATCGCGTTGTATGCGGCTTTCTTCCGGGAGGGTAATTTCTGGCTCCCTATGACCAAGTTTACTGCAGATGTCTTGACGAATTATGGGCTCCATATTTCCCAAATCAACGCGATTGGACTTCCTCGTGTTACCCATTTTGAGTTTATCTGCAGGGCCAACCGTGTTGAGCCGACCTTTGAGATGTTCAATGTTTTTTACAGCGTGACCTACACCGGCGGTTTTTATTCTTTTAACTCCCAGACTAGTGGTGTTATCCCTTGTAGTTCCAATCCTCCGAAAAGCCTACATGATTGGAAACATAAATTCTTTTACATTCGCCGTGGTGTTATTCCGGTAGACATGCACTATCGAGCAGAGGGTGAAGGGATCCCTAAGGTAGACGTGACTGTGGATTTTGCTAAGCAAGAGTGGTACAATAAGGTGACGCACAAAGCCACTTCTATTTCTCAACCGGAGGAGAGAGCGTTGGTTGGTGCCGGTATGAGCATGCTGTGGGTGCCAAAGAACCCTTTGGGTGTTCCTGTTTATGGTTATCAAGGCAGACATATGTATTGTTTCTTATTTGTTTGTGTTTTTTCTCTGGTTTTGTTGTGTTCTTTCTCATCCCTTTGTATTTCGCAGTTGGATACAACTTGTTGAACGTTCTTGACCCGAAAGCCGATTGTGCCATGGTTGAAGTTGTTCAGGCGGATGGGAAACCGACATGGTTGGACCAGATCCGCAACCGTTTCTTGCATCCCACTAATGAGAGTTTCGCTGCTTATGCCAATACCATCCTAGGTGAAGATGATGGTGATGAGCATGATGACACTATTGATCCTGCTCGAGAGGAAGTTATTGTTCTCTCGAGTGAGGGTTCTGACAGATCGCATGAAGGCCTAACCCCTCGTTCCCCTCGTGCAGGTTCGGCGCAAGGGGTTATGAACGAGCCTGTGAACGAGCCTGTGGATGAGCCTGTTAATGTTGAGTTTGATGTTGATGCCCCGGTGGAAACTGCTGAGCAGTTAGAAGCCAGGAAGAAAAAGAAAGTAGACAAGTCGGTGGGGAAGGAGAAGAAGGCTGAGGAGACAGTTACCGAAACTCCTCGTAAGCGACCTTCTACTCTCCCTTTCCTGGATTATGTTGTCGTTTCTGATACGCTATCTGGTTTAGGCACAGGGAGCAAGCGTACTGAACGTGATCCGGAGGATGAAGAAACATTGACCGAAATTATGAAGAAAAGAAAAACTCTTGATGCCAAGAAGAAAGAGCTTGATGAGCAAGCTGCTGCTGCTCTTGCATCGAAAAGAGCCAAGCTCCAGAAGGAAGCTCCTCCTGCTCCTTCGGAATCTAAGATTGATATGGGAGTTTTCAGCGCGAAGCGCGGTAATTTGTTGGAGGAGATATTGTAACAACCCGCACTTTTGTGCGTTGTTACTACTCGTTACACTCGTTACGCCTAGCACCGGGCATTCGGATCATAATGTAACTATATCGTATACATCGCTATTCGAAGGATAATCGCATATTTTCGATATACAATATCACTATACTACACTATTATCACACTAACACTCACGGGGGCATTGAGTGAGGACCTAATCTACCCTCCTCAATGGCCGTGATGTGTCGAACGTAAACAATTAACGCTGACAAGGACCCTCGGGTGAGTGCTGTAGCTCCAGTCGTCATGACGATGATGACAATACGAGTAAACGGTACCCCGTCAGTCTTTGTGGCACTACACGAAATAACGTTCACAATGACATCAAGTAAGGACCTATACTACCCTCATTGATGGCCGTGAAACGTCGCTAATAATCGTATACTCGAATCAGAACCGCCTGCTAATTATCGAAACTTTGGATTATGGATACGTAAATACGACCCCTAGTGATATATATATATATATATAATAATAATATAATAATAACAATATATTGATAATATAAACTAATTATGGACGTACACGCTTCGAAAACGGTCAAAACGATCAAAAACGGGAAATTCCAAACGTCAGGATGTCTATCCGGACGGATGGACCATCCGGACGGATGGACATGCGCACGGATGGCCATCCGCACGCATGGGCCATCCGCACGGATAGGCTATCCGGGCCTGATCCCTCTTCTTCTCCTCTTTCGCCTATAAATAGCCTGCCACACCACTATTCAAGTGATGTGACAGCTCCTGTTCAACCACACGCGCACCAAGACCCTTTTCTCTCGATTTCCTCGCGATTCCGGTAAGATTTCAACCTAAAACTTGTACTTCTACAATCTACACTCAATTCTACATCATTCTATCTTTCACAACTCAAATTCTAACTGTGAAATCTACGGATTTGAGGCGTTTTGAGGTGATGTCACCAAGAGTTCTTATGAACTTCAGGTTGGGGTCTCATTTCACTATAAACGACTCAGATCCAGGTGATTTCCACATGTTTTAATGACAAATCTCACCTAAATTTGTGCGATTTCGAGTTAACCATGAAGAACCACCATGAACGGCCAGATCTGATGGAACGGGGTGATTCCCGGCCGTTAGAATGAGTCGGAATTGACGGAACTTCAAGTGTTAGTGCGAAATCACACTACTCTAGTGAAAACGAACGTTTTCTTTCCGTTAAACACTCGAAAAACAGTAGTGTCAGCCCGCACGGACAACAGGCCAGTCCGCACGGACCACAGGTCAGTCCGCACGGATGACACAAGTCCGCACGGATGACATGTCATCCGCACGGATGGGCTGTCATCCGCACGCACCAGTCACCCGTACGGATGGGCTACCATCCGCACGCACCAGTCACCCGTACGGATGGGCTGTCGTCCGCACGCACCAGTCACCCGCACGCACAAGCAAGTCAGTTCGCACGCATCACCTTCATCCGCACGGATCGTCTGTATCCGAACGGATGACATGCCATCCGGACAGATGACTTGTCATCCGGACGGATAACATGTCTAACCGCACAGATGAGGACCAATCAACCAAATGAGTAACTTTTGAAGGTAATCTCGCTTAACCGTATATCGTTTACTCTATTTCTTCAAGGATCATTACAGACAACTCGTAACCGACTCAATCAAGTTGTAATCCCGCTAAATACGCACTGTGAGTATACTTGACCCCTTTTTAATCGAATTTTGGGTGTAACATACGTTTCTAACAAATCAAACTTATCAAACGAAATATTCAATCAATCGAGCTATCACTTGCGAATAACTGTTATGCATAGATATACGTGATGCTAGTTGCATATGTGCTAGGACTTATACTCGCGACGTCCCACCAAGACTAGTATAGTACTATTGCGCCCGACAGGGTCTAGTTATGCCATCGTACATTCGAGCATCGAGGACTTAGTTGGTAGTATCAGTTTTGTGAGTATATATGTCGTGTATTACGTTTATGCATGTGGAAATTCGCAGCACTTTTTAATCTATTATGCTATACTTATCAAACCTGTGTACTCGCCAATACTTTTGTATTGACAAATATTTTAACGTATGTTGCAGGTTAGATCGCAGACCATATCAAATCAAGCTAGGAAGTCTAGAAACTCAACTAAAATCTAGGTTGTCGGATTTGCATTGTTCGAGAGGACAAGAAATCTGTGATAACTTATGTGATTGTATTATTTGTTAGTATGGGATAACGAATGTATTAAATATTATCCCAATATAGTTGTTATGGATACTCTTGAGCAATCTGATTCGCCTAGTGCCGCGCCCCGATGATTCCGCCATCGGATGGGGTGTGACAGATTGGTATCAGAGCCATAACTATAGGGAATTAGGTCAGACTCGACCTAGTCCGGGTCGACGTCTTAGAAATTGACCTAGTCTATAGTCTAAGTACCAACAGGCCGACTCATACGAACCCAGTGGGGTTTGTATTGGGCTTACTTGATACTCTCGATCGAAATTGCTAAGAGATACAACTTTGTGTGAACCCCGTGTACTACAACTTCACACGAAGAAGCCTTTCCTAAGACTGAAATATTACTTAGCCTTTCCTAAGGCCGACAGAATACACACGTTTTCGAAAATACTCGCATAACGAAACCGAGCGATCCAATCGAGATCAGGTGTGGAAACCAAGAACTCTCGATAGGATTGCTCACTCAGCGCATTTTTCTAGCACGAGAACTTTTCATCGAGTTAGGAGTGACATCCACATCTCGACGAAAATCTCCATTTCTAAATCTAGTGGAACTCACGAATTTATTCGAGGAGCATAACCACAATTAGGAACGAAACTGTTAGGCCAGGGGTGAAACCCGTACCTTAATAAGTCGTCCCATTCTCTATAAAATGGTTTTCAAAAGCTCTCACCAAGGACTCGACTATCACGATAACTCGGGCCACGCGATGACTAGGGAGACGAATGCCATGAGCTGCATCCCAGTGGAAGCATGAAGTCCTCCAGGTCAAACGCGCATGCTCGAACTTGTTAGATATAGTTGGGTTACCTTGGGTAGTCAACGCCTAAACACCCAAGGCACTCTATTATACGACCCGCCAATTTTACAATGATTGAAACTTATTTACGTTTTGAAACTTTACGCTTTATCGATTTCTCGACTTAACAATTTTCGCTCCCTACTTTATAAACACACGATTCGCACAGCCATCGCAATCTAAAACTAAATCCGAATGTTCGCAACAAAACTGATGAATAATCTATCGCATTCGCTCTCGTTTTCTCACTTCAACGCGACCTCGATTATTCTAAATCGACCTGTATGTGCATGATTACAAATTACACCTATATGAATATGTATATATATACGTATAAACAAACAAGTCATTGTGTGAGAACTTAGGAAATTCGTGTCTCCTATGTGGCTCCTATGTGATTCGTATTACTACTATACTATCGCACCAAGTTTTGAACGCGCTCAATCGCAACGCAAAACTCGAAAATCATTATGATCGAATCTCACTCCAAGTCTCTTCCTGTCTAGATGCCTTCCAACAACTCTACCTCGAGGCGAGTAGCTAGGAGGAAAGCCCAACGAAGCGCCGAGAAGAGAATTGCTTCACTTGTGATTAAGGAAGTGAGTAAGCTTAGTTCTCAAATTGCCGCTCGAGGGCACTCTCTCAGCCACTCTCGAGCTTCGGAAGACGCTAAGACAGGAGAGCTGCAATCTACTTTTCTCTACAAGCACTTCAAAGCCTGTGACCCGATGGAGTTCACGGGTGAAGGAGGTGCGACTCAACTACTCCAGTGGTTCGATTCTATCGAAGTTACCCTTCGTCAAAGTGGGTGTCCCGATAGTCTCCGTACTACTTGCGCCACCGGAGTATTTCAATCACGAGCACTCGACTGGTGGACCGCCGAACGTAACAAACGTGGGATCTCCGCAGCTTACGCTCTCTCTTGGAATGAGCTGAAAGAACTCATGGAGAAAGAGTATTGTCCTCCTCACGAGATTCAGAAGCTGGAAAACGAATTTTGGGAAATCAAGCAAACCGAAGGTGACAATGCTGGCTACACCGCAAGGTTCAAGCGGCTTAGCATGATCTGCCCAAGTCAAGTCAACACTCCGGGGAAGGCCATCGCGAAGTACATTCGTGGCTTGCCTGAGTGTGTGGGTGATTTTGTCGAAGCTGCAAGACCTGCTACCATCGAAGAAACCTATCGCTTAGCCGCAGAAATCAACAACAAACGATTCGTAGAAGGGTTATTCTCAGGAAATCCTGTCAAGCAAGCTCATCAAGCAATCGCCAGTAATCCTTCAGGCGAACATGTTGACGAATCTTCTGATAAATCTACTGACGGATCTTCCGACAAATCTACTGGCGATTCTTCTAACGAATCAGCTAACGATTCTTCTGACGGATCTGCTAACGATTCCTCGGACGAATCTGCTGCCGATTCTTCTGACAAATCTGCCGACGGATCTTCCGACAAATCAGCCAAAGACTCCGCAAGCGAGTCTTCAGACGAATCCTCCAACGACGACACTTCTTCGCAAGGCACCGACAAACCCAGCCGCAAGCGAAAGACTTCAAGCCCGAACTCGTCAACAACCGAACTGCGGCAACCGGAACCTCTTCGAACAGTTCCGATGTTTCCAAAACGAGCCTACACTGGATTTCATCCTCAGTGTTACTCGTGTACCTACCATCATCCAGTTGGGGCTGACTGTCGCTATTGCAATAACTGCAACCGTTACGGTCACTTCACCCGCAACTGCCGCATCGAACCATGAACTTGAGTACAACAACAACAGCTCCAGCAAAAGTCTTCAAGCATCAGACATCTAGCAAGCGTAGGATAAAGTTGTAATGATACGATTCTCGACGTTAATTTCTAAGTTCTGAACCTACTCTCTTATTCGAAGTCGCCACTATATAGCATTAACTCTCGTTTTCGTTTTCTCCTCCGCTCTTTAATCGTCGCACTTAGACTAGATTCACACACATACTATATACTATATACTATATACTATATCACGAAATAATGTGTTTTACCCTCAATACACTCTTGGAACGAGGTGCGATAAACGTGCAAGGAACGATTAATTGCGGGTGCACACGGGATTATTTGGGTCAGTGCACGGTGATCGTAGCGAATTCTAAAAGTGCCATAGCTTCTGACAAAAGGTGACACCAAAACACGGGATGAAAGTAGTAGGGGTCGGGCGAGGAATGCCTTACCATACTACCGAAGTTCCGTGAAGAAAGTGCCACGTGGAGTTGAACGTTATTAGACCTATATACTATTGCAATTATTTTCAACACACTACACTCAATCGAAGGGCGTAACAACTGAAATTGCATCATCGCAAGACTTGTCGTAAGTCTGCAAACGCAATGCAATCGCCTCATCGATGGACTCTGGGGAGTCTACCTCGCAGGACAATTGCATCAACGCAAGACTGGTCGTAAGTCTAAAGCGACCAATCTCATCAAGCACACTAACGCTCACGATATTATCGAGTAAGGACCTATTCTACCCTCCTCGGTAGCCGTGATGCGTCGCAACGTAACGTTGAGCCTATTCGAAACAAAACTGACTAATCGCAATCATTTATCTCGCAATCTCTATCGCTTATTATGTGAATCTATATCGCCCGCTGTGTATCAATCTATCGCTATATCGTTATCCGTAATATTCGTGTTAAGTTAGAACGCATGACCTCGCCTCACGAGAGGAAGCTCATATGGCTAAAACAAGGTGTCTTAGTTATATCAGCGGTCTTTCGTGGAAACAGGCCATGTGGGGTCTGATGATTTGATGTTAATCAATCCAACCGAACCGTGTAAATCGAACCGCATACCTCCATCGCTTGCAACGCAACAACGACCGATTATTGTAAATCGTTCATCATCACCGTCATCACAAGTGTTTCGTATTCATTCGTCGAATCACTAAATCGCTGATCGTCTATCGTGTATAATCTACCGCTTATCGTTCATTGCAGTCTGTATAGTATTAAGTCCACATGACACCGCTTCACGAGGCAAAGCTAACCTGGATAAGCATGGTGTTTCGCCATGTTAGCAAACCCCCGTGGAAACGTGCCATGTGGGGGTAATGTGTAATCTAATCAAAACGTGCTATTCACTTCTCGCTTATCGACTCGCTGGAATAATCTATTCGAACCTATCATATGCTCGGTCCGACTTTCTATCGATTGGGCCGAGTAAACGCAATTCTATCCGAGTCATATCGGCACACCTGACACTGCCCCACGAAACGGAAGTAATATGGGCAAAACATGGTGGATACGCCGCTGGTAATTCCTATACATAAGTGTTTTGAGCATATTAACGAACTTCCGTGGGGAGGTGCCAAGTGGGGTTTGATGCCAAATTATTCTTTTCAAAAGGTTAAAACTGATTTTTATAAAACTTTTATTAAAACCATGGAACAAGTGAAATTCCTCACGATGTGGAGTTAACATCGAACCAGCTTAACTCCATATTCAAAGGGAGCTTCATGAGTTCAATTTTTCCTTAAAACTTTTTTTTTCAAAGATCAAAAACAAGATTTTCTTGAGATATGGGTTCAACATCGAGTTCGACTGGAACCCATATCATAGGAGAATTTACGTAACCTTTGTTTTCATTTTTGAATTCCTTAAAATGTTAGAAGCTTAAACTTCCTTGCAACATCGGTTAACATCGATTCTGTTGACCGCACGTTAGAAGGAAGATTTTCAAAAAGATTTTCATTCTAAATCCCTTTTTAATATCTAAAGCGAACGCTTCCTGTAACGTTGGTCAACGAACAACTCAGTTAACTCTACGTCATGAGAAACCTTTCAAATTACAACCGCATCGAACTAACAAATTCTACACAAGACAAGGTACTTTGGAATGCCAATTCGTGGGATTAATACTTTCGTCTTTGCATCGTTCTCTCGCTACCGCAGTCGATCTCTCTTATTCAAACGTTCCCGCTGTCAACTTACGGTCAAATCACTCGCTGTATCGCTACTTATACGAGATCAACTCTTAGAAGTCTACCTATTGGATTAATTTCGGGACGAAATTTCCTAAAGTAGGGGAGACTGTAACAACCCGCACTTTTGTGCGTTGTTACTACTCGTTACACTCGTTACGCCTAGCACCGGGCATTCGGATCATAATGTAACTATATCGTATACATCGCTATTCGAAGGATAATCGCATATTTTCGATATACAATATCACTATACTACACTATTATCACACTAACACTCACGGGGGCATTGAGTGAGGACCTAATCTACCCTCCTCAATGGCCGTGATGTGTCGAACGTAAACAATTAACGCTGACAAGGACCCTCGGGTGAGTGCTGTAGCTCCAGTCGTCATGACGATGATGACAATACGAGTAAACGGTACCCCGTCAGTCTTTGTGGCACTACACGAAATAACGTTCACAATGACATCAAGTAAGGACCTATACTACCCTCATTGATGGCCGTGAAACGTCGCTAATAATCGTATACTCGAATCAGAACCGCCTGCTAATTATCGAAACTTTGGATTATGGATACGTAAATACGACCCCTAGTGATATATATATATAATAATAATATAATAATAACAATATATTGATAATATAAACTAATTATGGACGTACACGCTTCGAAAACGGTCAAAACGATCAAAAACGGGAAATTCCAAACGTCAGGATGTCTATCCGGACGGATGGACCATCCGGACGGATGGACATGCGCACGGATGGCCATCCGCACGCATGGGCCATCCGCACGGATGGGCCATCCGCACGGATAGGCTATCCGGGCCTGATCCCTCTTCTTCTCCTCTTTCGCCTATAAATAGCCTGCCACACCACTATTCAAGTGATGTGACAGCTCCTGTTCAACCACACGCGCACCAAGACCCTTTTCTCTCGATTTCCTCGCGATTCCGGTAAGATTTCAACCTAAAACTTGTACTTCTACAATCTACACTCAATTCTACATCATTCTATCTTTCACAACTCAAATTCTAACTGTGAAATCTACGGATTTGAGGCGTTTTGAGGTGATGTCACCAAGAGTTCTTATGAACTTCAGGTTGGGGTCTCATTTCACTATAAACGACTCAGATCCAGGTGATTTCCACATGTTTTAATGACAAATCTCACCTAAATCTGTGCGATTTTGAGTTAACCATGAAGAACCACCATGAACGGCCAGATCTGATGGAACGGGGTGATTCCCGGCCGTTAGAATGAGTCGGAATTGACGGAACTTCAAGTGTTAGTGCGAAATCACACTACTCTAGTGAAAACGAACGTTTTCTTTCCGTTAAACACTCGAAAAACAGTAGTGTCAGCCCGCACGGACAACAGGCCAGTCCGCACGGACCACAGGTCAGTCCGCACGGATGACACAAGTCCGCACGGATGACATGTCATCCGCACGGATGGGCTGTCATCCGCACGCACCAGTCACCCGTACGGATGGGCTACCATCCGCACGCACCAGTCACCCGTACGGATGGGCTGTCGTCCGCACGCACCAGTCACCCGCACGCACAAGCAAGTCAGTTCGCACGCATCACCTTCATCCGCACGGATCGTCTGTATCCGAACGGATGACATGCCATCCGGACAGATGACTTGTCATCCGGACGGATAACATGTCTAACCGCACGGATGAGGACCAATCAACCAAATGAGTAACTTTTGAAGGTAATCTCGCTTAACCGTATATCGTTTACTCTATTTCTTCAAGGATCATTACAGACAACTCGTAACCGACTCAATCAAGTTGTAATCCCGCTAAATACGCACTGTGAGTATACTTGACCCCTTTTTAATCGAATTTTGGGTGTAACATACGTTTCTAACAAATCAAACTTATCAAACGAAATATTCAATCAATCGAGCTATCACTTGCGAATAACTGTTATGCATAGATAAACGTGATGCTAGTTGCATATGTGCTAGGACTTATACTCGCGACGTCCCACCAAGACTAGTATAGTACTATTGCGCCCGACAGGGTCTAGTTATGCCATCGTACATTCGAGCATCGAGGACTTAGTTGGTAGTATCAGTTTTGTGAGTATATATGTCGTGTATTACGTTTATGCATGTGGAAATTCGCAGCACTTTTTAATCTATTATGCTATACTTATCAAACCTGTGTACTCGCCAATACTTTTGTATTGACAAATATTTTAACGTATGTTGCAGGTTAGATCGCAGACCATATCAAATCAAGCTAGGAAGTCTAGAAACTCAACTAAAATCTAGGTTGTCGGATTTGCATTGTTCGAGAGGACAAGAAATCTGTGATAACTTATGTGATTGTATTATTTGTTAGTATGGGATAACGAATGTATTAAATATTATCGCAATATAGTTGTTATGGATACTCTTGAGCAATCTGATTCGCCTAGTGCCGCGCCCCGATGATTCCGCCATCGGTTGGGGTGTGACAGATATACCTTGCTTCTGTTCCTCAAGGTAAAGACTTTGTACCTGTAAGTCTTATTGTTTGGCTTTTGATCTTGTCTTTGATTATCATGATTGTCTTGGTGACAGGTGTGAAGTCAGGGAAAACTTCCCGGAAGTTTGACATCTCAAAGATTACTCCTCCTGCTTCTCCACCGTCTAGGACGTTCGACTTTTCTCCTCCCCGTGATGGCCTAGGTGAAAAGAAAAAACCAGATGACGTGGAGGTTGAGCATGTTGGTGAAGGTGGTGGTGATGGTGCAGGTGATAAAGGTAGTGCTGGTGGTGATGGTCGCGGCAAGGGTGTTGACACTGAAGTGGAGTCAAGTGAAGCTACTCATCGCCAAACTATCTATACGAGACGTCCACCAGCCTCTGGTGGTGGTGCTACTTCAGGGGTACCCCGGAGTCATGAGTTTGAAAATATCCGAGCTGATTCCTGGGATACTCATAACCCAGCGTGCGATGATCTGCCCCATGCCCCTCGGTGGAATTTAACTCAGGGCTCCCGGATGAATGACATTGGTAACCGCCGAGAGTTCTTCTCCTTATCTCTCCCCCCTGCTGAGAGGTTGTTCCAGAAAAGGCGCAACCGGTTTGAACTTTTGGATGACCATATCCATGCTGGGGTCAACTATTTTGCTACCTCTCAGAAGATTGTTCGAGAATGGAAGCTGATGGGGGAGGAGACTCTTGAGTTTGAAAATGCCCAAAAAGCATTTGCTGAAGAGAGGGAGAAGTTTAATGCAGAGAGGAAGGGCTTGTTATGGAGGGTGTCTGATGCTGAGCAAAAGCTTGCGCAGGAGAAACAGGTTAACTCCAACAAGCAGAAGGATTGGGAGATCGCTTGTGAACGTACCAATAAGGAGTTGCAAGCGCAACGTGAAGCGATTGTTAGGATGTCTGCTGAAAAACGCAAGATTAGTGAGGAAGCTGAGCAAGAACGTGTTGCGGCTCAGAAGAGGGAAGAAGAGTATCTCCAGCGCATAGCTAAGTTTGAAAAATTTGCTGAGGAAAAGGTTGCTGAGTGCAAGGCTTTTGAACTCCTTGTTGAGGAGGTTTCTGCCGATTGCAAATGGCTCATTTCTCGCGCGGTGCCTTTGGTAACTTCCTTTTTATATGCTTACTTTCGACTTGTGTTCATTACTCTTCTTATGTTTCTGTGTGCTTCTTGTAGATTTCTGAACGTATTGTGAAATCTCATGAGCTTGCCAACTACATGTTTGAGTTGGGTCAGGCGGCATATAATAGCGGGCGGAAGGATGGTTACAGCGAGGGTAGGGCTGCAGCTGCTAATAATGAGAAAGATTATCATTTCGAGTTGTACAAGGAAGATTGTGGTGCTGCTTATGTTGCAAAACGTCGTGACTACGAGTTTGTTGAATTTGGTATTGTTAAAGCTGTTGACAAGTTATCCCGGAGGGCTAACGCTGTTGAAGTTTTGAAAAAGGCTCTTGGTGATGAAGGCCATGGTACTGGAGGTGCTGGCCTTAGTCATCAAGATTGAAGGATTCCGGCCTGCGCGCCGTGTATGGGCTTAGTAGCCTTGTAACTATCTGACTATATCGTAAATAATTCCACTTGATGCCTTATGAACAATTTGCTAGTAGTTGTCATGTCTGTCAGTAACTATGGTACATTTGGTATATTCTATGTTAATTTTTGGTTTAACCTCTTTTGCTTGTTTTGAATTTTTCTATCGTTACAATATGTGCATGTGTAATTACTTTGATTAGGTATTTCGAATGAACGATGGCGCTGACAGGTTGTGCTGTGTTAGTTACAACGTTTGTTCTGTCATTTAAGCGCGCGGGTTGATTCGTTTATACGAAGTGATCGAGTTTACAGGTTATTGTGTTGGCTTGGCTGTGTTCAGCTTTGGGGGTCTTACAATGTTTGTTTACCATGTTTTCGATGCTTTCGTGTGTATGTGGGCATGAAGTATTTATTTGGCGTTCTCTAGGCTTTGGTTGTGTTTTTGACCCGGCTGTGCACTTGGTTGTGACGAGCCTTGGAGGTCTACAACGTTTCCTAAGGTCGAGCCATTGGTGTTTTCGTGTATGCCCAAAGTAATATATACAGTTGTGAAAAAAAAATCGCATGAGAAAAGGTAGCCAAACACTTCTTGTATTAGTGCTAAATGTGTTGGCGCGCAGCCATTACAAGGACATAGAAAAACTTTGACTGTTTACATGTAGCATTTTCTTAACTGCTGGGCATTCCAGGTTCTTGGGACCTCTTTGTTGTCTAGGGTACGTAATTTATACGCCCCTTTCCCAAGGACTTTGTCTACAATATAAGGACCTTCCCACTTGGGAGCCAATTTTCCGGGCTTTTCGGCGTTGTACGCCTCATTGTCCCTTAGGACGTAATCTCCGGGATTGAACGTGCAGATTCGGACCTTAGAGTTGTAATACGTCTCCAGTTTGGTTTTGTATTTCGCTTCACTAATTGTCGCCATCTCTCTTCTTTCTTCTAGGAGGTCGAGGTCCAACCTCATTTCTTCTTCATTGTTGATCATGTTCATGGAGAGCATTCTTGGTGACGGTAGTCCGATCTCTACTGGTATTACGGCCTCGGACCCATAGACTAGACTGAACGGTGTCTCTCCATTGCTTGTATTTTGCATCGTCCTATGGGCCCATAATATGCTGGGTAGTTCGTCAACCCAGCCTCTTCTTTGTGTTCCCAACCGTGCTTTGATACCGTCTACAATGCTCTTGTTGATGGCTTCAACTTGACCATTCCCCTGCGGGTGCGCGACCGAGGAGAAGGTATGCTCTATGTGTAGCTCTTTGAACCAGCGTTGAAGATCTTCTGCAGCAAAATTTGTTCCGCTATCGGTGATAATTCTTAGAGGCAGCCCGAATCTGCAGATTATCTGCTCCCAGATGAAACGCCGCACCACGGTAGATGTGGTTGATGCCAGTGCCTTTGCTTCCACCCATTTTGTGAAGTAGTCTACCGCGACTATGATAAATTTCACTGCACCCGGGGCTTCAGGAAAAGGACCAACCATATCTATTCCCCATTGTTGAAACAGCCATGTTGTTGTTACGGGGACTAGTTCATTCTTGGGGCGCATCGTTTTCGGGGGATGTTTCTGGCACCCGCTGCATTTCCTCAAAAACTTCACCGCGTCTAGATGCATTCCGGGCGAGTAGTACCCGGCGTTCATTATTTTCGCTACCACCATTCTCCAGACCGGCATGGATGCCACAAATTCCTTCGTATACTTCTCGGATCAGGTAGTTTGCATCTTTTGGGTCGACGCATCTCAACAACGGCCCTAGGTATGATCTTCGGTACAGGATTCCATCAACCATCTGGTAGTGCTCGGATTTGTATTGGACTTTCCTTGCCTCGGCTTTGTTTTCCGGCAGTATTCCAGACTGGAGATACATGATTATGGGAGTCATCCAGGATGTCGTTCCCAACTGAATAACGCTTACTTGCCTTAGTGGTCCCGATGGATTGCTCAGAACTTCGATGCGCACATCCTTTGCCAAGTGCTGGAAACTGGTGGACGCTAGCTTACTCAGTGCGTCTGCTGGTTTATTCTCGCTTCGATTGATATGGTGCACCTTGTAAGAATGGAAGCTCTGCAGCAAAGCTTTCGCTTGGTCTAGGTATAACGCTATCACGTCTCCTTTGGCATCGTATTGGCCGTTAATCTGACCAGCTACTAACATGGAGTCCACATGCGTCTCGATGTGTTTGACTCCCATCTTGATCGCTAACCTCAGACCGGCAAGAAAGGCTTCATACTCGGCTTTATTGTTCGTGCTCTTGAAGTCTAACCGAATGGCATACATGAATTCATGTTTTTCCGGACTTACCAGCCTAAGTCTTGCGCCTGCGCCATCCTCGTTGGACGCGCCATCTGTATACAGTAGCCACGGTTCTTCTGAATGTTTCCTTTCAGCTCTTTCCATTGCCTTACATTCCCTGTCCTTGTCATCGGGCACCTCTGTCATGAAATCGGCCAATACTTGGCCCTTGATTGCTGGTCTTGGCCTGAAGACCACATTATGGCCCCCAGTTCTATAGCCCACTTCGCTAGTCTTCCAGAAATCTCGGGCCTTGCGAGGATGTTGCCGATTTTTGAATTTGTTAACACATGAATGACGTGGTTGGCGAAGTATCTGCGCAAACGCCTTGATGCATGAATCAGTGCCAGCACCAGTTTCTCCATTATAGCATACCTTGTTTCTGGATCGTTCAGAGTGTGAGACACATAATAAACTGGTGTCTGTATGCCTTGTCGGTCCATGAGCAAAACTGCTCCAACTGCTCTATCTGACGCTGACAAATACATCACTAGGGGTTCTCCTTTTACTAGCGCCGTCAGTGTTGGCAATCTTATGAGGCAATCTTTCATTTCCCGGAACGCTTGTTCGGCTTTCGGGGTCCACTGGAACTGATTTTTCTTCATGCAATTGCGGAGTGTCTTGATAAACGGGAAAGATTTAGCTGCATGGTTGGCTAAGAAACGGTTGAGTGCTGCTAGCCGTCCGGCCAACTTCTGCATTTCCTTGATCGTGGATGGTGAAGGCATTCGCTCGATTGCTTGTACCTTTTCAGGATTGACTTTAAAACCATCCTTTGTGACGATGAAACCCAGGAACTTTCCTTCCTCCATGCCAAAGGAACATTTCGCTGGATTTAGTTTGATACTCACTCCGCGCAATGTATCGAACGTTTTTTGAATGTTTGCCAGCATCATACTTTCCTCCTTGCTCATCATGACTAGGTCATCCATGTACACTTCGATATATTTGCCAATAGCATCGCTGAACGTTTCATTCATTAGTCTCTGACAGGTCGCGCCGACATTCTTTAACCCGAAGGGCATTTTGGTGTAACAGTACAGCCCTGTCGGTGTGCGGAATGCGGTCTTGTCCTCGTCTTGGATGGCCATCTGCACCTGATGGTATCCCTTATAGCAATCGAGGAAACATTTCCATCTGAATGTCGCAAGTGAATCGATCTTCTCATCAATATCTGGTAAGGCATAATAGTCGCGCGGGCATGCCTTGTTTAGATCCTTGTAATCTACGCACATTCTCCAGCTGCCGTTTCCTTTTTGTACCATTACTGGGCTCGCTACCCAAGTTTGATATCGGACTTCTCTGATGATGCCAGCGTTTAACAACTCCGTGACTTGTTCTTACATGGCGTCATGCTTTATATCTCCTAGATGGCGTTTTGCATGTACCACAGATTTGGCGCTCTCTGAAACGTTTAATCTGTGCTCTGCTATATGCCGTGGAACACCCACCATGTCAGCTGGTGGCTAGGCGAACACATCCATGTTTTCAAACAACAACTTTTTTAGCGCTGCGCGCGTGAGATCAGACATTGCGGGGCCTAGGGTGACTGTTTGTTCTGGGTATTTGCTGTTCAGTACCCATTTTTTGGCTTCCGCGCGCGGTGCGGATTTGCTTGCTTTTACTGGCCTGATTTCATCGGTGGCTAAGACTTCTTTGCTTGCGTAAATTATTGCTTCCCCTGTCTCTGTTGGGAAACCTACTGCTGAATGTGGTCCAGAGCAAATCATACTAAAATCTCCTTGGGACTCTCTTCCCAGAAGGATATCATGTCTTGAATGCGCTGGTAGTACCATGAACGTGACTTCTTCCGTTCTCGAATTTCTTCCGTCTGAGAGTAGCACTGGGAACGATATCTGGCCGAGAGGAAAAACGGCTTCATTGCAGAAACCAGTTAGTGAGTAGTCGACTGGCTCTAAGCGCGCTTTGTCCTCTTGGTCAAATTGGTTGAAGCATTGTTCGTAGATGATATCTGCAGTGCTCCCTGGGTCGATGAAAATGTAGTCAGTTTGGTAATGACCGATTACACCAGATATGACTATGGGTCGTCTTTCTCTTGGACCTACTCTCACTATGGGAAAAATGACTTGTCTCTCGCGCTAAGAGTTGTCTTGTGTGCGCTTGTTATAGTTCTTCCTTGGCCTTCGTGGACCTCCATGAACCATGTGAGTTTCTAGTTTTCGGAGCTTCTTGTTGTCTGGCCCTTCTTCCCTTCGTTGAATTTGGCGGTAGTCGTGCTTTCCGCCTTTCACTAGATGGGTGAGTCTGCCATCTCTCAGGGCTCTTTCTATCACTTGTTTTAAACTAAAACAGTCTTCGGTCAGGTGACCTGTGTCTTTGTGAAACTCACAGAAAAGGTTTGGGTCTTGACCCCTCTTGTTTCGCATCTGTAGAGGAGGTTTGAACTGGTGATTTTCGGTTGACAAAACCTTAGAAGGAGTCTTTGTTAAGGGTGTCCACTGTTTTTCTCTGTTCTCCCTTTTGACCTCCTTGCGATGAGCGATCTGGTTGATTGTATTGCGCGCGTCTTCTCTTGTCGGGCTTCTTTCTCTATAACCGGGTGTTTTCCACGATTGGCCTTTGCCTTTCTTGTTGCGCCGATCGTTATGGTTGTAACTGTATTGACGGTTGTCATCACTGGTCAATTGCTTGTCAGTGCGCACAATTGTTTTTGCTGCCTCAATGAAGGTCTCCCAATCTTTGGGGCCTCCATCTCTTCCCTTCAGTCGTTTGATCAGGTCGTCGCACTTTACTGCTCTCATAAAGTGTGCGCGCATCATCTTCTCACCTACATCTTCAATTTCGAGGCATTCTTTGTTATACCTGGTGATGAAATCTTCTACGCTTTCATGATCTTTCCTCCATATATTCAGACAATCGGCCGGATCTCTGGTATGTCTGCGCTGTTGAGAGAAGTGCGCGAGGAACTTATCTCGAAAATCGACCCATGACTTAATCATCCCTGCCGGTAGGCTGTCAAACCAGACGCGCGCTGCGCCGACAAAGGTTTGTGCGAAAAGATGACACCAAGTTGGTAGGTTCCAACCACCTGTTACTCCTGCGCCATTGAAGACTTGGAGGTGGTCGTCGGGATCTGTCAAGCCGTTGTATTTGCCTACATTGTGTGGCAGTTTGGTCTTGTCGATATCGGCTGTCGCAATCTCTCTAATGAACTTTGAGTTTTCGGCCATGCCGTCTGGGCGATAGCTCAATGAGTAATCGTGTTCTGTTTTTGGATTGTACCCCGCGCGCTTGTGGGGTTTATATGCCTCGTGTTCAGGTGGTAATCTACTGAATACCGTTTTCTCTCTCTTGTACGTTGGGTCATCTTCTTCATCATAGCTATCCCACTCGTCGTTTATGCTGCGCGGGCCTAAACGGCTTTGCACTGGTTTTCTTTGTTGATGGGAGTATTGCACATAGTTGCTTTCTGTTTTGCCGTAAGTATCGCGCGTGTCGTGCGCGCTTGGCCTCCTGATGTTTGGTACAGGTGCTTTCTCAGGGTGTAAGTTCCACGCATTAGCCTGCTGAGGCATGTGGGTGCTCAGAGACCTTTGCGGTGGAGTAACAAAAGCGGATTGGTTAGCTTGTGCTTAGAGTATAGCTTGTTGTGCGTTGAGTTGTGTGTAGACAAGATTTAGAGATGCCATTTGTTCGGCATACCAGGAAGCCAGAGTTTTTCCTTCGAGTAGCCCTAAAAGTGCAGAAAAGTTCAATTGTGTCTGGTCCGATGGGGCTGAGGGACCAGTTCCATGGTTTGGTGCTTGAACTATTGGAGGTGTTTGGTGTACTACCCCAGGTGGAGGTTGGAAAGTGGCTCCATTTGTGGTTTGGTTGATGACCCTGAGTGGGGTTTGGAAAGTAGCTCCATTAGTGGTTTGGCTAACCACTCTGGATGTACTTCCAAAGATCTCTGGGAAATCGTTGTTTACTCGCCTTTCTTGGATGGTCTCGTTCCCCTATACTCTCTGGACGCGCGCAGTGTCCGTGATGAGTTCAAAAGAAGAGACTTCTCCATCCATTTGAGGAGAAGGGTGTGGTTCAGTCATTCTAGTGAGTTTTTGAACAAAAAAGAAGATGAGAGTGGTTTGCAAAAGATGCGGATGGCGCCAATGATGAAACACTGGTTAAATCCGATGGTTAACTAGCTGGATTGTTTCTTCCGTGGGTTCAATCTTCTTTCTAACTCGCTGGATGACTAAAGGTCCTGCAAAACAGCAACACCGTTAGCTCGTTAAGAGGGGAATATGGGGGTTTCCCTCTTAACCGGACTCCGGCGTTAGAATAAGTATTGTTCTGAGGAAATAAAACAGTGTGTGTTAAGAGTGAGAGTGTGAGAAATCGAATGGAATTAACCTGAGTGATGAAAGGTCCTATTTATAGCCGGAGGATGAAAGAGGGAGGAGCAACCTTGCCAGCTGCTACAGGGCGCCAGCTGTCCGACCAAGGGGAATATCCTCTTGGTCCCCTCTGCTGTGGTGGTACACGTGACCCGCCTATATTTGTCCATGCTGGCAACATCGTATTGCCCCTGTCGGTCTGCTCCTGGATTTGCTGCAGGCCTACATGGCGCGTGAAGACTGGTGACACGTGTCGTCCTTTCTGTCGGAAGGAGCATCTTAGGTGCCACCTTGACGTCTTCCAGAAGCTTCTGGATTCGCTTGCTGATGTAGGCGCCATGTTGGATGAAAAAGTGGTGTGGTCCTTGCCATGTAGGCAAAGAATTGGGACCATACCTCTTCAGATTGAGTGCAAAATGATTAATGAAATGGGGAGTTGATATGACATAATATTATTGGGTCTTATAAAGTCATGAGGAAATACAATGAATTATTAGCCAAGAATTTACACAGAATGAAAGGAATATATTGTTTCAAAATAGTAAAACTATAATAAGATGGTCTAAAATTAGTCAGCTTTACTCAAATTTAGTAACTTCCACATATGGAATTAAGTTCTCAATTCAGTTTAGGATATAGTATTTTGAAAATAAAGAAATATCGTTCAAAGATGGAAATGGTTAATGGATATTACAAGACCATTGGACGAAATAAGAGAAATAAAAATATATACGGAAATGTACTTTTTTTTTAACAGCCAACAAACTCAATTCCGAGCACTCTCGGGGCACCCACTGGACAAACGGAGTACTCCGAGAGTTACCCGAGTCCACCACCAATTCCGGGGCCACCCGCCCGTAGGCACGACAGTGAAATTACCGGTAAAACCCGTTTGGCTCAAGGATCCAACCCAGGTTTCCCTGGGTCTCCTGTCATTGCCCACCAGTGCCTCACTCTGCACCAAATGGGAGTCGAACCTCCATCTCTCAAGAGAAATGCAAACCCTCTACCACTTGATCTAGAGATCATTGGCTTACAAATTATAAGCATTTTTCATAATTAAGGAACTTAACTATAACGGTGATCAATAATAATATTAATAAAGATATGCAACATACCAGCGAATATATACATACAATATTACAATTATACATACTAAACAGTTAATAGACATGCATCAGCACGACCATTTTAAAGCTTGTTGATTAGGCCATTTTTTAATTTAAATAAACGACCAAATCTCGATTTCTTCCAGCACCATTTGAGACTTGAAGTGGATATTGCTCTATTATAAAGAAAATAAACATATATACATACTATATATATATATATAGGATAATGCTAGGTAGAAAACCCTTCATTTTGAGAAAACCCTAGAAAACCAAACCTCCCGACATTTTTTTTTTTGAAAAAAATAACACATGTAATATACATGTTTTTAAGAGTTTTTGGCAAAAAAAAAAACAAAAAAGTGCCGAAGGAATGTTTTAAAAAAAAAACAAATTTCAGCAAGTTTCTGCCTTTTGTGCCTAACACATGTTAGTCACCCGAAGCATGCTGAAATTTGTTTATTTTTTTTTAAAACATCCATTCGGCGCTTTTTTGTTTTTTTTTTGCCCAAAACACTTTAAAACATGTATATTACATGTGTTATTTTTTTTTTAAAAAAAATAAAATGTCGGGAGGTTGGGTAAAAATGGGGGGAGATTTGAGTTTCCAGAGTTTTCTAAAAACTTAAGGGTTTTCTATATAGCACTGTCCCCTATATATATATATATATATATATATATATATTATGTTTAAAGCTCACAATTTTATTTGGCTGGTTTTAACGACAATTTTAAGCCGAACCGCTAAATATTGTTTTTATCATAACAAACCAAACCAATATGGTTGTTAATAGTTTAACGGTTTTAAGTCAAAATCTTTTTAAAAGCGTAGTATTATACCATTTTTCAAATAATAAGGATAATTCATGAACATGGTAAATAATATTCTTAAAAGGGAAAACATAAATGTTTAGCAACCAGTTCGATTTACAGTTTACACTTTGTTTTCTGGTTCTAAACCGTAAACCAAACTCAAAAACTGTTAAACAGTCGATACTAAACTATAAACCACTTGTATACATTTTAAACGAGCCTAAAATTCCCCTAAAGTGTCTTAAATTTTTGGAAAATACATAAGTTTACCCTCTTTAAAATAGTTTGGCTCTCTTGTACATGTTACTTCAAAATGTTTACACAATGTAAAATTACCAAAAAGGTAAAAATCCTAGTTTTCTTAATAAGGTATTATCGATATAGATTAACACCTAAACACTAAACACCCTTAATTATTATTAGGGTGAAGGGAGTGGGCGGCAAAAGGGTCGGCAAACTCCCTTTGCCGCGCGGTAACACCGCCCCCACCCCACTTTCACCGATCGGCAAAATTGATGTGCGGCATACCCACACCGATCGACAAAGTTTAACCACTTTCACCCCACTTTCACATATATATATTTTTTTTAAATTAAAAAAAAAAAGTTTACCACTTTCAAGTGTTTAACCAATGCCAATACTTTTCATCAAAGTTTAAACTCTTCACACCTGCTGACATGGCACACTCTGATTGGTCCATTTTAAAGTTTGTCACTTTCAAGTGTCTAACCACTCCCTTCACCCTTTATGTCATTTTTAATTGTCAAGACATCAAAGAAAGTAAATCAGTCATGTATGACATGTTTGCACTTGCACATGTGATATGGGTTTGGCTGGCATGGGTTAGTTAACATCATACATGAGCTGGATCCACACTCAACGGAGAGAGACCCACTTTCTAATCAGCATCAGCAACAATATAATAAAATAAAATACAAAACTAAATAATTAATTATTAAAATTTAAAACAAAAATAAATAAATAAAAAAAAAACTTCAGAGATTGAAGCACATAACCATGTGCCAATATAAATCTCACAAACACCAACCAATAATTTCTTCCCCCTTTCATCCTCTCTCTCTAAACCTCCAAATCTTGCAAGAATTTCAGCTCCTTTTTGCTTCTATTCTTCTTAATCTTCATCTTTTTTGTCTAAAAGCAATCAAATTTATTTGTTTTGATTCATACCCATGAATCTTTTTGGGTGATTAAGTGTTCATTTCAAGAAATTAATGAATCTTTTTTTAAGTGTTCCTACTTCTCTCTCTAAAACTCCAAATCTTGCAAGAAATTCATCTTGATTTTCATCTTTTTGTCTAAAAGCAATCAAATTTATCTGTTTTGATTCATACCCATGAGTCTTTTTGGGTGATTAAGTGTTTATTTCAACAAATCAATGAATCTTGGTGGTGGTCAAGTGGTCAACAAACAACCCATGATGCCCAGTTCTAGTGGTGGTTCTTGGAAGTCCTCCGCCGCCGCCGCCGGCGGTGACAGCGGCGTCTCCGATCAGTTTCCGGCAGGTCTCAGAGTGCTGGTTGTTGATGATGACTCAACTTGTCTCATGATCTTGGAGAAGATGCTTAGACACTGCAAATATGAAGGTACTGTTCTATCCATAATAATATCCATAAAAATCTTTAAAAAGATTATTAATTTGTGGTGGAAAATTAAAATTGACAAAAACCCAGTTAGATTTAGGGGTTGTTATGATCATGATGAAGATTTTGGGTTAGAATTGTTTTGCAAGACTTGATCTTGAAAACTGAAAAGTGGTTGATTTTGAGGTTTTCAATTTTGACTTTTTTTGGTCAAATTGTTGCAGTGACTAAATGTAACAGAGCTGAGGTTGCTTTATCATATTTAAGGGAAAATAAGAATGGATTTGATGTTGTTATAAGTGATGTTCATATGCCTGATATGGATGGATTCAAATTGCTTGAACACATTGGGCTTGAAATGGATCTTCCTGTTATTAGTAAGTCAACATCTCTAGTTTTGACTTTTAGTTTCTGATCTTGTCGTTGACTTGATCACCGTTCGAATTCGGTGATCTGTTTGGTTTCAATTTCTTGATCTAATTGTCGATGAAATTTGACTGAATTGCTCGAATTACAGTGATGTCTGCTGACGACAGCAAGAGTGTAGTTATGAAAGGTGTTACACACGGGGCGTGCGATTATTTGATAAAGCCTGTTCGGATTGAAGCGTTACGCAACATATGGCAACACGTGGTTCGAAAACGTAAACACGAGTGGAAAGATTTCGACCAGTCAGCAAGCGCTGATGAGCAGAAACAGCCTGAAGAACCAGATTACTCGTCGTCTGCAAATGAAGGGCATAATTGGAAAAACACGAAAAGGAGGAAAGACGAGGACGATGAAGCAGACGAACGGGACGAGTCTTCTTCCTTAAAGAAGCCTCGGGTTGTTTGGTCGGTTGAACTCCATCAACAGTTTGTAGCAGCCGTTAATCAACTTGGAATCGATAGTATGTCAAATTTTTTACACCTTTTGTATTGTTAACGATTAAGTTGATGTAAAATTACTAAATTTGTCCTTTTTACAGAGGCCGTCCCGAAGAAAATCTTGGAGTTAATGAATGTTCCCGGGCTAACTCGAGAAAATGTTGCCAGCCATCTTCAAGTAAACTTCTTTTCGAGTTCTTTTTTTTCGGTTTGAGTAAAATGCCATTTTCGTCCATGAGGTTTGGCCAGTTTTGTGACACTCGTCCAAAGGTTTGTTTTTCCGCATCTGGATCCAAACGGTTTGAAATCTTGCCATTTTCATTCCGCTCGTTAACTCCATCCATTTTTCTCGGTTAAGTCGGGGGTAGTTCTGTCTTTTTTGCTAACTTAAAGGGCAATTTGGTTTTTTTCACGTTATGTACAAGCATTTAGCATAATGTACAAGTTCTCAAAAGATCGAATTGCCCTTTAAGTTAACAAAAAAGACGAAAATACTTCTGGCTTAACAGAGAAAAATGGATAGAGTTAATGAGCAGGATGAAAACGGCAAGATTTCAAACCTTTTGGATCCAGATGCGAAAAAACAAACCTTTGGACGAAAGTCGCAAAACTGGCCAAACCTTAGAGACGAAAAGGGCATTTACTCTTTCGGTTTTGAGTTTTAGTTCGTTGTTGACTTGTTATGTGATGCATTAAATACTTTTATTCATCACAACTTCAATATTTTGTTGCAGAAATACCGTCTTTATCTTAGAAGACTCAGCGGATCGCAACATCCAGGAGGGATGAACACGGGTTTTATGGGCGGGCCCGATCCGGGCTTTGGTTCAATGTCGCCGCTTAACGGGCTTGATCTTCAAGCGCTAGCAGCCAGTGGTCAACTCGGTCAACTTGCAACTCTTCAGGCTGCGGCTCTGGGCCGGTCAACTAACTTGAAGTCTACTATCTCGGTGCCGGTTATTGATCAACGAAACATTTTCAGCTTCGAAAACCCGAAATCACGGTACCCAGAAGTCCAAAGTCAACATTTGACTAATAATAATAGTAGCAAACAAATAAACTTACTTCCCGGAATACCTACGAACATGGAACCGAAGCAATTTGTGAGTATGCATCAATCGGGCCAGCATTCGTTAGGAAACATGAACAATCTCGTTCTGATGCCGATGGGTGGTCAAAGTCAAAGCCAAAGCCAAAGCCAAGCTCAGTTGAATACAAATGTTCATAATGGCTTGAGGCAGCCCGTTATGTCCAACGAGATGTTGACACGTGGCGGAGTGGTTGACATGTCACCGACGGTTTACAATCCAGTCGTATCGGTATCACAAGCCTCGTCTCTCGTTAATTTCTCGATGGGTCACAAAACTGATTCTTCTGGAAGTAGTTATTCTCTCGGGGGTAATTTGGGAATTCCAAATCTTCCGAATACATCATCAGCCCTCCAAGGTGACAGGAACCTAGATACGAAAGTCTCGAGAAAAGGGACCGCTCCAAGTTACGATATTTTTAACGATATGAATCAGAATCGCGATTGGGGTTTACAAGATGTCGGTTTGACCTTTGACCAGAATCAACATACAATCCAAACAGGATTGGATGCCTCAAATCCGTTGTTACTTCAACATAACCGTAGTTCTGGCCGAGATTTGGGAGGGCAGAATCGTAATATAACAAGTGGTAAGGTGATGTCTCAAGGGTTTGAAACGAGAACTCACCATAACGGGTCAAATGTTGGTCAACATCGTACCACTTATGTCAAGACCGAAAACGATAATGATGGAAGCTGCCATAGTACACTATACTCCGAACAATATGGTCAAGATGATCTTCTAGCCGCAGTTCTAAAGCATGTACGTTTCTAAACCTAGTAAATGACTAAAATACCCTTATAACCCTTCAAATATGTAAACAGAATACTAACTGTCGATTTTGTTATGCAGCAGCAGCATCAACAACAAGAAGGCGTTGGACAGCCGGAAAACGAGTTCGTATTCGACGGGTACGCGTTGGATGATTTACCTGTTTAAACAAGACATGTACTCTGTGCTTCGATTGTTGTACATAGCTCGACTTCCGTCAAAATCCAAGATTTGTTGAAATTCCGGTAGCGTTTTATATTCATGCTGTGAATATGGTTATTGCCGGAGACGATTACCATGATGTTACTGCTAAAAAAAGCACGGTATGCGAAGCATTACGTGTTGAAAATTTTTGACTGCTTTAGGTAGCTTTACGAAACCGAAAATGTAGCAAGGAACAAGCAGGTTTGATTTGTAGGATTGTGAATTTGTTTTTTCTGCAAAGATTTGAGTATTGAGGATATACTGTAATTCTGTTAATCCAATAATACTTAGGTTTGTGCCTGTTTTTAAGGTTAGTCTTTGTTGTTCTTACTTATTGTATGCATTTTCATTGTTGTGAAAAGGGGATTTGACTTCATTTTATAATTGTTAATTTTTTCGAAGTCAGTTTCTTATCGTCGTTTGAATGAAACCGACTTTAGATGCATGATTAAGACAGAAAACCGTCATGCAAGGATCACGGTATCTAATCGCAGAATTGGTCTGGTCGAGCAGGGTAACGGGTCAAAACGGGCCATTTCAAAAAATGTTTTGGGTCTAAACGGGTACTTATACTCGCTCCAGACACAACATGTGCACGATACTCATCGGCATAACCATTATCAACAATTGCTAGGCTGTCGTTTCCAAGACAAGCATCGTTTGGTTGCCTCATCATCATCGTTGCAATATACATGTATATGAGCCTTAGAGCATTCTCATCCAAACCATTATATTATGTGAGGGGTAGTTTTTATATTATAAAGGGTATAAAAAATGGTTGTGAGTGGAGGAGAGAGAAAATGTTACTGTTCATCTGTATATTTGGGGGGACACTGTTCACCCAGTATAATTTTTTTAATATATATTGAAAGTGGTTGTGAGTGAAGGAGAGAGAAAAATGTAATGATAATATTATTTAATTGAAAAGGAGAGAGAAAAAGTATTTGTTTTTAGTGAAAATATATTGATATAAGAGTTGTTTTTTAGTGGAATGTATGTATAATTTGATGGATTGGATGAGAATGCTCTTTATATATATAAAAAAGCCGTATACTTGCATAACCAAACACATTTTATGCTGTATTCAAAGTTCAAACAAAATATTTGATTATGTTTTTTATCATATGCCAATTCTGAATAACGCAACTTAAGTTTTTAATAACTAAAATCTGTAAATGTGCAGCAAATCCAATATTACAACATTTCTATACAAAATCCAATACTACAATCGTTAAAAAAAATTGAACAAATCTACAAAAATCAATCCGATAGCACCTCATGTTATATCAACATCACGACGATGATGAACGCGACAACACCCGAAAACACACCCCTAGACACCGGTCGAAAAGAACCGCTGGTTGGAAGAACCCTCGGAAGCGCACACTCTTCACCGTTGAAGAACACTTTCGTCGGAAACCCATCACCGCCGGCAACATTGATTCCAGGTGTCAGTTTCTTAGTAAACGAGATCACCGACTGTTGTTTCCCGGGTACCCTCGGGTCCTTTTTCGGGTTGTTCCCGTCAACTTCCCCGACCAGATAGTTTAACCCGGTTAGACCCTGCATGAATATCGTGTCGTTGACACCATTGAACTCGAGCGAACTCGCGTTAAACGAGTACGCCTTTTCGAACCCAGGGGCAGATTTGCCCATTTCCATCGCTACAAACCAATCAGCGAAAGACGTTTCATCCCAGTTGAAGAGCGTGACTCTCGCCGTCCACCCGCCTCGGTAATCGGTCAGCAGGTGCCAGTTGAGACTGACCCCGCAGTTGTCCCCGCACGGTAACGGGTTCGGAACCGATCGTCGTTGGATGCTAGCCCAAGCCGTCGAGAGTTCCGTCCGGTTATCAAACGGAACAAGCAAAGCCTGAGGAGGAAGAAACAGTGCGGGTGCGGTCGTACTACACGTTCGAGAACCCGCACCGCTCGGGCAGCCACATGCGCAAGTTGGGCAGGGGATAATCGACTCGTTATAATACGCTGAAAACGAAACGCAACATCGCGGGCTCGAACCTTTCGCTTGGGTAATGTTACAAACCACTTGCCAGCTGGCGACCGCAGTCGCGCCGGGTAGACCGCTCGGGTCAGGGAACTCGCTCGGGCTAACGCGAACCGGCGAGCCGCATTTGTAATCCGGGTTTAGCCGCCCGCTGATTTTGAAGTTTTGTGGCGGGACGAGCTCGGACCGGTTCAAATCCGGAGGCATTTTGTAGACTTGTAACTGAAAAGCCGATTTCGACTTGCTCGGGTCCATTGTCGGGGGCAAAATCGTCCCGTTTCGGCAACAAAACGGGATCATTCCCCATTTGGTATTGTTGGTCATCTCAAGTGGTAAGTCGATTATTGTGGGTCGTCTTTCGCAGTTCAAGACGTCTGAGAAATCCATTTCTTGGTAAAACGCGCCTTGTGGGCCGAAAATGCATTCGGTTGAATCGCGGGTGTATGGGTGTGCGCCTTTTATGTCCTTTATGAACTCGTCTCGCATCCAATCCCAGGTTAGGTTCCAGTTATCAAGGCGGCCCAGTGGGCTGTGGTTCTCGATGGTGACTTCGGCCCAGTAGTTTGACTCGTAGGTCCGAGTCACGTCGTACATGATTGTGAGATCGCCGGTTTGGCGTGGGAGAAACTCGTCTGTTACAGTCTCGTTGGTTACTGCATTTGGGTCTTTTGTACAACACACGTTCATAACTCGTGTTCCTGAAAGATTACACACCAAATCAAGGTCAATTTCCACGTTGTAGACAAATCGAAATCAAAAAAACGAATCGCAGAAATGAGTTAAGAAAAAGTCAATGTCAAATGAGTGGTCAAAGGCTTGTTTTTTCATCAAGTCAAACAAATCTAATGAAAGTTGAAGCTGGTATTTCTAATAACATAACAAAATTTGATACAAAAAGATTTGGTAAAAGAACGAATTAATCAACGATAAAAATACCGAAAATGAAGTTTGCGAATGAACAACTAGAATGAGTCAAAGACTCAAAGTCAAACTTAAGATTAAAGACTTGTTCTTTACTTTGATTGCTTAAACAACTTTCTTTAATGGCTAATCAACCCTCAAATCCATATTAACAACTACTAAACCGAGAAGATCAATTAACTTCTTTAGCATGTAACGGGTCAAATAAGATCAACATGACTGTAGCAGATTTAATAAAAACTAAAAAAATAGTAATAAAGAGAGATATTTTATTTGAAACCCAAATGAAGCAAGAACAGATCAAGAATCACCCTTGAATGGTTTGATCAAACAAACGTAAACAAGAAAATATTTCGAAAACGCTGAACTTAGAAAAGTTCACAAATAATGAAGTTTCAAGGGTTTCAACAGGTGCACATTGCAATGGATAGCAACATACATTGGCCATTTGCTAGTTTAGTCCAAAGGTTTGAAACGTTGCCATTTTAATCCAAATGTTGCCATTTTAGTCCAATGGGTTAACTCCATCCATTTTTTCTGTTAACTAGAAGGTCGTTTCGGTCATTTTATATGTGATTCTGTTAACTAGAAGAGCAATTCGACCACATAAAATGACCGAATTGCCCTTCTAGCTAACAGAAAAAATGGATGGAGTTAACCCAGTGGACTAAAATGGCAACATTTGAAACTATTTGGACTAAAAAGGCAACATGTCAAACCTTTGGACTAAACTGGCAAAATGGCCCAAACCACAGGGACTAAAACGGCATTTTACTCAAAATATTATTTAGAAAAGTTTAAATATAAACTATCGCCGGTTTGGTTTGTCGTTTTCCTGAAACCACAGTTAGCTATTCGACCTAGAATTTTTCGTCAAAACGTCCAAACCAGACGGTAAACACCCTTCGAAAAAACTACCAAAATCCCTATACTTTTCGATACGGATCATTTTGAATAATTTTGACCAAAACAACATGTAACACACCGATGATGTTAGTCAAATTTTAAATAAGAACAACCCTTGAAAGAAATGGTCAAATAATTAAGATTAATACATCATCCATCAGAAGTCAATATCATTACCATTTTCAAATACACCACCCACCAAGATCAATCGTGCAGGTTTAAACTTTATAGCATTTAAAAAGAGTTAAATGTCATTTTAGTCCCCCTGTGGTTTGTGCCATTTTGCCCGTTTAGTCCAAAGGTTTCATTTTTTGCATGTGGGTCTAAAAAGGTTTCACCATTGCCATTTTAGTTCACTGGGTTAACTTCATCCATTTTTTCCGTTAACGAGAAGAGCAATTTGGTCATTGTATATGGCCGAATTGCCCTTCTAGTTAACAGAATTACATATAAAATGACCGAATTGCTCTTCTCGTTAACAGAAAAAATAGATGAAGTTAACCCAGCGGACTAAAATGGTAAAATGGCAACGGTGAAACCTTTTTGGACCCACAGGCGAAAAATGAAACTTTTGGACTAAACTAGCAAAATGGCCCAAACCAGGGACTAAAATGACATTTAACTCCATTTAAAAAAACAAAACCATTTCAAGTAAATAATCAGAAGAAAAAAAACCCAAAATTATTCACAAAATTACCAAATATTTTACTAAATTTAAAATCACTAGACACAATTAACAGCAATCATAAACTAAATCTTCAATTAACTTTCAAACCAGATCAGATCAACAACCATAAATCATTTAATCAAATAATGTTAAAAAAAAAAACAAAGGGCAATATAGTAATTATACCATTCATAGTAGCTCTAGGGCAAACAAACCCATCATTCGCAAGAGAAATATTCCTAGGCATGGGTACATCGGGCGACCCGACTCCAAACTGGGTACCCACCAACTCGACCCGAACCGACATCTGGTTCACATCACCAGCAGTCTCAATAGCGGTTTTGAGATCCGAACTGGGAAACCCAGCAAACACAGTCCCATTCCCGACCCGACCCGGAATCGAAACAGAGCCGTCAGCAATGACAGCGTTAGAAGCAGAGACCAAGTACTCATCGTGCTGAAATCCCACAAATACCCTCCAAGATTTGAGCTCTTCTGCTGCGTTGTTGAGGATCCGGAGCTCTGATTCGAAGCGGTAGGGTTGGTTTGATGGGTTGTCGGGTGGGAGTTTGGATCCGGATGTGTATGTGTAGGAGATGAAGATGCCGTTGCAGGAGTCGGATGCTGGTGGTGGTGATGGTGGGGTTCGGGGTGGGGTTTGGGCGGTGGTGAGGGTGGTGAAGAGGAGGAGGAGGAGGAGAGTGGTGGTGATGAGAGAGAAAGTGGGAGACATGTTCGAGTTTGAATTTGTGTTTTAGAGAGAGAGAGAGTTGATATATATATATATGTGTGTATGATACGCTGACACAGCTTGTTACTAGCTGTATTTGAATTCTTTTGTTTCGTGGGGTTGTATTTATGGTGTTTTTTTTATAAAATTGCTTTGTTTTTTATAAAATAAATAATCATTTTTTTAACGGCCAACAAAATCAATTCCGAGCACTTTTGGAACACCCACTGGACCAAACGAAGTACTCTGAGAGTAACCCAAGTCCACCACCAATTCCGGGGGGATAAACCGGTAACCCACACGCCCGTAGGCACAACAGTGCAATTACCGGTAAAACTCATTTGCCTCGACGATCGAACCCACGTTTCCCTAGCTCTCCTATCATTGCCCACCAGTGCCTTACTCTGCACCAAATGAGAGTTGAACATGCATCTCCCAAAAGAGAAATGCAACTCTTCCACTACTTGATCTAGAGATCATAACATTCGCAATGAATTTCTTATCAATATTTATATATTTACATTAAAAACAACTACTTTTTCTCTATCTTTTACAATTAAATAATATTTTTATACATTTATCAATACTTTTTCTCTCTCCTTCACTCAAAACCATTTCTAAAAATATTAAAAAATTATAAAGTTTTCTCACTCTAAATTTTTTCTCACATATAATAGTAATTTTCCATATAATTTATCTATTCTCCACTCACAACCACTCAAAAAACACTAACAATCATTCCTTATAATATAACTAAACTCACTCGCATATTTTTTTAGCCTCTTCATTGTGAATGCTCTAAGACTATGGTGCTGTTTGTTTTTTCTGCACGAAAACATCTTCTGCTGCAGGCCACATCTGCAGACATCTGCAGGAGAAGAGATGGACCAAATGTCTGCAGCTGCAAGGAGAAGAGGGTTTGTTTTTTTTTTTATATAAAACCTCTTCTACACACACAAAACTCTCTCTACTCTCTCTCTAAAATCTGAACCTTTATCACCTCTGTCTTCTCTCCTGCATCACCGGTGATCGGAGAAACTCCGACCGACCCCCGTCGCACCCTCGTTCTTCTGGTAAACAACTCCACACCCACATCCGAATCGGATCTGTATTGGCGGCATAAAGATGAAATCAGAGGCGGAGAGAGAGCTGGAGGCGAAGGAGACGCACCACCGTGAGCGGCGGTGATGGTTTGGTGTCGATTAGCTTCTCCGGTAAGCACCCATAACTCGTCTACACCTCTTTTCTTTTCTAATCGTAAAGTTTCACGTGTCTCTTGGCTCTTGGTTGTTTCAGGCACGAGTGTTGATGTCGGTGGTGGCCGACGATGACAGCCGGTGACCGGCAACGGCATGGTAGTAGTGGTGGGGGTCACGTCTGGCTCGGGATTTGGGGTCGATTTGGGGTTCGATTTGGGGGGTTTTGATGATGATGATGGTGGCGGAGCAGTGGTGGTGGTGGCGGAGCAGTGGTGGTTGTGATGATGATGATGGTGTCGGCGGAGCAGTGGTGGTGGGGGCGGAGCAGGGGTGGAGGTGGAGGTGGTGCCAAGAAGAGGTAAACCTCTGCTTTGAGAAGCTTACCTCTCATCACTTCCCCAAGAAGAGGTTGGGGAGAGGTAAAAAGCACTTCTCGAAAAAAAAAAACAAACACTCTTCTGAGGCTAAACCTCTTCCCGCGTCTGCACGGTGCAGACAGAAGAGGCCAGGAAGCTCTTTTTGGAAAAAACAAACACCACCTATGTGTAGTGGTAAATTGTTATAATGCCCCCACCATGGGGCATTATTCGACACGTGTCATCCCAGTCAGCATAGGGCATTATAGCAAAAAGTGGTGTAGTGGGGCATTATTCCAATAACGCCCATGCAATCATTTGACAATTTTTTTTTTTTAATTTAAAACATAAAAATCTTCATTAATTTAAAATAAAAATTACACTACATGAAATTAAAAAAAAACCTAAAAAAAAACCGAAAAAAAAAACAGAAAAAAAAACAGGAAAAAAAAACCGAAAAAAAATAAAGTTAAAAAAAAAGAAGATGATCTAGAGTCCATATTTTTCTCGAATTTTTTGTCGACGCATTTGCGCAAGGATCAACGCGTCGCCTTGGAGGTGGTCGATCGATTTGGACAAAAACTCAATGTCCTTTTCCATTTGCCTCGCCTCTTGCATCTCGTTAAACTTTTTGGTTTCGGCCACTCGTTCTTGCAGAATCTCCCAACGTTTGTGGCCGAGGTCGCGAATGTCTTGGAGACGACGGTTCATCTCCTCGAAATCATCCTTTAACTCGAGATCGGAAGACGACTCGACCGTTTTTTTCCCGGTTCGTTTATCCTTTCTTCTACCGGGCGGTCGGTTCAACTCTTCTTGAAGTTCCTCGTCAACGTCCACCACCTCATTTAAATCGACGTTGCGGGCGTCCGATGTCGAAGTTGAAGGGTCAACGGAGGATGATGTTTTTGACCTTTTAGCTCGACGTCTACTACTAGACGTCATTGGATTAACTAGCGTCCACTTTGGACTTTTTCGTAGTAGCTCCCAACACTTATAGTACGTGAAAGGGCATTTCTGTAACACCTCGAAAATTTCGGGTTTAATAATAAAACGACACGTGTCATGTAAGACAAAACGCGTTGAAATCCCGGGTTTAATAAAGATGATTCGGCAGGATTTAAAGTGACGTCATGTTAAACTGTTACCTCTGAACGACCTTATTTATAAATCCCAAGACCCGATTAAATGTTATACCTATCTTTATTACCCTCAATGCAGAAAATTCTTGTTAATAATAGAATTGAAAAGCATGATTTGATTCCACAAGTAAAAAGAATGGTAAACCTTAACTTTCGGTACTTGTTTTTGGTTTCAAAGTGAAACAATACAAAATGGTAGGGTATGAAACTATTCTAGACACATTATGGAGGTCCCTAAGTGTTATTTGAGGTCACAAAGTCGGATAGTGGGGGTTCCCTTTCGAAATGCCAAAGAACAGTCAACAATTGAGGCTGAAGAGACGCATACGGACCTCAACCTCAACAATGTTGAGGTCCGTAAGGTAACTGCCAGCAACAGAAAACCTTCTGCAGCCGGTTTCACGCACTTCTGACCGATCTTATGGGTTTTTCTCAGTTATAAACGACCCCTAAACTATCCTAGAGCACTAGGACAAGTGTTGAATGGTTGTGGATGGTCCTAGAGTTAGTTGTCAAGTAGTTGTGGTGGATCCAAGTGCTATATAAAGCCACATTGTGCAACCATCAATCTTCACACTTACAATTGATCTTTGGAGCATTCCTGGAGCTAAGGAACTCTCCCTTCTGATCAAAATTCGTGCATTGGACTATTGTAAGTCTACTAGTTCTTATTTGGTTGTGTTTAGCTTAGTTAATTAGCTAAAAGTCAAACCGTCGTAATTACGGTTTGACTTCGAGATTAGTCACTAATGACTCAGTCTTATCTCGAATTAAAAGTAGTTTTAGAATGGTATTTATGTGGGAAATAAAACCCCAAAAGGGTTTCCCCTGATCACCGTCCTAAGCAGGTTAAATGTCGGGTCAAACCTTTACTTAAAAAGTCAACATAATGCTTAAAATGTCTCTTATGCATAATTAGCTATCTAGATCATATATAACCTGTTTGATTATTGTTATAACTTAGTAATTAGTGTAATAACATGTTCAAACCTATACAACCCGACTATTTCCTGTTTAGACCCGGTTCGGAACCGAAAGTCACATAGTTTGACTTTTCGGTTGACTTTCAGTTCTGACCCGTTTGGGCATATTTTAGAAATGCCTCAGAGCTTAAATTGGATTAGGATACATGTTAGAACAACCCTCTGTGATCATACACCTTGGTTCACTAGTTATCCAATTAATATGCAAGTTTCCGTTAAATGCTCATACGTGGACCGTTATGCCCTTATTGCCTTAAATCATGATTTATGAAAATGTAAAAGTGTAGAAACCTTGGTTATTGATATAAAGACTTGTTTGCAAAGTTTAACATCAGTTTGACTTGTAGATTAATAGTTATGCTCATTGTCGCTAAATTAAGGCTTTATGTTAACAACATGGCGTAATTAGCGTAAAGCCTAGTTAAACATACTTTTTGATATCAAATCTTTTACCCACTGATGTTATATATTATTTAGGGATTTTTAAAGATTTTTAATTAATTTTAGGTCGAGCATAACTAGTAGTCGTAGGCTTAATCCGGTAATTGTCGGTTTTGCCCTTACGGGCCATAAAAATGAGTTTTACACATCTAAACGATTTCAAACCTTTTGCTACTGATTAGTTATGATAAATAAATTATTTTAAGCCTTCTGGAAATATAAAAATATCAGATTTAAGTATCGAACCCGGTAATGGCCTTTAATCGCCATAATTAGCGTTTTTAACGCATAGTATGTCTTAGAATCATATTGGACATACCCGGGTTGATACCTACTGATATATGAGGCAAATTATGATATTTTAACAGTAAGCAAAGGTTGATAAACTCAGACTTCGTTTTTGAGCTTTTCGGCTTATGTGAAATTACCAAAATACCCCTACGGGGCCTAGTTTGGTTAAATATGATAAAATTCACATATAAGCCTTAGCCTACTGTTATAAACCATCAAAATGAGTATGTGTGCTGGTTACATCAGACCTGTAACTCAGTTAAACAAATAAACTCTTTTACAAACTTTAAAATTACCAAACTACCCCTACGGGGCATAGTTTGTGTTTAAATTAGTTCGGGGCATAACGAAAGACATCCTACTGATGTTACAACATAATTGAAGCATATTAAATTAGGAAACCTGTATATGGCTCTTACGGATACCCGTTACGCATATTACGCGTTCGGCTCGGTTTATGTAACAAGTTTACATAAATTAGCCGAAACGGGTCAACCCTTATCGTTTTATCTCAAAATCCAGAATGTGATTAATAAACCCATATTAAACAAGTCTTCAAACTTGTCGGGTCTGAATCACATTCTATCCGGTCTTCGCTTAATCGTGCGTACGAACCGTATCTTCGAAACTAGCCGGTCTAAGCTTAAGCATAATTAAAGACCCGCTAGGATTCTAATAGGTTATATTTAACCTTCGTTCCAGATTAGGAGAAACAGTAAAAGCTACTTGCTATTTGACTATTGTGACTATACTTTGCATCAAGGTAAATACTTTTAACTTATTTTCCCTATACGGGCTTGGGTTACGGTACATAGCGTACCGCTTGATCGGGCGTCAAATCTTCCATCGCTGAGGTGGTTAATTGAATAATTTGAACGGCTCGTTTAAACAGTATTGTTTACTTTACCGCCTTTGGGGGGGGGGGGGGGGTTAATGACCATGTCCCGGATATCCTTGGCATTATCTCACGAGATAGCCACGACCTGAGCACGGGGTGTAGGCGTACACCTGTCGGTGTATAACTCTAGAATTGTGGTGTGTCGATTGATTCCTTAACCCGGATACGTTCCGGGCTACTGAACGCATAAGTAACATGTAATTCGTTAACAAGATTATAATATTAAATAATTCTCCCAAGTTAATAAAAATGTTTATGCCATGTGCATCCAAACCAATTTTCAATCATTTTATAAAATGAGTCAGTTGAATGTATTTACCAGTGTAAACTGACGTATTTTCTCAAAAAGATTAAATGCAGGTACTAGGCGTAATAGGCTGGGAGTCTCCTAAGCATCACTAGAAGTCTCGCAAACTTAAGATGCCGAAGTCTGTTGAACCATAAACAATATTTTATTATTCGATCCTACTGTGGATAAACACCGGATAATTGTGACTATGTTTACAATAAATAAATTCGGTTGTATCTTATTTAAATTGCTTCCGTTGTGCATTATTATATTGTGTTGTTTGACTATTACGTTGCCAACCACGTCACGATACTCCCCCACCGGGCCCACCGGTGACACGTGGAAATTGGGGTGTGACAATTTCGTCCTATCGAACTCCTCCAAAGTCCTCGTTAAAACCCCGACGTCACTTTCACCGCTCGGGCGATTATCGTAGTTACGTTGGTAAACTTCTTGGAACGCGTGAGACTTGTTGATGATGTCGGTCCATTTGCTAGAAATGGAATCTTTGTCCCGATGTTCGCCTTGACCCCACGAGCTAAAAAAGAGTGCACGAACCCTATCCCAATAAACGGGGCCCGTTTGAAAGTTTGCTACAAATTAAAAAAAAATAAAAATATAAGTTGTATGTTAAGAATAAAATTTACACTACTTGAAATTAAAAAAAAGACAGAAAATAAAAAAACAGAAAATAAAAAAACAGAAAAAAAACAAGAGTTACCGGTATCTTCGTCCTCCGAAATGTCGAGCCACGCCCGAGTCAACGTGTATTCCTCGTCCTTCGTCCATTTAATGGTATTTTTTGTACGTCGAGGTTCCTCCTTTTCCTTCTTCTTATGCGACCTTCTGCCGCGTTTCGATTTGTCTTGCACCGGTTCGGGTTGCGTCTCCGGCACGACATCGACATTGGGTTCGGATTCGGGTTGTTGTTGTGACGGTTGCGACCCGCCGGCTTGACCATAGCCGAAGGTGGGAGGCACAAACGGAGTGGCGCCAGTCAAGTAAGCCGCGTATGGTAAAAAGCTCGGGTCCATGTCTTGAAGGTTATACGGGGTTTGCGGTTGGGTTGTGTTCGGGTTCGTGGGTCTTGCGGGGCCACCAAAAGGGTGTCGGAATGGATGCATGATTGTATAAAAAATTGGAGAAAGTGGGTGTTTTTTATAAAAAAATAGAAGAAAGTAGGAGAGAAAGTTAGAGGTTTTTTATAAAAAATTGGAGAAAAGTGGTTGATATATATATATAGTGGGTAAAATTTTGAATTAAAAAAAATACATTTGACCGTTTGGCAACGGTCCAATCTCGCCCCCCAACACAATTTAAGCGTTTTAATTAACACGCCGGAGGGATTTTTTTTTCAAAAAAAACGCCCGGAAACGCCGGGTGTAGTGGAGGAGTGGGCGTTTTCCGGCGTTTTTTTTTTATTTTTTTTACAAAAAACGCCCCACTACGGGCAGACTAAGAGCACCCACAATAGAAACATTTTTTTGTGTTTCTAAAGAGAGAGGGTGTGAGGTGGAGGAGACAGTGTGGTGATGTATGTGTGGAAAAATGAGAAAAAAAAATGGAGGAAGGGTATGTGAGTGTGATGTAGGAGAGATGAGAGATAATATGTGTTTTTTGTGTTGTATGAGTAGGGTAAGAAAAGAAAGATGGGGATTGGTTGGGCAAACGCCAACTAGACACTAGAAAAAAATAAAAAATGCCTCTTATTGGGGATGCTCTAAGACCATATGTACTGGGAGGGGAAGATAATGCCTCAACCCTTGGGCGTTTTGGGCCATATGGCGGTCCAGTCAATATGTGGGCACTATGGGGCGTTTTTTAAAGTTAGTGTAGTGGTATAGTGCACAATAATGTCTCATCCAATGATTCCCAATTATTATTTTCTTGTTTTTTTAAATGTAAAACTAATGATATTTGATTTGGAGCGATCTGATTGGCCCAACATATCTTGACCCGACGTTAAAAAAGGACGCTCCTCAACTTTTTTTTTGAAAAAAAAACCCCAGGGGCAGTCCTTGGGCGTTGATGGGAGTTTTTTTTGGGGAAAACGCCAAAAAAACTCACACTACGGGTGGTCTAAGTAGTTGGGCTTGATTCAGCGACATAAACCATCATAGCGTTCCATAGCGCCAGGGTACACCGCCCCCCGATTGCTATGGGTGCAAATTTTGTCCCCCTGCAATGGCTATAGCGACGCTACATTATGTTGGTCTCTCATACACATATATACGTGTATAATTAAAAGGTATAACCTCAGTATACACTCAAGTTATATAACACTCATTTCTTATATATTTGGGCTATAACCTTTCACGGGGCTTGACCACTACACATGATGTAATAAGGATAAAACTAGACTAAATGTACCACCTATATGTTTAAAGCGTCCGAGTATTTTCATTTGAGTCTCTCTCTCCATCAATATAATTTTAATTAAAAACACTGTTTCTGTTTCCTCTAAATTTGGTATATTTTTAGAAAATATCTCACATCCCCATCTTCATGTATTTATATCTTATAATCTTATTTATAAACATTTATTTTATTTTTTTATCAGTTTTACACACTCGCAATATATATACAGGTTGATGAATAATAAACATTTAAATATAGAGGATCACTTTAGTTTTAGTTATATTCTTGATTTTTTTTCTCTAGGGTTATAATGAAAGCAGGATTTAGAGACTACAATGTGAGTGCTCTAACTACGAGAAAAAAGTAAGGCGTTGAGTACGAAAATGAGAGGTAAATTTGGTTAAAACGATAGGAGAAGAAGAGAAGGTACGTTTAACACATCTCAAAAATCCAATCAATGTAAATTTTTATAACTTTTGTGTTTTAATTTGTTAGTTTTTTTTTTAATTAAATTGGTGATAACTAGTGAGATAATAAATAGATTGTTATACATGTGAGGTTGGTTATATGGCAAGTGTATATGATAAATAAATAGTTATATGTGAGGTTGGTTATATGGTAAGTGTATTTTATTTTCTTTTTCCAGATATAAAAAAAAGAAATATATTATTAATTAAATGATAGATATTAAAGGGGGGCTTTTAAAAGAATATGAACGTTGGGGGGTATGATGTGTCTTGTAGTGGGTGGCTACTCGCTTTAATGAAGACGAGGAACGACATCTTTTTTAGACATTGTCGTACGCGTTTCTTCATCTTCATCAATCAATTTTCGTAACGTTTTATATTACATATAAATATAATACTTTAATACTTTATTTAATTCAATAATTATATCCACTTATTTTTACACATGTGACAGCTAGTGAAACCATAAGGTTTAATTAAATCAATATTTTGAAAACCAGTGTGGCGGTTTGAGCAATAACAGGTCAATCAGGTCGTAAAATCCAATTTTTAAATAACAATACTAATAACTCTTCTATATAAAACGTTATTTCAACAAACTAGGAAATCTTAAAATACTTTTTCAATTTAGAAGTGTCATGTTAGTAGGTCAAAAAACGTGTAAGGAGAATTGGTATTTTCAAATGAAAATTAAAATAAACACAAAGAGTAAATTATTTTTTGAGTCCCTTTGTTTTATTAGTTTTAAGTATTTGACTTAAAAATCAAAAAGTTTAACGTTCTGGGTCTCTAACAATTCATTTTATAACGTTTTGAGTCCAATTTTGTTAAAAAAAAAAATATGGGCTCAAAGGGTTAAAATTTGGGCTCAAAATGACTCAAATGGTTATAAAAAAAAGCGTCTAGGGACTCAGCCGTTAAACATTTTGAATTTGTAATCAAATGGTTAAAACCACTAAAAGATAAGGACTAAAAAAGCAATTTACTCTAAAATAAAATAATAATAAATATAGAAGTTGTCTATTTTATTTTTGGGAAATAGTACGATATTGTGCCCGTGGCATTATAGCCTAGTGGCATATTGGTGGTGGAATAAGGCTTAGACCATGCGGAGTCGTTGGGGTGAATAATGCCCCACCATAGGGCGTTTTGCGCCATGTGGCAGCCCAGTCAGCAATGGGGCATTATTGGTCATTTTCTAAAATGGGTATGGTCGGGATGTGGGGCATTATGTTAAATGAGATGTAATATAAATAAATAAAACAAAAACCATCAAAAAAATCTTATTGGACAAAGAATAAGAGGATGGATGGTGATTGGACAAACAAATGGGGGGCAAGGCGTGGAAAATACAACGCCAAATGCCATTTTAGGTTGAAAAACGCCCCTGGGGGCCAAGCTCGGACGTGTTTCGGGCGTGCTTGGGCTTAAAAACGCCCAAATGTAAACGATTACGGGTGATCTTATGACCATTAGGTCATGGGTTCAATTCCCACAAGGGGGGTTTTTCTCATATTTATTGGGTTTACTCCTAAATTGACATTATTGCCTAGTGAAGATGGATATGATCGGGTGATTCCGCTAGTAGCACGATGATATTCTAGTGGTCCGTCATTGATCCAAATTTGCCGTTAAGAAAACACGATATTGTTGATAAAACAAGTAACTAAAAATGTAAAATAAATAATACATAAATGATTGCCACACCCCGATATTTCCACATATTACCGGTGGGCCAGGCGGGGAGTATCGTGACGTAGTTGATATCATCATTGACAATGCACACAATATAATAGCACAGCGGAAGGCTTGGTGAATAAACTATTACAAACCATATTGTCTGAGTGTTCGACGAAAGAATATACAGACTGGATTGTAATAAGATCCACATGCGGATCATAAATAAAATACAAGAAACAGAAAATAACAGACTTCAGGGATCTTAGGGATTTGCAAGATCCTCTTATACGACACCTAATAGCTCCAGTCTATTACGAGAGGTACCTGTCAATCAATCTTTAGAAAATACGTCAGTTTACACTGGTAAATACAATTAACTGACTCTTTTGAAAAACATTTATAAAAATTTATTTAAGTGCACATGGCACAAATCATTTATAACTTGGGACAATTATTTAAATATAATCTTGTATACAGATTTACATGTTTGTCATACAATTAGGGCCGGTTGGAAGCCGGTCATGATTAACCGACTCACCACTTATAGAACCCACAAAGGAGTTATCCCCAACATGTGGGTTTATATTTTATTTAGCATTTGCATCTGTCAGGTGTATGCCTACACCCCGTGCATAGGTCGTGGCCATTTTCAAATGAAATGAGCCGAGGATATCCAGGACACGGTCGAATTAACCCCCAATGTTTATGTTATCAAACAAGACAGATTAAAACGGGTTATGTAAATTTATTAATCACAATCCGATTAAATGATTTCATACCCGACCAAGTGGTATTATTATAATGCCATATCCCAAGCCCGTATAAGGGAAAATACGTTAAAAGTATTTACCTGAGCTAATGTGAAAGGTAACTCAGCAGTATAATCCTAAAGCTTTATGACAGTACCTTATACTGGATGCTACTAATCTGTATAGAAGGTTTAATAACCTATTAGGATGCTAACGGGTCTTTAGTTAAGTCAAAGACTTAGACCGGCTAGCTAGAGAGAAACCTTACGGATCTAAATGCTAGATTAAGCGGAGACCGGAATAGAATGTGGTTTAGACCCGACAAGCTTGGATACTTGTATAATATGGGTAAACTAATCACATTCTGGAATTTGAGGCTTTAATGATAAGGTTAAACCCGTTTCGGCTATTTTACGTAAACTAGTTACATAAACCGATCCGAACGCATAAATGCATAACGGGTAACCAAATGAATTACATACAGGTCCTATTTGTTATTATGCTTAAGATATGTTAATACATCAGTAGGATGTTAACATACATGCCCAAAAAGTAATTAAAACCAATTTAAGTCCCGTAAGGGCATTTTGGTCATTTTAATAATTATAAAAGAGATTTTATAATAAACTGAAGTTCTGGTCCTTTGACATCAGTAAAAATATTTAATTTATCTCATTATATCAGTAAGATATCATACATAAGTGAAATTTACCATTTATGACCAAACTATGCCCCGAAAGGGTATTTTGGTCATTTCACATAAGCTTTTAAGGATATTTTTGGAAACCTGAGTTCATAACTTATACCTACTGTAATAATATGAAAATTTGTTTAAGAATTCAGTAGGTAACAAGTCTTAGGTGTTAAATATGGTTTTAAACCATACTATGCACCTAATTAGTGTAAAACTTGTTAATTGACGATAATCAAGATGTTTATGTAAATATGTGATTTTGATCGGTTTTAAATGCTCAAAATAATTTATTTAATGTATGAAATTAGTAGAAAAAGGTTTGGCATTCAAATCATTTGTTAATCTCATTTTATGCTTAAAAGGGTATTATCGTCATTAACCGAATTACACAAGAATTCTATGTTTTAAACAGATTATAATCTGACCAAAAATCTTAAGATTCCTCAGAAATAACATCTTAACAGTAGGTAATGAGTTTTGGTTCAAAATCCAAGTTTAAACATGCATTATGCAAGATATCGCAAACTAATAAATAAAAAGCTTCTAATTACGATATCGAGCATAACTTCTATTTGGAACCCAGAACTGATGTCAAATTTTCGGGACAAGTCTAAATATCAGTAGCAAAGGTTTTTGTCCTCTCAGATTTCTAAAAATCTAATTTATGTGTCAAAAGGGCATTAACGACATTTATAAGCATATTAACAAACAAGTGCATATAATTCAAACTACTAAGGACCAAGCAATATAACTCCAGAGGGTTATACTACTGAATAATGTGGTCCTAATGGAAGCTTAAAACATGGAAGAATTAAGCTTGAACGGGTCAGAACTGAAAGTCAAAGCAAAAGTCAAGCTTTTGCGACTTTCGGTTATAAACTGACCTTAGACTGATAATTGTCGGGTTAGGACTGATAAAACATGTTCTAATATTAATTACCAAGTCATTAGAATGTTAAAATATAATTTAGAACCTCTGTTTTATTAGTTTAATTCATTTTTAGACTTTCTGTCCAGTTTGACTTTTTGTCAAACTAGTTTGACCCGACAATTAACTAATCAAACGAGATAATTATGAGGTGCCCTTTTAAGGGTTAATCACCTATCCTAATATGGTTCCATAACCACTTTCGTTTTGGTCAGTGGCTGGACCATTTCTGCTTAAACCGAAAGTCAAAGCTAAATTACGATATGTTTGACTTTTCGGTTTCTAAACTAGTTAAAAGGACTAAGCAGGTATTAAGACTCTTACTAATGGTCCTTGCTATATTTTCTACACTTCTAATTCTTCTCCTAATCCTTGCAAGCTCCAGATGAGAGTTCTTTGAAAGTTGCAAATTAAGTGTGCATAAGAGCTTATGAACTAGTGCCCTTATATACTAATTTCCAACTTCATGGATCACTTGCAGCTGTTATGGGAGTCCCTAGGATCACCCCAGGTGTCCTAGTAGTTTATTAAAACCGTCAAACAGTCCATGGTTTCGAAATGAATGTGTTTAAGTCGGTTACACAGCTGAAACATACATCTGTCCAGAAATTCTGCCCAGCGACGAGCTTACGGACCGTAAGCAAAAACTCTTGTGGTCCGTATCCATCCCTTACGGACCGTAAGTCCAAATGGATGCGGTCCGTAACCAAACCTGAACTGCATCGCCCAGTTATAGCCTTGCGGACCGTAAGCCTAGGACCATACGGTCCGCATCCGATGACCAGAAGACAAAAATTTGAGGATTTTTATATATTTGATCATGCACTTTTAAACTCGAATCTTTAGCCATTTTTTAGCAGAAATAGTCCACATGATCAGACCTGCATTGTTCAGATCACCTTGCCATGCACTAATGTTCCCTTGGAGTCTTTAGAAATGGCCATTTGAATGAAGAATTGTCGGTTTTTGCACATGAGACTTTGTTTCTTGAAAGTTGAATAGTTCATCACCAATTCAACCGGATTCTTACGAATTCTTTATCAGACATTCATGAGGGTGTATTTATATTTTACAAAGCTTAGGGAACATTAAAAGGTCACTTAGAGGTAGAATTAACATGTTGACACTTTTAATCCCTTTTTATTCATATTTACACCGTATGTCAAATTTAGTCCTTCAAACTCAATCTTTCACATATTTAGAGTTTAGGACACGTGTCTATACATAATTGGACACGTTTTACATGGTGTTACAATGATAAATGTAAAGAGTTAAACCAAAGTCTTCGACTATAACATTTGAATAAACTAAACATTTGAATAAACTAAGTCTGTTAGCTTTGGCTGAGAATTTTTGTTTGACACGTGTTTTCTAAAACAAATTTCGTGTCTCCTTGAGACGTGCATCCGTCTCTCGAAGGGTACCACAAGTAGTTGTAGTTGTACCGCTATAGGTGGCTTACGCCCTTAAAATAACACTAGGCTTTAAGGAATTTGATGGTTTGTGAAAAAATAAGTAGCGATTGAAACAACTTAGAGAACATTCATCTCTAAATTTTCTCAAATAATCGACGTTGCTCTTAATTTGCAATTTCTCAAGTTTATAGAATTTTGTCTTTCTCTCTCTCTCTCTCTCTCTTGATTTGTATGTTTATACGAAATGAAACTTTTAAACGATTTCTAGTTGCAACTAAGTAAACTAAGTTAGATTTTAATGTACTTACTTATGCTAAAATAAACCGACGGTTTGATTTATGACAACATTTCAACAATTTGTAACTGACAACCAGTGTTCACCTTCTTCAAATGGTGCTCCCTATTGTGGTTATCAAGCTCCTAGCTCTAAATGCAAAGTCACTAGTTAACAATAATTACATATAATTATTTATTTATTTAATTTTTTTTTGAAAGGCCAACGAAACCTTTTATAAACCCAACAAAAAAAAACCAGCCAGGAGCTAGCAAATACAAAGTGTCAACAAACAAAAAGCAACAGAGAACAAAGCAAAATCTTAAAAATTACACCCTTCTTTACTACCACATTACGTTAAAATCCCACCACTCTTGTCGCGTAATCCTTTTATATTTCGACCTCATCCTCATTCCCTGATAGGTTGCCTCCTTTATGATCGTCGTCATCTTTTGAACCGTGTTGTGACCATCGCCAAAGATTTTCTCATTTCTGGCTTTCCACAAATTCCACATTACTTGAATAGCTATAGCATGTGTTGCTTTCCTCCTCTTTCTGCAGCTTCGTAACTCATTCAGGTCTGTTAACATCTCCTTTAGGTTACCTTCGGTATTGACCATAGGTATCCTCATCCACCTTGTCATTTCCTCCCAAACCCGTTTCGCAAAATTGCACTGTAATAAGATGTGAGCCGCTGTTTCCTCTGCTGCCCCACACGTTTTACACATTGTTCCAGCCAAATTCATGCCTCTATGTGATAAAGCCGAGGCTGTTGGGATTTTTTCCTCTATAGCTCTCCAAACAAACATTAAGCTCTTCTTTGTTGTCCATTTATTCCAAAAGAAACTGAATACAGATTCATTTAGGTCCACCTGCTGGTTTAGTGACCTTCTTACCTCCTTTACCTGGAAATCATTTTGCTCGGACCCGCTCCACAGCCATACGTCTTCATTTGATGAAATTTGCCACTGTTGTAACCTGTTCGCCAGTTCCTCCATCTCAGTTTTTTCTTCTTCACTGTTCGGTACCCTCGTCCACGCCCAGTCCCACACGATATTCCCACTGTTCAACCGATAACAATCCATGACTCTAGTCTTCTTATTTGATGCTAGCTGATACAAGTTTGGGAATTGTTTACTTAACAGTTCATTCCCAAACCATGTGTCTACCCAGAACATCGTTTTGTCCCCCTGTCCAACTTTGCTTCTTAACTTTGAGTTTACGTCAACATTATTCTTTAGGAATTCTTTGTCTATCTCCCCAATATTTCTCCATACTCCTGCTAGTAATTTTTTAACCGGTACTGATGCTACGTTTCTTTTACTTTGATGCAATGAGTTTATAGTTTTTACCCATAAACTATCTGGTTCCATTTTTAATCTCCACCACCACTTTAGCAATAAGGCCAAATTTAAGTCTCTTATGTTACCAATGCCAAGTCCGCCAAAATCCCTTGATGCTACCACTCTTTCCCATCTTACCTACCGGATCTTGTTATTCGCACTGCACCCTCCCCACAGGAACTTTCTTCTAATCCCTTCAAGTGTCTTCAACACAGTTACCGGGCACTTATAAAGAGACAGATAATAGTTTGACAGGCTACCAAGAACTGCTTTTACCAGAATTACTCTACCCGCAAAAGATAAGTGCCTGGCCTTCCAACTAGATAACCTCTTGTTAAAAGTTTCTATTATCTCCTTCCAGTGTGTTACTCTATTCATGTTTGCCCCCACTTTCAGCCCGAGATAGGTAAATGGTAGTTTTCCGGCTTTGCACATAAAAATCGATGCCATGTGTGTGACTTCCCCTTCGGTAGTACCGACACCATATATTTGACTTTTACGAGGGATAACTTTTAAACCCGATAGGAGATAAAAAATTCTAAGAAGTCTCCTTAGATTTTTTACGTTATTTTCCTCCCATTCCCCCAAAAATATCGAATCATCCGCGAATAACATATGGGTTAAGTATGGGCCATTATTTGGTAATTTTATGCCCAAATACTCATTTATATTTTTCTCCCTTTCCATCATGACGTGTAGTGGTTCCATAGCCACAATAAATAAGAAAGGGGATAAAGGGTCCCCTTGTCTCAAACCCCTCTTATATTGGAACTCACCGGTTGGGGATCCGTTTACTAATACCGAACCTCTTCCGGCAAACAGGATTCCCATAACCCAATTTCTCCATTTTGGTGGAAATCCCATATGTGTTAAGATAGATATTAAGAATTTCCAGTTTAGCGTGTCGTAAGCTTTTTCTATATCCGCTTTAAACACAAAAACCTTATGTTTAGTCTTTTTTGCCCACCCAACTACTTCGTTAATTACCAAGGGGCCATCAACAATATTCCTTTCGGACACAAAAGCCGATTGGACGTTCGATACCACACTTTTTATGACCCCTTTCATTCTATTCGCTAAAACTTTCGAGATAATTTTATTTACCACACCAATTAGTGATATCAGTCTAAAATCAGAAAAAGTCATTGGATCAGATACCTTCGGGATGATTGCTATGAACGATGCTCCGCAAGAATGGTGAATTGATCCATGTGTGAAAAACTGTGACATGACCTGCATTATCGGTTCCTTGAGCTCTTCCCAATAAGTTTTTATTAGATTGAACGTGATACCATCAGGCCCAGGGGCCTTATTTACGCCACACTCCCAGACAGCCTTTCGAACTTCCTCCGTAGTAAACATTGCTATAATGTGATTAGCTTGATCAGGACTTAACCGTTTGAAACCATCCGATCCGATTCTAGGTCTGGTTCTTACCGGCTCTTTGAATTTTACTTGGAAAGCCTTCATGAATTGCTTCTTAATGACGTTTGGGTCCGTAACCCACTCCCCTTCTACATATAATTATTTATATCTATAATTTTTTCAAACTTTCCGACATAATTAAAATATCCTTTGCCCTAAACTAAATTTTTATGAACGTCTTGGACTACTTAGAATTACATAAATATAAGTATTCAATAATATAACAAATCTCATAACTAAAATGATTATTTTAAAGATTAGAAACCAGTTATAGATCATTATAGGTACGACTAAATATATAAATAAGAAATTATAATATTATAATCCTAAGACGACAACAAGGAAACATCATGACCACTTCAAAGTGTATTTACAAAGTTCTTCTAGCTTGTCTATTGTGATTTTATAACCATCTATGTCGATATACTTTGTGATGACAACCATAAACCATGTCCGGTTGACGTACAAAGGATTCTAGGTTGACATTGACAGGTTGAATTAACTGAACTCAGACATGACCTTCATATTTATTCGTATCAAAGATATCAACTCTAATCCAGACACACTTAATTACGGTGCTGTGTTTATGCCGATATGTTATTTTTTTGAATGACGACTTTCTTGTATTAGGCTACCGCACTCCCCAAATTGGAGACCCCCGTTGCCTCACTCCGGCAAGACTATGTTGTCTTAAACGTGCCCACGCTGGCTTCAGAGTTTGGCTTATGCCGATCTGTTTAATGTTTAACATGCATGTCATTGACCTTTCGCGATTATAAGGCTATAGGGTATGGTCATGACCCTCATGATCACCATGACCCTCCACATCAGCGCCATTTCACCTACTTCTAATCCATCATTCAAAACCACTATCCTAAGGGTGTGGTCATGACTCAAACCACTATTATATTACTTTAATTCATTTTTGTAAAAAGGAAAGAAAATATTAAATTAGGAAAGGAGGTCCATGGTTGCCATGGTTTAATCCATGAGAATCATGGTGGATGAGACAAGGGGGTGGTTTAGCAATCCATTAATGATCCTACATGGCTATTAATGACCCAACCATGCCCCTCACACCCTATAGCCTAAATGTACTTCAAACTCTTTGATACATAAATCTAACCGTTGAATCATTGATAACAAAATAAATCGTGGAAAAATATAAAATGATTGGTGTGGTTTGACCGTTGGAAATAAAGCTTTGATTTGAAAAGAATCGTTGGCGGAAAACCCGGTGTGGGCCTACACGGACTTTACAAAGCGTTTATTTCCTTTTCGGTATTTATTATCATTCCGATTGTTATTAACTTACATCACAAGAAAAATATTTTATTACCCAATTTTTTTTTTTGAACGGCGATTGACTCCAACAGTCGAGAGGATCACACCCACATTGCATGGGTCCCTAGTCCCCCTCGGGCGAGGCATCCGAGGTTGACCATAGGCGCTCCACGAGAAAATTTCCAGCCGACAGCCACTTGACTGCCGTTGCAGCCTCCGCACTCAAGAGCCGGAGTAACCGCACTGTAATAGAAAACTCGTGTGCGGCTCAAGACTCGAACCCGGGCTATTACGCACTCAAGACTCTTATCCATCATTGCCATGACCCCTCAACCAAGGTTGGGGTCATTTTCCCCCAAATGCAACAGGTGGGGATCGAACCCGGGTCTCCAAGGAAACCCAAAGTTCTTTCCACCACTCCACTACAAGTGGGGGATCTAATTTTATTACCCAATTTAACCCAATGAAAAATTATGGTAAAAAGATTTTGATAATCCAATTCAGTAAAAACTAGCAGGATTTCCAACATGATGCGACAAGAATTCGCTCAACATTGGTTCTAGGGATGAGCATGTGGTACTGGTTACCGGTCCCGTACCGGTCCGGTACCGAATTTCCCATACCGATTTTTTTCGGTATCGATACCAACTTTTTGGCATTTTCGGTATCGGTACTTTCGGTATCCAAGGATACTATACTCTTCGTTGTAATTCTCTTATTTTAAAAGAGAAGAGGAATATTTTCATAACAAGAATATTCTTCCATTTTCCTTAAAGAAATAAGAACCAATGTGTCTAGAAGAATTCAAGTTTAAACCCAAAGAAATAAGAACCAATGTGTCTAGAAGAATCCAAGTTAAAAACCCGAAACGTAAAACATAGAAAATAAATAAATAAAATCCGTAAGTACTATTCGTAATGCTTAAACCCTCGTTAAAGCGACACAACCAACTCCAACCGTCTGTGGTAAACCTTCGTTAAGAAGGCCTTGGTCAACAACCCCTTGGCATATACTGTAACCAACAGACCCACCTTTGACCTTTGCATCTCTTCAAGACAAGACCATGACTCGACCGTTGTGTAACCGAACTACATGAGATGCTGACTCGACCGTTGTGTAACCGAACTACACGAGATGCTGACTCGACCTGATGACCTGACCTGACCTGACCCGACCCGACCTTTGACGCCACTGACGTACTTCATCATCCCACCATAACCCTGCACCTTCAAATTAACCGGCTCAAATAATCATCGTTAAAGTTAACAAGTTACATGTCCCATAAAATACTTTAAAGAGGTTTGGACATTTTTGCGACTTTCATCCAAAGGTTTATTTTTCCATGTCTGGGTCCTCATGGTTTCAAAATCTTGTCATTTTCGTCCCTGAGGGCCAAACCTCGAGGGACGAAAGTCGCAATAAATTTCCGAATCTCATAGAGGAAAATGGCAAGATTTTGAGACCACGAGGACCCTAAAAAAAGGTGTTTGTGGCCTGTGGGTAATGTTTTTTTTCTAAACACTCAAAAAAGTGTTTGTGGGTCAACCCAGCTGACCCGACCGATTTGACCCGTAATTTGTCCGACCCACACATCTTGCCACCTCTAACTTTCATATACTGTGAGAAAACTAGTAAAAACCGCAATTACCTTCAGCTGTTAAAATTGAATCCGCCAGACGGAACTTTAACATAATCTCCACCCAAGTTAAAACCCGTATTTGCACCATCACCCGCATTTTCCTCATCCTCATCCAACCAATACGTCTCGAGAATCTTAACCGCCTTCTCATAAATCTCATTATTATCATGACCTTGCAAACTCTCAATCTTATCTAACCCGTCAGCATCATCAATCAACTGTGTATACAAATTAACGTCACGCTTTTCCACTTCTCCGACTTTAAGAATGTTCTCGAGCCCTTCTAACGAGACGGTCACGATTCTTGGATCTGGACATACGAGCAGATCACACATCGGTTTTATACAGCCTTGACTCACCAAATACCTATGAATCATGGTACCGTTTTATAAGTGTTTTGTAAGGGTTGGTTATGTATATTAACGGGTAATTTGGAGAAAAAACGTTGAAAAGGAATGTACTTGATTTGCTCACTAGTACCGCCAGAAGTGGCGTTTGATATTGCCCATGCGGCTTCCTTTTTGATATCGAATTCAGCCGTCTGGAGTAGAAAGACTAGCGGAGCGATTAATCCAGCCTCGATCACATTCTGTAATGTTGACCAAAAAAATCACTGTAATATATCTAATTATCAAATACAGAAATGGGGTAAAAAAATTGTCATCAAGCAGGTTTGGTAACAGGTCAAAACGAGTGACGGGTCAGGTCAAGTTGACCCTCACACAGCATTTATAGTGTGCCAAAACCAACATTATTATGATTAACCATGTTAAATGAAAACAGTTATAACAAAAATATAAAAAAATATTAAATAGTTAAACAGGTTAACATGTCAAGAATTGTCGCCCTTAGTTGGGGGTGGGTGGCTTTTATATAAAATAAATAAAAAATATTTTGTTCTTTTTAATTGCCAAAATGGCCCCTGAGGTGAGAAATGACAGAGGCTAATGGCCAGCGTTAAAGGGGTGTTAAAAAGTGGGCCAAAATGGCAATTTCAAACCTTTCAGGGGCCTCAGTGATAAAAAAGACTTTTATGTCTAAAGTGGCAAATAGTGCCCAAACCAAAGGGACCATTTTGGCATTTTACTCATAACCTTATTTTTTTAAACAATATAATTTACCATGGTTAATGCATTAAAGATATAATCTATGTGGCTTTTAACCCATTAGAGAAGAGACGTAATTCAAATGGGTCAACTCGTAAGTGAATGGGTTGACCAAATTATAAGTAAAGAAAACATCCAAAAGCCTTTCCATTACTCTTTTAGAGACTTGGTGTGGTAAAAAAAAACATCCAAAAGCCTTTCCATTACTCTTTTAGAGACTTGGTGTGGTAAAAAAATGTCATTTTACCTGTATTTGTTCTTTGTTTCCTGCAGTGATGTTTGAGATTGTCCAACAGGCTTCCTTTTTAATGCTCTTCTTATGGTTATGAGTCAAAAAACCGAGCAAACAAGGAAGCGCGCCACGCTCGATAATATGCTATCAAATAGAAAAATAACTAGTCAACCTAACGGAAACCGAAAAATAAAACGAGAACCACATAAAAGTATAATTACAAAATACAAACATACCTGAGTCTGGCGATCATCGCCGGTGACAATGTTGCCGACAGTTCGAAGAGCGGGGATGAGTACCGAAGGAGACGGATGACTAAACACCAGACGAAAAATAATTAAGAACTTAAAATATTGATTGAGCAAAAAAAAAAATCAAAATCATAAACCAAAGTAATGGAAGACTCACAGAAGAAGCTCAACAAGGCGTTGGCAGGCACCAGCATCGATCACAGCTTGAATTTTGTCATTTGTACCGTCAGACAGATACGAGAGAGCCCAACATGCATCGGTTAACACCTCTTCGTCGTTTGAATGAATAAGACGCTCCAGGACCGGAAGAGCTGGCCTTGTCTACGATTCAAATACGTTAACATAAGAGAAACAAAATTATATATACTATAAATATGCTATTTTGTCACATCAACCAACTTTACCCCCTCAACAATAATAATGACATGTTTAGCCCCTTAACTACATCAAACACCCTTAGCCCCTCAACTTTAATAATAAACAACTGTAGCCCCTCAACTTTAATAATAAACAACTGTAGCCCCTCAACTTTAATAATGACATGTTTAGCCCCTTAACTAAAACATCAAACAACTTTAACTCTCGCTATTTGCTTATTTTTATCTACGTTTCAAACCCGTTGCGGAGCGCAGGTGGGGTGGTAACCCACTTGTTATATATAAAATAATGAGATATTAACTCGTAAACTACCAGCTCAAATGAAGGTTGTGGTTTTCCTCGACAGAAATTCGACAACGTCCACGTGGCATTTCTGAGCAAGGAAAGTTTCGCGTGCTCATTTAACAGAGAAAGCAACGAAGTCAAAGCACCATGACCAAGAACAAGATCACGGCATCTAGGAGAATCACCAGCAACATTTCCCATAGCCCAAACACACTGCAACAAAGAGGTGGTCAAATATGAGAAACTGAGTACATGTGTTTTGTTAGGACCAATTTGGCATTTTATTTATTGTCAGGAATAGGGTGTACAAAAAGCTCACAGCTCACGACTCGCTCGTATCTTGCTCAGAATAAGCTCGGTTGTAAACGAGCCAGCTCGGCTCAGCTCGATTTGTAAACGAGTCAAGCTCAAGCTAGGCCTGGCTTCGGCACGTGAGCTCGTGAGCCGGCTTGAACTTTTTTATTTTATATCAATTAATTTTAAATGTATAACACAAAAAAGTATGATAAAATAAACAAAATTATACATATAATACTTTAAATATGCTTTTCAGTCTTTAAAATATTGGAAAAACAAAAATAAGAAATATAGATACATGTGTAACTTTTTTATGTTATCAATATTTGTAAAATAATAATAAAAAAAAAATTAACGAGCTCGACTTGGCTCGAACATTTTACGAGCCAAGCTCAGGCTCCAATTTTCAGCTCCGTTAAATACACGAGCCGAGCCGGGCTCGTTTAAGTTCGAGCTCGAGCTCAATCTGACTCGGCTCGATTACAGCATGCATTACCTGCTCGCGCACATCATCACTTGGTGAAGCTAGAAGCTTGACGAAAATAGGGACCGCACCATGATCAATTACAACCTTTGTATGCTCAGAGGTTCCGGAGGCAATGTTTGTGAGTGCCCACGCAGCCTCAAACTTATTAAAAAGTATAATCAAACGTGTTAGATACGCACTCGAAAACAAAAACACCCAACAAGCAAGATTAGTACATTACCTGAAGCTGTGGAAAATCTTCCCTCATTAAAAACTCGACAAAACGAGGTACAACCCCCGATTGTATAACTTCCTGAATCGGTGGGCTTCGTTCTATGAAATGAAACAAAATTCGACTAATCAAATCTAGAAAATTGTATTTCTGGCAAACAATATGAATTACAAAAGTATTATGCTATTATGTATGCTTATACGGCATACCTATGGAGAGCAATTTACGAAACTGAGTAGTTGCCTCCAACTGCATGTTATTATCACTAGAAAAAACTCCAGCAACCATAGAAGGGAGGCTTTCTAACTGCAAATTTGATCAAACCCAATTAACGGTTCAAATGACAGACAAAATGTATCTATAATATAATAATTACAGAATATATATCACAATTAATAACATATTGCCGTATTAAATAGAGTAACGAGAACGAAAACTATTGTATGAGTTTGAACTAAAGTCAAAACACTTTGATGAAGATATCATGCACATATACAATCCGAATCAGAAACCAAACCCGATGTATCCGACATTTCGGTTAGACTTCTTAAACAATTTGGATGTTTCGGATATTTCAGATATCCGAAAAAATTTTCGTTAAACATATAAAATATTGTTTCACAATTGTTAACTAATACATATTCTTTTAGAATTCGAATATCCGAATTTTTGGATTCAGATATTGAAATCCACTATCGGAAATGTTTATTTCGGATATCCAAATATAAACACCCCTACCGATATACAGACTGATCAAAACATTACGTCGACAACTAGATCGAATACCGATGAATCAAAACCCTAATCCTACCTGATGGTGCTGAAGCTGTGGTTTGTAGACCCAAATTCGAAAAAACCAAGAAAACAAATTCGATGCCATTACTTAGCTTTCAACTCTTTCGTTATTATAAACTCAACTCAACACATAAAACACATAAAACTGAATACATAACCTTTTATAAGAGGTGAAACTAATCATATCTATACTCAAACTCTTTTTAAATAATCAAATAAACCTATCCGTTAACTGTAAACATTTCAACTAAACAATTTATTTAAATCTTCTACCTTATCCAATCACAATTATCTCCAACAAATACTCCTAAACAAATGTGATCGTATTTTATCATCATATCATATCATATATATATTATTATTATAAATATATTATAATAATAAATAAATTATAAAATAATTATAATTATGAATAAGAACTAAGAAGACCTTTTTCTCTGTGGTGGCGATTTGAACAGAAGCACCGTTAACTAACGGTTGTGATGACGTCAGCACTTGACGTTTTTTAAGCAAGTTTTCCTCTCGTTTGTTCTTACGGATCTCAACCATATTATCCTCCCTACGCCGCCGTCCCTCCTCCGCGTCGACGGCGACCTTGTAACGGTTCCGGCGAACCTCGGTTCTCGCGCTAGGTCTCAGCGACATGATTGATGAATGATTGATTTCACGAACAGTTGATTATTGAAACCTAAAATGCAAATGCATGATTATGTATAAATTGATCGTGTGATCTCGTTAATTTAGGGAAAATTTGGTAATAAATGTGTAAGATTATGTTAATCGATGAATGTAATTGTTGATTGAAGGAAAATTGAAACGTACCTGATGAGAGAGAGGAGATCTGTAGAGAGAGAAAATGAAGAATCGAAGAAGTTTTTGATTTTGAAAGGTTAAACGGTAGAGTGGTGGAGTTTTTGTTGATTTGATGTTTTAGTCCTTATAGTTTTATGAGTTTTCATTAATAGCTTGGTAACTAACTAATTAAGTTTGAACATCTAAAGTAGTTAAACAACACAATTCCATACATGATCAAACTTTTAAACATTCACACAATAATACTTAAATAACATAATTCTATGTTTGCCAGTGATTCGTACAATTGTGCAAACCCTATGTGAAGGTTTGAAGGTCGACTAGTAAAACAACACGATTCATGGGTTCCGTTTTGTCATTGTTGGGGCTTGGGCTGTTGTTATTGCGTCGGAAAACATGGATTCCGGATTCGCTTGGCATGCTGCAACGTTGTTTCGTATTACGCCTTTGTTTGTTGTGGTGTTTTTTAGCGTCCTAACATTGAATCACGATTGAGATTTGATTATTTATTTATTTGGGTTTGAATGTTGGATTAAAATTCGGGCAAAAGGTTTGGGACTTGGGTATGTATAAACATACTGGGTCAAAGGTTAAAACAAATAGGGTGTATAGAATTACAGTTTACTCGTTTAAAATTTGACCCAATTTAGGTTTAGTTTGGGTTTGAAGTTTAAATATAGAGGGATTTTTAAATACATATAATATACATATATACACATACATACATACACGCGCGCGCGCACACATATATGTAAATTAAAAACCGAGGGGCACTTTTACGATTATGACTCTAAGTCGGCGCCCACCTGGCCCATGCTCGTGGCTAGCCTTGGTTGTACATACAATAACGTTTGAAATGGAGATTGGTATTACACATATATATGAATGTAAAATGAAATTTATGGTTTTTAGTATAATTTTAGCGACTTCACATAAGTTTTATGTTAAACATGTGGACTCGTTTTGCTAAAGGGGTTAGTCTCGAGTAAACTTACGGGTTTGCGAGTTAACATGTTTAGTTTGCTAGCCCTTTTTAAGGATGTTTTATGTTAAAGCTTAAGTTTACTAAGTGTTCTATCGTAAAAAAGAAAAGTTCAAAATGAAAACGATATTATTTTATGTAGGTTAAAAATAAGTGTTAATTATAGATCTTTGTGTTAAAGACGTGAATTTGTAAAATTATATTATTATTATTGTACATAATAAATAAGTAAAATATGAGTTAAACAGGTCATGTGTGCCCTGAATACCCTTATCATGATCGGTTCCTACGTCTGACACGAATTTTGAGTTTGTGGCATGTTTGACTTGTGTCAAGTTCAACTTGTAACACAACTTATTTTAAAGGGGAATTGGCCTGTAATAATCCCACTTAAACCTTATTGGCCATTAATAATCTCACCTCAGAATATTCCCCCCACCAGTCCCACCTTTCACATATTTTTCCTACAATGGTCCCCCGTTAAAAAAACTTAACGGAGTTAAGCTTTTTTCCAAATTACAAACAGATTTTTAGGGCTTTTGATCAGAACGATGATACAAGCTTATTGATGTAAAACTTACTTCGAAATGGTGCTCCAAGTGACTTGATTTTGGTTAATTGGAAATTTAAACACCCGAATTGAGGCGTCGTTTTCATCGTTTGGAGCATCGTTTTGAGGTAAGTTTTACATCAATGGACTCGTATCGTCGTTCTAATCAAAAGAATTAAAACGTCTGTTTGTAATTTAGAAAAAAACTTAACTCCGTTAAGTCTTTTTAACGGGGGACCATTGTAGGAAAAATAGGTGAAAGGTGGGACTGGTTGGGGGAATATTCTGAGGTGAGATTATTAACGGCCAATAAGGTCTAGGTGGGATTATTATAGGCCAATTTCCCTATTTTAAACAACTATTTACGGGGACAAAGAATCATGGATCGTTCCATGTCCTCTAACATTCGACACATGGGGATATCTCAACGGTTAACATGTTTGTCATGAGATATGTTATGAAAGTATGAAAGTGGTGGCTTGTGTAACTTGTTTGAATGTCACTCCTTGCATTACTTACTTCAATCTAGTGAAGACGGATGTGCATCATAGACAATTCGTTCGTATCAAAGGGTTATCTCATTGTTAAGGGTTCAAAAGTCGTTGGATTATGTTTAAAGAGCTTGTCAATCCTTCATTAAAGGTCTAAACGGTGATTATTGCTTGTTTGAGAAAAAAAATCACTAGTTTACTCTTTTTTCCTTCTCGTATAAAATGTATGTGTAATTTTTTTTAATAAAACACCATATTTTTCGGGGTTTTTTTAAAGAAATGTGCTACTTTGATAGCTAAATTGATATGAATAGAAAGCGTGGGGTTAACTATCACTAGTGCTCTAGTGGTGGTCATGGGTATTTAAGTTCCACCTATGGTGGGCCCGGATGAGTTTTCCCCTCCAGGTCTCAAGTTCGAGTCTGGGTGATAGGGGTTTCTCATTGAGGGGTTTAAATTGGGGATCTATTGTGCTAGTGGGCTCTCTAGCGCGGACCTGGTTAAAACAACATATGCTACACCTCCCGACATTCACGAATAATTCACACCTTTCAAAAAAAAAAAAAAAAACGTGGGGTTAAAAAGCTAATGATGGTAAAATACAAGGTCTAATAATAAGTTGAGACTTGTAATTAAAAAGATTTAATTTGATGAGGTATTTGCGGTTGCAGTTTGTAACATTTAATATTTGAATTTGAAAACTTAAAACCACTTGAAAGTGCAGTCGATGCCAGGACGATGCTAACTTTTTGCCACCACATCAATATCATATGACAGTATCCAACCGTTTCTTACAAACATCTTTTTTAAATATACTTTAACACCATGCATAATGGTACATGGTTTGGCCAACCACGTGACGGACTCAAGAATTATTTACCGAGGTCAGGATAAGAGATTCAATTATGTTTTCAAGAGGTGCGATCGGGTTGTTTGCCTAAAAGCCCGCCCACCCATCAAGACACTTGGGTCCGCCCCTGGCACCAACTAACCACGAGCTACACCCTATCACTCGCTCTCGTGGTTTTTTAATTTGAGCATGTGTGGTTGAGACCACGAGCTTGAAATTGCAAAAATCAAGGTTTCACATGTTATCATACACAGGGGCGGACCTAGAGTGATAGAAGAGTTAACCTCCGTTGTCTCTTGACGCTCTAATAGTAGTGTAAATTTTGGAAAAATTTGACGTTTTTTCGGTTTCATTACCTCTATACGGATTTTCTAGATCCACCACTGATCATCCAATTTTTTTTTTTTAATTCTAAACAAAGTGATTTCATATGTTATCATCAATTCACCACTACACCTTTATTATTAAGTGGTTTGGTTAAGATAACATATACGATATACCACTACTCATTGTCTAAAATGTTATATAGTAATACACAAAAATACTGACTTGTGACAAAGATACACCATTCTTCTACTTATATAACTACTAAAAGATAATAATACATTATTATATAATCTGTACATAACAGATCGTTGTTAGATTTTTTTTAATTTCATTCTGTAAACTAGAAAATAAAAAACTTTGATGAAACACTTTACATAATAATTATTGAATATTAGAAAAATCATAATGAGGTTTAGAGTTATCATATCTAACATGTTCATGAACACGTAATGTACAGATTAATTTGTTTAACATATATAATTTAACATGTTGACCCGTCAACGTTTAAGACTAAAGTTAAAAAAACAAACAATATAATCTTATAAGGTCAACCTGTCAATGCGTTTGCAACCTGTTTTTAACCCATTTGTTATAAACCGTTTGTATGTCAATCTGTTTGTGCCACGTTGGTTGTAATTACTCTATCCTAGATACGTTTAAATGTAGGGTCATCTTCTTTTCCACAACTAATTCGCTTAATGGCATAACCCAACGACATACGGTAAATGAATGAACGTGTAAGGTTTAAGGTGTTTGAAGGAGATGGGTTGATGGGCAAGGGCGTAGCTTTGTGCGGGCGGGAGGGGGCGGCCGACCCCCCGAACTTTTCGCTCAGTAGTGGAGAGCATGTAGTTTTCGTATAGAAATTTTTGGGTATATACGTTTTCGACCCCTCGGTTTTATATAATTTTTGGGTATATACGTTTTTGCATGGCCGTCTATGGCGAAGTGCAGAATGGGCCTGTGCATAGGGCCCAAACCAATATAGGGCCCAAAAATTTCTTTATATATATATATATATATATAAATCTGTATGTTTTTATAAAAAAAAATTATTAGGCCTGTCACCTGTGTTTAAATGTTACATGGCCTGTTTATTAAGTTTAAATGGGCCTGTGTTAACGAACTAGTCTTTGATCCACCAAGTCCATCAAACTCCCCCTTTTTGTTTTAGAGAAACAACCTTAAGAATGGAAGAAATATAATGATAATAAGATTGTGAGTTAACTGGGATTTGTGGGTAGGATAATATAAAACTGTAGTTTCAGTCAAAGCGCTTTTACCCAATCAACAAGACAAATAGATTCTTTAGTTGGCCGATATTTCATATTACTCCTTCCTGAAACGATTTCCAGTGCAAGAACCCCAAAACTATTAGGCCTGTGTTTAAGTGTTACAGGGCCTGTTTATTAAGTTTAAATGGGCATGTGTTTAAATGAACTAGTGATTGGGTGTGTGCACAAGAAATGAATAAACCCAATTGAAATGGGGTTGCCTTAGTATAACAGTTTCATAGGCCCAGGTTAATAAACAAACATATTTCAAATCAAACCCATTAGATGGCGCTGGGCATTATGCGACTATGCGGGAAAAGAAGACCATCAGACGCTGTGTTCGTTGTGACGCTGTGTGACCAGACCAGGCGATCATTATCATCGACGTAAAGGGTTTTGTTTAAGGGCGAAATTGAGGGTTAACCAGGATATCATCATCATCGGTGCATGAATTTTTTGGAACATTGAATCAAGGGTTTTGCGAATAGGGCCCAAATTTTTATCTCGCACAGGGTCAATTTTTTTTTTCATTTTCAGAGACGGCCCTGGTTTTTGACCCACCCGGTCAGAAATCTCAAGCTTCGCCACTGTTGATGGGTGATAAAGTTGTTGGTGGGGTGACATCAATGCAAAGGAGAGATGAGTATTTTTTTTAAAATAATAATTATATTATTATTATTATTATTATTATTATTATAAACTATATAAAAAAGCAACATATATATGCATATACAAGTTGTACCATATGTTGTGGGAGTTTTTCAAAAAAAATTTGGATTTTTCCTTTCTAACCCTAAGGTTTAAATCTTTAGCAAATTAAGTTTAAAGTTTCATTCTTTGTAATTTGAAACCCTTAGTTTGATTTTGCACTTATAATTCAAAAGTTTATATCTTTTGCAATTTAATCAATTTGATTTTTTTTTTTTACTTTTAACTCAAAGTTTTACATCATTTGCAATTTAACCCTAACATTTTTTAACATTCAACATTGGTCCCTTATACTTTTCATCTTTCGCAAGTTTTCCGTTTAACGTTTCGTTCTAAATTTTCCGAGGTAACACGCCGCAATGTGCGTGTGCGGTTTCAACGTTTTTTCATCTATTTTTTTCCTGTTTGACAGGCCTTTCGCAACGCATCTATTTCCCCTGTTTGATAAGTCTGTCACAACGCGCGGGTCAGAGATCAACTTAGTTATTCTTTTTATGTTTTACACACAGGTTCACGGTCATGTAAGAGATATTTGACTTTTATCAAATTTGATATATAACTAATGAATCCCTGCCGCATTGCGGCGGGTGGTATTTAAGTTTAAACTTCTAATCTTTGTTTCCTTTTTAACCCTAAAGTTTTAATCTTTGACAATTTACCCTAAAGTTTTATTCTTTGATAATTTAAGTTTAAAATTTTTAATCTTTGTTTCCTTTTAAACCCTGAAGTTTTAATCTTTAACAATTTAAGTTTAAAGTTTTAATATTTGGTAATTTACCCACTTTGATTAATTTGATTTTTTACTTCTAATTCAAAAGTTTTCATCTATTGCGATTTAACCACTTTGATTTTTTTTACTTATGTGTTGTAATCTTGGCTTTGGGGGTTTTTCCAAAGAAAAAATGGTTATGCATATGGTTGTTGTAACCTTGGCTTTGGGGGTTTTTCAAAAAAAAAAATTGATTTTTTTACTTTTCACCCAAAAGTGTTTCATAAATTACTTTTAACCCAAAACTATTTGTTTTTTTTACTTTTAACACAAAACTTTTTATCTTTTGCAATCTATCATCACAACTTTTTTTACTTTCAACTTTGGTCATTTATAGTTTTCATTTTCCGCAAATTTTTCGCTTTATGCTTCGTTCAAAATTTTGTGACTTAACACATTGCAACGTGCGTCTTTGGTTTAGCTTTCTTACGTTTCGTTCTAAATTTTGCGAGTTAACACGACGCAACGTGCGTGTGTGGGTGAACGTTTTTACATCGTCTATTTTTTCCCGTTTAACAGGTTCAACATAACGTGCGCGTCCTAAATCGACTTAGTTATAACTAAAGAAACCCCGCCGCATTGCGGCGGGTCGTAATTCTAGTTATTATTATTTCTGATAAAACGAATGATGAGCAAATCACTTTGAAGTAATTCAAAATGATAACCACGACAAAATGTAATCGAATACACCGATAGGTAAGCTTTGCAAGTATTTATATGAATGTAATACAAAATCGAATACACCGATAGGTAAGTTTTGCAAGTATTTATATGAATGTAATTCAAAATAATAACCACGACAAAATGTAATCGAATACACCGATAGGTAGTTTTTGAAAGTTTATTATATCATATTAAAACACTTTTTTTTTAATATATACAATAATCAAACGTGTATAGTTAAATACATTTTAATATGATGTGCATTTCATACCGATAATCATTTGATTTGTGTTGTCATACCGTGTGTGTCATCTTCAATTGTTACTTTTAAGTGTATCTGTAGTGGGTAGTGGGGCGCTATGCACCCACATAAAGCCCCTATAAAGCCCCAAACACCATTACGAAGGGCTTTATGAAACAAAAAAATGGGGGAGGCGCCATGCATATAGCGCCGGGTATGGGGGATGTTTTCAAAGATTGGACCAATCACAAACAAGCAAGGTTTTTATAATTAATTAATAAAATTGAAAATTAATAATTAGGTAATAATGGGTAGGAGCTTTATGACTACGGGCTCTAGTGATATAACGCCCCATAAAGCCCCAGTGTAACGTGGCATGACACGTGTCGTATAACGCCCCACAAGGGGCTTTATGACTACGGATGGTCTAACTACAAAGAATAAAAAAAGAAAAAGTAAATAGCCAAACTAATAATTATATACATACAGAGCCGTCCCTGAGAACTATCAAAAAAATTTAGGCCTCAAGCAACAAAAAAAATCGAGCCCAAAATTGTGTTTAAGAGGAAATGAATTAAAAAAATAAAACCTTGGTGATAAAGCCAAGACTTGAAATTCAGACTTATATATTATCTTGAGATATTTTTCCACTCCACCACAAACACTTTTTTACATAATAAGTGGATGCATATATTAAATATATAATTTAGTATATATATAAAAGCTTGCAAAAATTTTCGGGCCCTTTGAAAATTTGGGCTTTAGGCGACGGTACGGGTTGACCGGCCCTGTATACATATATGTATTAACTATTCTTGCAACTCATACAAACTCACAATTTGTTAGTCTGATTCTTACACTTTTCTCTTTCTTCACACCATGAATGCCCCCACACCACCCTTACACTTTTCTCTTTCTTCACACCGTAAATGCCCCCACACCACCCTTCCTTCATGCCATTTTCACACCCCATCTCACATCTTATGGTGTTTAACGCCCGTTCATGCCAGCAAGGCTTCAACGTGATCGGGACATTAGACCATAACGCATGGTCTAAAAAGCATAAATTTATAGTAAGCTAATCTTAAATCACTTAATCGGTCGTCATGCCAAAACATTTGAGATTATATAGCTAAAGTGTACAAGTTTGATATTTTAAAACAACCAATTATTTCTACATAAGGTCGTGTGTTAACATCATATCATCCCTTAAAAAATGTTTTAATTAAATTTTGTTTTTCTTTTTTTATTATTTTTTAAATTGGGTTACAATATTAGAATGACTACATTACTTATTTTATAATTCTTTCCTTAATATATGCCCTTACTTCAAATGTATATTTAAGTCAACTAATATTTTTGATTAAATAACATCTACTAAACATTTCCACAAAATACGCTTGTACTTTAAATATATAATTTATAATGATAATGATATTTTTGAATTAAACCTTACCAAAAACATATTTTTATATAAAAAAATATTTTGGATTTGTAATGATAATCACATTTTTAAATTAAATTACCAAATTCGTGTTCATGTTACTATAATAAATGTTTAAGGTGTATATTAATATTTAGGGTTAACGAAGATTACCATAGACTTCAATATATACTCACTTTCAAATTGCAAAACAAATGATTTTTCGACAGGCTTAAATTATATCAAATCCGTCTTCAACGGGGCTTGAATCCTTTATCTCAATGAGAGCAACACTACATTAACTCTAATGACTTTCCCTATTGAATCCAACCCTTGCAAAACAAATGATTTTGAAGGGCATATCTTAACCTTAAGGGGAACAACAACACATTAACACCTTAACGTCAAAAGCTTTGTTAATTGGACCTAACCCTTGCAAAACAAATGAATTTAAAGGAAACTTCATAGTCGATGCAACTATATAGAAACTTTTTTGGTGTATTTGATGGAAATTATTTTATTACCACATTGACAAAAGATGTAAAAACAGTTAAAAAGCTTCCTGATGGGGTATGGTCTCAAATCTTGCGCCGACCATACAAGTTGAGCTCAGGTCGCGCGTGAGGCCATACCCAAATAGACCAAATCTGACAGTTCTGTCCACAAGAGTCTTGATTTCTTGGACCTTGCGCCGACTATAAGGGTTTACCCCTTGTCGCGCGCAAAGCCAATAACAAGACAGTCATTTCTAACACTTAGCTCCTTAGACAAAAAGCTTAGCTCCCCTGACTTTGCACCGACTGCACGGGTTTATCCAGGTCGTGCGCGAGGACGAGAAGCGCAGGAAAACATCGGACAGTACATAAAGTACGATTGACAGAGCAGTGGGCCAATAGGCTCTCAACAGGCTGTAATCTATCGTGTTGCACGATGAGTAATCATGCAGGGGACAAGAAGTACACAAGGACACGTACGTGGCACCAATCAGCGTGCGCCGACCACTTCTCCATGATCTCCACCTAACTGCTGATGACAGACCAGACAATAAGGACAGCTGTCAGGACATATGGATCCATTCAGCGTGCGTCAGCTACGCCCTCACCTGGAATCACTAACGGTCGTGACAGGGGAGGCAAAACAGATATTCTTTGTTAAAACACACACTTTTATCCTCAAACAAGTTCTTATTCTAACGCCGGAGGGTGGTTACAAGGAGAGCCCCCTATTCCCCTCCTTGTAACGAGCTTCACGGTGTGTTGATTATTTTGCAGGATCGACGTAGCTGTTCATCAAGTTCAGAGGAAGATTAACCTTATTTGGACGAGACACTAACCTCAAGCTAATCCCGTATTAGTTTGGTGTTTCTTCACTTCCTAAAAATGATGATTACGGTGAGAGTTGTTAAACGCTTTAGAAGTGAGTTAAGTAATAAGTACTATGATCAACGGATTACAAGTTTGTGAGATAATTATCGAATATACCTACTTATCTTATTGCGATCTACAAACAATCAATTTTTATTATTTAACCAATGTAATACACACGACTATAACATAACAAAATAACAAATATCTAATGATTTTCTTTTGCTTAATATTTTATTATTAAATAAAAAAGTGAAACGCAATGATTATAAAAGTTTTCCTGATGGGACCATCATATCCCCACTGCTTCCTGTGTAACCTTCCCTCCAAGACTATCCGTATACGCATTCAACTGTAACAAATGTTATTTTCAAGTAAAAAACTTATGGAAAGAGACGTTATAAAAAAGGAAAAATAAAAACACAATCTTTTTCTTGATTTGCAAATAACTTTTTCCCCGTAAAAGTCAGATAATTTATAAAAAAGTAATAAAATCTTTTCTCAAATAGTTTTGTAACTTTTTATATTGCAAGAATCCAACAAATTTGTTGACCCCATGACACCATTTAATGCCCCTTTTATTTTATTAAATTATTAAAGAATGTGACCACTTAAAAATCCAATACACTTCATCAATAATGTTCTAAATTCTCTCAAAATCTATGCATTCTGCAATTCAGTTCCTTCCTTTTTGTTTCTATATGGTTTTATCTTCAGGGCATTAAAGAAAGTGAAAAGACTGATACCCTCATTTGTAGATCTTGAATGCTTCAAGTTCATGTAAGTTTTTACTGATTTGGGTTTGTTTTATTTGATGAATTCTTGAAAATATCATGTGGTTATGAATTGTATGTTTGTTTTGATCTGGGTTTGTAAGTTTCAAGTGTAAAGTTTATGTTTTTTTTTGTCAATCATGTGGGTTATGAATTGTATGCTTGTTTTGATCTGGGTTTTTGAGTTTCAAGTGTAAAGTTTCTGTTTTTTTGGTCAAAAGTCAATGGTGAAAATTTTTCACTGATTTGGCCATTTGGGTTTGTTTTATTTGATGAATTCTTGAAAATGTCATCTGGGTTATGAATTTTATGCTTGTTTTGATCTGGGTTTGTAAGTTTCAAGTGTAAAGTTTCTGTTTTTTTAGTCAAAAGTCAATGGTGAAAATTTTTCACTGATTTGGCCATTTGGGTTTGTTTTATTTGATGAATTCTTGAAAATGTCATCTGGGTTATGAATTTTATGCTTGTTTTGATCTGGGTTTGTAAGTTTAAAGTGGAAAGTTTGTGTCTTTTTTTTTGTTGAAAGTCAATGGTGAAGACTTTGAGGTGTTGATCAGTACTGCTGATTGGAATATCTAGGGTTTAATTTGTTCCAATTTGTACCAATGCAGCTAAATTATGAATCTTTTTGTTGAATTATTGGATATTTGATATGGGATTTGGTGATTTTGATTGTTTTTATTTGTGATTATGAGTTAAAATCTTGAAATTGAGTCTGTTTACTTGAAGAAAATTGGGTAAAACTTTTATCTGTGGTTTATCAGTTTATGATCTGGTTGTAGCTGAAATCTTTGGTGTTTTAGTAGGAAATGATGGTGATGTACAATGGAATTCATGTTTTACATGCTTTAGTTGACTACTTTAGGCCTACTGAATGTTTGACTTTGAAAATTAGAGTCAACCTTTTCGATTTGAAATTTTGCACAATTTACATTCTCATCAGAATCATTTGGTTGCACCATGTGAAAATTCTTGAACTTTTCATACCACAACACACACTTACACACCTAATACAAGAATATTTTATATTACTAAAAAGTCTTGAGTTTGACTCTAGAAAGTCAAAAGTTTTCTAGAGGATCACATGTATACTTTGCAAGCAACCCTGAAGGTTTGGTTGGTGGAAATCACTTAATCACTATATTGTTTTGTTATACAGACGAATCAATATGTTTGACGCGATTCTAAGCAATTGAGCCCATGATTTGTGCATAAGTTTTAAAATTTCATAATTTCCGATTCTTTGAAAGCTTATAGTAAATAATAAAAAAGTTAGGCTTTTTAGTTTTTACACCACATGATCAAAATGTACTTCTAAACATTTCTGTTGCAAGAGAAATGTTTCGTCCTGTTTTATGTAACGTACTTTCGGTTTTGTACCGTTGTAGCTAAAATAGTGACATGACACACTGCTAGGGATGGCAAAAATACCCGAGCCCAATGGGTATACCCAAAACCCGACACAAATGGGACGGGTATACCCGATACCCGACGGGTATTGGGCCGGGTATGGGATTAGTTTTAAAAATTTTTGCGGGTATGGGTCGGGTATGGGATTAGGTGTTACCCGACCCGATTACCCGAAACCACATACCCGTTTACCCGAACTATATACCCGATATATACCCAAATTTTTTAATTTATATATTTTTTTATTTTTTATTAACCTTTGTCTATTAGTGATTTATTTTAGTATGTTCATAATGTGAGATATAAATTTTTTTAGTATATGTATTTGATAATAGTATCTATATTTTGTATGTTGTGAAGTATATACATATAAGTGCATAACTATATTAAAGTTATTGTTAATTTATGATAAAACTTATATGTATGTAACGTACATTTTTTGTTTATAATAGTTGTTGTATAAATAAAATTATATAATAATTATAATAGTAAAGAAATGGATTTGAAAATCCCAACATATATCTTTTAACAAACTAATGGGTATACCCGATACCCGACAAATACCCGATGGGTATTGGGTCGGGTATGGGACACGATTTTACAACCGGGAATGGGTATGGGATTACCAATAACCGACCCGAACCCGACCCATTGCCATCCCTACACACTGCCATGTCACTAAAACGCGGTGCTACGCCAACATGTTTAACCTGCTATATAGTGCTATTTGCAAACAATTGTGAAAATTGAAAGTGCGTTGACATAATGGGAAAACATACAATTTTTTCTTGCATATAATGACAAAAGCGGTTTTAATGTACTAAAACCTGCCTACCCATTCTTTATATAATTCCTTTGGTTATGATTATGTTTTAATACTTTGTAGTTTGCAGAAGTTATTTGGTTCCGGGATAACGTCCTAAAACCGATGCAAACATGAGAGTTGCGAAACAAGGTTCCAAGGGTGAAGGAGGTCGCGGTTTTCACCATTTGTTCGAGTGGAACTCGAAGCCGAATAAGAAGTTGGTCTCCAAAATCGCCAATTTATCAGGTATTGTTACCTCAATATTCAAAAAAAGCCGTTTTGCGCGTTTTGACTTTAGTCAGCTTTGACTTTCTGTTTTTTAAAACCTTGAATTTTAAATTCATATAGTACAACCGCAGCAGAAAGCGAGCGTTGATACAAACATGCAGATCACTCAGTATCATCCGGTATGAATCATTACATATCATCCAGTTTAGAGTGTTTATATTAAAGTTAAGAGTAAAATGCCATTTTGGCCGGTTTTGCAACTTCGTCCAAAGGTTTGTTTCTCCGCATATGGATCTAATAGGTTTGAAATCTTGTCATTTTCATCCGGCTCGTTAACTCCATTCATTTTTCTTCGTTAAGTCAAGGGTATTTCCATCTTTTTTGTTAACTTAAAGGGCAGTTCAGTCTTTTTCAGAGGTATTCAGTCTTTTCACATAAAGTGAAAAAGACCAAGTTGCCTTTAAGTTAGCAAAAAAGACGGAAATACCCCCGACTTAACGGAAAAAAAAAGGATGGAGTTAACAAGCCGGATGAAAATGGCAAGATTTCAAACCTTTTGGATCCAAATGCGGAAAAAGAAAGTCGCTAAACTGGCCAAACCTCAGGGACAGAAATGACATTTTACTCTAAAGTTAACGTGATAATATTTAATTTGTGAATTTATATATAGGTGATTGAAGATTATACAGCAAGTAGTTTAATTCTTAAAGGCTGTACATCATCACTAATCGATGAAGATGATAATGGTAAATCCCCTGGGGTGGTTGCTAGGCTTATGGGATTGGATTCTTTCCCGACTTCAAATTCGTTCGACACACAGTCAAAGTCAAACCGATTTTACGACACTCGATCTAGGCAAGATTCTTCTGCATTACATGTAGGAAAAGTCTCGGAACTTGAACAGAAAGACAATCATCAAGTTGAGCAAAAACGTAATATAATCGAGAAGTTTCAAACCGAAAGTTTACCACCAAAATCAGCTCGATCTGTTATCATTACTCAACACAAACTCGTATCTCCAATCAAGAGCTCGGGATTCGTGTCTTTAAACGATCCCACGCGTATAATGGAAGCAGCGTCAAAAATACCGCTTGTTGGGTCAACTTCGGTTGACGTTTCTAATCGAAAACCGTCTCCTACAAGGCCCGTGGAGTCAAACGCTGCTAGGAAGCTTAAAGGGCAATCAATGAACAAAAGTTGGGACGGATGTTTAGAACAAAAAGACGGGAAAAAGTCGGTTTCTTTAGCTATTCAGGCGAAAGTCAACGTTAAAAAACGAGAGGGTTTCACTTTAAACGGAGCAAAATCTCCGAACAATCAACCAGTTGGTGAAAAGAACACACTCAAGAAACCTGCTACAAACAAAGTGCTCAAACCGAACAATAAAAAGCAGAATTGTGTACCTGATAGAGTAAAATCTCCTGCAAAATCTTCGGTATCTTCTACGAATACACAATCTAGAAAATCGGTTTCTGATAAGCGCTCAGCGGCTATAATCGCGGCTAACAAAACGGTCGATCGAAGGAAACGTTTAACCGAAGATGTTAAAAACAAGGGTTGTGCTAAACAAGATAGAAACGGAAAAGTTGCATCTAAATCTAATGGTTTGGATGTTATTTCTTTTACGTTCACATCTCCTATTTCGCGATCAACTGATAAGATTAACCGAAATAGTTTGTGCTCAGCAACAGGAGGTGGTTCGTTAAGTACCCTTTTGGATCAACAACTACGGGAGTTAACCGCCATGAGTCCAGCTTCGGTTTTTCAAGAATCGAGAATCACGAGAACGATAATCTTCCAAGATAAGCGAAACCAAGACAGAACCAGTAAAGATGCTCAAGTATGTCACTTTGTTATGTGTGTTAGTGTATACGGTTAATGCAGTTTATTACAGTTGATTCATCTTTGACTTTTGTGATGTTTGTAGGTAGCGGGTCAAGAATTCGGTGCAGTTTTCTCAACGATACTGACGAAAACCGAAGCTGATCCCGACTCATCTGGCAATGAGTCAGAACGCGTGTACATAAAGAACATACTTACAAACATCGAGTCGATGTTTGAGGATTTCACCTTAAACAGGACCAGCAAGATTGTGAACCCACATCTGTTTGATCAACTAGAAGCTCAAAAACCGTTTTTTGACAAGAAACACGAGCCGAAGTTAAGGCGTAAGCTCGTATTTGACTGTGTGAGCGAGTGCGTTGACTCGAGATGTACAGTTTGGTTAAGAGGGCTAGCAGTTGTAACAAGAAAAGACCGGTTGGTTGAACATGTGTGTAATAAGGTCAATGAGTGGGAACAGATGAAAGATTGTATGGTGGATGAGCTTGTTGACAAGGATATGAGTTGTGGTCAACATAAAAAGTGGCTCGATTTTGACTTGGAAGCGTTTGAAATCGGAGTTGAGATCGAGGGGCGACTACTTGGGTCGTTAATCGATGAGGCTATTGTTGATATGTTGGTATCGTAGGTATGATCGAATGCACAAAATCTTGTTGATTGATCTTAAGTTTATGGTTTTTTTTCATGCCAAGATAGTATTTATTTTTGTAAATTAATTTCAAGAAATTCGATGTTTTAGGCTTTTTGGTTGATTTTGTTGTGAATTCATTGTGAATCATAATAAGCAAATTCTTGTATATGGTATTGATCAATGATGCAGTTGTTTTGTTTCAATGTTTTCATAATCAGAACACTTAACAAATAGGTTCATTGAAATTTAAGTAAAACTAAAACATGAGACATACCTAACTTAACCAAAACGCAAGGGCTAAAGTGAAAGGAAGGGCTAATATTTAGAAAGCAAGGAATAAAGTGAAGACTCATACCTATCAATTGTCTCTTAATTTCTTCACTATCTTGCTTTCCTTCTAAAACATCAATTCTTTTGTATCTTAATTTCTTCACTATCAATTCTTTTGTACAATTCTTTAGAAATAGTAATCATGGGAGATGCTGCTGTTTCGGCACTTGTGACGGAGGTGGTGGGGAGGCTGACGGCTGAAGTTATCAAAGAGTTCAATCTGCTTTGGGGACTCGAAGATGATATTTCGAGTCTCAAGGATGATTTTGAGCAGATCCAAGCTGTTCTTCAAGACGCAGAAGAGAAACGTGTCAAGGATAGAGCTGTGGAGGTATGGCTTAAGCGTCTCAGATCAGCATCCTTGGAGGTAGAAAATGTGTTGGACGATATCTCAACCGAAGCTTTGCTACAAAGTCTACACAAACAAAGAGTCAAATACTGGGTAAGAGCCTTCCTTTCCTCCAAACATAATAAATATATGTCTCGTGTTAGGATTGCTCACAAAGTTAAAGACATAAGAAAGAAACTGGATGACATCGCATCCAAGAGATTTGCGCTAAATTTGACTCCTTCAGCTCCCACAAGTCATGTTGACGATATGGAAGTTGCAGGTCAGATGCCAGATAGAGAAACAAGCTCCCTTATACATGATACTTCAATTATCATGGGAAGAAATGAAGAAATGGATATGGTAATAGGAAAAATATGTAACAAAGATATAGGAAAACATGAGAATGGGGAGGTTCGGGTGTATGGCATATGGGGTATGGGAGGTTTGGGAAAGACTACTCTGGCTCAGTTAGTCTATAACCATGAAACGGTGAATCAATATTTCGACTTAAAATGTTGGGTCTACGTCTCTGAAAACTTCCATGTTAAAGAGATAATGAAAAAAGTTATCGAAACAATAGATAAATGTGAGTGTAAACTTACACAACTAGAGACGTTGCAAGAGTACCTTCAAAGCAAATTAAGGGGAAATAAATTTCTAATTGTACTAGATGATGTTTGGGTTGAAGAGAATGAAAAGCCCAAGTGGGAGGAGTTAAGTAAAACATTAAGTTGTGGGGCTGAAGAAAGTATTGTAGTGATGACAACGCGGTTACAAACAACAACTCGAATGATGGCTAAGGTTCCTGAGTTACAACATAAACTAGGATGTTTATCGGAAGAGGACGCGTGGTTGTTATTTAAGAAGCTTGCTTTTGCACAAGGAAGAGAGGGAGGTGACATAAGTGAGCTAGAGCCTATTGGAAGGGGGATTGTTGAGAAATGTAAAGGGTTGCCTTTGGCAGTGAAGACTTTGGGTAGCTTAATGTGGTCAAAAAGTAGTACACGCTATTGGCAACATGTGAAAGACAATAACTTTTGGGAGTTGGAAGAAATTAATATGTTGCCTGCTATTTTGAAGTTAAGCTATAATAACTTGCTTCCACATTTAAAGAGATGTTTTGCTTATTGTTGTCTGTTTCCTAAAGGCTATGCTATGACAAAGGATGAACTGACTATGTTGTGGGTGGCAAACGGTTTTATTCCACCCAAAGGAGGAAACGACTTGTATATGTTTGGGGAGGAAATTTTTAATTGCTTGGTTTGGAGGTCGTTTTTCATTGTTAAGGCTGACTCCCAGGATGATGAATATGTAATGCATGATCTGATGCATGACATGGCACGACATGTGATGGGAGATGATTGTTTAGTCATAGAGCCCGGTAAGGAGGTTAGAATCCCAAATGGGGTCCTTCATTTGAGCTCATCATGTCCAGATTATCACTTTTCACCCCAAGATTTAAAAAAGTTATCATCATTAAGGTCGGTATTCATGTTCGGAAGGACGTATAAACGTAACATTAGCCAGATTTTCAGCCACATGCATCTAAGGGTATTATACTTGCGTGGTGTCAACATGAAAACATTGCCAGAATCAGTCTGCAAACTCAAACATTTAAGATACTTGAATTTATCACGCTCAAGTATAGAAGTTTTATGTGAGTCCATTATTTATCTCCTAAACTTGCAAATGCTGCTTCTGAAAGATTGTGGGAGATTAAAGAAGTTGCCTAGAGGCCTCAGATACATGAGGAATCTTCAACGTTTGGACATCACTGGCTGTTCTTCTCTCATTCATTTGCCACGTGGAATCAAAGAACTATCTAGTCTCCGAACACTTTCAATTTTTCCTCTTTACAAGAGTATATTTCCTTTTTTAAACAAGAGTGTGGCCAAAATAGGGGAATTGGGGAGTCTAAATCTTCTTGAGGGGATTTTATGGATAGGTGGACTAGCGTTTGTTGGAAGTTTAAGTGAAGCCAAGAGTGCCAATCTCAAATGCAAAACACATTTGTCAGATTTGGTGTTAGACTGGTCAGAAAACGCTTTTTCTAGACGTAAACAACAAATGTTTACATATGATGAAGAGGTTCTTGAGGGACTAGAACCAAATCCATGTCTCAAGGAATTGGTTATAGTTCGTTACATGGGAAAGGTTATTTCTCCAAGTTGGATGGTCAATTTAGATAATTTGGTTAGCATTTCTTTTTATTTTTGTGACAACTGTGAGTGTATTCCAGCACTTGGGAGATTACCCAGTCTTAGGAGCATCAAGTTGGAGTTCATGGATTCTTTAAAGTGTTTCCATGATGACGACACAAACAAGTCAGGAGATACCACCAGTATGTTCCCTTCTTTACAATATCTAGACATTTATTTCTGTCCGTGTTTGGAATCCTTACCAAGTAACCTTCCAAAGCTCAAGCGTTTAAGATTACAAAGCTGCAATGAGTTAGTTTCTCTACCGGATGAGATTCAAAGTTTCAAGGACCTGAATGAACTTGGGGTACGGAGTTGTAAACATCTATTTGAAAGGTATGAAAAAGAGAAGGGTGTGGATTGGCCTAAAATTTCTCACATTCCCACTATCAGTATCGATCCTCCGGCTCCAAGGTAGCGTTATTTTTCTCCCTCTCAAACTTTTATGCTTAGACAGAACTTTTCATTTTAAATGTCATTTTCTGCAAAATGATTGGTTAGCCAAACTTGAGCTTATTTCATTTCTTTATCAAAAGAAGAGAACTCGAAGTTTCTAAACTTCATAAACGAATGATTAAACAATTTGGTTTTCTCATCCGGTTATTTAATTTCGTTTTCTTTTTCATCAATTTTCATAAATATCATTATTGTCGTAGAGTTGAAGAAAATGTTCAAATTTTGCTAGCATAATAATATTTAAAAAAAAATAACTAATTCCATTTATAATATAATAATTATAAAAATATTATGTTTGTTTCATTATGCTTATAGATAACTAAAGTTCATTTAATCTATTTTAATTTTTATGTGGTGAATTTATATTTAGACGAAGACAATGAAGAAGTTGAAGATAAGATTGATGGGATTAAAGAGACCAACAAATGATGGCAATTAGTGACTTAACTTGAGAATGGTGTTTAACCTCATCATTATGGTATTTGTGTCTTGCTTGATCATGCCGTGCACAAGGTAACCTTTGGTGTCTAGATTTTATGTTTTGGTTTACTTTTTTGAATTTACTTGATTAAATTTGCGGTTTAAACGCTGGTACGTTTTGAAGCTGGGTAATTACACACTATGTGGTTCCTAGTTATCTTTGTAATTTTCATTTGAAGCTTTCCAATTAAATAATGTGTGTGATTGAATGTATCATTTGAAACACCTTTTTATTCCAGTTTTATGTACATATATGTAATTAGAGACCAACCATGTTACATTGATGAATAACTTAAGACCAATTTTGTAGTTTCAAATAAATATGTTTCAAAGTTGTAATATAAACATACCACAGAGCCTAACGGTGTAATTAATCCTAGTCTAAAGTTTTTATTTACAAAACCGGTCCAAATTCTTTATTCGGATTTAAAAGTCCAGTCGAAAACTTTTAAAGTCTAGCCTATTTAAAAGATAGTCCAGCAGCCCAGCAACTGTGAGGGACTGAGGGGGTGCCGACCCAATAATTTTTACTTCTGAGAACATAAGTTTTGACAGCTTGCATACAAATTTACAAATTTGAAAATATAATACAAAATCCATAAATCAAAGGAATGCATCAATTTACACAACAATTGTGACACCATTTGTATATGAATTTAACAAAATACAACATAAATTTACAACTTGCTCGTCTTAAAAGGTCCCATTTCCTTTGCTTTAGTCCTTAGCAAGTGTTTTTGAACCTTTCCCGTAGCAGTTTTCGGCAACAAACCGAAAACAATCGATTTCGGGACCCAATAACCCGGCATGTTCGCGAGACAAAACTTCATTATATCATGCGCGACTTTACCTTCATCCGATTTGTCTACCTCGGTTTTTAACGTCACAAAAGCGCACGGGGATTCACCCCATCTTTCATCGGGTTGAGCCACCACCGATGCCTCGACATTAACGAGTGTTGATATAAAGTATTCTCGACTTCGACACTCCCTATATTTTCACCACCTGATATTATAATATCCTCTGACCGGTCTTTTATTTCGATATAACCATCCGGGTGTTTCACAGCTAAGTCACCTGTCAAAATCAAGGTAATCAGATGAACACTAAAGTAACTTTTCAATTGAAACCAAAGAACAAGTTCAAAATAACATGAACCACACCATAACAGATCATCAACTTAATAATCTGCAAATATCCTATCTAAAGATCTAACGGATTTACGCTCAAATAATAAAGAACACTTGAACAAATCATAGATCTAGAGAGAACCTTCTGGAACTCTGAAATATGTGAGAAAAAAAGAAAAATATCTCCAAAAATCTACGAAAAGAACTGTGATACAAGCTCTTTATAACGACCCAAGACCCGAATGATTGGAGCTCCATAACTGCCACAAACCTTTTCACCTACAAGCACATTAGCCCAACTGCATCAGACTCTAAAGGCCCAATATCTAAGTTGAAGGATGCGTCTGTAAAGCCCAATATCAGCTCCAGACTCCTTAAGCAAGCCCAACTCTGTTTCAGATCTCGTAGCTCGGGCCCAACATACAAAACAAGAGAAACACAAAATATTAGAAGTAACGATATTAATTTCAGCGTATGTTTGATATTGAATTGGATACATATATTTCAACATCACCCGAGTTGAACCACCCGTGTGCAAAAGCCTCGGAGTTGGCTTTCGGGTTCTTTAAGTAACCTTTCATAACAACATTCCCACGAAACACGATCTCACCCACGGTGGTCCCGTTGGGTGGGACTGGTTTCATGGTTTGGGGTATACGACATCAAGGTGTTCGAGTGCGGTGTAGGGTACGCCCTGGCGGGCGTTTAGTTAGGCTTGGGTTTCGGGAGGCAGGTTGTCCCATTCGGTCTTCCATGCACAAATAGTTGATGGCCCAAAAGTTTCTGAGAGCCCGTATGTGTGTGCCACACGAAACCCGATTTGGGACATTTTGAAGAGGACTGCTGGTGGCGGGGTGGCTCCAGCGGTCATTACGTGGACAAGGTAGGGGAGTGGGAGGATGGTATCGTTTCGTGGGGCGTTTACTATCGAGTTGAGGACTACCGGGGCGGCACAAAAATGTGTGACACCTGGATTGGCTATTGCCGAGTAAACACCTTTAGCCGTCACCTACACAAAATATTTAGCATAAAAATACGTTCATGCAGGTCATTTTTAGTTCGAGTTTGGTCGACATGTGAACACTTTTTGTTTCACTTTTCTTACAATGTAATAAATAATCGGTTAATTATAAATAAATATTACAATGTTATAAATAATAGGTTAATTATGAATAAATAAACAATGTTACAACAATAATAATATTAATCGATGATAAGACGCTTCAGAAGGTTATAAAAACTTTCAACCTGTTTGATCTGTTCCCCTTTTAGCTAATTTTTTTATTTGACGCATTTGAGATTAAACAATAAACACCTATGTATAGTGAAGAGATACCTGTCGTAGGCAAATGTTGGTCCCACAGATGGCGGCAAGCGTCCAAGTAAAACACCAACCGTTGCAATGGAACATAGGCAAAGTCCACAAGTATACAACTCATCCGGCAAACTCCATATCACAACATTACTAGTAGCCGCCAGATAAGCACAGCGATGATGCAACACCACCCCTTTGAGACTAGACGTTGTACCAAAAGTGTAACCTAAAGCAATACTTTGCCACTCGTCTTGTGGTGGCTTCCAAGCAAACTCAGGGTCACCAAACTCTAGAAACTTCTCATACTCAACCACGCCTTTTCCTAGAGCGTATAAGACGTTGTTTGGATCACATTCAATGCTTTCATCTTTGACAACAATTAAATGTGGATATTTGAAATTCGCTTGTCTTTTATCTTTTAGAATTTATAAAGCTTGTTCTGCAAGTTTGAAATACTCTTGGTCAACATTTTTTCAGGCACAAGACTACCAAGATCAAGAAAATAAGAAACGCGACACTATAAACAACTTTATTCTACTTTTTTCCACCCATCGAGAAAGTTTTAAAATACGGGTCAACATCAATAGCTGATACAAGAGGCCACTGCCCGAAACGGTACGGGTCGAAACGGTTCGATTCAAAACGGTACTAGTCGAAATGGTACGGGTCGAAACGGTTCACGTCGAAACGGTACCCGTCGAAATGGTTCGGTTCGAAACGGTACGGGTCGAAACGGTTCGCGTTGAAACGGTACGTGTCGAAACGGTACGGATCGAAACGGTACGAAACCCGTCCCGAGCCGAAACTCGTCTCATGCGGAAACTCGTGTCGGCCCAAAACCCACTGCGATCCAAAACCCGTCCCGTGCAAAATCTGTGTCGGCCAGAAACCCGACCCGAACCGACCCCGTTCCGATCCAAAACCTACGTCGTGCCGAAACTCGTCTCGGCCCGAAACTCAATTTGAACTAAACCCGTTCCGATCTAAAACCCGTTTCGCGCCGTAACCCGTCTCGTGCGGATACTTGTGCCGGCTCGAAACCCATTCCGATCCGAAACCTGCCCCGTTTCTTTAAGACCCTAACCCACATCGATCCATTTCTTTAATGTTGTTAACCCGCTTTGACCCGGAAATAACAAGATGGAATTTTAAGTGACCCATTTAGTTAAAATATCTTACCTAAACCAACCCATATAATTTTAAAAGCAACCCAAACTGACCCACTTGGAAGGCTTTGGGTCAAGCTTGCCCCCTCTAAGCCTTATCGTACAAAACGTACGAAAGACATGAAAAAACAAAAAAAAAACGCGGTGTCGTTTTCGTAATTATTTGCTCGTGGGGTAATTATTAAAATTATTCTACAAATGATCTTGTAGGGTAATTTTGTAAAATGTTCATGTAGGGTAATTTTGAAACTTGTAGGATAATTTTGATACACTTGTAGAGTAATTATGATACTCTACAAAATTACCTTACAAGATCAAAATTATCTTACAACATCAAAATTATCATACACGATCATTAGTAGGGTAATTATGATACTCTACCAAATTACTCTACAAGATCAAAATTACCCTACAAGAATATTTTACAAAGTTACCCTACAAGATCAAAATTACCCTACAAGATCATTTGTAGGGTAATTTTGATAATTACTCTACGAGTAAATAATTACGAAAATGGCACCACGTTTTTTTACCTTTTCACCCTATTCGTACGTTTTGTAGACGACACTCCTCAAATTGATTAGATCACAAAATTTTAGACGTGGATGAAATGCAATTGAAACCTTCCAAATAAATAAAAACAATAGCAAACCAGATTCAAGAAGTGTCCCAGAACATCTGTAGAATGAGGTTGATCATATAGTGGAAACATCCGGCCCATAACTCTATTGAACTTCATACCACACTCTCTTCACTTTTTCAAACAATTTAAGGTGTTTTCCATGTAAGAAACATAAAATCTTTTGAAAAAACGTTTTTTTCTGAACAGCTTAGAGCACAAAGGAAAAGGTTGTATGGATCTTTTCAATGAATTTATAAGAAACATAAAAATTTTTCTATCCAAGTTTGAAGAAAAATCATTCTTCATCAATAAGGTTTTCAAAAACGATATTTATTTTAACCAGCTAAACACCTATTTTTCTTTCGAGTGATTGTGTGATAACTTTTTGTTCTCATTCACTTTTAGTTTTCAATAAAACCGCTTAAAAGGCTGAACACATCTCCCGCTGGCCTTTACGTGTTGCAACGACTAACCAGAGACATTCCGTAATGCTAACCAGAATCGTTTTAAAAATTTACATGATTAAAACAGGGACTTGCTTTGTATGATTTATTAGCTTAACAAACACCAACAGAACAACAAAATTAAACAGAGACACACCACATTGACAGCATAATACCTTCTTAATACATCAGTGAATAAAGGAAGAAATTTACCTGCATAAAAGATGACAATGTAATCTTCCACCAGTAGCACCTGTTACACATCAACAACAACACAATGAACAACAAAATTCCAAAATCGGCAATGAAGAAACACACCATTTAAATGATTTAACCAACCAATTACAACAAACACAGCCTAAGGAAAATATTACTAGACAAAACATATGTTAGACCACCCGTAACCGGGCGTTTTTCATCAAAAATAATGCCCAAACACGCCCCATAACGCCGAGACGACGCCCCCCTGGGCGTGTTCGGGCGTTTTCTTGGCAAAAAGTTGTTGTGGCGTTTTTTAAATAACGCTGAAAGGGGCAATGTTGGACCAATGAGAAACTGGGTAACGGCTAGAAGGGGCTAACAGCCAATATTTTAAGTTTTTAATTAAAAAAAAATAATTGCGTAATGATTGGAAGGGGCGTTATTGGGCATTATTCACACTACGCCACTTTTGCAATAACGCCCAATAATGCCCCCATGCTGACTGGACTGCCACATGGCAGAAAAAGCCCCAGGGTGAGGGCATTATTGGGCTAACGACTACGCATGGTCTTATAACCTTAAACTTCAGCTACCACCCCAGGGGCGATGTGGTGAGCGTTTTTGGGGAAATCCACGCCCAATTCCGCTGCCACTACAGGTGGTCTAATCACCTTAATCTTCATCCGGTAATTCAGTAACCAACAATCCCAAAACAAAATATATAAACAAAAAAAAGCAATAACCATACGTGGCTTAGCATATTCCCATTTCTACAAGCTGAAATAACAAGTGCAAGGAAGCATAAAATCGTTAACACAATTGAATTGGAAGAAATTTAGGACAACCATATGAGCACTTCATCTTGATCCACAAAAACGCAACCAAAACTAGAATATAAACCTAAATTAGTTAAAGTTGTGTAACACCCTAGTTACTAATTAACGATTTTGTATGTAATTACCAACAATTAGATGTGTAGTTAAGACTACACATGCTATCAAAATACGGGTTTATTAAAACTTTTACAAATCATAAGTTATTCTACATAACGTGATCGAATTCGTTGTTTAAAATTTACAACGTGGCAAAGTGCGGAAGCGTGTATCTTTATCGTGTTCGGTCCTTCGCTGAGCTTGATCGTCTTCCGGCATCCAAAAGTACCTACATTTCATAAACATGAAATGCTTTAGTCATACGGGGTTTAAAACGTGTCTAAACGAATCCGGGAATTTAAACTAAATAAAATATATTTTGTTACTGGGTCCACCGTAACTTACGGTGGCACCGTAAGTTACGGTAGCCCCTGAAAGTCTATCCTTCCACCGTAACTCAGTATGTAACCATCGTAATCATATGAGCTCCACCGTAACTTACGGTGGCACCGTAAGTTACGGTGGTCCCGGCATTCCATCTTTCTGTTTTGCCGTTTAACGACACGAAAACTTTCGTATCTTTCAAACCGCTTGTCCGTTTGACCTACCGTTTCTTCCTACGTGATTGTAATTTGATTTCCCACCTTATGGAGTTAAAATCCAACCTCCGGTTTTACAAAATTTTAGACTTTTAAGTCTTCGGCTATTTCCCTTTTTACCAACTTTTGACCCGTTCTATTTTTATCAAACAAACGAGTTTGTTTGACCTTTATTTCCCATAAACCTATCAAGTTCAAAAATGTGTAACATAATAGGTTTCAAATTACAGGTTTATATACCTTCTTAACCCATTTTCACCCATATGCTCATTTTGACCCGTTAAGGGTATTTATGCATATTTTAAGCACTAATCTCTTTCATTCGTTTCTAAATACATATGCCCACATTTCTTATCAAATAACCTCCCACCACAACTATATTTGTGGTGGATTCAATGTGGTGATTTATATATTCTAAATCACACACTTCAAATCATTATTTTACGGCAAAGATTCTTTATAGAGACTTTTGATCAATATTTTACGTCTTTTGCTTTTCATACTTATTCAAAGTATTTATTTCATCCTATCGCTTATTTCCAAACTACCTTTATGGTTTATTTGCTCAATTTCACTTACAAGGGCGTTTTAGTCAATTTTAGTCCTTCATTTACGACGAAGGACTATTAGTACATATTTGGTCCCAATTTACGACCTTTTAACTATATTCTTGTTTAGAAATCAATATGTTTCTAAAACACCTTAATCATAACTAAATTTATTCGGTTTACCTAAAAGATAACTGAATATCTTATTTTAACCTTGTCTAACTGTTATAAAACTCCAAACTCTACATGATGAGTTGTATTATTATACATACCTGGCTCGGATCAATATATTGACCCGTTTCAATACCTTTCCTTAGTGGCTGCTAAGTGATAGCGATGTAAGCATCCATGTGCTATTTATTTCCTAAAATCATGCATCTTGACAACCCATTAGTCGATATTGTCAAAGGGTGATAATTTCACCTTTTGACCCGTTTGGCCGAATTGACCGATTATATTAGCGAGATGATATTTATTCCACCTCGTATATATATGACTCGCTCCGATTTACACCGTGCGGTCACTTACTTATAATTCCATTTCTTAACACTTTTTTTGGCCTACTATGGCTTACGTCATAAATTATCTTTTTCGTAATACGACAAAAAGGATATTCTGAATTATATGACTAGTGTAAGATATACTTACCTTGCATCCGAATTACGTTTTTCCTTCATTCTTGCTTTGTTTGACCCGCTTCCTTTCCAAGCCTCCACCTAGCTTGTCAAGCGTCAAACTATCATCATAATTCGTAAGACGGTTAGATTTGCCATCATTAATTATGACTATTCCATCTTACGGGTTTTACATCAAAATTCACCATTTGATTTCATTTTGGTCAGTTTGACTTTTAAAGGTCAAACTGCCTATTAACATAAGTGATTATATCATAAACCCCGACAATTCATTTAAGCACTTTGTCAAGTATCCGATTGGCATTATTCTTACGCCACCGTTTTAACTACTTTTCAAATCTAAGTTCATGCTATTATTAATACCAATTTAACTTAGCTCTTGATTATCAAAGTTAATTATTCATTTGTTAAGCAAGAACTAAAGGTTTCCATCTCCATGTAAAAACCCGTTTCATCATAGCATTAGACATTCATCCGAACATCAATATAATCAAGTTCTACATATTAATTAGTAGACATCATGATTCCAAATCCTATTTATATGAACCCAAATCACTAATTTCATCATAATATACTAAACCCCTTTCATGAAAGTATGATCATGTACCCAAATTTCATGGTTTAATCAAACACCTTCCATTCATTCTCATGCATGATGATTCTAAACATAGTCTTATCATCAATTTCATCATAACAATAAAACCCACTTAGCTAGGTGTGGTGATTCAACCAAACACCTAAATCATAGCAATTTATTCTAAATCTTCACTTAGGGTTTGTTCCTAAGCAATCCTATATCTCAAATTCAGCCATAACTTCTATGATTCATGCATAGATCGTATCATGCAAGATTAACTAATTTTCACAACTTCATGAATGTTAGAAATTCGACATACCTTACGATCCCCTTGACTTGGTAATCGTTTATTCATGTTTGGTTGTGAATTTGAGCTTCATTTTGACCTTCAATTTGCTGGATTTGTTGAAGGTTAGGGTTTGGCTCCATGGGGAGCTCCCTGATGTTGATCCAGAACACACACTTGAAGTGTGTGTTTTATTTTGATTTTCTTTTATTAACTAACTTTGTTAAGTTGTCCCATTTTAACCCCTCGTGTTTGGTTCGTTATTAAGTAGGCCACAACCTACTTATTCCTAACAATATTCCCATCTATTAACTAGGTTAAACATTCCTAGTTAAATTAGTGGGTTTGGGGGAATTTATAACTAAGTTTATTTTAAGTCCCGTTAGACCGGGCCTTCTATAAACTTTATTTCCTCAAAGCCTTTATACTAATTTTATTTAATATTAGGTTTATTTATTTAAAATCCTAATACTCACCGGCTTGCTTTTACCTCTAACGGTACTTTACCCATCATCTAGTATTAACGGAGTTTGATTACCAAACCCGTTTTCGGGGTGTTACAAGTCTACCCCCCTTAAAGAGGTTTCGTCCTCGAAACCTTGCTTACATAGTTCATTGAGTTTCTAAACTCAATGCGTTTGACTTGAATAATCTCTTAAGCATTACTCATACTTTAACCAATTGTTAGCATTACTAGAAAAATTATGGTAATGTCTTTTTGGTTACAGAACCTCTACGTACCTCATATGACATAATGTAACTTGAAATAACGTAATTCCGTTATTTTTACTAGTTTAGTTAACTTAGCGATTTCCATCGCTTTTATATATTATCGAACTCTTGGTGAATCCGTTACCTTGGCCCGTTTAAAGGTCCTTAGTGAAATATTTCACTTTTAGCAGTACTTTCTTTTGTTTTCAGATTTATTTATTCGGTTCAGTTATACCGAATCCACCGCTTACAAGCAAACCAATTTTTTTATTGATTTGAATTACTGGCCTTAATCGGTCTTACTAACTAGACTTATTAGTCCTGTTACTTTTCACCGCTCGCTTGGTTATAATGTGATTTTACTTCACATTATATTTACTAACCGTAATCGTGTCACATCGTGTTTAGTTTGTATCAACCTTTCATTTTCGAAAATGTCACTTTTCGAATATATCGTCTTGCGCCTACCATTGTCAAGACTTGAACCTTTCATGCGTACTATTCAAATTTCTATCAGAATTTATATTGGTAACAACGTTATTTCTTACTAAAATCGAAGTTTTAGTTTTAGGATCCTTTCTTTAACTTTTGTCAATTATCCATACCATGATATTGACAGTCCATAATTTATTCTTTTAAAATCTTAGTTTTATACGAGGGATCATAACAAGTTCCCTTACCTCACACTATTGACCCGTAGGTCCCTTCACTTAACCTCGTAGGCTGTTTCCTTAGGCTTTCACCTCTTTGAGGCGAGGCCCTTATGATCCTTTTGCTTCAATTCATGACCCGTGGGTCATTTTGGCCCTGTAGACCTTTTTGCTCTAATTAATATCCCGTAGGTTATGATGATCTTGTAGATCATCTTTTATTCGAGTTTTCATTCAAATGTGTATACATTTATACACGCATATGGCGTTAAGGCACCCCTTCTTATGTTTTAGAATTATTCACCTTTATTTTTTTTTTGGATTTCATTTGACCTTGACCGTAGTCTAAGGCTACATTGTTTTCTCTTGAATTATCTTTCCGACTTTGTCTTTAAGTTTGACGTTTTACAAAAACAACTCGTTAAGGGACATATTTGCAGTTTCCGGGTTCGAGTGTAAGTACACTCCCTCCCAATACTTGTGTAAATCATTTTACATGTTTGCGTTTTCTGGGTTCGAGTGTAAGTACACTCCCTCCCAATACTCGTCTAAATCATTTTTCATGCTTGCGTTTTCTGGGCTCGAGTGTAAGTACACTCCCTCCCAATACTTGTCTAAATCATTTTTCATGCTTGCGTTTTCTGGGTTCGAGTGTAAGTACACTCCCTCCCAATACTTGTCTAAATCATTTTTCATGCTTGCGTTTTCTGGGCTCGAGTGTAAGTACACTCCCTCCCAATACTTGTCTAAATCATTTTTCATGCTTCTTTGTCCCTTCACTCAGGCTCATCATCCTAATGTAATACGCTTCCGTCACCCGGATGTGCGTTTACATTATTATCAATTATTTTGCTCATTTGATTCATTTGGGTACTTTTAAGTTAGTCCCATTCACCCCGCCCTTACTACATCGGATGTAAACGTGTCCGCCGTAAGAAGTTCATGGTGTCATATGCCACTACTTACTTGGCCAGAGTAAGCGATTAACACATGACACACATGACCTTTTTATAGTTTTCACATCACGCCCTATGTAAGTAACGCCTCTATTTGTTTCTCTTGGAAACAATATCCCGAATACATTTTCTATTCCGGTTTTTCCAAGTTTTTAATCTACATATGCAACTTTCAATTTCTACTTATTTGTTGCATATTACAATTTGTGCGATTATTTAAAATGTGCACCTGGTAATGTTTGCCCCGACGGGCGTTCCTTGCCATTAACCTTGTTCGCGGTCGTTACGCGATTTAGTCCTCGGTGAGCATGCTCCTCTTGTCATACTTCGGACCGTTCCATCATCATATCCACAATTCGTTTGACTCTCGTCGTCTTCAAACGCGAGTGTCCTTCAATTAAAACATTCACAAAGTTAATAACGTCAACTTCAATAATCGCCCGTATTATAATACAAGGCTTTTTCTACTATACGCGTCAACGCGCGTATTTTCGTCAACTATATCAATCATTTTAATTGGGGTAACGTGTATCACACGATAGCCCTATGTGTTGTTTACAACACTTTAGCATGCTAAACTATTAACATACTTGTACTTACCGGATTTGCGATCAAGCTTCGAACCGAACACCCATCTTTATTAAGAGCATAAGGTTTAAGTCCAAGTATAGTTTTCCCACCATACTTGAATCTCTTAAACCAGCGCTCTGATACCAACTTGTAACACCCTAGTTACTAATTAACGATTTTGTATGTAATTACCAACAATTAGATGTGTAGTTAAGACTACACATGCTATCAAAATACGGGTTTATTAAAACTTTTACAAATCATAAGTTATTCTACATAACGTGATCGAATTCGTTGTTTAAAATTTACAACGTGGCAAAGTGCGGAAGCGTGTATCTTTATCGTGTTCGGTCCTTCGCTGAGCTTGATCGTCTTCCGGCATCCAAAAGTACCTACATTTCATAAACATGAAATGCTTTAGTCATACGGGGTTTAAAACGTGTCTAAACGAATCCGGGAATTTAAACTAAATAAAATATATTTTGTTACTGGGTCCACCGTAACTTACGGTGGCACCGTAAGTTACGGTAGACCCTGAAAGTCTATCCTTCCACCGTAACTCAGTATGTAACCATCGTAATCATATCAGCTCCACCGTAACTTACGGTGGCACCGTAAGTTACGGTGGTCCCGGCATTCCATCTTTCTGTTTTGCCGTTTAACGACACGAAAACTTTCGTATCTTTCAAACCGCTTGTCCGTTTGACCTACCGTTTCTTCCTACGTGATTGTAATTTGATTTCCCACCTTATGGAGTTAAAATCCAACCTCCGGTTTTACAAAATTTTAGACTTTTAAGTCTTCGGCTATTTCCCTTTTTACCAACTTTTGACCCGTTCTATTTTTATCAAACAAACGAGTTTGTTTAACCTTTATTTCCCATAAACCTATCAAGTTCAAAAATGTGTAACATAATAGGTTTCAAATTACAGGTTTATATAACTTCTTAACCCATCTTCACCCATATGCTCATTTTGACCCGTTAAGGGTATTTATGCATATTTTAAGCACTAATCTCTTTCATTCGTTTCTAAATACATATGCCCACATTTCTTATCAAATAACCTCCCACCACAACTATATTTGTGGTGGATTCAATGTGGTGATTTATATATTCTAAATCACACACTTCAAATCATTATTTTACGGCAAAGACTCTTTATAGAGACTTTTGATCAATATTTTACGTCTTTTGCTTTTCATACTTATTCAAAGTATTTATTTCATCCTATCGCTTATTTCCAAACTACCTTTATGGTTCATTTGCTCAATTTCACTTACAAGGGCGTTTTAGTCAATTTTAGTCCTTCATTTACGACGGAGGACTATTAGTACATATTTGATCCCAATTTACGACCTTTTAACTATATTCTTGTTTAGAAATCAATATGTTTCTAAAACACCTTAATCATAACTAAATTTATTCGGTTTACCTAAAAGATAACTGAATATCTTATTTTAACCTTGTCTAACTGTTATAAAACTCCAAACTCTACATGATGAGTTGTATTATTATACATACCTGGCTCGGATCAATATATTGACCCGTTTCAATACCTTTCCTTAGTGGCTGCTAAGTGATAGCGATGTAAGCATCCATGTGCTATTTATTTCCTAAAATCATGCATCTTGACAACCCATTAGTCGATATTGTCAAAGGGTGATAATTTCACCTTTTGACCCGTTTGGCCGAATTGACCGATTATATTAGCGAGATGATATTTATTCCACCTCGTATATATATGACTCGCTCCGATTTACACCGTGCGGTCACTTACTTATAATTCCATTTCTTAACACTTTTTTTGGCCTACTATGGCTTACGTCATAAATTATCTTTTTCGTAATACGACAAAAAGGATATTCTGAATTATATGACTAGTGTAAGATATACTTACCTTGCATCCGAATTACGTTTTTCCTTCATTCTTGCTTTGTTTGACCCGCTTCCTTTCCAAGCCTCCACCTAGCTTGTCAAGCGTCAAACTATCATCATAATTCGTAAGACGGTTAGATTTGCCATCATTAATTATGACTATTCCATCTTACGGGTTTTACATCAAAATTCACCATTTGATTTCATTTTGGTCAGTTTGACTTTTAAAGGTCAAACTGCCTATTAACATAAGTGATTATATCATAAACCCCGACAATTCATTTAAGCACTTTGTCAAGTATCCGATTGGCATTATTCTTACGCCACCGTTTTAACTACTTTTCAAATCTAAGTTCATGCTATTATTAATACCAATTTAACTTAGCTCTTGATTATCAAAGTTAATTATTCATTTGTTAAGCAAGAACTAAAGGTTTCCATCTCCATGTAAAAACCCGTTTCATCATAGCATTAGACATTCATCCGAACATCAATATAATCAAGTTCTACATATTAATTAGTAGACATCATGATTCCAAATCCTATTTATATGAACCCAAATCACTAATTTCATCATAATATACTAAACCCCTTTCATGAAAGTATGATCATGTACCCAAATTTCATGGTTTAATCAAACACCTTCCATTCATTCTCATGCATGATGATTCTAAACATAGTCTTATCATCAATTTCATCATAACAATAAAACCCACTTAGCTAGGTGTGGTGATTCAACCAAACACCTAAATCATAGCAATTTATTCTAAATCTTCACTTAGGGTTTGTTCCTAAGCAATCCTATATCTCAAATTCAGCCATAACTTCTATGATTCATGCATAGATCGTATCATGCAAGATTAACTAATTTTCACAACTTCATGAATGTTAGAAATTCGACATACCTTACGATCCCCTTGACTTGGTAATCGTTTATTCATGTTTGGTTGTGAATTTGAGCTTCATTTTGACCTTCAATTTGCTGGATTTGTTGAAGGTTAGGGTTTGGCTCCATGGGGAGCTCCCTGATGTTGATCCAGAACACACACTTGAAGTGTGTGTTTTATTTTGATTTTCTTTTATTAACTAACTTTGTTAAGTTGTCCCATTTTAACCCCTCGTGTTTGGTTCGTTATTAAGTAGGCCACAACCTACTTATTCCTAACAATATTCCCATCTATTAACTAGGTTAAACATTCCTAGTTAAATTAGTGGGTTTGGGGGAATTTATAACTAAGTTTATTTTAAGTCCCGTTAGACCGGGCCTTCTATAAACTTTATTTCCTCAAAGCCTTTATACTAATTTTATTTAATATTAGGTTTATTTATTTAAAATCCTAATACTCACCGGCTTGCTTTTACCTCTAACGGTACTTTACCCATCATCTAGTATTAACGGAGTTTGATTACCAAACCCGTTTTCGGGGTGTTACAAGTCTACCCCCCTTAAAGAGGTTTCGTCCTCGAAACCTTGCTTACATAGTTCATTGAGTTTCTAAACTCAATGCGTTTGACTTGAATAATCTCTTAAGCATTACTCATACTTTAACCAATTGTTAGCATTACTAGAAAAATTATGGTAATGTCTTTTTGGTTACAGAACCTCTACGTACCTCATATGACATAATGTAACTTGAAATAACGTAATTCCGTTATTTTTACTAGTTTAGTTAACTTAGCGATTTCCATCGCTTTTATATATTATCGAACTCTTGGTGAATCCGTTACCTTGGCCCGTTTAAAGGTCCTTAGTGAAATATTTCACTTTTAGCAGTACTTTCTTTTGTTTTCAGATTTATTTATTCGGTTCAGTTATACCGAATCCACCGCTTACAAGCAAACCAATTTTTTTATTGATTTGAATTACTGGCCTTAATCGGTCTTACTAACTAGACTTATTAGTCCTGTTACTTTTCACCGCTCGCTTGGTTATAATGTGATTTTACTTCACATTATATTTACTAACCGTAATCGTGTCACATCGTGTTTAGTTTGTATCAACCTTTCATTTTCGAAAATGTCACTTTTCGAATATATCGTCTTGCGCCTACCATTGTCAAGACTTGAACCTTTCATGCGTACTATTCAAATTTCTATCAGAATTTATATTGGTAACAACGTTATTTCTTACTAAAATCGAAGTTTTAGTTTTAGGATCCTTTCTTTAACTTTTGTCAATTATCCATACCATGATATTGACAGTCCATAATTTATTCTTTTAAAATCTTAGTTTTATACGAGGGATCATAACAAGTTCCCTTACCTCACACTATTGACCCGTAGGTCCCTTCACTTAACCTCGTAGGCTGTTTCCTTAGGCTTTCACCTCTTTGAGGCGAGGCCCTTATGATCCTTTTGCTTCAATTCATGACCCGTGGGTCATTTTGGCCCTGTAGACCTTTTTGCTCTAATTAATATCCCGTAGGTTATGATGATCTTGTAGATCATCTTTTATTCGAGTTTTCATTCAAATGTGTATACATTTATACACGCATATGGCGTTAAGGCACCCCTTCTTATGTTTTAGAATTATTCACCTTTATTTTTTTTTGGATTTCATTTGACCTTGACCGTAGTCTAAGGCTACATTGTTTTCTCTTGAATTATCTTTCCGACTTTGTCTTTAAGTTTGACGTTTTACAAAAACAACTCGTTAAGGGACATATTTGCAGTTTCCGGGTTCGAGTGTAAGTACACTCCCTCCCAATACTTGTGTAAATCATTTTACATGTTTGCGTTTTCTGGGTTCGAGTGTAAGTACACTCCCTCCCAATACTCGTCTAAATCATTTTTCATGCTTGCGTTTTCTGGGCTCGAGTGTAAGTACACTCCCTCCCAATACTTGTCTAAATCATTTTTCATGCTTGCGTTTTCTGGGTTCGAGTGTAAGTACACTCCCTCCCAATACTTGTCTAAATCATTTTTCATGCTTGCGTTTTCTGGGCTCGAGTGTAAGTACACTCCCTCCCAATACTTGTCTAAATCATTTTTCATGCTTCTTTGTCCCTTCACTCAGGCTCATCATCCTAATGTAATACGCTTCCGTCACCCGGATGTGCGTTTACATTATTATCAATTATTTTGCTCATTTGATTCATTTGGGTACTTTTAAGTTAGTCCCATTCACCCCGCCCTTACTACATCGGATGTAAACGTGTCCGCCGTAAGAAGTTCATGGTGTCATATGCCACTACTTACTTGGCCAGAGTAAGCGATTAACACATGACACACATGACCTTTTTATAGTTTTCACATCACGCCCTATGTAAGTAACGCCTCTATTTGTTTCTCTTGGAAACAATATCCCGAATACATTTTCTATTCCGGTTTTTCCAAGTTTTTAATCTACATATGCAACTTTCAATTTCTACTTATTTGTTGCATATTACAATTTGTGCGATTATTTAAAATGTGCACCTGGTAATGTTTGCCCCGACGGGCGTTCCTTGCCATTAACCTTGTTCGCGGTCGTTACGCGATTTAGTCCTCGGTGAGCATGCTCCTCTTGTCATACTTCGGACCGTTCCATCATCATATCCACAATTCGTTTGACTCTCGTCGTCTTCAAACGCGAGTGTCCTTCAATTAAAACATTCACAAAGTTAATAACGTCAACTTCAATAATCGCCCGTATTATAATACAAGGCTTTTTCTACTATACGCGTCAACGCGCGTATTTTCGTCAACTATATCAATCATTTTAATTGGGGTAACGTGTATCACACGATAGCCCTATGTGTTGTTTACAACACTTTAGCATGCTAAACTATTAACATACTTGTACTTACCGGATTTGCGATCAAGCTTCGAACCGAACACCCATCTTTATTAAGAGCATAAGGTTTAAGTCCAAGTATAGTTTTCCCACCATACTTGAATCTCTTAAACCAGCGCTCTGATACCAACTTGTAACACCCTAGTTACTAATTAACGATTTTGTATGTAATTACCAACAATTAGATGTGTAGTTAAGACTACACATGCTATAAAAATACGGGTTTATTAAAACTTTTACAAATCATAAATTATTCTACATAACGTGATCGAATTCGTTGTTTAAAATTTACAACGTGGCAAAGTGCGGAAGCGTGTATCTTTATCGTGTTCGGTCCTTCGCTGAGCTTGATCGTCTTCCGGCATCCAAAAGTACCTACATTTCATAAACATGAAATGCTTTAGTCATACGGGGTTTAAAACGTGTCTAAACGAATCCGGGAATTTAAACTAAATAAAATATATTTTGTTACTGGGTCCACCGTAACTTACGGTGGCACCGTAAGTTACGGTAGCCCCTGAAAGTCTATCCTTCCACCGTAACTCAGTATGTAACCATCGTAATCATATCAGCTCCACCGTAACTTACGGTGGCACCGTAAGTTACGGTGGTCCCCGCATTCCATCTTTCTGTTTTGCCGTTTAACGACACGAAAACTTTCGTATCTTTCAAACCGCTTGTCCGTTTGACCTACCGTTTCTTCCTACGTGATTGTAATTTGATTTCCCACCTTATGGAGTTAAAATCCAACCTCCGGTTTTACAAAATTTTAGACTTTTAAGTCTTCGGCTATTTCCCTTTTTACCAACTTTTGACCCGTTCTATTTTTATCAAACAAACGAGTTTGTTTGACCTTTATTTCCCATAAACCTATCAAGTTCAAAAATGTGTAACATAATAGGTTTCAAATTACAGGTTTATATACCTTCTTAACCCATTTTCACCCATATGCTCATTTTGACTCGTTAAGGGTATTTATGCATATTTTAAGCACTAATCTCTTTCATTCGTTTCTAAATACATATGCCCACATTTCTTATCAAATAACCTCCCACCACAACTATATTTGTGGTGGATTCAATGTGGTGATTTATATATTCTAAATCACACACTTCAAATCATTATTTTACGGCAAAGATTCTTTATAGAGACTTTTGATCAATATTTTACGTCTTTTGCTTTTCATACTTATTCAAAGTATTTATTTCATCCTATCGCTTATTTCCAAACTACCTTTATGGTTTATTTGCTCAATTTCACTTACAAGGGCGTTTTAGTCAATTTTAGTCCTTCATTTACGACGAAGGACTATTAGTACATATTTGGTCCCAATTTACGACCTTTTAACTATATTCTTGTTTAGAAATCAATATGTTTCTAAAACACCTTAATCATAACTAAATTTATTCGGTTTACCTAAAAGATAACTGAATATCTTATTTTAACCTTGTCTAACTGTTATAAAACTCCAAACTCTACATGATGAGTTGTATTATTATACATACCTGGCTCGGATCAATATATTGACCCGTTTCAATACCTTTCCTTAGTGGCTGCTAAGTGATAGCGATGTAAGCATCCATGTGCTATTTATTTCCTAAAATCATGCATCTTGACAACCCATTAGTCGATATTGTCAAAGGGTGATAATTTCACCTTTTGACCCGTTTGGCCGAATTGACCGATTATATTAGCGAGATGATATTTATTCCACCTCGTATATATATGACTCGCTCCGATTTACACCGTGCGGTCACTTACTTATAATTCCATTTCTTAACACTTTTTTTGGCCTACTATGGCTTACGTCATAAATTATCTTTTTCGTAATACGACAAAAAGGATATTCTGAATTATATGACTAGTGTAAGATATACTTACCTTGCATCCGAATTACGTTTTTCCTTCATTCTTGCTTTGTTTGACCCGCTTCCTTTCCAAGCCTCCACCTAGCTTGTCAAGCGTCAAACTATCATCATAATTCGTAAGACGGTTAGATTTGCCATCATTAATTATGACTATTCCATCTTACGGGTTTTACATCAAAATTCACCATTTGATTTCATTTTGGTCAGTTTGACTTTTAAAGGTCAAACTGCCTATTAACATAAGTGATTATATCATAAACCCCGACAATTCATTTAAGCACTTTGTCAAGTATCCGATTGGCATTATTCTTACGCCACCGTTTTAACTACTTTTCAAATCTAAGTTCATGCTATTATTAATACCAATTTAACTTAGCTCTTGATTATCAAAGTTAATTATTCATTTGTTAAGCAAGAACTAAAGGTTTCCATCTCCATGTAAAAACCCGTTTCATCATAGCATTAGACATTCATCCGAACATCAATATAATCAAGTTCTACATATTAATTAGTAGACATCATGATTCCAAATCCTATTTATATGAACCCAAATCACTAATTTCATCATAATATACTAAACCCCTTTCATGAAAGTATGATCATGTACCCAAATTTCATGGTTTAATCAAACACCTTCCATTCATTCTCATGCATGATGATTCTAAACATAGTCTTATCATCAATTTCATCATAACAATAAAACCCACTTAGCTAGGTGTGGTGATTCAACCAAACACCTAAATCATAGCAATTTATTCTAAATCTTCACTTAGGGTTTGTTCCTAAGCAATCCTATATCTCAAATTCAGCCATAACTTCTATGATTCATGCATAGATCGTATCATGCAAGATTAACTAATTTTCACAACTTCATGAATGTTAGAAATTCGACATACCTTACGATCCCCTTGACTTGGTAATCGTTTATTCATGTTTGGTTGTGAATTTGAGCTTCATTTTGACCTTCAATTTGCTGGATTTGTTGAAGGTTAGGGTTTGGCTCCATGGGGAGCTCCCTGATGTCGATCCAGAACACACACTTGAAGTGTGTGTTTTATTTTGATTTTCTTTTATTAACTAACTTTGTTAAGTTGTCCCATTTTAACCCCTCGTGTTTGGTTCGTTATTAAGTAGGCCACAACCTACTTATTCCTAACAATATTCCCATCTATTAACTAGGTTAAACATTCCTAGTTAAATTAGTGGGTTTGGGGGAATTTATAACTAAGTTTATTTTAAGTCCCGTTAGACCAGGCGTTCTATAAACTTTATTTCCTCAAATCCTTTATACTAATTTTATTTAATATTAGGTTTATTTATTTAAAATCCTAATACTCACCGGCTTGCTTTTACCTCTAACGGTACTTTACCCATCATCTAGTATTAACGGAGTTTGATTACCAAACCCGTTTTCGGGGTGTTACAAGTTGTGAACAAATCTCAAATCAATTCATCACACAGAACATATGAGTAGCCGATTGAACACGGCTAGTTGTCGCCGCTAGAGAATTCCAACATTATCATCATCATCTCCAACCGCCATGAACGACCCCCACATAAAACCAAACTGTTATCACCAGAGAATCGCCGTCGTCACCGGATAATCGTCGGTGGAGATCGGTGCTTGTGACTCCGTCGTGGTTGGCCGGCAAGCCACCCTCCATCTCCGCCTTCTCTCTTTCTCCCGCTTCTTTCTCTGTTACTCTATTTTACACACAAAAGTGTGAGTGAGTGTCAAAGTAATAAAATGAATGGTGTCAAATAAAGAATAGGTGGATGCGGTGGTTTAGGGAAAAGGGAGGGGGTGGTGGGGTGAGGTGGTAGATGGTGGGTCCCATGTGTATTTTTTTAATCCTTTAATGTTTGTTTATTAGTTTTTTTAGTATAAAGGAAATTTTAGTAATTTAACACTCAGAAAATATGGACTATGGCTGTAATTTTTAAAAAAAGTAACCAATTGAACATCAACTCGGAGAGTGGGAGATTGATACTACCACCCTGCAGATTCTTTTGAAAAAACATTTTTTTCTGAACAGCTTAGAGCACAAAGGAAAGAGTTGTATGGATCTTTCTCTATAAATATATAAGAAACATAAAAATTTTTCTATCCAAGTTTGAAGAAAAAACATTAATCATCTATAAGGTTTTCAAAAACGATATTTTTTTTTTAATTTGACTTGATCATTTTTGTATATGTATAAAACATTTTTTATGAAGGGTTATTGGATTTTATCACCCCCAACTATTGGGTATTGGCTACTGCCACTCCCAACTATCACTTTGACTTCCACCACTCCCAACCTAACACTTTGTGTATTGTGTCACTCCCATTGAGTAGTTTTTGACTCCCCTTTTGTTTTTTAGGAGCAGATTCACCAGCAGTCATTGAGCATCTTTTCTTTGAATGCCCCTTCCCAAATACAGTGTGGCAAGGTCTCAAACAGTTGTCTAAATGGGAGTGCATCCCAGATAGTTGGAACCTTATCGTTGACCACCTGTGCACCCTCCCTCAAAATAATACAATTTAGAGTATCGTTAACCGTCTAGTTGTGGGAGCTGCTGTGTACTATATATGGCAGGAACGGAATCGTAGGTTCCATGAAAATGTGAATCGTTCTCCTGAAGAAGTGTATGACTTGGTAAAAAATGCAGTTAAATTGAGACTGCTTGGGCTCCCTTTGGTGAAATCAGCTCCTGCTATCCAGGTGGCTCGTGTTTGGGACCTTCAAGGTATCCAGTGGATTATCCCGAAACGGCCTAAAACTCCTTCAAATGTATAGTTGGCCTTCAGTTTCTCTTTGCCTGGATTGGGTTAGCTGGTGCTGGCTGCTTGTGGGGATTTATGGGCGTGGGATTGAGTTGAGCGGGGTAGAGTTTGAAAACACACACACAATGAAAATCTGCTTATTTATTTACTTCTGTAATTGCAGGTGTAGAGGGGTGGGTTGGAGTTTGGGTTGGGGTTGGGGTGTGTTTCTGCCTAGTAAGTTACTAGGCCAGATATGTTGTGGGCTGGGTTTTGGGCTGGGCCAGTTTCGTGAGGTGGGTGGGTTTTGTTGTTCCAAGGGTTGGGTTGGAGACATAAGGGGGTGGTGGGTAGAAGCCTTTATTAGTTTTTCTTGGTGTCGTCTGGTGGCTTGTTCCCTATCTCTCCTCTTTTGGACTATAGGTTTTATTTTCCTTAACCAACCATGTAATTTCGATACCTGTTTAAGTTGGAGAGCAGCTGGGAGGTTAGGTTTTTTCCGTGTGAGGGATATGCACACAAAACCGGGAGACATAAGGTTGGAGGGTCTTGGGGAGATGTTCTTTCGTTGGCACCTTTTTTTGGCCCTCATCCCCAAGCCCGATCCCTTGAAACGTTCATTTCAGCCTACTAACCTGGTTATGTCTTTCTATTGTCATAGGGGTATTCTGGGAATTTTGGGTTGGGACAGGTTATACCAATTGAAGTTCTGCCTGCAGGCTCCATACTTCCTTACTTACTGGGTCACTGCCAATGTTGAGGGACTGATGTACCTGGATCTTGGTTCTCTGATCTTTATATGGGCCAAGAACTGGTTACATCAGCAGTTTTCTTTAGTGTCCGTTGCCTATGCCCTGTTACTATTGTATGTTGCTGCTGCTGGTAAGAAGTGGAAGGCCAATACAGCCCCTATTTGTGCCTGCTGGCTGCTGTTTTACAAGGCCAAGAGCTGGGTTGCTTGGGATTTTGGGTCCGTGGGTTGGTTCAATCACCAGTCCAGCCGCAATACTGAATGGATGTTGTCGATGTTGACACACTTGAAGCTTTCGACCATCATGTATCTATCCTTTGAGTTGCTGCAGCTGATATTTGGTTGGAAGCTCAAATGGATGCTTGGTTGGAGGAAGTTTGCTGCTGTTGTTTACAAGGCCCGGGCCTGGACTTCTGCCCCGGGTTTGGTGATTACGATCCAATTTTTGGCTACTTGTGATAAGGCACAATGCTGTACTCGGATCAAAGTCAAAAGAAGGCTGAACAATTTTTTGTGGCCCATGCACTATGTCCGTTATATTGGGCAGTGTTTTTTTTGGGTTGGGGATGCATGAGGCCCAAGCTCTGTTTGGGTTCCTATGTTATAAAAACGGTTGGGCCGCCCTTTGTTTTTGGGCTGACATGTAATTTTAGTTGGCATGTGAGTTATGTACGTATAAACTCAGTTAGGTCTAGGTTTTTGTACATTCCTAGAGTTGGTTTTATTGTTTCCTATTTTTGGTCTCCTGAAGCTTGTTTTGGGAGATGTCACAGGGGTATGCCCCTTTGGATGATGTAATCTCTTTTGTTTTTTTATACATTTGCCGGGCAAAAGCCCTTTATCCAAAAAAAAAAAAAAAAAAAATTCACAAAGTGTTAGCCTAATATCGCAAAGAACATAAGTCAAACACTAAGAAAGGTTTTCCTGCGAAGTGACACAACACACAAAGTGTTAAGTTGGGAGTGGTAGGAGTCAAACTAATAGTTGGGAGTGGCCCCGATCAATACCCAATAGTTGGGAGTGATGAAATCCAATAACCCTTTTATGAAAGAACTTTACACCCACTTTGAAAGAATAAGACCATAAACAGAGATATAATCTGATAAAACCAAGACTAATTTTTGTTTCAAAGTCTATTGATGAGACAAAAATCACACGACTTTTAAAAAAAATCAAAGACAAAGGTCACATAACCTTTAGAAAATTTATAAGACACAGGTCACACGACCTTTAAAAAATTAGAGTAAATTACAAGTTTTGTCCTTTATGTTTGTCCGAAATTTCAGACGTTGTCCTTTACCTTTAAAATTGATGATTTTTGCACTTAATGTTTCAAAATCTTGCACGTTATGTCCTTTAGGCCAAACCCAATTATAATTTCCAGTTAAGTTATGTCATGTGCACTGCACATGAGGGTAGCATTGTCTTTTCACATACTAATTTATAAATGATTTTTAGAAAACAAATAAAGGACATCACCTGCCGCCACCACCACTTGCCATCACCTGCCGCCACCACCTCCCACCCTCACCTGCCGCCGACCACCACCACCTCCCACCCTCACCTGCCGCCGACCACCCACTATCACCATCAACAGATTTCTCATTTCTTTTCAGATTTTATATCTCTAACACCATTGAAGAACACAAATCACAACTTATAATCCAAACTATGCATCACTATAGTCCCCAAATTCAATAAATAAATCAATAACTTCAACTTCTTCCATTAACATCTCACTCACAAAATAATCAAACTAACTAAAATCAGGAATACGTACATCTCAAAACAGGAATCAATAACTTCAATATCGCACACAATTGACACATTAACGCCTTTTCTGTACTCACCGATGCCCCCAATTTTCTTCACTGCACCAGTTCACACACAATCGCCATTCCGGCCACCACCACCAGTACCACTCTTGCACCACCGTCATCAGAGCACAACACCTTCTCTGGCACTCCTACACCATCGTCAGAACAGCGTAGCACCATCACCACTGCAACAGTGCAATCATCAAGGTTCATCACCCACAGCCACCCCTGTTCAGATCTGAAAATCCGTTCGGATCCAATTCTACCCACCACAACAGTCCGATCATCAAAAAATATGCACCTACCTTCATCATGATCGTCGTTGTCGTCGATTCATCTCGAAACCACCACCACCGTCTTTATCGCCGGCTATTCAACTTAAACCACCACCACCGTCATCGTTGCCGTCGATTTTAGCAGATTCTTCCAAATCTTTTATACGTATAACTTGTTTCTCACTCAATTTCCTTTATTCTAGCAGATTCTTCCATCGATTTTACCAGTGGGGGTGGTGGGTTTAATGGTGTTTGTTGCTGGTTTGGGTTGTTGCAGGTTGGGGTTAGGGTTCCGGTGGGGGTGGTGATGGTGGAGACGGTGGTGGTAGTCTGGTAGACGGTGGTGGTGGGAGGTGGCGTTGGGAGGTGGCGGCAGGTGAGAGAGAGAGAGGGGGGGGGAGAGAAGAGAGAGAGTGGGAATTTAGAGAGAGAGAAGGTAGAGAACATGAGAGAGAGAGAGAAAGGGCAGATTCTTGTATTTATAAATCTTTTTATTTTTTTTACAAACTAGCCCTTAAACATAAGCTGTTTTACACAATAGCCCCTGAAGAGATGAAATGATAAAAATACCCTCTTGTGTAAGGTACATGACCAGATTTAACCAAAAAATCTAACCAGATTCAAAGGTTAGGATCCAAAATTCAAAACGGGTCAGATTTTGGATATCCGTTTTTGACGAATGTTACAGTCTCCCCTACTTTAGGAGATTTCGTCCTCGAAATATAAGAGGAAGACTTCTAATGATTAAAAAGAAAGAATAGATGAGATTTGATTATAATGTTTTCTTTAAGGAAAATTGTTTTCACGAATGTGTCACATAGCATGTAGTTTCACATAGCATATAAAAGGTTCAACTACTTTCACATAACATAATTATGAATTTTACGTAGTGTAACATAGATAATCAAAGCGTCGTAAATTTAGTTCGTTCACGAGAGATTATTATTATTTATTTTAGATTGCGAAGAAGGTGTGATTCGTGTCTCCAAGCTTGAAATGAAAGTAGCGTTCAAATATAAAGTTTCATTGAGAACGAAGAAGAGTTGGTAACTACCTCCGAGGTAAGGAAATCACCCCTAGCTCATTGGTGAAGTTGAAAAGTGAGTGGAGCTAATCGTTAAGGTAAGGAACTCACCCCTATCTTTAAGATAAGCTTCCATTTTTTGGAATATGAGTATTAGCATAAAAATTTAGAACAATCCACATGACATACTTAGTTAACAAGATTAACGTATCACTGGCATGTGAATAAACAGGTCAACCCATCGTGTACCGCAATTGAATGACTTAACATGACCTCTCGTTCACGGGTGGTGCGCTACTCCTATAGCACTATGCATAGTGCTATACATGTTAAGGTGTGGGTTTAAGGACAAGTTCATCACATAAGAATCACCCAGAAACACGAATCAAGTATAACGTATTAGCATGCATGTATTAGATTGTTGTGAAATAAATTCCGAATTTTGAAAAGAGTAGGATATATCGTACAAAAGTAAAACACATTAAAATTGAGATAGCATAAAAGAGATTTAACGTAAAACATGGATTGTCACGGAACGTAACATAAGACTAATCCAAAGTAAATCGAAGTCCTTTTCGAATTAAGGAAACGTGTTTTGGCCTAATAGACAAATACTCTCATCGAGAAGCGACTAACGGTATTTGTCCTTCCAGTTACTACACGTCCTTAATCGATTGGGAAAATCGAAACTTTGGCGATATTGAAAATCGAAGAGTGGGACTAGTTAACAAGATGCGAGTTTCACCTCTAACTTGATAACAACGAACCATAGTGTGGTTGGTACTTATCCAAAAATAAGGGTCCACTAGAATATGAAATGGAAATTTCCTTCAAGATTTGGATATCACTCCTAACTTGAGGGTAGATTTCGTGCAAAATGCAAAGTATTGTTGAGTGAAAGTCATCACCAAATGTGGGAATCACACCTATTTTGATGAGTCATTTTGATTGGGTTATAAGAGTGTCTTCAAAGCCTCCAAGTGTGTATTCTGTTAGCCTTAGGAAATGCATGTATGTTAAAAGACCAAAGAGAATATAGGGGATCAAATAAGATAGAAGGGAAGTTGTTTTAAACAACACATAAGGATAAAGCTCCTAAACTATAGACTAGGTAAAAGCATTCCTACTCTTCCTAATTCCCTATAGTTATGACTCTGATACTAATCTGGTATCAGAGTATTCCAACTATAGACTAGGGAAAAGTATAGCAATTTTTCTAATTCCATATAGTTATGGCTCTGATACCAATCTGTCACACCCCAACCGATGGCGGAAATATCTGGATGAGACGAACAAATCGCTCAAAAGCATCATAACACTATTGTGACAATATAATTTAAATTCAAATTTCATAAATGCTAAAATGTCATACATTGTTCAAACATGATCAAAACATAATTCAAATTTCAAACATAGTTTACCCTAACTTGCTTCTTCATCATCTTGTCTATCAACCTGCAACATGTATTAAAATAACATCAACAAAAATGTTGGCGAGTATACAAGTTTGATACATATCATAAAGTAGAATAAAAAGTTTAAGTACTCATATCTAACATGAACAACATAATACAAGTTACTAATATGCTGAAACGGTGTCACTATATGTCAAACCCAAGTTTCCAACGCAAACACCCCAAGACTCACTCAAGGGCGGTGCGTACTCCTATAGCATAGGAGTCTAATAAGTATAAGAAGTCTCACAAGTCTCAGAAGTTTAATAAGTTTAGCCAGGTTAATGAGCATATAGACACGAAAAGTTTACATAGCATACGAGATTAACAAGCATCAAATTGTTTCATGTTTAAAAATGGATAGAGTGTGCATATAACAAGTTTCAAGCGTTGCGTGTTTTTGTATAGAATACATGTTGTACCCAAAAGTGATAAAATAAAAATGGGATCAAGTATACTCACATTGGTTGCGTTGCGATTTCTTGTAATAACGCACGAGTGAAGGTGGAGAATCCAAGAGAACGAACAAGCGATTGTCCTAGATAATTAAGATTTCACATAACGATCACGTTATTATTTATAAGCAAAAAGTTCCTAGTTTTTATGGTTTACACACATTAATTTCATCTTTAATTATCCTAATTTGTAAACTAGTCTCATTTATAGTTTATGTTATAAAAAAAATTTAATATAAAACATTACTTGTTTAGTTTTAAATTTTATAGTTATATTGTTTTATGAAAATCGAAAGAATTAAACAAAAGAGGAATTTATAATAAAAATTAATTGTGTTTATACATTTTTTTATTTCATCATCAATGTTTACTATTTTATTGAAATAGTTTTATTTAACAGTATATATAAATCACCATCATTAATTTTCTTATACAAAGACTAGTGATTATCACAAAAAGTGTTTTTAATTAAAAAGAAAATGAATTACAACGAATGTAGGGGTGAAAATTATACAGTAGATAATATAACCTTTTATATTCTAGTTTTTTTGTTTATATTCACTACGTAGTGTGCCATAAAAAAAACTCTGCATGTAATAGGTAGCATAAATGGTTATCATCTTCAACAAAAAGAAAACGCAGGCTTTTTATGGATGTATTATACCATAGGTTAACAATTGAATGGGACAGAAAACTATATCCACCGAAAAACGAAAACTAATAGAAATAAGAAAATGTATATACCGAACGAGTGGGATGGAAGGTTTCCTGTCGTGACTTCGGACTTCGATTTCCGGCGAACTTTGTTTTCTCCGGTCGATCCATCGTACGGCTCCGGCTGGTTCGTTTTACTCCAACGACGCCCTCGATCTCCGGCGGTTGTGTAGGTGATTCGAACAGATGATGAGAGTAGGGGCGGACCTAGCATATAAGAAAGGGCAATCTCCGCTACGGCTTGGCGTTTCGGCGGTAGTGTAAAATTAGTGTAAATTTTGGAAAAATTTGACGTTTTTACGATTTCGTTACGGCTTTTTTATAAAACGTTACGGCTTGGCGGATTTTCTAGATCCGCCACTGGATGAGAGTGTCGAAAACCGGTTGTACGAAGTTGTTTATATAGAGTTTCGAGGTCTAGTAAATTTGGAAATGATCTATGATGGAGTTGCATGTGTATCGATAATAGTATTCATGATTTGTTAAAAAAAAAAAAGAAATACGCGTAATCGATTTGTATCCCGAGTAATCAGCGAATCGTGGAAAAAAGGAAAGTTTGAGAATGGTTCGATTGTATGCGAGTAAATAGGGGCTAGGTTCTTGATTGGTTTTAAAAACGGAAAAATCTCGACAAGTCAGGAAGTGAAAAAGAAAGAAAGGAAACTTTGTTGTGATGTTCTTGAGTAAACTGCCATTTTGGTCCCTGTGTTTTAGACACTTTTTCCATTTTAGTCCAAATCTCAAACTTTTTAAATCTGGGTCCTTGTGGTTTCACTTTTATTGCCATTCTGGTTCAAAATTAAGAGTAAACTGCCATTTTGGTCCCTGTGGTTTCACTTTTATTGTCATTTTAGTCCAAATCTCAAACTTTTTGGAACAGTAAAAAAAGGGGGGTTTTGAAATTTGAACTAAAATGGCAATAAAGATGAAACCAATAAAGATGAAACCACAGGGACCCATATTTAAAAAGTTTGAGATTTGGACTAAAATGGCAAAAATGTCCAAACCACAGGGACTAAAATGGCAGTTTACTCGATGTTCTTGCTGTCAACAGTGGCGGCAAAAAGGAAAGCAAATCAAATGCGAAGTAGTTTATAAATATTAAACACGAGTTAAAATTAACCCGCGCGTTGCGGCGGGATGTTTATTATTAATGTTTTTCGTATCATAATATGAAATGCAAAAATTGTGATGCTTAATCAAAACATATTATTCACTTAATTTGATGAACCTATAAATACGCTATACAAAGCATTTATAGTGAATGAGATGTTAAAAAATTATTTATTACTCAAAACTGCACTTTTACTCATTTGTTTTGATAGTTAGAAATAACTTTTACACACTTTAAACTTTTAATCATTTACCTTTTACTCATTTTTTATTGTATGTTAGAAATAAAAAATAAAGCTCAGTAAACAACTAACAATCTATTAGGAATTGTTAGTTTATGTATAGGGGTGGGAGATTATTCATTTTTGAATGGATATAGTTATATTACCCACGTATTGAGGAGGAAAATAAAACAAATATAATATTCAAAATTTTTAGTAAAAGCAAAACCTCTACATGAGCATGAAATAAAAAATAAAACTTTTACGTAAGTCCACCAATACACTAATATTAAATTTAATATAAAAAATAAACATATTAAGAAAAGCAAAAAATATTATTAGAGAAATAAAGAAACATTTTAAGATAAATATTATGTCAACAATGTAATGTCACTTAGAGATCGGAGGTTCGCTTTCTCATGTTATGCGGGTTATAATCACTCGGTATAAGAGTATAATAACCTAAGACATTCAAATTTAGGTGTGAAAAATAGTTGTGTATAACTGTTAAAACTTCAAACTTTGAAACACAAAAAAAAAAAAAAAAAAAAAAAAACAATGTTGCCCCCAAGAACTTTATGTAACAATATATACAATGTAAAACCAACTGTATCAGAGGCTTTACTGGTCCAATTAGGTTGATTGTACTCTTTTAATAATCAGTAAACATTTTATTTATCTAAAAAATATTTAAAGAATAGCAAAACAAATACCAAAGTTACAACGATAAAAACAATTATTTAAACTAACAAATAAACAAACAAATAACAAATTAACAACCACATAATTTAAAAACGTTATAATTGTTTCAAATTAATAAATAAACAAAAGAATAACAAATTAACAACTAAATAAATTAAAGAAATGTACTCCAAAGTCCAATTAACAACTAAATAAATTAAAGAAATGTATTCCAAAGTGCAAACCTGAAAAATTGAAAATTATTAAATTAAGTTTGGGCATTTATACTTTCAAGATTTTTGTTCTTTCTCGCAAATTGCAACCAACAAAATACTTTCAACGTTTCTTTCCATCTTCCGGCACATAATATTACGGTAATAGCACATAATCGCACTTTAAAAAAAGGGTAAGAAACAATCTTCCGGCACATAATATTCCGGTAATCCATCATAGATCATCCTTGGCGAGTTGGCGCCATTTTGAAGGAATTCAGACGGGTGATAACATTGCCGGAGATTTCTTTTGGAGGTGGGGGTTATATAGGTTGTGAAACAGTGTCAAACGAAGGGGAAACGGGTGTCGGAGGAGACGCGAAGGGGAAACGGTGGTCGGTGGAGACGCGACTGTTTGTTTTTTCTTTTTACCGGTCGGTTTCGTGTCGATTTGGTTGTTAAATGTAAGGTCCCGACGTTTAATTAATTGACGCGTTGTTTAGCATTTCTCTGGTTGGTTAACCGGCGTGAGTTGATAAATTATGGTGGTTAATTTTCTGGAGAAGACGGTTGAGGACGTGAACCGAAACATCGATTTTTTTTTTACCGACGTTAACCTACGCGAGGGTTGGTATTTGCATGTGTATTTGTTGTCAACCGATGTGTGTTGCTAATTGTATTATATAGTAATAGTAATTCTTACATCTAATAGATCTCAAGACATAGTGCGGTGGTTGTGGGCGCTTTATGTGAGACGGATGACCCGGGTTCGAAACCCACGGCATCCGTTTTCATCCCTTTATTTTTGAATTAAAGTTTCCACACTTACAATTTGCACCCTTAACTTTGATAGCTTATATTAACTTTACTAACTTGGTTAACTAACTAGGTTAACTTAACTAACTTTGAAACTTGACGAACTAACTAGATTATTATTATTTTAACAAACTAACTATATTACTTTTAATAAATTTTAGTTGAAATTTTAATTAAATTAATTATTTAAACAAGTAAATAATTAAATTGATAAATGAATTAAATCAAAGAATAATTCTCTCGTTGGTTATCTATTTTGCGAAAAAAATTTCCGAGGTTTCAAAGGTAAGGATCCAAAATTCAAAACGGGTCGGATTTTGGATATCCGTTTTTGACGAATGTTACACCTTGACCCGTATATAATGTGATTATCCGTAAACCCTAAACCCCGAAAATACCAATCATCATCGTTATCTGTTTATCGCTTGCATTCTAGTATAAATACATGATATCTGACCCGCATACAACTCTCTCGTTTTCTCTGTTCTCCTTGTTTGAAGTTCGCCGAAATCCCATAGCTCAGGTTACCTCTCCGACTGCTTTCTTTTGTGTTCTTAAAGGTATGGTTATATTCTATTTTTGTTCGTAATTCCTTAAACATTAAAAGCCCTCTACTAATTTTTAACAACAGAAGCCAATCCCATTTCAATTTGAGATTAAATTAAAAGTTAGGGCTTGTTTTAGGAATAACACTGGGGAAGATGACACACACTAACATTTTAGTTATTTATTTAATAGGCAGGGTATTAAGGTCATTTCACACTCATTTAACAATGAAAAATAACTAAATAAGGGATAAAGGACATAATGTGTAGGGGTTTGCAAACATCGAGTACGGTTTTTGTAGTATTTGAAGATAAAGGAACACTTTGCAATCTAGTGTCAACATAAATGATGATTTTTGTAATTTACTCCAATTTTAAAGGTAAAGGACAACGCCTGAAATTTGGGACAAACATAAAGGACAAAACTTGTAATTTACTCAAAAAAATATAAGACAAAGGTCATACGACATTTAGAGAACTTTAGATGCCTGATGCCTGAAAGACAAGATTAGTGAGGAATTTAAAGACTAATTTGACTTGATTAAAAACTTCTACAACTTTACAAGAAATATAACCTATAACGAACATGAAGACTAATTTGAATCAAGCAAAAACTTTTATGACCTCACAACAATCATCGAATCACAAAATTCAAGAGACAAGTTTGTTAGCAACAGGAATAACATAAAGCTATACCAGACAATTAAACATAGCCAAACATATTTTTATAAAGTGTCAAATCTTCAAGCAATAGGGAGTGTGATCAATAACCAACTAGAACAAAAAATAGAGATAAGGCCATCCATGTGATGAAGCATACCAGACAAGTCTAGACTTTTAAAAGATTTCACAAAATGATAGAACATAACAGAATCTGATGACCAGAGTAAGAGAGACTTGTTAAAAAGAAATGAACCACCCAGTTCAAACTAACCAACAAGAATATATAGACAATAAGATATATGGGTCAGCCATGTAAATAAATGAAGACCCATCACAACACGGTTGTAGAACAAAAAACATATTAATATTGTTTAAAAATACTTAGGTGCTGTTTGTTTTTTCAGATGTAAAATGTCTGTAGTCTGCGAACCACATCTGCAGACATCTGCAAGAGAAGATGTGGACCAAATGTCTGCAGTCTGCAACGAGAAGAGGGTTTGTTTTTTTCCTTCAAAAACAACTTCACACACAGGTCTGCTCTCTCTCTCTACAACCACCACCACCACCGCACCACCACCGCACCACCTCCGCCACCACCACCGCACCACCTCCGCCATCACACCACCGCCTCTCTCTCTCTCTCTCTATCCAGCAACCACCGCCATCACATAAATTTGTCTTGCTTCTCTCTTGCTATCCAGCAACCACACCCAATCGATCTATCCATCCTCCTCCTCCTCTTCTCTCGTCTGACCGGCGATGCACAGGCCGGCCGTCGGCGCCGGTAGCCCGATCGGCTTCACCCACACCCAACCCTCACCTCTTACACCCCCCCTCACACCCACACCGGACTAGAGACGACGAAGATAGAGGGATCGAAGAGAGAGAGAGGCCTGTAGAGAGAGAAAGTCACGGCGAGGAGAGAATCGAAGCAGAGAGAATCGAGAAATGAGAGGGAGACGACAGTGGCCGGACCGTCTCCGACGACGGCGACGCTTCAGCCGACGACCACCTCCCCTATCCGATAAGCTTCCTGGTAAGAAATTTCCTCTCGTTCCTTTTATGATCTTTCTGAAATTGGGTGTGGTTGCTGGATAGCGAGAGAGAGAAGCCGGAGAGAAAGAGGTGGAGGTAGAGGTGGTCGTGGCGGTGGAGGTGGGTTGAAGGTGGAGGTGGTGGTGGTGGGTAAGATCTGATTGTGTAGAGAAATGAGAGAGAGGAGAAAGATGTTTTGAAGATCTGATTGTGTGTGAAGATGTAAGACATAAGCTTTTTTTTAAGCTAATTAAAGCACTTTTCAGATCTTATTTTATTAAAAAAACAAACAGTCTTCATTGTCTTTTGTTTGCCCGCCTGAAGACATTGGCCCCTTGCAGATGTTTTAAGCAAAAACAAACACCCCCTTAATCATACAACCCAAGACAAAGATTCAGACCAATCGCAACATTATGACAATTAACTTTGATCAAAGATATAGTTCTAGACACATAGATCACATAGTGAGGCTTATAAGAGTTGCAGACGATTGGAGTGTCACGTCCCAGTCAAAGATAATATTTCTAATCCTAATTTACCTCAAACTTATAGCTAGCAGTAGTTAGAGGCCGAACCACGAAGTGTATGTGGTCTGTGTCAGCATTCAATTGATTATTAATTTTAAAATACTTTATGAAGCTTGAAAGTACTGCTTATTTCTTTATTTGGTTTGTTTGAAAAAAGATGTCATATTGGACCGACAAATTTGTCAAAAAAATTTAAAAGTAAAAAAAACTAAAAATATAAAAAATCAGGAAAAAATAAAAATTTTAAAAATCCAAAAAAAAAAATTAAATCCCAAAAAAACTAAAATTTCATAAAAATAAAAAAGAAAAAATGTAAAAAACTAGTAGATGCCCCGCCCGCGTTGCGGGGCAATGGCCGAATAATTCTAAACCAATTAAAAAAAGACTACTATAATTTTGCTAGGAAAAAAAAACAAAAACGATGATAAGACCGTAATTTTGGCCTCAGGGCAAAACTGTAATTTTTCAGGACTAATGAGCTAATGTTAGGCAACTCCTTGACACGAAAAAAAATTAAATCGAGTAAACCAATTAAAACAAAAAACCTTTATAGTTTTGGTAAAAAAAACTAAAACGATGGGAAAAACGTAATTTTTAACTGAGGGCCAAATCATAAATTTAATTCGAGAATAAATTGTAAACTAAATGGACCAACGGGGGAGTGCCAGGAAGTTGTCGGCACGACTGTAATTTTACACTGGGGCAAACTTGTAATGTCACCAGGAAAACAAACAAAAATGATGGGAAAAATGTAAATTTAAGCTGAGGGTAAAATCGTAACTTGGCTGTGAGAAAAAAAAACTAATGGCAAAACTATAAATTTATACGGGGCAAAATCGTAATTTTGAACCGAGGGCAAAATTGGAATTTTTAGCTGAGAGCAAAAGCGTTAATTTATTTTTAAGTGGGGGTAGAAACATAATTTTAAACTGATGGGAAAATCGTATTTTTAAGGGGAAAAAACTAATGCCAAAACTGTAAATTGAAACGGGGCAAATCGTCATTTTTAACCGGGGGTAAAATTGAAATATTTATCCGGGAGCAAAAGCGTAAATTTATTTTTAAGCGGGGGCGAAAACATAAATTTTTAACTGATGACAAAATTGTAATTTTAAATGGGGATAAAATCGTAAATTTGTTAGGCCAATAGTTGAGTGCCAGGCAGCTGCCTGGCACTATTATCCCTGTCGCCCTTTTTGCCCAATTGAATGTCTGCACTGTTACCGGCTTACGTAGGCAACTTATGTTTGTAGTAGTTGTAAATGTAAAAAATGTTAAAAAATAAAAAAATTAGAAAATAGTAAAGAATTAAAAAATCCATAAATAAAAAAATTAAAAAAAAGTAAAAATCCCAAAAAATCAAAAAATTAAGAAAAATAAAAAACAACAATTTTTTTAATAAATGTAAAAAATAAAAAATGTTAGAAAATAAAAAAAACTAAAGAAAAAAGAAAAAAAATATTTAAAAAGGCAAAAAAATAAAAAAAAAATCAAAATCCCAAAAAAAATAAAAAAAAACTCAGAAAATAAATAAAAAACTTAAAAATAAAAAAATGGTAAAAAAATCAGAAAAATAAAAAATTGAAATTTTTCTGAAATTTTTGTTTTTTTATATTTTAAAGTTTTTATTTTGTTTGATTTTTTGGATTTTTTTAATATTTTTACTTTTATATATATTTTTTTGATTTTTTAACATTTTTTCGAGTTTTTTAAACTTTTTTAGTTTTTTTCTATTTATTTATTTTTATGAATTTTTTTATTTTTTTTTTGGGATTTTTACTCTTTCTATTTTTTATTTTTTTGGATTTTTAATTTTTTTATTACTTTTTTCTTACTTTTTTTGTTTATTAACATTTTTTTATTTTTTACATTTTTTAATTTTTTTGGTGTTTTGATTTTTTTTTTGTTTTTTCAAATTTGTTTTTTTTTATATTTAAATTTTTCATTTTTTAGTTTTTATTAATTTTTTTATGTTTTTTCCCTGTCATCATCGAAAGTAGGGCTGTTCACGAGCCGAGCCGAACCGAGCGGAGCGGCTCATTTAAAACCGAGCCTCAAATCAAACGAGCAATTTTCAAGCAGTAAATATTTCGAGCGAGCGTCGAGCGATTTGGACAATTGTGTCGCCCGATTTAAATTTGCCGAGAGAGATGGTGACAATGTTTGGTCTCAAGTTTTTATGTTTTTGAAAACATGGACATCTCATGGCATAATATTTTTCTTATGAATAACAACGTTGTGGCCGGTGATGCGATGATCATATTGCACGAACAATTACGCTGAGAGCAGGAAACGATCGACTCAGGGTAACGGCATAAACATTGAGACGATGAGCAGCCTGTCATTTATCGGTTTAGGGTTTTACTTTTAGATTTGATATTAATTTTTTTATTGGAGTGGCTGGGCTAGTACGTATAGATATAGTTGTAAATTTGTATATAGTGGACCAAAATTTAATAGAGTTGTATATACTATAAATTTAATTTATATTTAACTATATATGTATGTGTAATGTGTGTGTGTGTGTGTATATATATATATATATATATATATAGAGAGTAGGGTTCCTGTGGAAAGTGTGTTTTTCCTAGAAAGTCTAGGAAGCGATCTGGGCCATCCGATTGGTGTGTTTAATGGCTTAGATCAAATGGATGACATTTTTGTAATATCTGAGTTATATAATTATAGACTTTTAATATAGTGAGGGTATTTTGGTAATTGGAAGTGTTTTAAATAAGTCAAGAAACTGCCATATCAATAACCAAATCCCTAAAATCATGCGATTTCCCCTTCTTTCTCTCCCTCTCCCTCTCTCTCTCTAAACCGATCTTTTTCCCCTTGCTGATGGCGACGCAAAACCGGACCCCAAAAAGCATTCAGATTTCGGTTCCAAAGCTTGTTCATACCCCTTTTCTTCACTAGGTATTCATATCTTGTGTTGTGATTAAAGTTCTTGAAGTGCATATACGTTTTCGGTCGTAATCTGCTTGTAACTTGGCTGCGTTTTTGCTATTTTATTTGATGATTGTAGAGAGGCTTGTACCGTGGTTTCTGAGTCGTTCTTGATAAATGGAAGGATTACCAGCATGGATGGTAAAACACGGCGTCAAGAAATCTGCTTGCTGTTAAAACACAGCGTCAAGAAATCTGCTTGCTGTTAAAACACAATGTCCAGCAATCTGCTTGTTGTTAAAACACAGCGTCAAGGAAATCTGCTTGCTGTTAAAACACAATGTCAAGAAATCTGCTTGCTGTTAAAACACAATGTCAAGAATCCTCCAGCAATCTGCTTGCTGTTAAAACACAGCGTCAAGAAATCTGCTTGCTGTTAAAACACAGCGTCAAGAAATCTGCTTGCTGTTAAAACACAATGGCCAACAATCTGCTTGCTGTTAAAACCCAGCGTCAAGAAATCTGCTTGCTGTTAAAACACAATGTCAAGAAATCTACTTGCTTTTAAAACACAATATCAAGAATCCTCCAGCAAATCTGCTGACTTAAAACACAAGCAGATTTGTTAAACTTCAGTATAAAACAACATGTTGTAAAACACATTATGATGTAATTTAATCATCAAAAACACAATGTGATGTAATGTGACATAGACAACAACATAAAACACATTCAGAGTGTTAAAAATGCAAAAGAACTGTTAAAACACAACCTGATTATATATTGACTTCAGAGTGTTAAAACACACTGACTTCAACCTCTCTGACTGGTAAAACACATCACCAAGACCTGCTGATAGTTTTCCAGATAAACACATTGACCTCCAGATTTGAATTAAAAAACAACAAAAATTCCGAAAATCATGGAATGTTAGTTAATGAAAAATAAATTCCAAAAATAAAATTAAAATGTGAAATTACATAGTTGCCCTTTTAGTTAAAATAACTCAATGCCACATGTCCAAATCTCATTGCTTCCTAGACTTTCTAGGAAAAATAGACTTTCCACCCAACTCCTACTATATATATATATATATATATATATATATATATATATATATATATATATATAATCACGCATGGAACATATAATCACGCATGGGACCACATAATCACGCATGGGATCCAAAATCACGCACGTTATTTTGGTCAAAAAAATAATTACGCATGTTATATATTTCGTGAAGTACGTTAAGGCGTGAAGTACATTATACTTTCTCTCTCTCTCTATATATATATATAGTGGAAGGTTCAAATGAGAAGAAAAATTTTGTAAGAATAAAAAGAATAAGTTTTAAACCAATAGAAATGCTCCATTTTAGTTCATTTAATATGTGTATTTAATGTTATTAATTAGGGCATATAGGTAAATTTCTAATTGTAATTAATTAGCTAACTTATTAAATTTGTAACTCCCATTTTAAATATACTCTTTCAAGATAAAATAATTTCGGGTGAATGACAATTTTCGACATGTGTAGGATAAATTTTAGTATGTGTAGAATAAATTCTTAAATGTGTATGATAAATTTATATATGCGTAGGGTAAATTTCGGTAAGTGTAAGATATATGTAGGATAAATTTGAAATGTGTAGGATAAAATGTTTTTTTGCTTTATTAATGAGAGATAACATAATTAATGGGATGAGTTATAAACTATTTAATATTTTACCATTATTTCATTTCTTTTTTTTCTTCTCACATTAAATTTCTTTTCAAACGAACATTCCCCTATATATATATATATATATATAGGTGTGTTTGTGTATAAATATGTATAATTTATATTTGTGTATATACATGTTTATATATGTATGTGTATATATATACTATTTAAAAATAATAATTCGAGCCGAACCGAACCGAGCGAACCTTTGCTAATGCTTGGCTCATTTACAAACCGAACCGAGCAAAGTGGCTCATTTACAACCGAGCGTCAAATCGAACGAGCATTTTCCGAGCAATTTCCGAACGACCGTCGAGCGAGCGACGAGCGGTGAGCGATTTGAACGGCCCTAATTGAAAGTCGAACCAATATTTAACCAAACTCATCTTAACTTTTAATAAAACCATCGTTAACAAAACTTATCCTAATTTTTTTTCTTAGAGTAAACTTTGGTTTTGCTCCATGTGGTTTGGTCATTTTAACGGTTTTGCTCCAATAGTTTAAAAATAGCCATTTTCCTCCCTGATTTTTCTAAACCTCTAACTCCATCATGGAGGAAACTGGCGACAAACTCGAAAGATTAAGGAGCAAACTGGCGACAAACTCGAAAGATCAGGGAGGAATATGACTATTTTTAAACTATTGAAGCAAAACCGTTAAAATGACCAAACCACAGAGAGCAAAACGGAAGTTTACTCTTTTTCTTAAAAAAAAACTCATTCTAACCTATGACTCAAACCTGTGCAACCCATCACTATTGCCAACCCTAATAAAAACCACTTATTAAAAACTCCCCACTATTCTAACCTTATTAGATTATTTATTTATGAAAATGCATATCAGTCGCCCCCTTATTCTAACTTTAAATCTTTAATCAGTTATTTAATTGTGTTCTTGCAATCCTAATAATCATCCCACGCCCAAAAGGTCAATTTGATACACATTAGTACATTACGTATACTTCATCATAACTCATAAGTCTATATCACCCTTCGTAGTTGTATTACTTTTCTGATTAAAAACACTGTTATCATTTCATTTCCATATGTTCATCCACAAACGAAAATCTATTTTATCTAGACAACAAACATGTTACCATTGAACCGAATCTGACAGAGAGTTTGGAAAGAGCTGAGGCTAATAAGCAGCACCGGTATTCAAAAAGAGCTGTTTTGACTTTTGTGCATTTTGACTTTTGTCAGCTTTGACTTTCTGTTTTTTAACCTTGAATTTTAAATTCATACTAGTTTTTTTTTACGTTGCGTGTTGCGGCGAAACCGAGCAAATGATAATGTAAAACAAACGTGATTTGAAAATAAAGATGTTGTTTATAAAGCCAAACCATTAGAGTGGTTTAGTTTATCATCGAATCGTTTTATAATACCAAATAAATACTTTATTTTGAGTACAATTTCGTTTTTAACAAAACTTATAACGGAATGTCAGGTAAAAATCAAGCACAACTACATGCTTAAGTTTTTAGAAAAAAAGTTATAAACGTAAATTATTAAAGAAGTATCAATTAACCGATAAGTTAATATATGTTCTAAAAAAAGAAAAAAAAAGAATTATTAAAGAAAATGGCAAAGGAAATATATGGTTTTAAAAAAGGAAAAAAAAAAATAAAAGTATGTTATTAAAAGTAAATATTGTTGTGTAATAACTAGAACCTATTAGCAATGTATAGAAGAGAATGAGAGAATGGGAGATGAATTTCTTATTGATCTCTCATACAAAATACATGAGCCACTATATATAGGCTATAACATTAATACAAACATAAATGTGACATGGGAGTTAGAAATGTTGATAGTCACTAATAATGGATGCATGCATAACACTCCCCCTTGACTATCCACATGATGATATACTATTTTTTAATACGCTTGGTGATGCTGCCTCGTTAAAAACCTTGCTAGGAAAACCCAGTGGGACAAAACCTCAGCTAAGGGAAAAAGAGTGCAGCGCGTATTGTCTCCCCCTAATACTTCTGGATCAGGTATGTTGCCTCATTAAAGAAAAAGAATACATACAATGTGTATATTATGGGTACGTTACTCCCCCTCAATTTTACTTGTATATCTTGATGATGTTGAATCCAATCTTCTGTGACAATTGCTTGACTTGATATTTGACGTAGTCTTCTTTGATTTGGGTGTTGTTGTCTACATTGTCTTCATACAGTATAGCTTGAGCTTCTCTTGATCAACTCTAATCTACATACTTCTTAAATATGCTGAAATCTTCGACCTTTATAACTTGTATCTGGATTGAGATCGAACTCTATGCGAGTCTAATATATATCAATCATAACCCAGGACGCCATATTGTTCTTGTGGAACTATCCCGTGTCTCGAGTTTGTAAATATGTCAAATAATTATTTAATGCATTTTATAATTCTGCCTCGTTAAAAACCATACCAGGAAAACCCAATGGGATAAAACCGTAGCTAATGGAAAAGAGTGCACTACGCATTATACATAATTAACAACATGATTTATGATGATGTTAAATTAGTACTTCGGGACCTATAAGATAAACTGATACTACTGGATCAGTTATGTTGTCTCGTTACAAACCTTACCAAGAAAAACCCAATGGGAAAAACTTAGTGAAGGGAAAAAGAGTGCAACATTTGAGATTAGAACTGTAATCTTACCAATACAACGTAATATCAGATGTCGTCTTGTTTGCAAGATACGTCAATGCTCTGATCGCAATTAAGTATGGTACTTTTTGACTAAGTAGTTAAACATCCTTTTCTTGGGGTTGATAAGAATATTTTTTCTATGTCAAGCGATCAGAAAATCGTTCATGTACTCAACGAATGAGCTTTTTCTATATAACATCTTCTAGATGTAGTCAGATTGATGAGCAAAAATAGTACATATATACTCGAAACTACAGGTCGAGGATAACTACACTTTGTAAAGGTCATTCAAAATTTTCCTCTTTAGTTTGAGAGTTCCCTCTTGATAATGTTTACATTATCACTGTAAGAGTGAAATCTTGTTAAATAGATGTAGCTCGTTTTATCAAAATTATACCTCTCTTTTCAGAGTATAGTCGACTGTACCACATACGAGTAGTTTCCTTTAAGATTCAAATATATAACACATATGGGGTTATTGTTTCATAATGCTTTGAGCATTTTTAATCCTTCAGGGGTTTTCATACATATGTCATTTGCAATTGTCTCATACATGTATACGGTGATGACATCCATAAGTTGTTTTATCTGAAGTCATTCTGAGATTGCGAGGCCGCTTAAATATCTAAAGATTATCGCATCCACTACAGGGGTATACGTTTCCTCGTAATCAACTGCTGGGATTTGGGAAAAATCTTTATGTTAAAATGCGTGCCTTACATCGCAAAAACTCATTATTTACGTTTCCTTTTATTTAAAGACACCCATTTATAACCTACTGGTTTGACGTCTATGGGTGTTTGAACTGCTGGTTCGAAAACGTTTAGTTTGTCGAGCAAATTTAGTTCAACCTTAAGTCATGTAGCCATTTTGGCTATTTGTGTGCGTACACTCTTGCACACTTTCTATATATGTAATCTTTTTTTTTCATCGATTACATCTATTGCTATAGCATAATCAAATATATCATTTTACACGTGTTTCATTACGGTTCCATATTGTACTTATTTTGTACATAATTTATCGCGATCTCATATTTGTTTGGTACTAGAGTTTCTTTTAGAACTCCATTAGCCTCTTTTGAGGTTTTGACAACAACCTTCTTTAAGGTTTAGTATGCAACCACTTCTGGGGTTTTGTATGCAACCACTTATGGTGTTTTGTGTGCCACGCATTTTGGGGTTACACCAACTGCGTTACTCTGCTCTTTTTGTGTTTGTGGGTTTTATCTTTTTGGAACCGATTTATCTCTCACAATTTATTAATATGATAATCATTTTGTGAGTACTTCCATTCGAGCAGATAAGTTTAAGCTGGTATATGTGACTTTGTCACCTTATTTGTGTTAGTGAATGCATCTTGTTTTTCATTTGTTATTATTTGCAAATACACGCTCTTTCTTTTGGACTTCAGATTTGCATTGACCACTTCAGGGGTCGATATATAATATGATGCATTTTTTTTTTATGTTACCAGTCTTTCATTTTCTTGTCTCCCCCTAAGACTGGGAATACGATGTACATATCCCATTTTATATGTTATGGTGGTGCTATTGGTACATAGGCTGCACAACAAAATGTATAAAAAAATGGAAACTTGGTTCTCTTCAGGAGACCAGTTGTAATGGGGAGTAATTGTGATAAGCAGTTGGTTTTGAATTGATATAATCAATCGACGAATTCCGTCTCGACTACGTATACCTCTCACTATATTTCACATTGTGCCCAACAATGGTCCCTACAATTGGGTTGTCAAAGAACAGTGTTAAACCATGTTAAAAAAAACAGCGTTCCATAATGTTGGGCATATGCTACATACGGGTAGCTAAAAAACTCACATGTAACCATGTATGAATGCCACAATCCACACAACTGTACATTTCAATGGTCCCATATAAGAGGGATTGTTTGTAGGAGTCTATTGTTTGGAAGGGCATAAAAATTTATTTGCCACAAAAAATTTGACTAGACATATGATAAGGCATTTTGGGAGTAATGTTTTTAGATTACTTAGAGGTGCTAAGGTACCGGTTAGCATGTTTGATTGTTTAGCATATCATGATGCTATCTTGATTACCTATTTGGTCATGCCATGTGGTGAACGTATAAATATTCTAGTAACTTCTGGTTACTCACCATATTTGATTTAATGGAATATTGTGAAAAATTAGTAGCATATCTAGTAACTTCTAATATAGTCTTCTGGCCATATTTGCTATATGTTATATTTTAGATATTTAGTACATTTTCTTTTACACCATTCCAAGGTGATGACTTTTCATTCAAACATAGTGGAAACTTAATAAATTTCTTCGGTATACATTAGAATATGATGCATTATGAGTTACAAAATTTGATATCAGCGGGTAAACTATCGATGCTCTTCTGGAGCATTTAATATGCTATTAACACGTGAAATAGTATCAATAGCGTCTCTACCACGTGAAATATTATAGTTTTAGCCTTTGTTTAGAGGGAAAACATGTACTATTCATAAGGTTTTCCATCACTGGGCCATATGTTAGCCAAAAAGCCAAGTGCGATGAACTAAAGTTCGGGTTGAACTTGAAAAATCATTATTAAAAACAAACGGGACTTTGTATAAATTTGGGAGAACTTCGGGTTCTCATCATTGATTTAGGATTCATGTGAGCATCAACACTAACTCAAATGAATTATTATCTATCAATTTAAGTAACTAACATCAGAGTAGTTTACTTAAGCTAAAGTCCACTAATTATTTTCATAGCTATTTTTCATCATTTTCATGGGAGGGCACATTTCTAATGACTATATCAATGTCTATTAATATTTGTTTAGCAACAACAAGCAATTAGAAGAATAACCATACAATTAATTATGTTGACTATGCATAGCATTGTAACAAGCTGAAATATCAAATCACTAAAGCATAACAATGTTTATCCCAGCGTAGTTGTTTTGGTAACCAGCTACCAATGAAATTTGTATTAATTTATTTAGCACATTTAACTTGTCAAAAGGCAATACATATAACGTATATGCTATCTAAAACAATGAGACCAACAGAAGTATTGCTAAACAAATGAAAACCGTAATATCTACCCATAAACAAATTATATGCATGTTAATTATTCAAAATTTATATGCATATCAATTACATATATAAATCACACACAATCCTAGGACATTATACGTATACATTTATGTGTGTGTGAGTGTTAAAGAGATTAAGCTCATATTAATTTGCTTGTCATGTCTAAAAAAAATATTAAAGATCATTTAAAGTAATAAGAATTAATCAAATTTCTAATTAAAAGATATTAATAAGAATGAATTAAAATTAATAAAGAATGAATTAAATGGGAAAAATGATATTTAATGATTTTAATTTCTAAGCATTAACCAACATCATATATATTAATATCCATGTTCATAACTCCATGTAATTTAAGATTGTAATTTATGCATAAATGTAACATGATATAGCCAATCACAAATATATCATATATACACATATTTGTCACTGTAGTTTAAAACATAAACAAATGTCACTATCAATTTTCTCGATCATATAATAACATATGAATCTTTATTACTCGTAAATGAGCTTTCTTATACTAATAAATTTTGTTGCTCAAGAAAATATAACATGCATCTTGAGAATTTTAGTGTCATGTTAATTTGCAAATAATATTTTTTACCACACAAATATTTCATAGAATCAAATCACATATTTAAATATCAAATAGCAACTAAAAGGCTTATACAATTGCAATAACAATGATATAACAATAAAATTAACTAACTAGTTGTCATATTATAACATATTATCATATAAACATGTGCATTATTGTAAATTCATTAACAGAATTGCACTAATGATTATCTTCAAATATAACTATTAGACATCACCTTTTAATACACATTGTATTTTGGTAGTTATCATAAATTGTATAAATACTAATAACAAAACCTAATTAATGGACCAATCAAAACTCATAACCATAATAATAAAAGCACATAATGATATCAAAACTCATAACTATAATAATAAAAGCACATAATGATATCAAAACTCATAATCATAATAATAAAAGCACATAATGATTTAGAATTTGTAATGTCTCTTTGAAACGTAATTTGTTGTATAAAATTTAGAACAATAAAAGGCTATTTAATTACTATTTACTAACCATAAAATATAATAAAAACAATTTATTAGAACAACAATAAAAGGTTATTTAATTACTATTTACTCATTTCGTAAATTAAAAAAATAGGTAAATATACATCAATCATGAATTAATGATGAGGAAATCGGAATTAATTTTATAATTAATAATATTCAATCCACACTCATAAGTTATATATTAGAACTTTAATTGAATTTATGCTATATTAATTAAAACTAAATAATATATATAACTTTAAAATATATATAAATAATATAATCAACAAGTAAATGCAAGATCATGGATATCATAATACAACTTTTCTTTTCAAGGTTTATCTATTAAACATGCATAAAAAGAATTTATCACTCTATATATAATTTTAAACTAAGGAATAAGCTTGCAATATAACTAGCAAATAGATAAGATTAGACTTAATAAATTAATAACAAGTATTTTCTCATCGGGTTTTTGTAACAAGTGTCCATGTATATATTAAACTTATATTTCCTATTTTTTTTTTCAATACCGTGATGATCATTTATTCTAGAAAAGGTCATTGAAAATGAAAATGAAAATGAAAATTATGAGTAGGATTTGAACATCCCCTGTTCAACCAACTTTCAAAAATCTCATTCTGATTAACGGTTATTCTTATCATGGTAAAATCAAGTTGAAAAGATAATGCATATTCAACAAGAAACAATATAGGTATAAGAGTAGTACCTTATGTAGATAAACATGTATGGTGGAAAAAAAAAAACTTACCTTGAAATAACTAAAGGAAATAGTATCTCCATCACTTTTCAATCGCCATGTCTACGAAATCCAATCTTCGTTGGAAACACCTCGGGCCACCAAAACTTTTATCAATAAAACATCATCAACGACATGGGTCAACCGAGACTTTAATCAACGATTAAAACCAATGATGATTCGAGCACTTTCGTGCTGATAACGTGTTGTGTAATAACTAGAACCTATTAGCAATGTATAGAAGAGAATGAGAGAATGGGAGATGAATTTCTTATTGATCTCTCATACAAAATACATGAGCCACTATATATAGGCTATAACAATAATACAAACATAAATGTGACATGGGAGTTAGAAATGTTGATAGTCACTAATAATGGATGCATGCATAACAAATATAATAATCAACTATTATAATATATCAAATAGAAAAAAAGCTATATATTATTATAAAAATAAAGTTACTATTTATCATACTTCGTCAACAATATTTATATATATAATAGTACAACTGCAGCAGAAAGCGAGAGTCGATACAAACATGCAGATCACTCAATATCCTCCGATATGAATAATTACTTATCATCCAGTTTAGAGTGTTTATATTGAAGTTAAGAGTAAAATGTCATTTTCCTCCCTGAGTTTGAGCAGTAAAAAGACCGAATTGACCTTTAAGTTAATAAAAAAGACAGAAATATCTCTAATTTAACCGGGGAAAATGGATGGAATTAACGAGCTTGATAAAAATAGCAAGATTTCAAACATTTTGGATCCAGATGCGGAAAAGCAAACCTTTTGACGAAGATTGTACAACAAACTTTAATTTGTGAATTTATATATAGGTTTTTTTTAACGGCTAAACTTTCACAACTTTTTTACACCTTTCCACGGTTCAAAGGTTCGAACCTAACTTGGCTTCTTTCCCCAAACACCTTTGGTGTTACCACTGGGCTGTAGCCCAAGTGACGAATTTATATATCGGTGATTGAAGATTATACAACAAGTAGTTTAATTCTTAAAGGTACATCATCACTAATTGATGAAGACGATAACCGTAAATCACTTGTGGTGGTTGCTAGGCTTAGACTATGGGGTGTGGAGGGGCTTGGGTTGGGGGTATTGCTCGACACGTGGCGAGGGTGGGATCCACAGGGTAATACTAAAAAACTAGGTGTGTGGTGTGGAGTGGCTTAGCTTGGCGTGGTCAGCCATGTGGATTTTTTTCTGGTTTGGCAATGGCTACCCCCAACGGCTAGATCGAACCGACCAACCAAAGCCAGCCATGTCACCCAGTCCCCACATCCCACGCCAGGCTCAATCCCTAGCCAAAGGGGCAACGCCATGCCCAACGCTTGCCCAGGGAGAAGCAGCGGCGTTGAACCCAAACCGCCGCCCCAATACGCGGCCCACACCCCCACAGTCTTAGGGGATTGGATTCTTTCCCGACTTCAAATTTTTCCGACACACAGTCAAAGTCAAACCGGTTTTCGAGTTTCGACACACCATGTAGGCAAGATTCTTCTGAGTTACACGTAGGAAAAGTGATATGAACCACCTGTTGGTTTCTTTTCTTTTTTTATCATTCCTTCAATCTATTTAAATTTAAAATTATCCTACATATACATTTACCAAACGGGGAATAGTGCCAGGCTACATATACATTTACCAAACGGGGAAATAGTGCCAGGCAGCTGCCTGACACCCCCCCCCATTTGACCAACCAGTTTATAATTTTATATACATTTTAAAGTTACGTTTTCCCTCCTTTATAAAATTGCCGTTTTGCCCCCAGCTCAAAATAAAATTATGCTTTCGTCCCCATCTCAAAATTACGATTTGTCCCCATCTCAAAATTACGATTTTGCTCTCAATTCAAAATTACGATTTTGTCTGGCACTCTCCCATTGGACCAACCAGCTTATTCTTTTATATCCATTTCAAAATTACGTTTTTGCTCTCAGCTCAAAATAAAATTATGCTTTCGTCCCTAGCTCAAAATTATGATTTTTCCCTCGATTCAAAATAAAATTGTAGTTTTGCCCTCAGCTCAGAATTACCTTTTCGCCCCCCCAGTTCAAAATAAAATTTTGTTTTTGCCCCCAGCTAAAAATTACGATTTCGCCCTCTGTCCCCGTTTAAAAAATTATGATTTCGCCATCGGTTCAAAATTACGTTTTTTCCCCAGTTCAAAATAACATTATGCTTTTGCTCCCAACTCAAAATTACGATTTTGCCTTCAGTTCAAAATAAAATTGTGATTTTGTCTCCAGCTTAAAATTACGATTGTGCCCTTAGTTCAAATTTATATTACTCTCTTTCCCTAAGTTCAAAATTATGAATTTGCCCCTTTGAAAATTTACAATTTTGCCATTGGTTCAAATTTACAGTATTGCCATCACTTTAGCTTTTGGCAAATTACGATTTTACCCCAGTAAAAAAAATACAACTTTCCCTCATTTAAAAATTACAATATTGCCATTGTTTTAGTTTTTTTTTATCAAAACTATAAAAATGTTTTCTTTTAATTGGTTGGCTCGATTTGATTGCTTTTCGTGTCAATGAGCTGCCTAACACTCGCTCATTCTATGGCCATCGCCCCGCAACACGGGCGGGGCATCTACTAGTTAAATACATAATATGCATAACTGAAATAAAGGTGCAGGTGGTTCATGGGTTCGGTCATGCTCCAAACACGCATTCGGGTCACGGTGGGTGGTTCATATCAAAAAGTCCCGGAACTTGAACAGAAAGACCATCACCAAGTTGAGCAAAAACGTAACATAATCGAGAAGTTTCAAACCCAAAGTTTACCGCCAAAATCAGCTCGATCTGTTATCATTACTCAACACAAACTCGTATCTCCAATCTAGAGATCGATATTCGTGTCTTTAGCTATTCAGACGAAAGTCAACGTTAAAAAACGAGATGGTTTCACTTTAAACAGAGCAAAATCTGCGAACAATAAACCAGTTGGTGAAAAGAACACACTCAAGAAACCTGCTACAAACAAAGTGCTCAGCGGCTATAATCGCGGTGAACAAAACCGTTGATCGTAGGAAACGTTTAACCGAAGATGTTAAAAACAAGGGTTGTGCTAAACAAGATAGAAATGGAAAAGTTGCATCTAAATCTAATGGTTTGGATGTTATTTCTTTTACATTCACATCTCCAATTTCGCGATCAACGGATAAGATTAACCGAAATAGTTTGAGCTCAGCAACCAGAGGTGGTTCGTTAAGTACTCTTTTGGATCAACAACTACGGGAACTAACGGCGATGAGTCCGGCTTCGGTTTATCACGAATCGAGAATCACGAGAACGATAATCTTCCAAGACAAAAGAAACCAAGACGGAGCCAGTAAAGATGCTCAAGTACGTCACTTTGTTATGTGTGCTAGTGTATATGGTTAATGCAGTTTATTACAGTTGATTTATCTTTGACTTGTGTGATGTTTGTAGGTAGCGGGTCACGAATTCGGTGCAGTTTTCTCAACAATACTGACAAAAACCGAAGCTGATCCCGACTCATCTGGCAATGAGTCAGAACGCGTGTACATAAAAAACATACTTTCGGGCATCGAGTCAATGTTTGAGGATTTTACCTTAAACAGGACCAGCAAGATTGTGAACTCACATCTGTTTGATCAACTAGAAGCTCAAAAACCGTTTTTTGACAAGAAACACGAGCCGAAGTTAAGGCGTAAGCTCGTATTTGACTGTGTGAGCGAGTGCGTTGACTCGAGATGTACAGTTTGGTTAAGAGGGATAGCAGTTGTAACAAGAAAAGACCGGTTGGTTGAAGATGTGTGTAATAAGGTCAATGAGTGGGAACAGATGAAAGATTGTATGGTGGATGAGCTTGTTGACAAGGATATAAGTTGTGGGTACTTGGGTCGTTAATCGATGAGGCTATTGTTGATATGTTGGTATCGTAGGAATGATCGAATGCACAAAATCTTGTTGATTGATCTTAAGTTTATGGTTTTTGTTTTTCATGCCAATATATCTTTTTTTTGTTGTAAATTAATTTCAAGAAATTCGATGTTTTAGGCTTTTTGGTTGATTTTGTTGTGAATTCTTTGTGAATCATAATAAGCAAATTCTTGTATATGGTATTGATCAATGATGCAGTTGTTTTGTTTCAATGTTTTCATAATCATAACACTTATCAAATAGGTTCATTGATCGCAATGGCGAAGCTTTATGGGGCCCAGAGGGTGCCCCGTGTAACGCCTCGTATTTTCATATTTGTATTTTACTTTTCAAGGCGTTAATCATAATGGTAATACTTTTTTTTATCACATTATTAATGGATAAACACAAGATTTTTATAAGAAACCGAAAAACTATACAAAGAAAATTTATTAGAAAAATTATTTTTCTAATAAATTTTTATACAAAAGAATTTTTATTAATTTTTAGAAATGGTTTTAACATAGGTTCCTTTTATAAAAAGTGCTTGTTTTAATCCATAGTATTAAAAAAAAAAAAAAAAACTGCTATCGTGAATAGTACCCTGCAGGGTACTATTCATTTGGCAGCTTCAAAATACGAATTTTCTTCATTTTGCAGCCATTTTTGCAGCCATTTGACCCATTTAAATCACCACCTACCACTTCCATCTATAAATACAAGATCTCTAGCCTTCATTACAATTGCCAAACACCTAAAAATCCTCCCATAACTCTCTCAAATTCGTAGCTCAAAGTGCTTGTTCGAGTAGATTCACCACTTCTTACAAAAATGAGCATAACTTGCTCATTTCTCAACCAAATCACTTGATTCTTTTTCCTACTTGTTTGTATAATCATGGGCTATGATTCCTTGACTTCTCCTGGGAAAAATCAGACCTGGAATTGCCCCGAAATTGTCCATAAACTATCTGTTTTGTTTTAAACTTTCTTAAACTCTTGTATATTTCAAACAAACTTGTGTTCTTATGCTTCTAGTCTATTGTATGATTAGTAAAGCCAAACCAAGGTTGTTTTACACTTAATAAGGGTGTCTAAACATTCTAAACTTTCTGTTTTAATAGAGTTTATAACTCACAAGTGGTGCCAAGTCTTGAACTTGAAGTTGGTGTGACTACTTAGTTAGCCTAGGCTAACTTACATACAAGTCCACACATCACTTGATGTTTTGTTAGTATAATTGTACCTTTATTTATTAAACATACTTATGAGGTTCCTAAGTGGAAGGTTCACCTCCCGCCTCTTACATAACCTATATATATTAACATAATAATCGAGGTAACCAAGTGGAAGGTTTAACCTCCCGCCTCATATATAACTTATATGGCACCAAGAGGTAAACAAGTGGAAGGTTTAACCTCCCGCCTCCTACGTGGCTAACTATATTATTATTATGTATATATTATTATTATGTATATATTATTATTATGTATATAGTATAATTATGTATATATTATAAACCGAACCCTTGATAGTGATTATATAAATCTACTACCAAGTTAATAAGTTTCTCACTATGTGTGTAGTTCCTTGTCACGATTCTAATAGGTATTGAACCTATGAAATCACATATAATCCTTAAGGATTTCCATAGTGTCAAGACAAGTGCTAATACCATAGTGAATATTTTCCTAATACATATTTTGTCATTCTTTGAATCTAAGCCCGAATCTCGACTCTAAACATACTTGAACTTTAGCCTCTACACATTCAACCTTCTAAACTCGTCAACTTCCTCGCATTGGATAATCAGAAAGTATATGCAATACTGTGAGTATACTCGATCCCTTTTTGTTTTAAACACTTTTGGGATGCAACATGTATTCTATATCAAGACACTTACACTTGAAACTTATTTGAAACATACTCTATCTATTGAAACATGAAACTTGTGAAACTTGTGAACGATTTGGTGCTATGTGAACGTTTAATCCCTGTGAGTAGTTCCGCCTAACAATTAATAGTACTATGCATAGGCTATAGGAGTAATGCACCACCCCCATTTGTGCTCGAGGGGTATTGTTAGGTATCATATTAGCCTCCCGTTAAACTTTGGGATTGGTACTCGACATTCTGGGAGCTATCTCTTGGACTGCGTAAACTAGCATGGCTGAAACTATTTTTATAATGTTTATGTTGGATATGAGTCTTTTAATCTATGTTAACCTATGTATCAAACTTGTATACTCGCCTTTGCTTTTGCATTGAAACTCTATTTTAATACATGTTGCAGGTTGATAGTCAAGCTTATGAAGAAATCAAGTTAGGATGGACTAGATACACACCTATAATTCATTTATTTATTTGATGTTATGTTGATAATTGAACAATGTTGTTATTTCTATTTTTAAATGTTGTATGACAATTTAGCACTTGTAATGAAATTTGAGTTTAAATAAATATTGCCACATAGTGTTATGAAGTCTCGAGCAATCTATACACACTTCGTCTCATCCCGATGTTTCCGCCATCGGTTGGGGTGTGACACCCCGCCCCCTGTCTTTCGCTGCGTAGTGTAATAAAACTAAAACATGAGACATACCTAACTTAACCAAAACGTAAGGGCTAAAGTGAAAGGAATGAATAAAGTGAAAGCAAGGAATAAAGTGAAGACTCATACCTATCAATTGTTTCTTAATTTCTTCACCATCTTGCTTTGGTTCTAAAACATCAATTCTTTTGTATGATCCATCTCTGATTCTAATATTTTGAATAGTAATAATGGGAGATGCGGCTGTTTCGGCCCTTGTGATGGAGGTGGTGGGTAGGCTGATGTAACACCTCGAAAAATTACGTCCAACAATGTACTGACACGTGTCATGGACTCAGAATATGTGAAAACATACTTTAGAGGGACTAAAGTTGACATTTAGTGAAACTATGTGCACATAAGGGTCCAAAGTGTCAACAATGGATAAATAAGCCCTACAGTAACCCTACATGGTGTTTATAACCTTAAACGGTTGGATCATGGATCATACGAAGCGGAAAATGAAAGAGAGTGAGAAATTACAAACTACAGGGGCTAAAAGTGTCAACATGTTGAATTAATACCTCTGAGTGATCTTTTGGCAAACCCGAAGCTTTTTAATGCTAAAATATACTCACTAGAATATGTGGTAAAAATTTCATGAAGTTTCGTTATCGTATGAGAAAGTTATGGCCAAAACCGTACAAGAAAGGTTAATTGCGTTAACGTGAATTTCGTGACTTTTCGGGTAAGCGCAAAGTTGACCGAGGACATACCCAAGTTTATAAAAGTCCCAAGGTTTATAAAAATCAGATTTCAAGGGTTAAGAGTGCGAATAAATAGCTTAAACACGTATCAAAAGTTCAGGAACTGATTTGTAAAACTTTGAAACTTATTGAGCTGGTACTCCTGGCGCTCGCGTAGCGCGAGCCCTATGCCTTCAGCCGTCGCGCTACGCGACGGCCTATGCTGGGCAGAAAACGATGGACACCTGCAGGTCAGGTCTGTTTTGAGTTGTCCACAGCTGTTCGCGACTCAGGGGCTTGACCAATCATGTTTCATGCAGTTGGGGACTCATGGACACTCTTTATAACCCTTGTAAACATCTGAGGAAGCCTGAAATCAGATCAAAATTTCTTGAAGATCATCATAGTTGCAACATTCAAGAACACTTGCATTCTCTAAAAATTTCAAGACAACTCCTGGAGCTTTCTGAGCATCAAGGCTACTTCCTAGTGATATCTAAGCTTGTCTAGGATCATTGTAAGTGTTCAAATCCTTTGCAAATTCGTTCTAGCTTAGTATATTCACCAAAAGTCAAACCGTCGTAAATATAGTTTGACTTTATGATTAAACGAAATGTGCTCAGAATTTTCTCAAATTGAAGGTACCAACAAGTTGGTATTTATGAGTGTAACAAACCCCTAAAAGGGTATTATCAGATTCACACTCTAAACATGCTAATTGTCGAGTCAAAGATCGTTTCAAAAAGTCAACAGAATTGTTATTTGCAAATTTAAGCTTGATTAACAATGTAGGCTACATGCAACCTGTTTGATCATCAAAATAACTTTGTAAATAATGTAAGAACATGTTTCTTCATGATCAACTCGACAATTTTCAGTTTAAACCCGAATCGGAACCGAAAGTCACATAAATTGACTTTTTCTTTGATTATCGGTTCGGATCCGTCCATGCATGTTAAGATCTGCATTTGAGCATATTTTAGACCAACTTTTATATACGTTTAACCCTCTGGAATTTTACAACTTGATTCCATGTTTAACCGATTCATATGCATGTTACCGGTTTATGCTTAATATGACCATTTTGCCCTTTTTAATATAAAACGCGATTTTTGAAAAAGTAAAAGAGTAGTATCATTTGTTACTAATTTATAAACATGCACCGAAAATTTCATATCAGTTTGTGGCCTAGTTTAAGAGATATGCTCGATATCGTAAATCACAAGCTTTATGTTAAGTAAATGGCGCGATTAGCGCAAAGCCTATTTTAACCCACTTTTTAGTATCAAAATTTTTATACACTGATGTTATATAATATTTTGAGATTTTTAAAGATTTTTATTTAATTTTTGGATGAGCATAACATAGGTCTTTAAACCAAATTCGGTAAATACTGAAATTGCCCTTTTTGGCCATAAAACGAGTTTTATAAATCCGATTGACCCCAAACCACTTCCTACTGATTTTATTTATTAAATAAAGTATTTTGAGCCTTCTGGAAGTATAAAAATCTCAGCTTTCCTTTACAAACCCGGAAACGGCTCTAAATCGCCTTTTTAGGCATTTCTAACGCATAATATATACTATAACCATATCAAGCATATAAGAATTTTATCTACTGATGTAATTAGCATATTTCCATATAAAAACAGTAAGTACAACTTTATAAACTTAGATTTCCAGTTTTGGCATTTTAAGCCCTTGTGAAATTACCAAAATGCCCCTAGGGTGCATAGTTTGATTTTAAATGATAAGTTTTACATACGGGTCATATCATACTGTTATAACATAATAAGTTAAGTATATTTTCTGTATAAATCAGATCCATACCTCAGATTTACAAATAAACTCTTTTATGATCTTTCAAATGACCAAAATGCCCCTATGAGGCATAAATTGATTCTAAATCCGTTTCGGGCAAAATAGAAAATAACTTACTGATATTTTAACATGTTTAAAGCATATCAACTCGGGAAACTTGCATATGACTCTCATGGCCGCCCGTAACGCTCTTTTCGCGTTCGGTTCGGTTTATGTGACTAGTTTGCATAAATTGACCGAAACGGGTCAAACACTATCATTTTTGTCTCAAAATCCAGAATGTGTTTAGTAAACCCATATTATACAAGTCTTCAACTTGTCGGGGCAAGATTCACATTCTATCCGGTCTTCGCTTAATCGTGCGTATACCGTATCATCCTTAAAACTAACCGGTCTAGGCTTAGGCTTAAATAAAGACCCGTTAGAAATCTAATAGGTTATTATAAACCTTTGTTCCAGATTAGGAGCACCAGTAAAAGATACTTGCATTTTTCTTGATTGTGATTGATACTTATTCAGGTAAATACTCTTTGGCTTATTTTCCCTATACGGGCTTGGGTTACGGTATATAGAATACCGCTTGATCGGGCATTAAATCCTCCACCATTGTGTGGGTAGTTGGAATAATTTAATCGGCTCGTTTAAACAGTCTTGTTCACCTAAGGCCTTTGGGGGGTTAGTTGACCATGTCCCGGATATCCTTGGCATCATCCTACGAGATGGCCACGACCTGAGCACGGGGTGTAGGCGTACACCTTTCCGTGTATAACTCTTTAATGTGGTGGGTCCATTGATCTTTAGCCCGGACTAGATCCGGGCCACTGAACGCAAGTAACATGTAATTCGTTCATATGATTATTATATTAAATAATTGACCCAAGTTAATAAAAAAATGTTTTGTGCCTTGTGCATTTAAATCAATTTTCAACCTTTTCGAAATGAGTCAGTCGAATTGTATTTACCAGTGTAAACTGACGTATTTTTCCCAAAAAGATTAAGTGCAGGTACTACACGTAATAGGCTGGCAGGCTTCTAGAGCGTCCACAATAGGTCTCGCAGCTTGGACGACAAATAAACTGTTGAACAATTATCCTATTTTATTTTCGATCCGCCTGTGGATCCGTTTCAACTATTTGTGATATTTAATATTACATTTTATTTAAAAGTTGAAATGTATCTATCTTTTGCTTCCGCTGTGCATTATTATATTGTGTTGTTTGTCTATGATGATACCAACTACGTCACTATACTCCCCACCGGGCCCACCGGTGACACGTGGAAAATAGGGGTGTGACAGGTTGGTATCAGAGCCAACATTGAGTGAATTAAACGCTAGCTTTTGTGTTTAATCTCAATGACACGATAGCACATTCTTTGACCTTCTGAGTCTAGACTTAACATAGGAATACTCTCGTCTCATCGGAGGATTATTACTTTCAATTATATATTTTAATATGTTGCCAAGCAAAGAAGCCGTAGTGGAAATTCTCCCCATTGGAGCCTAGGAAAGGCCGAACTTTGTGTTGCGACTAGGATTAACGTACAACCAAGGAGAAGACATTCAGAAATATAATGAAGAAGAAACTCCTTTTACTGAAGTTCGTTTCCTTAGCATGTCCTTATAAGGGCATACTTATCTTTCAGTCCCTTCATGGACGACATTATTCCTTTTAAGTCCCTTTTTGGGCAATTCAGTATTTTTATTGGAATACTCTATTAAATTTCATTTGTTCAATATATATGACTATAATATATGAAATAAGTTAAAATAACATTCCTTTTATAAGATCTACCATTATAATAAAATGGCAAAATCTAAAAGGACAAGACCTAGCCTCGTGTCATATTAAGACCCGGCCAAGATGGCAATTCCTCAATTTAGATTCAGATCCTTATAAACATTTCAATTTAAAATTTGTTCTGCGTTAATTATAAATAAGAATCTTAAGACTGAAACCTAGCCTTCGGGTCATTATAAGGCCGGGCCATGATGGTAAGACTTGTTTAAAGGATTCAGATCCCTGTTAACATCTGAGAACATGTTAACATTCATGGCAGACGTGACTCATTAAACATCACACACGTCATTTTTTTATGAGGATTCTTTAAAAGATCCCTAACCCAACTTAATGATCTCCGAATCATGGGTTTAGATCCTCAATTAAGATGTTCATATTTTGACCATACGTTGGTAATATAATGCCTACGGGCCTTGCTCATTTCTGCATGAGCCAACAGACGCTGACATTGTAATCTTTATGATTCCTTGTCTAAGGTGGTGAGCTATGCTCAAGTCTAATAGTCTATATGATCAATGCGATCATGACTAATATAATATAACATCCTAGTGATGTTTTACCTACGGGCTATAACTTATAATATTGTCAATACGACAATGACTGTTGTAACCATTATGGTTCCTGTCTAAGGTGGTGGGCTATGCCCAAGCCTCATAGTCAATATGATCAATACTATCATGACTACTATCATCAGTGTGATGATTATTATTTTCTTAAAACATCGTTTTATAATCGATTTGCCTACGGGCCATATTGTATCGTCAATTATGACAACGAAAGTGGTAGCAATGACTCCCTGTCCGAAAAAGGGTAATGAACTTTGATTCAACCCTAAATGCCTCGATTCTCTGAAATCATGGCTTATAAATTAAACTTGTCTACGCAACTAGGCCATTCGTGCTATTATTAAATTGTAAATTTGGATTTATGATAAAACCCTGAAGATAAATAAATATCATTCTTTCCTAACAGTATTAAAAGTACAACCTAGCCTATATGTCATTCCAGACGAGGCCAAGATGGTAGAACCTATTCAAAGGATTCAAATCCTTGTGACATTGTAAATATGTTAACACTCCCGACAACAGTGATGCGATAAAATCACGCTTGTTATCTTTATAGTAGGAAAATTTTCCAAACCCCTTATTTAGTCTAAATGATCAATAGGAATCAAGGCTAATAAACGTCGAACATGATGTACACATCTAAACATCCACCTGGGATGTATACCTACGGGCAAAGATGCATACATGAAAAAGATAGTTTTATTTCATAACTTCTTGTCAGAATAATGAATTATGAAAATTTTCCGATCCAAAGGAATCATTGATTATGTTTTTAAAATTTCCCTAGTGACAAAGCATCTGTGCCATCGAAAAGTCCTTTGGAACAAGCCGTTGTGCTATATAAGATGTCAGTATGACAATGACAGTCGTGACTTATGTCCCCTGTCTAGTAAATATGAAGGATTATATTCCGTTTAAACGCCAAAGATGGTTTATTTATAAACTTAGGCAAAACATAATCAAATAAATTAAATACTATCTGTTAGCCCATATGGTTTATTCGCACCATGGCTACTTAATTATCAAGTTCGACAATTCGCTATATAATTAAACCAAATTATTACTACTTGGTTTGTAGCCTTCAAAGCTTCACCATGGCGAACTCCTCTGAAGCTTGCAATCGCCTAGTTGATCAGAATGATGATACAAGACTAAACTTAACAAGCACCGAATTACAGGCTATGATAGATACAGCCGTAAACAACGCTGTGGACCGTGCGCTGAAGGATCATAAGCGAAAGTGCGATGATACCCCGAATAAGGGTTGCAAAAAGGGTAAGACTGGTTCAAACTATAACCAGTCCAAGCCGAAGGAGGCAAAACCCAAATGTAAAACCTGCAAGAGGAAGCACTTCGGAAAATGTTTCTATGAGCAGACCGGGGGATGTGCCATCTGCGAGGAGATGGATCACAAGACCCACGAGTGCAAGGACTTGGAGGACGCCACATGCTATAATTGTGGCGAGAAGGGGCACATAAATACCCGCTGCCCAAAGAAGGCAACTAAAGGGAAATGCACTCTGGAGTCACAAGCTAGGCCTTGTGGGATTTGTAACAAGAAAGGGCACAAGACCTTGGAGTGCCAAGGCATAAAGGACGCAACCTGCTATGGTTGCAATGAAATAGGGCACATCAAGACAAATTGCCCAAATAAAACCAAGAAGCCTGAGGAGTCTAAGAAGACCAGCGATAAAAGCTTCCAGGTGGATACTCAAGAGGCTATTCAGGATGAAAACGTCACAACAGGTACTTTCTTTATTAATAACGCTCATGCTAGAGTATTATTTTATTCAGGTTCAGATAAGTCTTTCATAAGACAACAGATCTTGTAAATCATTAAATCTGCCTGTTAAAACTCTAAGCGTTAAGTAGAACTGCCCAATAGTACCTCAGAGACTGCTTCAGCAATATTAGAAGGATGTTTATATTCATTTAGGAATCATTCCTTTCTGACGTCCTTGTTTCCATTTAAGTAATAAGGGACTCAACATAGTGATAAAAATCGATAGGTTGTCTTGAAAATCAAGCCCATATTGTGGACAATAAGAAACAAGTAGTTATCAAGACTCCTTCTGAGACAACCCTTATAATTACATGTATCTGTACGTTTAATTAAATATTAAACAATATAAAAATGGTGGAACCGGCCGTCCCCGGAATCGAACCTGGGTCTAGGCCACACCCTTTCGCCCGCCTAGCCAACCGAGCTAGGTGCCTAGTTTGTGAAATTCCATTTTTGATTAAGTATAAGCACATGTACAATCAAATAACACTCCTTAGGAACGTTCATGCTCTATTAGCTTATATGGTTTAATAATACCATGGTTAATGTATGATAAGTCACCAGGACGATGACTAGCTGTTGAAATGCACCCAATTAATCGTTACGTTGGTATTTAATACCAAAAGATTCGAGTATGGAAAACTCAAATGAGACAAACAACAGTCGCAATGCTAGAAATGCGACAAAATGTTAACGGTGCATCAAGAGTGAACCTCAATGATAAGGGAGTTAATCTCCAAAACTGTAATTTACACAGTTGTTAGAAAGATTATAAGAAAGGTCATGAGAAGATTCAAGAAGCCGAATATTGTTTGCTCTAAAACACATGTTGCTGCTCATGAGAAGAGCTTTATTCATATTCCATATGCGAGGAATAACCCATTTTAGGATGTACTTAAAAGTACTTCGCCTCTTGGAAGTCAAGAGACTTCAATAGTTGAAAGGGGGCCATTGATTGCAAGGAATTGTTGAGAGAAGTAGAACCCATTAGGTACATCAGTGGTTATGCTGGAAAGCACACGGTAATGTGTGCGTCACAATCATTCGGTGGTAATACCCTTGATTAGGGAGGACACTAATGGAGTCCACTAGAAAGATCCCCTTATACAGTATGAGACGGTCCAAAATTTTAAGGACCTTGTTAGAAAAACCTGGTATCCGCTTCGCGAAATGAAAAAGATGGAATAAGAATTTTTTTTGACTCCCCCATAAGAGCTATAAACTATCGGCAGTAGGTTGCCAACCTTGGTTCATTGGTTGAAATAGTGCTCTTATTCGGTTAACCTAGAATTTTAGCATAATGCGCTATATATATTATGTTTTAGCATCGGCAGTAAGAGGGCACATTAAGGTTTCAAAGCCTGCTTATTAAGAACTCATTATGGATCTACCTCAGCTACTCACGTTTTATAGATGAAGAAACGACCAGTCAAAGCTGAGACTGCCCTAAATTTTGTCAAAGATTTTATAGCTAAGTTTAAAGGGTTTGAGAATGGAGGAGTTTAGCCCTCCTGATATATGGTTAGAGGCAGCTCACATTAGTAATGACACCAGATAAATCCCTTATTGTGATTTATTGTTAAGAGTTACATTTGGTTTTAGATACCGCTAAGTCTCTTAGAAAATCATAAGCTTAGCAAACTTTTAGAAATTGTCCCGTAAGAACCCCAGATATCAGGTGAAGGGTAAAAACTTACAGGCGAAATCATAAGAACCATTTCTTCTGTTCCTGTTAGAAATCTCTAATTATGGAATTCTAGAAGTATCCTCTCTATAGAAGATGTGCGTCAACATAAAAAATTGATATCTCTTTGATCTCTATCGATTACGAATACCAAATGGTATGACAAAAGCACCACATGAGGATTGATGTATCTTAATAAGTCCCATAGATTGCTTCCATGCCTGATCAGTATGGAGGTTTAATGCATGGGACCTCAAAGATATTCCGATGGTCATAAGGTACTAAAGTCAACTAATGGTATTCAAAGAAGATATCCATAATGGAATTATCCAATTGAATGTCTTCGATTAAAGAATTCATGGACTCATAACGTAAATGTGTCACCTATCTGACACAAACAATGATAGATGAAATGGAGCCTGAGATTTCAAAAATCTCTGTAACTTCCTGGTATCTTGATTATCTCCTCTTAAGATTACCCTGTTTACCTCATGAGAGACCAGTAGAATTAAGATTTAGGGTTGTAATATTATGAAGTCTCCAAGACGGCTAATACCATCATTGGAAGAATGGAAACCCTGATTAAGTGAATATAGGATTCATAAAGCCTAACTCAACATTCTGAGAATTCGTTCTAGTTAATCAAGAAAAGCGGTTCATTTTGCTTATGCATCAACTACCGCAACCCTAATTAGACAACAATTAAGAATTTTCATTAGCTGCCCAGGATCGCCGATTTGATCGACTAACGCGAGGATTAGCTATTCCTTAAGATTATTTTAATCAATGGTTGGAATAACCATTTCACATTGAGATAAGCTTTTCTATAATAGTTGATGTATAAGTATCAAGGCTGCTCCTTTGGAGACCTTGCTTAGATGGAATGTTGAATACCTAATGTTAAATAGAAGACCGGTACGTCAAATCATCAGGATCTGAAAATTTCCTTGGAAACAACAAATAGGATCATACCAACCCCTAATCATCTGTAAGATTGCCAGTTTTGGCAGAAAATCAAAGATTAATGAAAATAGCAACCCTCCTAAGTCCTTGTTAAGAAATAAGGTTCAACAAAGATATCACTCTGGAAGGGCGTGCCAATTTGTTAATTACCAGACTAGTTAAGCTCTGGATATATAGAATCATTCGAAGGAATCGAATGTATCCAAGATCAAATAGCTTATAAGCTAAAACCTATTTAAGGAGCTTGGCAGAACATACAATCCATTATACACTAATGATTTGAGGATGTGTTTCATTAATAAGTCGAGAAGCAGTATCACATAATGATATACAGATTTATGACATAATAAGCAACCTATATCGATTAAGGATCGATAGGTGAAGAAGCTCCAAAAGGATAAATGTACCCATTATAAAGGTCAACTTGAGAGCTTGGAAAAGCTCCAGATATGCTATTGAGGTTAAGTCCATTATGCGACAAAAAGTGCTTTACGCATTTTATCAAATCTTGAGGTCGAGATTTCTTTTAAGGGTGTGAGGATGTAACACCTCGAAAAATTACGTCCAACAATGTACTGACACGTGTCATGGACTCAGAATATGTGAAAACATACTTTAGAGGGACTAAAGTTGACATTTAGTGAAACTATGTGCACATAAGGGTCCAAAGTGTCAAAAATGGATAAATAAGCCCTACAGTAACCCTACATGGTGTTTATAACCTTAAACGGTTGGATCATGGATCATACGAAGCGGAAAATGAAAGAGAGTGAGAAATTACAAACTACAGGGGCTAAAAGTGTCAACATGTTGAATTAATACCTCTGAGTGATCTTTTGGCAAACCCGAAGCTTTTTAATGCTAAAATGTACTCACTAGAATATGTGGTAAAAATTTCATGAAGTTTCGTTATCGTATGAGAAAGTTATGGCCAAAACCGTACAAGAAAGGTTAATTGCGTTAACGTGAATTTCGTGACTTTTCGGGTAAGCGCAAAGTTGACCGAGGACATACCCAAGTTTATAAAAGTCCCAAGGTTTATAAAAATCAGATTTCAAGGGTTAAGAGTGCGAATAAATAGCTTAAACACGTATCAAAAGTTCAGGAACTGATTTGTAAAACTTTGAAACTTATTGAGCTGGTACTCCTGGCGCTCGCGTAGCGCGAGCCCTATGCCTTCAGCCGTCGCGCTACGCGACAGCCTATGCTGGGCAGAAAACGATGGACACCTGCAGGTCAGGTCTGTTTTGAGTTGTCCACAGCTGTTCGCGACTCAGGGGCTTGACCAATCATGTTTCATGCAGTTGGGGACTCATGGACACTCTTTATAACCCTTGTAAACATCTGAGGAAGCCTGAAATCAGATCAAAATTTCTTGAAGATCATCATAGTTGCAACATTCAAGAACACTTGCATTCTCTAAAAATTTCAAGACAACTCCTGGAGCTTTCTGAGCATCAAGGCTACTTCCTAGTGATATCTAAGCTTGTCTAGGATCATTGTAAGTGTTCAAATCCTTTGCAAATTCGTTCTAGCTTAGTATATTCACCAAAAGTCAAACCGTCGTAAATATAGTTTGACTTTATGATTAAACGAAATGTGCTCAGAATTTTCTCAAATTGAAGGTACCAACAAGTTGGTATTTATGAGTGTAACAAACCCCTAAAAGGGTATTATCAGATTCACACTCTAAACATGCTAATTGTCGAGTCAAAGATCGTTTCAAAAAGTCAACAGAATTGTTATTTGCAAATTTAAGCTTGATTAACAATGTAGGCTACATGCAACCTGTTTGATCATCAAAATAACTTTGTAAATAATGTAAGAACATGTTTCTTCATGATCAACTCGACAATTTTCAGTTTAAACCCGAATCGGAACCGAAAGTCACATAAATTGACTTTTTCTTTGATTATCGGTTCGGATCCGTCCATGCATGTTAAGATCTGCATTTGAGCATATTTTAGACCAACTTTTATATACGTTTAACCCTCTGGAATTTTACAACTTGATTCCATGTTTAACCGATTCATATGCATGTTACCGGTTTATGCTTAATATGACCATTTTGCCCTTTTTAATATAAAACGCGATTTTTGAAAAAGTAAAAGAGTAGTATCATTTGTTACTAATTTATAAACATGCACCGAAAATTTCATATCAGTTTGTGGCCTAGTTTAAGAGATATGCTCGATATCGTAAATCACAAGCTTTATGTTAAGTAAATGGCGCGATTAGCGCAAAGCCTATTTTAACCCACTTTTTAGTATCAAAATTTTTATACACTGATGTTATATAATATTTTGAGATTTTTAAAGATTTTTATTTAATTTTTGGATGAGCATAACATAGGTCTTTAAACCAAATTCGGTAAATACTGAAATTGCCCTTTTTGGCCATAAAACGAGTTTTATAAATCCGATTGACCCCAAACCACTTCCTACTGATTTTATTTATTAAATAAAGTATTTTGAGCCTTCTGGAAGTATAAAAATCTCAGCTTTCCTTTACAAACCCGGAAACGGCTCTAAATCGCCTTTTTAGGCATTTCTAACGCATAATATATACTATAACCATATCAAGCATATAAGAATTTTATCTACTGATGTAATTAGCATATTTCCATATAAAAACAGTAAGTACAACTTTATAAACTCAGATTTCCAGTTTTGGCATTTTAAGCCCTTGTGAAATTACCAAAATGCCCCTAGGGTGCATAGTTTGATTTTAAATGATAAGTTTTACATACGGGTCATATCATACTGTTATAACATAATAAGTTAAGTATATTTTCTGTATAAATCAGATCCATACCTCAGATTTACAAATAAACTCTTTTATGATCTTTCAAATGACCAAAATGCCCCTATGAGGCATAAATTGATTCTAAATCCGTTTCGGGCAAAATAGAAAATAACTTACTGATATTTTAACATGTTTAAAGCATATCAACTCGGGAAACTTGCATATGACTCTCATGGCCGCCCGTAACGCTCTTTTCGCGTTCGGTTCGGTTTATGTGACTAGTTTGCATAAATTGACCGAAACGGGTCAAACAATATCATTTTTGTCTCAAAATCCAGAATGTGTTTAGTAAACCCATATTATACAAGTCTTCAACTTGTCGGGGCAAGATTCACATTCTATCCGGTCTTCGCTTAATCGTGCGTATACCGTATCATCCTTAAAACTAACCGGTCTAGGCTTAGGCTTAAATAAAGACCCGTTAGAAATCTAATAGGTTATTATAAACCTTTGTTCCAGATTAGGAGCACCAGTAAAAGATACTTGCATTTTTCTTGATTGTGATTGATACTTATTCAGGTAAATATTCTTTGGCTTATTTTCCCTATACGGGCTTGGGTTACGGTATATAGAATACCGCTTGATCGGGCATTAAATCCTCCACCATTGTGTGGGTAGTTGGAATAATTTAATCGGCTCGTTTAAACAGTCTTGTTCACTTAAGGCCTTTGGGGGGTTAATTGACCATGTCCCGGATATCCTTGGCATCATCCTACGAGATGGCCACGACCTGAGCACGGGGTGTAGGCGTACACCTTTCCGTGTATAACTCTTTAATGTGGTGGGTCCATTGATCTTTAGCCCGGACTAGATCCGGGCCACTGAACGCAAGTAACATGTAATTCGTTCACATGATTATTATATTAAATAATTGACCCAAGTTAATAAAAAAATGTTTTGTGCCTTGTGCATTTAAATCAATTTTCAACCTTTTCGAAATGAGTCAGTCGAATTGTATTTACCAGTGTAAACTGACGTATTTTTCCCAAAAAGATTAAGTGCAGGTACTACACGTAATAGGCTGGCAGGCTTCTAGAGCGTCCACAATAGGTCTCGCAGCTTGGACGACAAATAAACTGTTGAACAATTATCCTATTTTATTTTCGATCCGCCTGTGGATCCGTTTCAACTATTTGTGATATTTAATATTACATTTTATTTAAAAGTTGAAATGTATCTATCTTTTGCTTCCGCTGTGCATTATTATATTGTGTTGTTTGTCTATGATGATACCAACTACGTCACTATACTCCCCACCGGGCCCACCGGTGACACGTGGAAAATAGGGGTGTGACAGCTGACGTCTGAAGTTATCAAAGAGTTCAATCTGCTTTGGGGATTCAAAAACGATATTTTGACTCTCAAGGAAGATTTTACCAACATCCAAGCTGTTCTTGAAGATGCAGAAGACAAACATACCAAGGAAAAGACTGTAGAGATGTGGCTGAAGAGTCTCAGATCAGCATCCTTGAAGGTAGAAAATGTGTTGGACGACATCTCAACCGAAGCTTTGCTACAACGTCTAAACAAACAAAGAGGCATAACACACAGGGTAAGAGCCTTCTTCTCCTCCGGTCATAATCAACTTATGTTCCGTGTAAGGGTTGCTCACAAAGTAAGAGTCCTAAGAAGAAAACTGGATGCCATTGCATCCCAGAGATCTACGTTAGGTTTCTCACATAGTGAGATAAGTCGTGTAGATGTTGGCGCTGCAGTTGAGATGCCAGATTGGGAAACTAGCTCGCTTATACATGATTCTTCGGTGATCTTCGGAAGAAATGAAGAGATGGAGAAGGTTACTAGAACAATATGTGACAAAGATATAGGAAAACATGACGATGGTAAGATTCGGGTGTATGGTATATGGGGTATGGGAGGTCTGGGGAAGACTACTCTTGCTCAGTTAGTCTACAACACTGAAACAGTGAATCAATATTTCGACAAAAAATGTTGGGTCTACGTCTCTGAAAACTTCCAAGTTAAAGAGATAATAAAAAGAATCATCGAATCCATTGATGGATGTGGGTGTACACTTACAACCCTAGATACGTTGCAAGATTCCCTTCGAAGTAAGTTAAGGGGAAAGAACTTTTTAGTTGTACTAGATGACGTTTGGATTGAAGATAGTGAAAAGAGTAAGTGGGACCAATTAAGTGAAATATTAAGTTGTGGGGCTGAAGGAAGTATCGTTGTGACGACAACACGATCCCAGAAAACTAGTCAAATGATGGCTAAGGTTCCCGAGTTACAACATGAACTCGGATGCTTATCTGAAAAGGACTCGTGGTTATTGTTCAAGACGTTTGCATTTGCAAAAGGAAGAGAGTGGGACAACATAAGTGAGCTAGAGCCTATTGGAATGGAGATAGTTGAGAAATGTCAAGGACTGCCTTTGGCAGTGAAGACATTGGGTAGCCTAATGTGGTCAAAAAGCAGTAGCAATGATTGGAAACGTGTGAAAGACAACCATATATGGGAGTTGCAAGAAAATAAGGTCTTGCCTGTTTTAAAGTTAAGTTATGATACCTTGCTTCCACATATAAAGAGATGTTTTGCTTATTGTTGTTTGTTTCCTAAAGGCTATGAGATGGAGAAGGATGTATTGATTTCGGTATGGGCGTCTAATGGTTTGATTCCACTTAGAGGAGAAATAGACTTGTATGTGCTTGGGGAAGAAATTTTAAATTGTTTGGTTTGGAGGTCCTTCTTCCAGGTTGGCACATTATCTGACGAGTATAAAATGCACGATCTGATGCACGACCTGGCAGAGCATGTGATGGGAGATGATTGTTTAGTTATACAGCCTGGTAGGGAGGCTAGAATCACAAATGAGGTACTTCATGTGAGCTCGTCATGTCCGGATGAAAAGTTTCAATTTTCGTCTGAAGATTTAGAGAAGTTAACGTCATTAAAGTCTATATTCATGTTTGGGTATGAATATAAATGTGACATTCGCCAAATTTGCAACCACATGTATCTAAGAGTATTATACTTGTATGGGATTGAGTTAAGTGCATTGCCCGAATCAATTTGCAGACTCAAACATCTGAAATACTTGAATTTATCTCGTTCAAGTATAGAAGTTTTACCGAAGTCAATTATGTATCTCCAAAACTTGCAATACTTGATATTATCACACACAGAGATAAAAGTTTTACCAAAGTCGATTGTTTATCTCCAAAACTTGAAAGTGTTGATTTTGTGTTACTGTGAAAGTTTGTGTAAGTTGCCTGAAGGCCTGAGACACATGAGTTCTCTTCAACATTTGGACCTCGAGGAGACTCTTTCACTCATGCATTTGCCATCAGGAGTCCAAGAACTAACTAGTCTCAAATGGCTTCCATGTTTTCCTGTTGGTAACGAGAGTGGGGCTAAAATAGGGGAATTGGGGGATCTAAATCTTCTCGAGAGGCTGGGGATAACAAACCTTGAGAACGTTGGAGGTTTAAGTGAGGCCAAGAGTGCCAATCTCAAATGCAAATCAAATCTGTTGGTTTTGCATTTAGAATGGAAAAGAGTTCATAGGAATGAACACAATGATGAAGAGGTTCTTGAGGGACTGGAACCAAATCCATGTCTCAAGGAATTGGGTATATCTCGTTACATGGGAAAGAATATTTCTCCAAGTTGGATGGTCAATTTAAATAATTTGGTTACAATTTCTTTTTGTCAGTGTGAGTACTGTGAGTGTATTCCAGCACTTGGGAGATTACCCAGTCTTAGGAGCATCACGTTGAGGTTCATGAATTCTTTAAAGTGTTTCCATGATGACAACACAAACAAGTCAGGAGACACCACCACTATGTTTCTTTCTTTACAAAATCTGTACATCTGGCGTTGTCGGAGTTTGGAATCCTTACCAAGTAACCTTCCAAAGCTCAAGGTATTAAAATTATTAGGGTGCGATAAATTAGTTTCTCTACCTGATGAGATTCAAAGTTTCAAGGACCTGAATGAACTTGAGATAACGAAATGTAAACATCTATTTGAAAGGTATGAAAAAGAGAAGGGTGTGGATTGGCCTAAAATTTCTCACATTCCCAGAATCCGTATCGATCCTCCAAGGTAGCGTTATTTTTCTCCCTCTCAAACTTTTATACTTAGTGAACACACAAAACTTCTCATTTTAAATGTCATTTTCTGCAAAATGATTGATTGGTTAGCCAAACTTAAGCTTATTTCATTTCTTTATCAAAAGAGTAGAACTGGAAGTTTCTATACTTCATAAACGAAGGATTAAACTATTTGGTTTTCTCATCCTGTTATTTAATTTTGTTTTCTTTTTCATCAATTTTCATAAATATCATTATTGTCTTAGAGTTGTAGAAAATGTTCAAATTTTGCTACCATAATAATATTTAAAAAAAATAACTAATTCCATATATAAAATAATAATTATAAAATATTATGTTTGTTTCATTATGCTTATAGATAATTAAAGTTCATTTAATCTATTTAATTTTTATTTGGTGACTTTATATTTAGACGAAGACAATGAAGAAGATGAAGATAAGATTGATGGGATTAAAGAGACCAACAAATGATGGCAATTGGTGACTTAACTTGAGAATGGTGTTTAACCTCATCATTATGGTATTTGTGTCTTTGCTCGATCATGCCGTGCACAAGGTAACCTTCGGTGTCTAGATTTTATGTTTTGGTTTACTTTTGTTGAATTTACTTGATTAAATTTGCGGTTTAAACGCTGGTACGTTTTGAAGCTGGGTAATTACACACTATGTGGTTCCTAGTTATCTTTGTAATTTTCATTTGAAGCTTTCCAATTAATATTGTGTGTGATTGAATGTATCATTTGAAACACCTTTTTATTCCAGTTTTATGTACATATATGTCATTAGAGACCAACCATGTTACATTGACGAATAACATTGACGAATAACTTATGTTTGTAATTTTCATTTGAAGCTTTCCAATTAATATTGTGTGTGATTGAATGTATCATTTGAAACACCTTTTTATTCCAGTTTTATGTACATATATGTCATTAGAGACCAACCATGTTACATTGACGAATAAAATAAGGCCAATTTTGTAGTTTCAAATAAATATGTATCAAAAGCCTAACCGTGTAATTAATCCTAGTCTAAAGTTTTTATTTACAAAGCTGGTCCAAATTCTTTATTCGGATTTAAAAGTCCAGTCGAAAACTTTTAAAGTCTAGCCTATTTAAAAGATAGCCCAGCAGCCCAGCAAGCAAGTGTGAGGGAGGGACTGGGGGTGCCGACCCCATAATTTTTAGTTCTGAAAACATAAGTTTTGACAGCTTGCATAGAAATTTCCAAATTTGAAAATATAATACAAAAACCATAAATCAAAGGAATGTATCCATTTACACAACAATTGTGACACCATTTGTATATGAATTTAACGAAATACAACATAAATTTACTTGCTCTTCTTAACAGGTCCTATTTTCTTTGCTTTAGCCCTTAGCAAGTGTTTTTGAACCTTTCTTGTAGCGGTTTTCGGCAACAAACAGAAAACAATCGATTTCGGGACCCAATAACCCGGCATGTTCTCGCGACAAAACTTCATTATATCCTTCGCGACTTTACCTTCATCCGATTTGTCTACCTCGGTTTTCAACGTCACAAAAGCACATGGGGATTCACCCCATCTTTCATCGGTTCGAGCCACCACTGATGCCTCGACAATTAATGGGTGTTGATATAAAGTATTCTCGACTTCGACATTACTTATATTTTCACCACCTGATATTATAATATCCTTTGACCGGTCTTTTATTTCGACATAACCATCCGAGTGTTTCACGGCTAAGTCACCCGAGTCAACCACCCGTGTACAAAAGCCTCGGAGTTGGCTTTTATTTACCTTGTTTTTAGTTATGTGAATTCTGAATTTGGGGACCACTAAACCTTAACCATTAATCTTATGCAAATCAAATACCAAAACTCTTTTAACACTTCGTGCATTTCCAATCTCTTGTACAATAACCTTCTTCAGATTAACACTACTAAGTTCTTTTAGCTTAAAAATAATAATGTAAGGAAAGTTTAGAACCTGTTAAACATGTTTCATTTCATAATCTAGTAAAGAAGTAGTGATTTATGTGAAATACTTGCTAAGACGGTCAGAAATGAGTCAATTCGGATTGAAAACATTTAATGGTGAAATTGAGTTTATAACCCACTCAATATGATAAAGAAGATGACCAATTTCTTGTAAGTTGGTTAATATACATACTAAAATCACAAAAAGTTATGGGAGTATACTTATTACTATGTTCGCATAAGGTTATCATTATGCTTCTAGTGGCGAGACAGAAGATTTTTATCAAAGGGTCATGGTAAGACTCATCTCTCTATCGGCTACAACTAGAAGGTCCAAATCATGTTCACTTTATAAAATCTATAGATTTATAATATATAAGTTCAATAAATTGTCGTGTTTGGAAGATCAGCGAACCCTCTTAACCCCTCTACTTCCTCCCTTTGCTTAAGGCTCTCAACTTTATGGAGTTTGTGTGAAAAGTTCGGTTATGTTAGTGACATAATTCTTAATTTAGTTGGAATGACAAGAAGAAAATTATAAAATAAAAATATAAGGCTTACAAAATTCTTGAATTTGGAGAAATACAAGAATAACTAAAAATAGCCTATTACAACCTCTCATAACACTTCTTCTTGAATGTACTTTTCCATATCACGTATAAGTAACTTTTGTAATAGTTAAGTTCATGTAAAATGCCATCCATAATAAATTAGTGATAGATAGCGTTCATAATCTCCTACTTTGATTTGAAGCCTACACACTAATCAACCAATCCTATTGGCTATCACAATTAAAGGTTATCAAAATTGAACTCCAACTCTTGTTTGTTATTAAACTTATTTTACTTCAAATCACAAGATTGCAACGAGAAATTATAACCACAATCAATAGTCACAACATTGAGGTTATACAAAAAAAAAAAAAAAAAAAAAAAAAAAAAAACAATATGAAATCCTAAAAGAAGAAGTGAAGAACACAGAGAAACATAAAGGAGCCTAAGAGAAGAAACGAACACTTGTAGACTACATTGTTGCTTAGTGTTTGAAGAATATCAAGACAATCTTTTCTCTAGAATCTTGGGGCCGCACTATGTTTTTTCTTAATCACCAAGGAGCCCATCAAGAAGCCCAAGGAGAGAAAACGACCCATAGTAAATGCTCAGCCCATCATGCAAAGGAAAAAGAGGATTAGACAAATAGAATATTTCTAACACCCCCTCAATTTGATTATCCGAACATATCAAACATGTTTAATCACATCTCGTCCACAATTCGATCCTTTAGAAACATTAATTTAACTACCAAACAAGTTGTCATTTTAATATACTTTATTTTAAAAGAGTTAACGGTATAACTATCGATATATACAACACTTCTCAAATTGATAAGCTCACAAAATTTTAGACGTTGATGAAATGCAATTGAAACCTTCCAAATAAATAAAAAACAATAGCAAACCAGATTCAAGAAGCGTCCCCGAACATTTGTAGAATGAGATTCATCATATAGTCAGGGGCGGATCCAGTAACTTTTTTCAATGGGTTCGTTTTGGTGGACTCTTACTAAATTTTTCCAAATAATACAAGATTCTCACTAACTTTTTCCATTTTTTTTAATACTAAGTGGGTTCATGTGAACCCACAAAATAGGGTTGGATTCGCCACTGCATATAGTGGAAACTTCCATCCCATAACTCTATTGAACTTCATACCACACTCTCTTCACTTATTCTCCACCGACTTTTTTTAATACATTCGACTTTTCATTATTCTCCACCGGCCTTTTTTAATTCCTTTCTTCCTCACTTATTTACATGAAATATATTATTCCTGCGTATTTTTGTGTGTTCTTTTAGCTAAAAAACATCTAAATGATCATGCATCTCTTTGTTTATTTAATCCATGCAATGCACATGTTTTTTAAAATGTAATTTTTTTATTACTTAGTATATCAAATTGTATTTATTCAGCCTGTGTAATATACGGCTCCTAACCTAGTAGTCACTAAAATAAAGTTCAAAGCATAGTCTTCAAAACATATTTAAATGTTATTCGGTTTAGTATTGGGCTCATGTGGGCTGGACTAATATTAATTATGTATTGGAACACTATTTTATTAAAAACATATTAAGGTAGCGTTCGTTTCATGGAATGGAATGAGATGGAATTGGGAAGCTTTTCTTTGTAAAATTGATCTTGGTTTGGGGAGGGAGGAATTTGAAATCCAATGAATTTCTTTAATCAATGAAATTTGTGACTATTTCAACATTCCATTCCATTCCTTCATTAGAGTGAAGGATTTCTAAGGAATGTTGAAATAGTCACAAATTTCATTAGAGTGAAGGATTTCAAATTCCTCCCTCCCCCAACCAAGATCAATTTTACAAAGAAAAACTTCCTAATTCCATTCCATTCCATGAAACGAACGCTACCTAAATGTTATTCGGTTTAGGTTTATTCGGATACCCAAATAACCCGAATAATCCGAATTTTTTTATATTGTAAGACCCAAATCCGATCCGAATATGCAAATTGGATTCGGATCTATCCCAATAAGAATTCGGAAAGTTTTTTTTGGGATTGGATTTCAGATTTCGGATTTCGGATTTTCTGAACACTGAGATCCCTCACAACCGATTGCGTTGCAGTGGAGGCGTGCGACGGTGGTTACGGTGGTGCCGTTAGTCGCTAGAAACACAAGGAGGGTTCTGCTAAAAATAATAGAAATGGAAAAGTTCCAACTAAATCTAATGGATTGGATGTTATTTCGTTTACATTCACATCTCCAATTTCCCGATCGACGGATAAGATTAACAGAAATAGTTTGACGTCAGCAACCGGAGGTGGTTCGTTAAGTACCCTTTTGGATCAACAACTACGGGAGTTAACCGCCATGAGTCCAGCTTCGGTTTATCACGAATCGAGAATCACGAGAACCATAATCTTCCAAGATAAACGGAACCAGTAAAGACGCTCAAGTAGTCACTTTGTTATGTGTGTTAGTGGATACGGTTAATGTAATTTACAGTTTATTATCTTTGAATTCTTGACCCGTTAGGTAACGGGTCAAGAACTCGGTCCGGTTTTCTCAACAAAACCGACAACTAGGGATGAGCAAATGGTACCCGGTACCGGTATCGAATTTACCGAACCGGGTACATTTTAGGTACTGATTCGGTACCGACTTTTGACATTTTTCGGTACCGGTATTTACTCTCAAATACCGGTACCGTACCGGGTATATTCGGTACCGATACCGGTACCTACTTTTGCGGATTTTTCGGTACCGGTACTTTCGGTTCCGGTACCGGTTCGATACCAAGCTCATCCCTACTGGCGACAACAGAAGCTTGATACTAACTCATCTGGCACCGGTACCAGTTCGATACCGAGCTCATCCCTAGTGGCGACAACAGAAGCTTGATACTAACTCATCTGGCATCAAGTCAGAACGCGTGTACATAAAGAACATATAATTTGGGAAGAAAAAAGCAATGAAAAATACATATAATTTGAAATACAATATGACCACCTGGACTTGTTACTGGTTCAAACGAAGGCGGTTCAAAATACCAGTTATTGGTGTTGGACCAATTTGGGTTAAGATAAAGTTTGGTTTATTTCAAAAGTAAATTGAGGAAAAAACGAGGATAAAGTTTGTTTAACTTGTATCTTTAGATTTATTTGATTATTTAAATAGAGTTTTGGTTGGGTTGCGATAAGTTTGTGTCTCGTAGAGGATTATGTATTTAGTTTTATTTGTCAAGTTGAGTTTATAATAATGAAAGAGTTGCAACGGAATTTTGACATCAAATATGTTTTATTGTGTTTGTGTTTATCGAATCTGGGCCAACAATACTTGGTCTAGTCCAATTATGAAAACAGAGGTGTTTTGCATTAGGTGTATTGTGGTCCTCGCGGAGTTGTAGAGTTGGATATCGTGGAATGTGGCGCGTTGTAGGGTTGTACACTTGACCTATTCGTTTTGCATTGTCAATTTCGGGCCTACTTTTTTTTTTGGATGTGGACATTGTAGGGTTGTGTATATTTGTTTTCTTCTCTTGTAGGGTGCAGTTTGGGGTGTACTTTTGAGTTCAATGGGACTTTGGGACTAAAGATCAATTGGGATGTATAGGGGGTTGTACCGTACAACCAGTTAGTGCAGCCTTGACGGGCTATTTTTATGTTGCCGGGCGGCTCTACCATATTTACCCAAGGTGTGGCCTTGTTACATTGTACCATACCGGTGCAGCTTGGTGCCCGTCTACCTGCCATTACAATTTGGCCCAAATGGAAGAGGTGAACGACCAGTTGACCACTAAGCGGTTGACGTCTTCATCATCTACACCACAAACTGAGCACAAAAGGTTACCCAAATTCAATTAACACTTCTGAGTTGTAACAGTTTAGTGATATTGTAAGGAATCTTTAAAAGTTGTTAAAAATGTTTGATTTGATCATATCTAGTAATTGATTTGATCACATCTCTAACATGAAATTTTCCACATCAGATGCCATGTCGCACACAAGTGCCATATCAACAATTGGTTCGGAACCAGTACCGGTACGAATTTCCCAAACGGACATGATTTTCGGTACCGATTCGGTACCTACGTTTTGTGTTTCGCTACTGATATATACCTTCAAATACCGGTCTATACCGGTACTGGTACCGAACCGAGTATTTTTTCCGTACCAATACCAGTACCCGTTTTTCTAATATTCGGTACTAGTTGATACTAAGCTCATCCCTAGTCAAAAGTTATTTAGAAAAAAAAAAAAATGCTTTTAAAAAAGAATTCTTATCCAATCCTTGCAATAATGCAGAGCACATGTTCTGGCGTTAACCACACAGTGCAAGTAGTAATCATGCTTTTGTTTTGGTGGATTGACTTTTCCATTTCTTCACTTTCTTGCTTTTGTTTCCAAACATTCAGTTCTTGATTTACTATCAATCTTTGAGCGGCATACACAAACTTAAGATTCTTTCATTTTGAAATAGTTATCATGGGAGATGCGGCTGTTTCGGCCCTTGTGAGGGAGGTGGTGGGGAGACTTACTTCTTTAGCTATCCAAGAGTTTTCTTTACTTAGGGGACTCAAAGATGATATTTCGAGTCTCAAGGATGATTTTGAGCAGATCCAAGCCGTTCTTCAAGACGCAGAAGAGAAACGTGTCAAGAATAACACTGTAGAGGTATGGCTTAAGCGTCTCAGATCAGCATCCTTGGAGGTAGAAAATGTGTTGGACGATATCTCAACCGAAGCTTTGCTTCAACTTCTACACAAAAAACGAGTCAAATACAGGGTAAGAGCCTTCTTCTCCTCTAATCATAATAAATATATGACCCGTGTTAGGATTGCTCACAAGGTTAAACACATAAAAAGTAAGCTGGATGTCATAAATTCCGAGAGATTTAAGTTAGATTTGACCCCTTCAGCTCCCACAAGTCATGTTGACGATATTGAAGTTGTGGGTCAGATGCCAGATAGGGAAACAAGCTCGCATATACACGATTCTTCAAATATCTTCGGAAGGAATGAAGAGATGGAGATGGTAGTCGAAAAGATATGTAACAAAGATATGGGTACATATGAGAACACTCAGATTCGAGTGTTTGGTATATGGGGTATGGGAGGTGTGGGAAAAACTACTCTAGCTCAGTTAGTCTATAACCATGAAAGGGCGAGTCAAAATTTCGAGTTAAAATGTTGGGTGTACGTCTCTGAAAACTTTCAAGTTAAAGAGATAATAAAAGGAATCATCACGTCCATAGATAAATGTGAATGTATACTTACACGTCTAGAAGAGTTGCAAGAGACCCTTCAAAACAAGCTAAGGGGAAAGAAATTTTTAATTGTGCTAGATGATGTTTGGATTGAAAACGGGGAAAAGACAAAGTGGGACCAATTAAGTGAAATATTGAGTTGTGGGGCTGAAGGAAGGATCGTTGTAATGACCACACGATCCCAGAAAACTAGTAAAATGATGGCTAAGGTTCCCGAGTTACAACACAAACTAGGATGCTTATCTGAAAAGGACTCATGGTTATTGTTCAAGAAGTATGCATTTGCAAAAGGGAGAGAGTGGGACGACGTAAGTAAGCTAGAGCCTATTGGAATGGAGATAGTTGAAAAATGTCAAGGACTGCCTTTGGCAGTGAAGACATTGGGTAGCCTAATGTGGTCAAAAAACAGTAGCAGTGATTGGAAACGTGTGAAAGACAACCACATATGGGAGTTGCAAGAAAATAAGGTCCTGCCTGCTTTAAAGTTAAGTTATGATACCTTGCTTCCACATATAAAGAGATGTTTTGCTTATTGTTGCTTGTTTCCTAAAGGCTATGAGATGGAGAAGGATGTATTGATTTCGGTGTGGGCGTCTAACGGTTTAATTCCACCTAGAGGAGAAATAGACTTGTATGTGCTTGGGGAAGAAATTTTAAATTATTTGGTTTGGAGGTCCTTCTTCCAGGTTGACACATATAATAAATTTAAAATGCATGATCTGATGCACGACCTGGCAAAGCATGTGATGGGAGATGATTGTTTAGTTATACAGCATGGCAGGGAGGTTAGAATCACAAATGAGGTACTTCATGTGAGCTCGTCATGTCCGGATGAAAAGTTTCAATTTTCGTCTGAGGATTTAGAAAAGTTAACGTCATTAAAGTCTATATTCATGTTTGGGTATAACTATAAATGTGACATTCGCCAAATTTGCAACCACATGTATCTAAGGGTATTATACTTGTATCAGATTGAGTTAAGCGCGTTGCCCGAATCAATTTGCAAACTCACACATTTGAAATACTTGAATTTATCTCGTTCAAGTATAGAAGTTTTACCGAAGTCAATTATGTATCTCCAAAACTTGCAATACTTGATATTATCGTACTCAAGTATAAAAGTTTTACCAGAGTCGATTGTTTATCTCCAAAACTTAAAAGTGTTGACTTTGTGTTACTGTAAAAACTTGTGTAAGTTGCCTGAAGGCCTGAGATACATGAGTTCTCTTCAACATTTGGACATCAGTTGGGATCGTTCGCTTATGCATTTGCCATCAGGAGTCCAAGAACTAACTAGTCTCAAATGGCTTCCATGGTTTCCTGTTGGTAACGAGAGTGGGGCTAAAATAGGGGAATTGGGGGATCTAAATCTTCTCGAGGAGAGGCTAAAGATAACAAAACTTGAGAATGTTGGAGGTTTAAGTGAGGCTAAGAGTGCCAACCTCAAATGCAAATCAAATCTGTCGGTTTTGCATTTAGAATGGAAGATTTATAGGAATGAGGACAATGATGAAGAGGTTCTTGAGGGACTAGAACCAAATCCATGTCTCAAGGAATTGAGTATAGAATGGTACATGGGAAAGAATATTTCTCCAAGTTGGATGGTCAATTTAAATAACTTGGTTAGAATTCATGTTTCTGGGTGTTACAACTGTGAGTGTATTCCAGCACTTGGGAGATTACCCAGTCTTAGGAGCATCACCTTGATGTTCATGGTTTCTTTAAAGTGTTTCCATGATGAAAGCACAAACAAGTCAGCAGACACCACCAGTATGTTTCTTTCTTTACAAAATCTGGACATTTTGAATTGTCGGAGTTTGGAATCCTTACCAAGTAACCTTCCAAAGCTCAAGGTTTTAAGCTTAGATAGCTGCGATGAATTAGTTTCTCTACCGGATGAGATTCAAAGTTTCAAGGACCTGAATGAACTTAAGATAATGAATTGTAAACATCTATCTGGAAGGTATGAAAAAGAGAAGGGTGTGGATTGGCCTAAAATTTCTCACATTCCCAATATCTATATCGATCCTCCAAGGTAGCGTTATTTTTCTCCCTCTCAAACTTTTATACTTTAGGGAACTTTTCATTTTAAATGTCATTTTCCACAAAATGATTTTTTTTTTGAAACGTAAACTTCATTAAAAACCACCGAACCCGAAAACCGGGACGGGAAAATAAACAACCAACTACATATTTACAAATTTACACCAATCCTCCCAAAAAAAAAAACCTTTTTTAACCCTATGTTTGAACCACAAAAAGCTCACCGCCCTCACCTCACTAAAGATCTCCTCAACATTGTGTTTTTTGTCGTTGAATCGCATGTCGTCCTAGCCTTCCAAAGCAGCCAGCAAGCAGAAATCACAATCCCGTGAGCCACCCTTTCTGACTCTAATCGTTGACCCATAGAATGGATTTCTAAAAGATCTCGAAGAGAGAAGAAATAAAAAAATGATTGGAAGTTTCTAAATTTCATAAACGAACGATTAAACTACTTGGTTTTCTTATCCTGTTATTTGGTTTCTTTTTTTTCATCAATTTTCATAAATATAAGTATATTCGTAGAGTGGAAGAAAATGTTCAAATTTTGCTAATATTTTAAAAAGATAACTAATTACATATATAATATAATAATTATAAAATATTATGTTTGTTTCATTATGCTTATAGATAACTAAAGTTCATTTAATCTATTTTAATTTTTATTTGGTGACTTTATATTTAGACGAAGACAATGAAGAAGATAAAGAAGATAAGATTGATGGGATTAAAGAGACCAACAAATGATGGCAATTGGTGACTTAACTTGAGAATGGTGTTTAACCTCATCATTATGGTATTTGCGTCTTGCTCGATCATGCCGTGCACAAGGTAACCTCTGGTGTCTAGATTTTATGTTTTGGTTTACTTTTCTTGAATTTACTTAATTAAATTTGCGGTATAAACGCTGGTACGTTTTGAAGCTGGGTAATTACACACTATGTGGTTCCTAGTTATCTTTGTAATTTTCTTATGAACCTTTCCAATTAAATAATGTGTGTGATTGATTTATGATTTGGCACACCTTTTTATTCCAGTTATATGCACATATACATCATTAGAGACCAACCATGTTACGTTAATTAATAACTTGAGACCAATTTTGTAGTTTCAAATAAATATGTTTCAAAGTTGTAATATAAACATTCCATAGAGCCTAACCGTTTAATTAATCCTAGTCTAAAGTTTTTATTTACAAAACCGGTCCAAATTCTTTATTCGGATTTAAAAGTCCAGTCGAAAACTTTTAAAGGCTAGCCTATTTAAAAGATAGTCCAGCAGCCCAGCAACTATGAGGGACTGAGGGGGTGCCGACCCCATGATTTTTACTTCTGAAAACATAAGTTTTGACGACAGCTTGCATACAAATTTACAAATTTGAAAATATAATACAAAATTCATAAATCAAAGGAATGTATCAATTTACACACAATTGTGACACCATTTGTATATGAATTTAACGAAATACAACATAAATTTACTTGCTCTTCTGAACAGGTCCCATTTCCTTTGCTTTAGCCCTTAGCAAGTGTTTTTGAACCTTTCCTGCAGCGGTTTTTGGCAAGAAACCGAAAACAATTGATTTCGGGACCCAATAACCCGGCATGTTCTCGCGACAAAACTTCATTATATCCTCCGCCACTTTACCTTCATCCGATTTGTTTACCTCGGTCTTTAACGTCACAAAAGCACACGGGGATTCACCCCATCTTTCATCGGGTTGAGCCACCACTGACAATTAACGGGTGTTGATATAAAGTATTCTCAACTTCGACACTACTTATATTCTCACCACCTGATATTATAATATCCTTTGACCGGTCTTTTATTTCGATATAACCATCCGGGTGTTTCACGGCTAAGTCACCTGAGTGGAACCACCCGTGTGCGAAAGCCTCAGAATTGGCTTTCGGGTTCTTTAAGTCACCTTTCATAACAACATTCCCACGAAACACGATCTGAGCCACGGTGGTCCCGTTGTGTGGGACCGGTTTCATGGTTTGGGTGTCCACAACATCTAGGTGCTCGAGTGTGGTGTAGGGTACACCCTGGCGGGCATTTAGCTTGGCTAGCGTTTCCGAAGGGAGGATGTCCCATTCAGGCTTCCATGCACAAATTTTTGATGGCCCAAAAGTTTCTGAGAGCCCGTATGTGTGGGTTACACAAAATCCAATTTGGGACATTTTGAAGAGGACTGCCGGTGGCGGGGCGACTCCGGCGTTCATGACGTGGATTGGACAAGGCGGAGGAATAGAAGGATGGCGTCGTTTCGTGGGTCATTTACTATCGACTTGAGGACTACCTGGGGAACAAAAATGCGTGACTCCTAGATTGGCTATTGTCGAGTAAACACCTTTAGCCGTCACCTACACAAAACATTAGAGTAAAAATATGTTCATGTTGAAACATGTCATTTTTAGTTTGAGTTTGGTTGACATGGGACCACTTTTTTTTTTTCACTTTTCTTACAAGGTTGTAAATGATAGGTTAACTAGTGATATTTCGGCAGGTGCTGCTATCATACCAAACTATACCGAAACCAACTTAACAACATATATATTGGTATCTGTATTTACTTTTATTGTTTTTGATTTCGATAAACTGACACTTTATCGATATCATACCATACCGGACCAAACCGCACAATATCGGTACTTGTATGTATTCATTTTGTCAACGGATATCATGTTACTACCATAGTGAACTAAATGAACAACGTTGGTTTGGGTAACACTAATTTTTTTATTGTTATTCTTTCGATAAACTGACATCGTATCGCTACCGTACTGAACAACACGTACGCATATCAATACTTGTACCGATAAACTGACACCGTAACACTAATTTTTTATTGTTATTTTTATGGTTTTCGAATTTCAAAAAGAACATCACTTATACAACTCTGACTACAACAATAAATAAATATCGGTACAAGTATCGTGATAATCTGAATCACTGATCCATCCGTGTCGGTACATTGTTCGCCTTTATTGTTTTCTGATAATATAAATCACGTATTGAATTCTATACCAATTACATATATCGTAACGGTACTCTAACGAACCAAATCCATAAAATGCATGCGGTAATGTACAGTCACAATGCGCGGCCAAATAACTTGCAATGTTAAAAAAAAGTAAATAAACATAGAGACGATTTTTAGTTTTTAAAAAAGTTAACTTATTTCTAAAAAATCAAATAGAGTATAAATAATAAAATTTAAAAAAAATATTTCTTAAATATTATCAACCTCTATTTATACAAATTATATAATAATAATAAAGATTATTACTAAAATACAAATAATAAAAAAATTATAAATTACTATTCATGAAAAAATTATAAATTACTATTCATCATGAGTTTCTTTTAATATGTATAAAACTATGAATAAATAAACGATGATAAGACGTTTCAGGAGGTTTTAAAAACGTTCAACCTGTTTAACCTGTTCACCTTTTAGTTTTTTTTATTTGACGCGTTTGAGTTTAAACTCCTATGTAAAGTGAAGAGATATCTCTCTTAGGCAAATGTTGTTCCCACAGATGACGGCTTACAGATGACAGCAAGCGTTCAAGTAAAACACCAACCTTTACAATGGAACATAGGCAAAGTCCACAACTATACAACTTCATCCGGCAAACTCCATATCACAACATTACTACTGGCCGGCAGATAAGCACCCTGATGATGTAACACCACCCCCTTAGGACTATACGCTGTACCCGAAGTGTAACCTAAAGTAATACTTTGCCATTCGTCTTGTGGCGGCTTCCAAGCAAACTCAGGGTCACGAAACTCTAGAACTTCTCATACTCAACCACGCCTTTTGCTAGAGCATATAGGAGGTTGTTTTGATCACATTCAATGTTTCGTCTTTGATAACAATTAGATGTAGTGATTTGAAATTATCACACCCCAACCGATGGCGGAATCATCGGGGCATGGCACTGAGCGAAACAGATTGTCCAGAAGTTCCACAACAATTATCATTACTATTCAATTTATATAATACGTCCCATACCGTACCTTAAATAGTAAAACAAATTATTACAGATAACATCCAGGAAAATATTATGTTCCGACAACTCAGATTTAAATAAAAATATTGTTTATCTATGTCTAGAGACTCGTCCTGCAAGATCTACAGACAACTATGCTCTAGACTCTTATTCTAGCTTCCTCTTCCTAGCAGATAAGCATCTTAAACACCTGTCACATACGTTAAAATAAACTCAATACATAAAATGTAAAGGTGAGCATACAAGTTTGATATAGCATATAGAGTTCGAAATAGTTTACGCATAACCAGCACGTACACAGAGGAAAACGAAGCATGTTAATTATCGACATAGATCTATCGATACCAATGACTGCGGGTTGACTGCCCGAGGCAGTTCGCAATACATGATTACCACCGTAAACCATGCAAGTAATTATCCTTAACAACCCTCGTGTAAACGGGTGCTGAGTCCAAACTATAGTACTATCGTCGTTAAGGCAGGTAGACAGCATTGCACGTATAAACATAACAACAAGCATTCATTTAGTCACGTAATACATGCGATAACGGTTAGCGTTTAAAGTAACTGAGTAGTGCGTTCGATTGTGATTTAGATAAGTAACGTATGTAACACCCAAAAGTGCTAAAGCAAAAAGGGTTCGAGTATACTCACAGCGGTTGATGGATTGAAGGGAGCGCTTGAGAGTAGGGTTAGCCTGAATAGTTCGATAGCATAACGATAAGTAACACGTAAGTTGGAAACAAGTGTTGGTGGGTCGGACAGCCTGGTCGATCGGACGGTAGGTTCGATTGGATGACTTGACCGTTCGGTTTGACAATCCGTTCGGACAGCATGTCCGGTCGGCTGGTAGGCTGATCGGATGGGCTGTTCGAGTGGATTGTACCTTCCTTTGAGTGAGATATGTTTGTGTATGAAGGTTTGACCTTTTGAAGTTTTTGTTTCAGTATTTGAAAACATTGAAGTATCCTTACCTTTCAGGTCGATCGATCGAACGGACCGTTCGATCGGCCGGCTTAACCGATCGGTTAGGTTCTTCAGTAAGCAAGTCCTTAGCAGGGTGTCACCTAATCGGATGGCTGTTCGATCGGGTGGCACTCCAAATGCATCGAACGAGTTGAAAATCGATTAAGTGTTGAAGCATAGTATCTCATGATCCGAAGAGTAATTCAATTAGACAGTAGTCCGATCGAACATCATTTCGTTCAATACTAGGCTTCATGAAATTGTTAAAGTGTGGGGCCATGTGCTAGCCAATCGGCTGGCCTGGTCGATCGGTTGGCTTGTCCGATCGGCTGGGCTGTCCGTTCGGACAGTCAGTCCGATCGGTCAGCTTCCTAACCTGGGCGTCCTCTTCGTCTAACACTTGGCTGTTCTGAATTGTTCGTCGTTATATCGAGGTATTTTGACAACGAGTTGGACCATAGAACCCTCGTTCTTACTTGTTTCTCCTGATCGGTCAGGAATCACCCAATTCCGGCCGGTGAACTGTTCGGAATGGTAGTTTAACGTTGAACCCGGAATCGGTGAACCTCGTGAATAGAATCCGAATCAGAGGTTTCCAAAAGTGGTAAGTATGACAATGTCAGGGGTATTTATAGGATGCCAAAAGGGGAAAGGGCTTGCCGATCGGTCAGGCAGCTCGATCGGACAGCCTGTCCGATCGGACACCAGTCCGATCTGGTGGGCTGTTTGATCGGCTAAGAGCCTGATCGTTCAGCTGCCAGTTTTGAGTGTTCGGTGCAACGATTTTTGATATTTCGATTTCGATTGAGGACGATACGAGTACGATAGAGTTTCCTATTCAAATTACTTTTAATCCCAACCACTATATCTAACATACAAGCATCTACATCTCGCACTATCTTTTCTCCGCCAATTGTCATGGTTCGATTTTGGTTGCGCTCGATTGAGTTTCGATTTCGATTAGAGTTTTGATTTCGATTAGAGTTTTGATTGATTACCACACACATAACATAAAGTAAACACGCACAAGTAACACATAAGGCACACACACGCATAATAACACCAAAGTCGCATAGTTCGAGTTTCGAGTTTGATGATGATTTGATTAGCTTGATTATTGATTAATTGACTTTATCGCATTGTTACTTCCTACTATTCACAGTCGTTTAGCGTTTTGCATCGATGAACATTCGATTACTTGATTATCAACACTTACTCCACATAATACAACTAATGAAAACATAAAATAGACTATCTACAGTCAAAGAAGTCAAAACAGTAGTTGAACAAGGAGTGACATATCGCAATTAGCGATCTTTTCCTCCTTTGACTTCAATCTTGACTTTGACTTTGACTTTTGAAAACACGGGGTGTTACAGCCTCCCCTTGTTTAGGGAATTTCATCCCGAAATTAGGCTGAAAGTTGTACAACACCGTAAATCACGTATGAAGACTTTCTCTCTCTAGACTTCACTTAAACAATTGCGGGTACTTCGCCTTCATGTCGCTTTCGAGTTCCCAAGTGAACTCTGCGCCACGTTTGCCTTCCCATCGGACTTTCACGATAGGGATGCGCGAGCGTTTGAGTTTCTTGGTTTGGCGATCCATGATTTCGACAGGCTTCTCCATGAAGTGTAGTGTCACACCCCAACCAATGACGGAAACATCGGGATGAGACGAAGTGTGAAGATTGCTCGAGACATCATAACGCTACTTGTGACAATATTTAATAAATTGATTTCATTTCATAGAGTAAATTGTCAACATTACAAGAATTTCAAATACAACAAGTTCAAAGGAAATACATGACAACATAATCAAAACATATTAAACCTAAACGTCTATATGTGTATCTAGGCATCAACACTACTTCTTTTCATAGCATCGTCATCATCAACCTGTAACATGTTTAAAATACAATTCAATGCAAAAGCAAAGGCGAGTATACAAGTTTGGTACATACGTAGCATAAGAAAAGTTTTTAAACAATTCCTCATAGCAAGCATGTGTGTTAGGCCCTAAAGTGTGAGACTGGCGCATCAAATTAATACAACGAGCTATGGTTACGAGCTGAGCCTTACCGGGTTAGTTTATATTAGGTTGTGGAACTTTATAGGTCACTTGGGCCAAGCTTTAGGCCATGTGGGCCAAGCAGGCCCAAGGGGAGCCCATGTAGGGAATTGGGCTTGAGTTAGTATATAAACAAGTTTTTAACTTGTTTTAGGGTTTGAACCTCATTGTTACAGAATTCCTAGAGAGAGCTAGAGGAATGCGATTGTTTGTGAGCACTTGTACTAGACGGTTTTGCTAGTTGATAGTAATAGAATCGTGTGCAAGTGTTTAAAGGTGATTCGTTTTGTTCTTCATATTTCATATTTTTCGTGTTTATTCTTGAATCACATCAAGTTTGGATTCCGCACAAACTTGGTGTTGTTTGATATCATTGAAAGATCCGTTTCACGGGACTTACAAGTGGTATCAGAGCCAAAGAACCTGTTTCTAGGCTCGGTGTGATATCAAAGATTCAAGATATTTGAAATTTTTGTTGAAAATCATTAAGAACATTCATCGTGTTCTTTGCGTTCTTCATAATATTCATCGATTTTTATTAAAAATCTTCATATATTGCTTTTCGATTTGTTTGGAAATGTGTTAATGGTTCAAAATCTAGATAAAATTTCAAAAGGATTTGGTTTCCTGATATCTCGAAAATTCTTGTTAATCTTAAAGAATTTCCAAAATTTGAAAAATATATTTTGCTGATTTCTCGACTCCACCGTTCCACCTTCAACGATCATTCCAACATCAAAGGTCTCGAGTAGCAATCAATCATGAAGGTCTCGAGTCGCAACATCGCTTTCGTGTTGCGGTTTCGAGTTCTCCATCTTCAGCAAATCTCGAGTCCAATATTTAAGGAAACAGTGGTTGGAGGAATTGATTTCAGAGGTCTCGAGTTCAACAGTCTCGACTCATCACAAAAATCTCAACAGTCTCGAGTTATCATCTCAATAGTCTCGACTCATTTCACAGAGATCTCGAGTCTTCAACATCTCAACAACAGGTCTCGACTCACCTTCTTCAATTGGTCTCGAGTCACACAGGTTCTCAATTTCACGCTTTCGAGTTGTACATATCGGAGTTCTTCCAAACGGTCTCGAGTCGCAACCTCGGTTCCGACTCGCAACCGCCTTCACAGTTCCGACTCACATCCACGATTACGAGTCGCAACCAAGGTCTCGAGTCACTCACCAGGTTTCGACACATCAATCACTGTTCATCATCTTCCCAAACGTTTCCGTCATCATCTCTACATCACTGTTCATCCGGTCACCATCTCCGCCGACATCATCACGTTTCCATTATCGTTGTTCTTCCTCACCTGTCGTTCACCTTCATCATTCATCATACACCTTCTCCGACGATTCGATCACCTCCGACAACCTCCATCTTCTCCGTTGACATCCGACAACCTCCGCCATAAACCTGCAACTTCATCACCTCCACCGTTTTTTTTCTCGAGCTCCGACGTCATCTGCCATATCATCAGTCTTCAGTGTGTCTTACGACACCTTCATCGATCATCATCATCATCATCTCCGGTGAGGTGTTGACGACTGAAAATTAAATTAGGGTTAAGGGGTGTTGTTTTTGAACGAAGAAGACGATCTGCAGTTCTATTTTGTTTTTATTATAATATAATAATAATAATAATTATAATAAGCAATCATTTAGTAATCATTAGTTTCTATAATAATTAATAATAATAATAATCAATCATTAGGTTTAATAATATACTAATAATATTAATATTATTTGGTAATCATTAGCATAATCATTGGTTTTATAATAATAATAATAAATGTTAATAATAATAATAATAATACGTATTAGTATTCTTTAATAAAAAAAATTTATATCCTATTAAAACAAGGGGGATTAATTTATAAATTAAAAAAAAGGGAATTTGGTGTGATATAGGTTTTTGACAAGTTTTTGAGGTGCGGTTCAAAAAGCAGGTCCATTCGACTGCAAAGTATTTAAATTATCAAGTGCACAGGTTCTCGTTTGGTTTGTGTTTTGAGGAGAAGAACGAAAGTATCAACCACCCACTGAAATTATGGCATTCGTGTTTCACAAACCAGTGGCTCAAGAAATTACCAGAGAAGAGATACTTTCTGTCTTTTGCACTCCTGAATGTAGAGAAAGGGTTGAGGCATATCATTTCCACAACGCTGAGCTAATACAAGATTATCAAAACATAAAAAATAAAAATTTTACTTTATCAAAGAATGAAAAACTTTATAAAGAAAAGATTGAAGCTCAGCGAAAAGACATCATCAAACTCAAAGATGGTGTAAGTGTAAAAACAGCCCATTTTCTTGAAGCTCAGGAGAAAGTATGTATTTTGACTAAGGAACTGGAAGATATCAGAGATAGATATCATATAAATGAGCTAAACATAAAGAAATTTGATTCTTCCAGTAAATTAGTCAAAAATTTGTGTGATCAACAGCTCGCATACAAGGAAAAGAAAGGGTGTGGTTTGGGTTTTAATAAGGCTCCTCCTCCTTATAATGACAATTATACTTATTTACCTATGACTAAGGAGGAGATGATAAATGAAAGTCAAATGACTTATGGTCCCAAAAACAATAAGTCATCATTTAATGGCAAACCAGTTGAGAAACAGAAGTCTGATCCAATAAGTTTTGTTTCTAAAGGCGCAATTGATCCTAACATTTCGTCTTCATGTGCAGATAAAGTATCTGAAGTAAAATGTGGAGAAGTTCTTGGGAGTGAACCAGTTGTTCATACTAATATTTCTGAAAATTATTTTGAACAAACTGAATCTGATATTGCTTTTGGTCGGTCTTTGTTTGCGTCTTTTTCTGCTTATGTTTCGTCTTGTGAGCCTGATGTTTTGGGCAAAACTGATAATGTTTGTGTTGAACCTTTGAAAAATATGTCTGATGATGAATTTTCTTCAGTTAATGTTTGTGAATGTGATGTTTCTAACTCTTCAGTTGATGATTGTGTTACAGGTGAGGTCTCTCAGGATACATTCAGTGAAACCACTGAAACTTCTTCTCAAGAAAATCAAGAATGTCCTGATTCTTCTTCTGAATCGGTCTTAGTGGACGTCCCTAATGTTGAATCTAGTGGGACCCCATTGGAAACCGTGGATGAAAGCAAACCTAAATCGGATTCACATGATACATGTGTTGACGAAACATGTGTTGATGAAATTTCAACTTGTTCTAAAATTAAAACAGAAACTGAATCGTCTTTTCAGAATGATTCTGATAAAATTATAAAAGACGAAAAACATCATCTGTCTGAATCTCATGCTTGTGCTAGTTCTGATCAACAAGTACAGAAGAATTCAGAAAAGGCACACGAAACACAACCAAAGCAACCTAAGCAGGCTCGGTCATCTAGACCAATCAGATCGGCTAATGCTGCTTGCTCTCAGAATCTCCATACATTGAAACGACAGACATGTTTCACCTGTGGAATTCCTGGACACATTGCTAGAAATTGTGTTCATCGTCCAAAAGTGCAACGAAATGCCAACACTTACTCGTGTGCTGATGTTTGTGAGCCGGTTCACAACACACAAAAGGAGCCAAAACGAGCAGATCAAAGTCGAGGATATAAGAAGTCTGCTCATCAAGGAAAATCACGATCCCATAAGGCTCATGACAAGGTGATTGGACGCTCCAATCAGGGAGAAAAGACGAAGAATGGTGCTCAAAGCAACAAGACTTCTGCAACCAGCACATACAAGCACCCAAATTGGTCTTTGTCTAAGAGTAATGTGCAGGCGCATCCAACGCAAAAAGGACCGGTTTGTCCTTCAGGACCTGCTAGAGCAAATCAAGCTGCTCAAAATGTCTTTCCTATGAAAAGACAAACTTGCTACAACTGTGGCATTGCGGGTCATATTGCTAGAAACTGCACACGGCGTCCTCATGAACTGTATTATGCTCAAAATCAGAAGGTTACACCTAAGGATAACTATCATTCTAAGCCTATGAAGGTATCATCACCTAAGGCAATGAAGAATGTGAATCCCAAGGTTAAACCTTCTGATGGGGATTCCGAAAGGACGTTCATTCAACGGCATTAGCGGTCTAGCCTCTTCGGAAGCAGATACAAACGCAAAGCTTTTCAGGAACAAAAATGTGCTTCTAAAACTAACAAATCTGAAACAGCTAAAGTTGCTCAACCGACGGCAACAAACACGTTTGTTAAACCAAAACAGATTTGGAAACCCAAATCCAAGGCAGCAACGTCTCCAATCCTTGAAATGAAAGGGGACTTGTGTTTAAAGGAAGTGTCTTATTTTGATGCTTCAGGAAATCCCAGGACCACGATGGCCTGGGTACCCATGTCTTACTAATCTCCTTACCTTTCAAGAACAACTAAGGAGGAGCTGTTGACAATCTCTGGAATGTTGATAGTAGTTGTTCCAGAGATAAAATGGGTAACATTTCACTATTGCAAAAAGTTCAAATTTTTTTACAGATGATATGTTTCCTTTGGAGGAGATTAGAGAAGTAAGAAATGATTAGCAAAAGGTACCGTTTAACTTCAGTACTTTGATTTGCATTTGATTAGTCTTCAATCTGATGACAGAACGGTTAACTAAAAATATTTTTTTCTTTCTTAGTTCATTATCTTTGTATATAAAGTGTCCTTTCTCTAGTAAATGGTAAATTTGCGCAAAAATCCAAGATTTATGCACAAATTTAGGGGGGAGAGGAACATATAGATAGATATAGAGTTTAGGGGGAGAAAACTCAGAAAATACAAAAAGAGTTTGCTGTAAATATGTATTGTTTTAGGGGGAGAAAATGAGAAAAATACAAAAACATTACAAAATGAAAAAAAAAAAGACAGATTGCATGATATGGGAAGTGAAATAAATGTTCGTGTTAAAGGGTTTGACTAACACATGTAAGGTGCCATAGCTGAAAAGACTAGGATCTACTGTGATATATTGATAGGCTTGACGCTCAACATGATAAAAGATACTAAGTGATATAAACATAATAAACTATGTACCATGTGGGTAACATACCAATGGCGTATGATTTTATGGTCTTAAATCTTGTGTTGATAGATAGCCAACGTCTGAGGTTTCGGGTCTTTATGTTATTGAATCATCCAGGGATATCTTGGCTGTTCTTCTGTTCAGAACTAAAATTGTACATGACCCCAGGAAAGAAAGTCACTTGGAATTAACTCATTTCTATTTGAATGGCTGTATGTTGTCCCGATACACACAATTTTGATCTGATTCTGAAATCTTATCTAAAAAAATCGTGTACCTCCTCTGCTGCATCTAGATATATGCTGACCTGGAGGTGCTAGGCAACGACAGCTTCTGCTGCATCCAGATACATGCTGACCTAGCTATACGTTGTCGCGCTATAGATCTCATACACCCGAAAGAGGCCCTCTAGTGCCCAAAAGAAACCCAAGAAACCTATATCAAACTGAGAAAAACTCATTTGATTTGTATATTATACCATCTTTGCAAAAGATCTATTCTGTTCTCTTCTCAACCTATTCCCAGTTAAGATTTCAGAAATCTGGATTGGACTTGTGAAATATGTGGTAGGGAAGATACTTGCATGATAGAGTGTGCTGTTTATATTTCCAGGATTTGATTAGTATTTATTTGGGTGTTCATTGTTAAGAAATCAAAACACGATAAAACAGATTATATGCAGACCTAGACACAGTCAGGATATCTTAAAGGATGACAACAGTATACTCACCAGCTACGATGAATCGTTGTGCTTACCTTGATCGCGGGGGTATGCCTTGGAATGGGACACACGGGTATAATAGTATAATATTACCTTAAGCATATCACGAAGTTGAAAAATTGAAAGTTGAGCGTTAAAGTTTAAGTGGACAAACATATTGACAATCGCTAGACTAGTTTGATTAGGCTTGTACTGAAAAGTGTTCCTTAGTCTGCCTGAGAACGAATTTTGATCTCATTGCAATTGTAATTGTATATTATGGTAGTCGTTTATATTTTGAGTTTTTATTTGTTTTTAGTTCTTAAATTAAAAATTAAAAAAAATAAAAAATTCAAAAATACAAAAATAGTGTCTTGTTTTTCTATAAAACCAAAAATCCAAAAATAGAGTTTTTAATTGTTTTTTTTAAAATTAAAAATGTAACCGTTCTTGAAAATTTGACTGATCATTAAAAGTTTAAAGAATTTAAATTGTGAAATCCGAGTATAAGTACTTGGATGAACCTAGTGTTCATGTGGTACTCTCCCTGTTGCATAAGAAATGTTTGCTTATGAGTTTGTGAGCATGTGCAGAACTTGATTTCAATCAAGAACAGGGGTTGATGAAGAATGAGATGCTGATAGTTGATGGAGAAGCCTGAAGCAGCACAACAACAAGATGTACCTGAGTCAGAAGAACCGGATACGAAACGCCGTCTGACAATGAAAGTGCATTTGAAGAAGTACTATGAACCTGCTTGAAAGACAAAGATTGAAGAAGAAAAGAGTTGCTGAGAATCCTCCTCTAACATCTTTTTAACAAGATTTTCAAGCAAAGCTGATCGAGATCCTGATATGAAGCTAACCACAAGAGTGGAAGAAAGAGACCCAGTGCTGAGAGTTCAGAAGTCAAGAACTTCCAAAACATCTGCAGCATAGCGATGACCATAGACTTCGTTGAAGATGTTGCTGATTTCATGTTATGAAGACAATTTGATGGCATCAGTCTAGGGGGAGATTGTTAGGCCCTAAAGTGTGAGACTGACGCATCAAATTAATACAACGAGCTATGGTTACGAGCTGAGCCTTACCGGGTTAGTTTATATTAGGCTGTGGACCTTTATAGGTCACTTGGGCCAAGCTTTAGGCCATGTGGGCCAAGCAGGCCCAAGGGGAGCCCATGTAGGGAATTGGGCTTGAGTTAGTACATAAACAAGTTTTTAACTTGTTTTAGGGTTTGAACCTCATTGTTACAGAATTCCTAGAGAGAGCTAGAGGAATGCGATTGTTTGTGAGCACTTGTACTAGACGGTTTTGCTAGTTGATAGTAATAGAATCGTGTGCAAGTGTTTAAAGGTGATTCGTTGTGTTCTTCATATTTCATATTTTTCGGGTTTATTCTTGAATCACATCAAGTTTGGATTCCGCACAAACTTGGTGTTGTTTGATATCATTGAAAGATCCGTTTCACGGGACTTACAATGTGATTCAAGATAAACAATAAATTAGGCATGTGTCTAACATATCAACCCAAATGAGACGCGAGATGCTCATGACATAACCACAAGTCTACGGGCGGGTCGTCAATCCTATAGCGCTACAATTGGCGGATGTTACAGTCTCCCCTACTTTAGGAGATTTCGTCCTCGAAATCTAAGATTAACGTATTTGCATAAAAATTTAGAACAATCCACATGACATACTTAGTTAACAAGATTAACGTATCCCTGGCATGTGAATACACAGGTCAACCCATCGTATATGTTAAGGTGTGGCTTCTTACGAAGTTAATGACAAGTTTATCACATAAAGAATTTCCAAGTAACACGAATCTAGTATAATATATTAGCATGCACGTGAAATAAATTCCAAATTTTTTTTGAAAAGGGACGTTCAATCATTTGAGAACGAAGAAAAGTTGGTAACTACCTCCGAGGTAAGGGAATCACCCCTAGCTCATTGGTGAAGTTGGAAAGTGAGCGGAGCTAATCATCAAGGTAAGGGAATCACCCCTATCTTGATGATAAGTTTCCATTTTTTGTTTTTTTTTGGAATATGAGTATTAACAAACATCAAGATGTATCAAAGTATTCATATATAATGTATTATTTTTTGCATTGCATAAGAATAAGTTTAAGTGTAGTTTAATAGTAAAACATGTTACACCCCAAAAGTGGTAAAAGTAAAAGAGGGGAATACGAGTATACTCACTTTGATTACGTTGCGATTTCTTGTAAGTAACGCACGAGTAAAGAACGGAGAATAGGATTCCGAATGGACGGAAACGGTTACCCTAGATAATAAGAGCATCACATAACGATCTGTTAATATTTATAGGTTAGATAATGTTTCTAGTATTTATTGCCTCCACAAATTACTTATAATATTTATTATTTTTATACATCCTGTTATATGTTGATGTATGATTCATATAGTGTATTTTAGATACAATAAATAAAATTTTAGATAAAAGAACATACTTTTAAATAATTAAAACCAAGTTTAAATGCTTTCTTTTTCAAATAGCTCACGCACAGTACTATCAAAAATCATGTTTTTCTTTTAAACTTCATGCACACATTCATCCATATTTTCATAACTCTTTGATGAAAAACCATTCCTTTGATTTGTTTTATGTTGGTTCTTTATTTCATATACACTTATTAGATTAACTCATCTTCTTCATTAGAATGAAGAACCCACAGTTTAACATGTTTTATTTAGTTGATTCAGATTATAGGTGCATCAATGAAGGTTACGTTAGATGATAAAACAACCGGGGAATAGATGAGTGTGGTATACCGAACGATGAAGAAATGGCGTGAACCGTAACGAACTTCGGGCGGCTCTGGTGAACTCCGGTAAAGCTTCGGCAACGTGCAAGGGTTCATGTCGTCTTCTCCGGCGATGCTCGAATTCCGGTAACGAGCAAAGGTTGAGAAAGAGTGTTGGGGTGGTGTGCGGACGTCCGAACAGAATTGTGTTCCGAACAGGTTGCTTCGAGAGGTGTCGTTAAGTGTGTATGGGTATTAATATAGGTAGTTCTGTAACGTATGTAACCATGATCAAGTTCTTGATTGGTTTTGTCAAAAAAAAAAAAAAAAAAAAAAAAACGGAAACGCGCCCACCGCCAATCACCGAAAATAAGCGAAAGTCAAAAAGGAATATGGGTTGTCTACGTTTCTGTTTTAGGAATGAACTTTCAATCACTTTAATTCCTATCGAAAAATAAAAAAAAAGTTTAAAAAGGGAAACCATGTTCTAGAAAGAAAGGAAATGACAATTAGTTGCTGTGCTTCTTTTCTGGACGGCCCCTTCATGTTTCAAAAGAAATTATTATTATTATTTTTTTATTTTTTTTGTCATATTCTATAGAAACAACTTTTAATTAATTCTACTTATGCCCTTTAACTTTAAAGACCAAGTAACTAGATGATTAACTTGGTTACCAATTAAGTTGATTTAAACTAACTTTCAACTCTAAAAAAACTAACTATATAAGTTAACTTGGTTAGGTTATATTATCTCAAACTAACTTGAACTTAACATGACTAACTAGATTTATTTTATAAAAGTAAAAGAATAAAACTTTTAATTATAATATTAATTAATTTAATTACACTAACAAATAACCATATTTATAACCGACTTAAATAAAATCTTTATTTCGCGAAAAAAATTTCCGTGGTTTCAATGGTTAGGATTCGGATATTTCAAAATGGGTTAGATTTCGGGAATTCATTTTGACGGATGTTACAGTCTCCCCTACTTTAGGAAATTTCGTCCCGAAATTTATTTAAGAGGTAGATTTTAAAGAGTTTTGGTAAACTTTGAGGCTTGAAATTTTGAAACGTTTTGAAAAGTACAAAAAATGAGTTTGTAAAATGATTTGTCTGGCTAAAATGGTTTTGAGGCATAAGCAGGGGTAAACGTGTATAGGGAAAACGATTTTGAATGGCTAAAATTGGAGTTGTTTTACAAATGTATTGTATTTACGAAGGAGGTCTTTATACAATGGTTTGAAATCAATAAAATATATTGCGTAGGAAGTTTTAAAGATAGTATAAGACCACATATTCATAGAAATTGCTTCTCGAGCGGAACGAGGAGGTTTGGTAAGATAAAGTATTAACGACCTACTAAATGCGTTTACACAAGAATAAAGAATAGAAAATCGGTTCTAAAGGTAATAAGATAAGTTAGGATTCGAATGTTTAAACAAGCTTGATTGTGAACGAGGTTCGTATGAAAGAAAGGATATAGGAGTATAATACGAGTATAGAATGAACGAATGACTCTTAAAGAGTGCAAGTATAATAATAGCATAAGTGTTGGATAGATGAACGCAGTGCATTAAGGATGAAGTCTCGTCGTGGATAATCAGATATGATGCGTTTGTGAGCTGTCAAAAGTTGTATTAGGTCTAAATAGGTCTGTAAAACACTGAATTTCCCGTGACTCATTTTACGAAAGTTTGGTAACATGGTGAAAACACTTATATACAGGAAGTACCAGCGGCGTATCCACCATGTTTTGACCATGTTATGTCCGTTTCGTATTCGGTGTCGTGTTACGTTCCGTGTCTTACCATACACAATAGTACACTCTATGGTTCTCATACGCCTATCACTATAATCCCGTGTGCACCCGTGATTATATTGATCGTCGCATGATCCGCATAGCTTGTACCAGTTGTGTATGAATTTGGGTAGGTACATAAAGAAAATAAGAATGTGTGTGTATAATAATAAAGTATGTAAGCAAGTCCATGCTTAAGTGTGTATAGGACCCACGTAAGCGAATCCCTCGGATTCCGCTCGCGTACGGGCACAAATGTATGAATCATGAATATGTGTGAAAGATAAGTATGAGCATAAGTGTAAGTTATGAATACGCATGCGAATGTATGTATAAACATATGACGTATGAGTATGATATAAACATGAGTATAAGCATAAATGTATTGTCATGGTTATGAGTAAGAGTATGAGCATAAAGTGTGCATGTTTTAGTGATTAAGTTGAATATAAAGTTCATGGGCAAGAGTTTCATTGGGCCGATTAAATTGGTAGGTAGCATTTCGTAAGGTTTTAAAGTTCGAGTAATAAAACGTTTTATGACATGATTAAGAATCTCGTGTATATGAGTTGAGTGAAAATAGATTGTAGGATAGAAAGTACGCTTGATGAAACAATGTATTTTGTATACGTATACGTATGTATTTAGAATAATGATAAATAATTTAGGTATAAAACATGACTGAGTTTGCATAATAAGATATTTGGAAGAGACGTTTTGGTAACGATCACCTAGGTAAGGGAATCATCCCTAACTCGTTGGTGAGATCGTTTTTAAGAAAAGGGGAGTGGAGTTAATCATCAAGGTAAGGAAATCACTCCTATCTCGATGATATGTCCCCACTCGTCGTTACAAGGAATACGAATTTAAACTATATGAAATCATGCATATGTATAAATGTATGGATAGCTTCAATATGATGTGTGTGTGAGAAAAAAATGTCGAAAGTAAATTCGAATTTGAAAGATTGCGTCGTATAAAATAAATAGTAGAGCACATGGTTGATTAAAATTTAGGATGGTTCCAAAACGAAACTTTGACTAACCAAAGTGGTCGAAAAGTCTTTCGAGTTTGAGGAGCATGCTTTGGCCTAATAGGTGAAATACTCTCGCCGACAAGTCGGTTAACGGTATTTACCCTTCCGGTTACTACATGTCACAAATCGATCAAAATCTCGAGACTTGGCGGGATTTATGAAAACAAAAGATCGAGGAGTGGAACTAGTCGACAAGGTGCGGGTTTCACCCCTAACTTGGCGATTTAGTATCCTAAGCGTGGTTGGTACTCGTCGGGTCAAAATTTGATTTCAACACTTTCACGAGGGTCCACTAGAATTCAAAATTTTCATTTCTCCATCAAGGTGAGGATTTCACTCCTAACTTGGTGGGGAATTTCATGTAAGAAAAGAAAAGTAGAAGGATTGAGAGTCATTCACCAAATTATGGGTTTCATGGCCTATTTTGGTGAAGTCGTCTCGTTTGTGTGTTATGAGTGTTTTCGGATTTATAAATATTGAGTAAAATGCATGAGGGAAGTGTATGTCAAAGGAATACGCAAACAAGTATAAACACGTAAGAGGGCATATCAAGAATGGTACATAAATAATGAAATGATAAATCAAGTATTAACACATAGAGAAATAGGTCAAGAATAATACGTAAAGGATCGAACAACAAAACAAGTATTAACACATAATAAGACAAGCATTAATGCATAAGAATAACATGTCGAATATTACCCATGAGTGATATATATGTTTAAAAGAGCATAAATAAGAAACAAATAAAATATCATGTAGTAGTTTAAGCAAAACATACGAATAAGGCTCTAAAACTATAGACTAGGTAAAAGCATTCCTACTTTTCCTAATTCCCTATAGTTATGGCTCTGATACCAATCTGTCACACCCCAACCAATGGCGGAAACATCGGGATGAGACGAAGTGTGAAGATTGCTCGAGACATCATAGCGCTACTTGTGACAATATTTAATAAATTGATTTCATTTCATAGAGTAAATTGTCAACATTACAAGAATTTCAAATACAACAAGTTCAAAGGAAATACATGACAACATAATCAAAACATATTAAACCTAAACGTCTATATGTGTATCTAGGCATCAACGCTACTTCTTTTCATAGCATCGTCATCATCAACCTATAACATGTTTAAAATACAATTCAATGCAAAAGCAAAGGCGAGTATACAAGTTTGGTACATACGTAGCATAAGATAAGTTTTTAAACAATTCCTCATAGCAAGCATGTGATTCAAGATAAACAATAAATTTGGCATGTGTCTAACATATCAACCCAAATGAGACGCGAGATGCTCATGACATAACCACAAGTCTACGGGCGGGTCGTCAATCCTATAGCGCTACAATTGGCGGATGTTACACGTAGCGTTTCGTTTATTTGAAGGTCATCGAGAGGTACAATTAAATCATGCTCAGCCAGGCACTTTCGGAGGTTTGACACATGGAAAGTCGGGTGGACGTTACTAAGTTCCTCCGGTAGTTCGAGTCTGTAGGCGACTTTTCCGATCCTTTCCAGAATCTTAAAAGGTCCAACATACCGAGGCGCTAGTTTCCCTTTCTTGCCGAATATGACGACACCCTTCCAAGGTGATACCTTTAGGAGTACGTAGTCGCCAACGTCAAATTCAAGGGGCTTGCGTCTTCTATCGGCGTAACTTTTCTGTCTACTTAGAGCTTTCAACAAGTTGTCTCGAATTTAGAGGACTTTGTCAGTCGTTTCTTGCAGTAACTTGAGACCGGTTAGTTGCGAGTGACCGTTCTGGTGCCACACAATTGGCGATCGACATCTTCTTCCATATAAAGCCTTAAATGGTGCCATTTGGATGCTGGTATGATAATTGTTGTTTTACGAGAATTCGACTAGTGATAGGTATTTATCCCAATTACCACTGAAATCTTTGACACACGAACGGAGCATGTCTTCAAGAGTACGGATCGTTCGTTCAGTCTGTCCATCGGTTTACGGATGGAATGCGGTACTTAGGTTAAGCGATGTACCAAGAGCTGCTTGAAATGTTTCCCATAACCACGAGGTAAACCGAGCATCACGGTCAGAGATGATGTCGCGAGGCGTACCATGATTACAAATGATCTCGTCGGTGTAGATTCAGGCTAATCGTTCTATCTTGTAGTCTTCTCGTATCGGCAAAAAGTGGGCTGATTTGGTCAAACGATCAACGATAACCCAAATGCTGTCGTGACCTGAAGACGTGGGTGGAAGCTTAGTTATGAAATCCATAGCTATACTCTCCCACTTCCATATAGGGATTGGCGGTTGCTCGAGTAAACCAGAAGGTTTTTGATGTTCAGCTTTGACTCTTGCACAAGTCAAACAACTTCCGACATAGAGAGCGATATCCCGTTTCATGCCCGGCCACCAGTACTTGTAACGAAGGTCCTGGTACATTTTATCGACACCAGGATGAATAGAATATCTGGATTTGTGGGCTTCGTTCATCAAAATCTTTCGCAAATCGGTCCGCTTAGGGATCCAGATTCGGTCCAGATAATAGAAGATCCCATTCGATTTGCTTACAAGCTGAGCTCCATCGTGATAGATTCTCTCTTTCTTCAAAGTGCGTTAATTAAAACAAGCATGTTGGGCTTCGCGGATGAGGGTTTCGAGGTCGTGCTGGGCTTGAGTATTGCGAATACTGAGCATATAACTCCGTCTGCTGAGCGCGTCAGCAACAACATTTGCCTTGCCTGGGTGATAACGAATCTCGCAGTCGTAATCGTTAAGAAGTTCTACCCATCGGCGTTGACGCATGTTAAGTTCTCTCTGATTAAAGATGTGTTGTAAACTCCTGTGATCGGTGAAGATCGCACACTTGGTACCATACAGGTAGTGTCGCCAAATCTTCAATGCAAAGACAACCGCGCCTAGCTCGAGATCATGGGTTATATAGTTCTTTTCATGGATTTTGAGCTGACGAGATGCGTAGGCTATAACCTTGTCCCACTGCATGAGAACGCAACCAAGACCAAGGTTGGAAGCATCACAATAGACAATGAAATTGTTTTTTCCATCGGGCAATGTGAGAACAGGAGCATTGCAAAGCATATGCCTGAGGGTTTGAAAGGCAGACTCTTGTTCGGTTCCCCAAACAAAAGACTTGTCTTTATGCATAAGAACGGTAAGCGGCACAACGATTTTAGAGAACCCTTCGATAAATCGTCGATAATAGCCCGCTAGTCCGAGAAAGGAACGAACTTCAGATGGGTTCTTAGGCGTAATCCAACTCTTAACTGCTTCAATCTTCACAGGATCGACATGAATACCTTGACTATTAACGATGTGACCCAGAAACTGAACCTCCTCTAGCCAGAATTCACACTTGGAGAACTTGGCATAGAGTTGATTCCCCTGGAGTAGCTCGAGAACCAAACGTAGATGTTGCGCGTGTTCGGCTTTCAACTTGGAATAGATCAAGACATCATCGATGAACACGATGACGAAACGGTCTAGAAATAGCTTACACACGCGATTCATCAGATCCATGAAAACCGCGGGTGCGTTGGTTAAACCAAAAGGCATAACAACGAACTCATAGTGGCCGTATCGAGTGCGAAAAGTTGTTTTAGGTATATCTTCCTCTTGAATGCGTAGTTGATGGTAGCCTGAACGTAGATCGATCTTCGAGAAACATGTAGCACCTTGCAGTTGGTCAAACAAATCATCATTTTGAGGCATGGGATAACGGTTCTTGACGGTTAGCTTATTCAGCTCCCGGTACTCGATGCACATCCTGAACGACCCATCCTTCTTTTTAACGAAGAGGACTGGCGCGCCCCAAGGAGAGGTGCTCGGGCGAATAAAGCCTTTTTCAAGCAATTCCTGGAGTTGGTTCGAGAGTTCCCGCATTTCGGATGGCACGAGTTGATAAGGGGCTTTGGCAACAGGGTTAGCTCCAGGAATGAGGTCGATACGAAAGTCGATATCACGACTTGGCGGCAATCCAGGAAGATCATCAGGGAACACCTGAGGAAATTCATAGACAACTGGAACGTCTTTAACTTCGGCCTTCTTTTTCTTTTCCTTCTCCGCTACTACAATGTTAGCCAAGAAAGCTCTGTATTCCTTGTGGAGATACTTGCTAGCTTGGACACATGGCATGAGTTTGAGACCCTTCGAAGCTGTTTCACCGTATACACATAGTAGATCACCATTCACGAGCGAGAATCGAATCATTTTATCGATGCACACAACTTCAGCATGGTTTTGGCGAAGAAAGTCCATGCCTACTATGATATCAAAACTTCCGAGTTGCATCGGAATGAGGTCGATTGGGAAGATGTGATTGTTGAGCTCGAGAGTACAATCACGGAGAACAGAGTTAATGATCGAATTGTTGCGCTCCGGTCAAAGATAATATTTATAAGCCCAAATTACCCTTAACAAATAGCTAGTGGTAGCAAGGGGTCGAACCACGAAGAGTATGTGGTTTGTGAATGGATTCGCTAGAACTAAAATGGTTGTCACGATTTATGAAGCTTGCTTATAAAATTCTTGTATTTTTGTTTTTGATAAAAGATATGAATTTAACTAAATAGATTGGTTTACTTGGATAACAACTTCCGGTTAACAATTGTAATAAATATTTGGTTACTAAACAATAATAAGTAAAGGAATCACACCCGGTTTCGGTAATTGCTAACTTATGGTTTCTACAAGTTTTAGGATTCAACTCAAATGCATACAATTAACGGATTTAGTGTACCATGACTTAGGTGCCAATAACTATCAACATTTCAATAAACGGACAAGAATGCAATTTGTAATCAACACAAGTAAATCCTAACCAAGACAATGCATATTACACATAACCATTTCATAAAGTCATAACTTTTAACATCGCTCGACAATTTATGAATACGAAACAAATGTAGCTCTTGTCAAAGGTTTCCAAAATCACACACAAATTGTCACAAAGTTGAAACAAGAAACAATTCAAAACCATAAATTAAACAACTACCTACACCGGGGTGAAACCAAGATGACTAGCCACTCATGGTTGACGAAGATTGATCACCGGATGAATGAAACACCATGAACACCATCTTGAAGCTTGGAGGATGGAGAATGATGAATATTCTTGATGCAAGATGATTGTTTGTAGAAAATGATGGTGAAAATTATACGTACGTGATTGTGAATTTCTGGACATGGACATGGACTTCCTTTTTCTTTGATGATGATCTTCCTTTATAGCCATGGAAGGACTTGGAGCATTTACTACTTCTTCAAGACATGGGGCATTCAATTCCTTTCAAAACTTTGGGGCATTTATGATGATAGACTTGTTGATCATCTTCTCCACATGAGAGTTGAATGCTAAGGGAAGGAAGATGATTAATTGCTCCTAAATTTACTCAAGGTAAAAGCCTTTGACCTTCAAATAGTGCAAAACCCGTAAAACAAATGTAGCAATCATTAAAGGCATTCAAGAAAGAAAAAGTTCCGGAGTAGTTTTCTGCTGCCCGTCGCCGACGGCATGCCTGCCCGTCCCCGACGACCTCTAGATTTTGCTGTTTCGTCCGAAACTGTTTTCTTCATAACTTCTTCGTTATAGCTCCATTTTACGCACCGTTTTCGCCCACGTGCTTGTAATTCCGGCCTCTATCATAATATCTTACAATATATTCATGTTAAATCAATTAACATTCCCTAAAACACATCCAATCTTCGTGGTTAACTCGGTTTTTGTTCATTTTACATCCCCGGTTGATGACGTTTGATCCCGGTGACCCGTAAAGCTCCCAATTAGCTCCTTAATCTTCACAAGACCTACAAAACATAATTCATTTTACAAGTAGGCTATTCGAGATTAAACATATGTAAAAACATTAAGTTAAGCACAAACGATAACCAGTTTTCGACCACGTATCACATTCCCACACTTGTCTTTTGCTTGCCCTCAAGCAAATCTGTTTTTCACTTTCACGTGGGTCGAACAACGAATACACTTCCCATTCCCGAGACAAAGGTTAAGGTCTATTATCATACAAAAGTTCATGATTTTTACAATTTCCGGAATATTTAGCAATAAATGATAAATCACATATAAATGGTTATCCAAGATTAACCCGCCCGTGAAACTAGCAAGTTATGCACATCCCTCACAATGTTCTCTCCACTCGGCTTACAGTTTGGCTAATATGTATAATGTATTAGCACTTCAATCATTAATCGCTCAAAACCGATTAGAACATGTACCCGCATAGGCTTGCAACTCAATCATTCTCCACCACCGATCACGAATACTAAGCACAAGTCATAAGGTCTTTGTAAAGGTTGTAACGGGGCTAGGCTAAGGGTAGGAAATGGGATATTTTAAAGTGGCTAAGGTGATGAAAAATTCGATTTTTATTACAACACAACTATTCCAACTCAAGTAAACTACAAACATCAACTATAAGGTAATGATTTTTCGCCTTTTATTCAACAACTAGAAACACATATTTTTGTATTTTTCTCAATGCTTTTCTATTCTTTTTCATAGCTTTTTTTTTCAAAACAAATAAATACAACTATACAAACTTGACTCCTAAATAATCGAATTTCCATCACACGGGTTTAAACGAAAAGGCTTATGGTTGTTGGCTAAGTGGGTTGTCAAACGAAGGTTTAGGCTCAATATTGGCTACTAGGGGATAATTTTTGGGTAAGGGTATAAGAATGGTGTAAAAGGAAAAAGGTTCACCTAGTTCCTTAATCATTCTCGTGCTCGTATTCGGTCTATGGTCTTGAACGTATCTAAAGTTGCAAGTTCTACAATACGCGACTAATGGTCCACTCAAACAATGAAACATGTAATTTTTATGATATAGAAGTGGCTCAAAACCTCACGTATAAGGGTATGATATGTGATATGCATCAAATGCTAGTTCCTTAGGAGAATTATTCCCAAATAACCACCCGTTAAATACCCTTCATGCTATTAATTTGAACTTGACCATGACAAAAGATCAAATGGGTTGTGCCATCCCTCGTTGACTTAGCTACTTGTGCTTTTAAGATTGCTTTTGAAACAAGAAACTTTTGAAATTTTTTTGAAATTTTCCCCCATCCTCACACTTGAGGTAAACATTGTCCTCAATGTGTAGTATTTAAATGAACGGGTCAAAATCTAAAACTTTTACTACTCCCCCATCCCCACACTTGAAGCAAACATTGTCCTCAATGTGTAAGAACTAGAGTTTTAAAACGCACAAGGGATGTGACACGGCTAACCCTCCCAAAGTTCACCCCGGCTTTCAAACATTTAACAAACAATCCACTTATTATTAATAAGCAAGGTAAAATGGAAACGCATGCACCAGATTTTGTTGTTTGATGTCCATATCTCCTTCTTCTCTTCATAAAAAATGGTTGTCTCGTGAACATCATGTACCTACAAATTCTAACCCTTGTGTAGAAGCATGCTTCTCATCAAAATTTGTTAGTTACCTAGTTCTACCATTTTTATGAAAATCTTACCAAGCCATGCATTATTTTTACCTTTATTTATGTGGAAAAACAAATAAAAGATGAAATAAAAATAAAGCACACAAAATAAAATAAACAACACAAAACATACCATCCTTCACCGCTGATATCGCTCGTTCAAACAATGTCAAACCTTGAACATAATATGCAATGTTGAATTCTAATCGATAAGTAGATGTAAAATCTGATTTTTAAATTTCCAAAGTTGCTAACTTTAACATCTTCATATCAATTTAGTATGTTTATTCTCAAGATTCTCAAAATTTCATGGTTTTAACAATATTCAACATTACCACTATGCTCAATCATGCATTAACCTAGTGTAATCACATCACTAAGACTAAACATGCAAATCCCACCCAAATCAAGTAATCATCCTTAGGTTTATTCTAAAACATCATACATTATGATAAACAACCTACTCTTAAACAATGAGCTTAAAAATTCAGAAGAAATCAACAACACATATGAAAATTATGCATAAAATTACTGAAAGTTCATACCTTTGATGTTAGATAACAAGAGGAACTAAGAAAAATGCAAAGCAAGAGACTTGGATGAACACTCTTCAAAACCCTAAAAACTCACGCCCATAAATCTTGCAAACGAGCAAGAATTAATGGAAACCGTTATGGGGGTTTTGTTCCTCTCGAAAAACTACACACTTTAGGCTCAAGAATCAACTGATTTGGGTGAGAATTGAAGAAGTTATGAAGGTTTGAAGGTTTTTGGGAATTTTTAAAATCGGTTTTGATTCAATTTTATTTTATTTTTATTTTTTTTTCATTAAAAACGATTTTTTTTTCATTAAAAACGAATTCATTAAAAACCAATATTTTTTTTAAATGAGCCAGCCGCCGACTGAAAAAAACGAGCCCCTCGCCGACGGCTGCCCAATTTTTTTTTTGTTTTTTTTTGCCGACGGCTTAATTGTCTGTCTACGGGCTTTTGCGGCCGACGGGGGTTTTGGAAGCCCGTCGCCGACGGCTTTTAAGCCCGTCGCTGACGGCTAGCCTTTTTTCAATTTTTTTTTTATGAAAAATATGTTTAAAAATAAGTACTTTTAATAAAGGGACTATGTACATAAAAAAATCCTAAAAAATATTAAAATTCTTTTTGTGATTTTTTTTATAAGCTAAAAATTAAAAAACACGAAAAACGTAACGATTCTACCACCCCGTAAAAAAACGTGTATTGTCCTCAATGCACAAACAAATTCTAAAAACATACCGTACGTCTTCAGAACCCATTTATGATGTCCGAACCTCACACAATCAAACAAACTTAGTAGGAAACGAAAACGATTATATCTAAAATACACAAAAAATTTAAAACTATACACAATTCTAACTAAAATGTTACAATAACAAGCCTAACTCACTTTCGTAGGAATCACGTTTGCATTTAGCTTATGCAACAAGCCCTTTTAAACCCCCTAATAGCTTGGGAGGATGAGAGGTCTCGTGAGGGTTATGTAGGGAACACACCCACAACGTTCATTTAACTACTAGAATAAAAAAAAAACAAATAATAATACTAACTCTACAACTATCATACCTGATTTACCTCTCATGGTGGTCGAAGTGCACATTTGCCTACCGAGTTTCCAACATACGCTCGGTAATTAGCATGCCGAATCCATTCTCTTTTTCTTCTATTCGGCATGCGTAACGTACAACTTCGGGGTCGCTTCTTACCAAACCGGCCAATGTCTTACAATACCACCCTTCGAATCCTTATACCCGAACCTTCATCCCCAACTTTGTTGGTTGGAGTGATAAGTATGGGAGAAGGATAGGCATGAATATGGGCTTCTTTCGGTTCTGACCCGTCTTGCGGTGTTATGTCTTCCTCTCGGTTCAAACATTCAGTTTCTTGCTCCGGAATATCTATAACCTCTTCCACCACATCACCATCAACCATGGTACCATTCGCCAAAACCTCTTGGTCTCGCCTAAGTTGGGCCATCTCCTCGGTTAATTGACCAACCTGAATAACCAAAGCCTCAAATGATTTGTTTCTCAGCTCGTCTTTCTTTTTCATTTCTATCATCATGTCCATAATCATATCGAGCTTAGAGTTTAACGAATCTTGAGGCTCCTCGTATGTCGGCTGAGGGGAGTCATGATAATAGTCATCATACTCCTCCTGGTAACTCGGGAATTGTGGCAAGTCGGGTTCATAGTTGTTGTAACCCTTCTCTTGCTCATAATGGTAATCTTGAGACAACCGACAAGATTGCGCAGATCCGAGAGCGCATTAAGGCGGCTCGAGAGCGACAAAAGAGCTACGCTGATCCGAATAGAAAATCGGTAGAATTCAAGGTGGGAGACAAACTGTTGTTAAAAGTCTCACCATGGAAGGGCGTAGTCAGGTTTGGAAAGCGTGGAAAGCTGAATCCACGATATATCAGACCATTCAGAATATTGAAGAGAATTGGTACCGTTGCATACAAGTTGGAGTTACCGGAAGAACTTAATGGAGTACATGATACGTTTCATGTATCCAACCTGAAGAAGAGTCCAACACAAGAAAACGTGATCATCCCGATGGATGAAGTGCATATTGATGAAGCCCTCCGATTTACAGAGCAACCCGTTGAGGTTACCGACTGGAAAGTCAACAAGACCAGGAGGAGCAGCGTAAAACTTATCAAAGTACGTTGGAGCTCTAAGCACGGACCCGAGTACACATGGGAACGTGAAGACCAGTTCAAGAAAAAGTATCCCCACCTATTCAAGAAGACTCCAGCGAGAGTGAGTTTAGCCTGAATTTCGGGACGAAATTCTTTTAACGGGGGGAGACTGTGACAACTGGCCCAAACCGGTAATTTCCGTACACATTAATTATTGCTTAATGACTGCAATTATGTGCTTAATTGTCAGCAATGTCTGAACACATGATTAAACAAGTGAATTCATGCACGTTGTATACTACAAAATATTGCTTTATGCATAAACGAGAGCGTTGCGTCAAAAATACTAGTAAACTCACCGGTAAGACACACTGTGTCAACAGAACTGCAGAAAGCAGTCAGACAATAAAATTGGAGCCTAGGTGTAGGTCCGACAACAAGAAAGCATGAAAACCCAAGAGTACATACAAGGGTTTAATATATATGCAATGCGAAAGCAAAATTAAGCACTAAAAAGCACCCGAAACGCACTTTAAGTGCAGAATTTATATAATTCAGCAATAATTCAGCATTTAGACATATGAATATTTTGCAGAAATGTCGTTTTATTATCCAGAATACTTCCCTAAGTGTTGGGAATCGATAGTGTTATAAAAAGATACTTATTAAACACTAAAAGGTGCAATTTAGCACTTTAACGAATCGGTATGTAACCGAACAACCGGACTTTACCCGGAACATGAAAATATTGCCATTAACATTATTTGTCTTTTTCTGAGCCAGTTAGGGTCCCTGAATACCCTAACACCTGCCATAAAACATTACACACAACTAACCGGGTTAACTACTTAACTAACCTACTTAACTTAACTAATAACCAACTAACTAGTTAAAATCCAACTAGAACCCCCCCCCCTTGCTAACCGGCCCCAACTAGAGGGGGACACCTTTGGTTCCTTTTTATTATTTTAATCCAAGATGTTTAGTATCTAGGTGACACTAGAACCCTTGGACCATAATCCCATCTTTGTCTATAAGAAGCAACCTTTGCACAACATTCTCTTCTCACAAATCAACACACACCAAGCTCCTCTCTCTCCCTCTAAAAGCTCACGGCCAAACATCCCTAGATCCATCCATCATTTTTTGAGTTTGATCATCCAATTCCAACATCACACAAGTGTTAAAGATCCCGTATAAGAAGGCTTGGTGCAAACGGAAGGCGAAGGACCTCACTCTCTCGCTTTTATCCACCCTATTTGCGCTTAGATTCTTCCCTAGCCTCGAGCTAGTGGTGAGTTACTTAAAACACATTCTTGAACTATTTTAAAGTGGATAATATGATTCGTAGCGGTTAAAACTCGTTAACATACAAGATGACACACAAAAGTCTACTAAAAACACTAAAAATGTTGGTTAAAAGCTCATATGTTGTGTAAATCTTGTAGTATTTGATGTGTGTGGTTATTTGGACCCGATCTATGTTGTGGTAGCTCGGATCATCATTTAACACGGTTTAGTCATGATCTTGGATTATGACATAAAGCTTGTTTAAGTGTAACAAAGGGTTAGGTGATGAAACTCTACCACACATCAAACTTGAACTTGTGTAAAAATGATTTTTCTTACGAAATAGTGTTTAAAACTAGTAGATCTACGGATCTACAAGCGGTATTTTCAAAGGACCAAGTGTCCAAGAAATCATATTTTCTAAAGCCGGATCTTACATGAAAAAGAATGATTTTAGCAAACACACGAATGTGTAAACACTTGTGTAACACAAAGTTTCGACAAAATAACTATTTTTGTAAATGTTGACGGGAAGTTGTAAAGATGTAACTTCTTTAAAAACGAGACTTTCAAGAAACGAAGTTGATCTATACAAAGATCCACTAAAAAATAATAATGGAAAGATACTACCTATTTTGGAAAAACCACAAGTTCATGTATTTCTGCAATTATATCTATTTTAACTAGTTGCATATTGTTTATTGTTGAATGAGGGAATTGTTGATGATTTAAAAGAAAATAAACACATGTTTTGAAAACATGGGAAACCTCCATTTTTAGGGGAAACTCTGTCAAAATTTTTATAAATTTTGACACTTAGAAAAATATAAGTTTTGAGAGACTTATTCCCTAAAAATTTTGTTTAAAAGTATTACCAAGGTTTCCCTAATTTTTGGTGATAAGAAATGAGGATTTCTTCAAGAATAAAAATGAATAAAAGTATGTATATTTTGAGGGAAAAATATATATATTATTTGATCACCAACTTATGTGCTAAGTGTATATAGTATGTGTTATACGTACTAGTGTATTAAGACTTAAAAATACACTAAATACTCATCAGGAGTATAAACATAAAAATACACATACAAAATACAAGGTACATAATTCGGGTGCAAAGTGCAAAATACAAAAAGCTTATAATTATTTTTAAGAAATAATATAAGTAAGATACGTAGTTAAAAATATAGAATATTTTAAACACAACAATACAAATACAAAAGAGAGTGACTGTACTTGTGCGACACAAGTCTAGTGACTAACGTTAAGAAAACGCGTATAGGTTACGACGTTAAGTAAGCAAATCCGGTGAAGTTTACGACGCACAGGAGCGTAAAGTTGTGAGTACATGCTCCCCCTTTTCTCTTAACTGTTTTCAGTTTTATAACTTCGGGGGTGAAATACATGTTACAAATACTTCGATATTTACAAATGGTATGATATGTGCTAAAACGAGAAGTACTCTTGGCGACAACTAGTGCCAAGAATTGATACGAGAAATCGTGTCACGAATAGGGTACCATAAGCACCATTAATCGTGTACATACTTAGACCGCAGAACAAAAGGTTAGATCTAATGGGTTCCGGGCAGCCCCACTCTTGGCCACTCTTTTACCAAGCAGTGTTTTTGTGTCTCAGTCGTAAATCGACTACAGAAAAATGCCTATGGTTTGGTGACTTCCTATGTCGTGTCACATGTTAATGGATTTGCAACCCACTAACACTTTATACATACAGAAATATTTGATTTATACATGAGTACGTGGTGTACACAAAAGACTTGATACAAAATACAAATTATGTTTTCATACAAAGTATACAAACGTGAAATACAAAAATTGCATGAATTCACACCAACTTTATGTTGACGTTTTTCCAAAACTCACATGTATTTCAGGTAACTAGGATGGATGTGCGCGTGGTCTTACTCATGCTCGTGGATGTCGCTTTGTCTATCTTTAAATAAAGTTGTGACTTTTAAGACAATATGTTATCTCGTGTTGTAAACACTTGACATATGTTTTCAGTAATGTAATACTTGAAGATATTTTTGAGCATGTAGTATGTTTACTCTTCGTATGCAATGAGAACCTTTCATGATCACACCTCGTGCTTCCGCCGCAGAAAGGGGTGTGACAGATTGGTATCAGAGCTGCGATTGTAGTGAACCAGGATTCCTTCTCGAGTCTAGTCTACAATCTCTAGGATCCTTTCACAAAACAATTTTCAAAGAGTTTTCACTGCATAAAACGTCCCGCGACATCCACTACCTGAAACTGACTACATGAGTCTAGAAAAGACACTGCGAGACTTAGAGTGCACTTGAGTAGCACTTGTCGTGACTAGAAATTACTTGCAATTATGTGTGATAATTAGCATGTACTAGAAGTAGAATGTCACAAGTATATGTGACTTTACCTGAAAGCAATGGTCTACCTGAAGGAAGAAATACGAGGATGAAACGAACTGTGCGGACTGTGCAAGGAGTTACGTAATTATGGATGTATACATAATTATGGAATTCAGTGCACAGAAACCACAGCAAGTCTTGTCACGTATAGATTCCCTCAGAGCAAGCCTACTAAGTACTCTGCTGGAGTAATAATTGTTTGATGTCACTTATGTGGTATATATACTTATATATGATACTACTGTCTAGTGTGACGATATTAAACAAATGCCTAACCCTGTTGTGTTATGTTCTGTCAGAACATGGCACCCAGGAAAGCTGTGAATGCTCGCAATGACGATCAACCTCCTCCTCCCCCACTGCCAAGAACTGCTGATGAGCTGAACGCTCTACTGGAGGAAAGGATCTCCGCTGCTATCGCCCAGTACGAGGCGAACCGTACTCAAGACAGTGGAGGACCAAGCAACGCTAGGCGTAATGGGAATGGAGATTCGTCTGGAGGAAACGCAGCTCAAGGTAACCTTAAAACAATTTACGAAGCATGAAGGAATTTATGAACGGTCCTTGTTTCATTATTTCTTCGATTGCTCATAAGTGAATTGGTTGGGTTAATTCCAGGCTGCACTTTCAAGCAGTTCCTCGACTGCAAGCCGATGAACTATGATGGCACAGGAGGTGCAGTAGCATTTGTGCGCTGGACGGAGAAGACTGAAGCTACCTTCCGCATGAGCAAGTGCACCGCGAATCAACAAGTCACCTTTGCTACTGGGTTATTTGTCGATGAAGCTCTGACTTGGTGGAACCTACAAGTCCAAACCTTGGGTGACGATGCCGCTTATGGCCTAACTTGGGATGAACTGAAGGAAAGAATGAGAGAGAAGTACTGCTCTCGTGCTGAACTCCAAAGGCTGGAGACAGAGTTCTGGCACTTGACCATGGAAGGTGCTGACATTAATGGTTATACTCGAAGGTTCCACGATCTGTCCAGAGTGCTTCCCTACATGGTGACTCCCGAATTCAAGCGTGTTGAACGCTACATTTGGGGACTGGCCTCAGAGTTTCGTGGCATGGTGACGTCAGCCAAACCACAAACAATCACCGAGGCTGTAACTCTGGCGGTCAGCCTTACTGAAGATTGTGTTCGAATGAAGAAGCTATCACTGAACCCAACAGAAAATGCCGAGACGCATGCTGAGTCGTCTGGCGACAAGAAAAGGAAATATGCAAACTTGAATCAAGCAACTCGTAACAACAAAGGTTCCAACAAGAAGCGTGACCCTAACCCGCCTCAAGGGGCGAAATCTCTTGCAGCTATGAACGACGCTCCAGCAAGGGGATACCGGGGCACCTTGCCCAAATGCCATCGGTGTAAACACCATCACGAGGGAGCTTGTCGCATCCCAAAGTGTGACAAGTGTGGAAAGTTGGGTCACCACACTGAAGACTGCTGGAGTAAGAGGAACGGGAATGGAAATCGTAATGGGGCTGATGATAGGAACAATGGTGGAAATGGAAACGGTGCAGGCAACGAGAATGGGCGAAACCAAGGATGCTTCAGATGTGGAAGCAAAGATCATTTCATGAAGGACTGCCCAGAAAGAAACAATGCTCAGGCCCGAGCATTTGTGATTGGAGCAAGGGACGCACGCGAGGACCCTAATGTGGTCAACGGTACGTTCCTCATTAACAATCACTTTGCATCCATATTATTCGACACTGGCGCCGATTATAGCTTCATGTCTGTGGAATTTAAACGCGTACTCGGAATAGAATCTAGTAGATTAGAAATCCCTTATTCCATAGAACTAGCCAATGGTAAACTTGTTGAAACGAGCGAAGTTGTTAGAGGCTGCACGCTAGAACTTGGTGAACGAAGATTTAGCGTCGACCGCCTACCTATTCAATTGGGTAGCTTCGATGTAGTAGTCGGGATGGACTGGTTGTCCAAGAACAAAGCTGAAGTTATTTGTCATGAGAAAATCATTCGCATCCCCCTAGCGAATGATGAAACTCTCATCGTGCATGGAGAAAGACGAAACACGCCTCTACGAATCATCAGTTGTATGAAGGCACAGAAGTGCTTAAGGAAAGGATGTGTTGCTTTCCTAGCACACGTTATAGATAAGAAGGCTGTGGAGCCAAAACTCGAAGACATTCCTGTGGTGAAGGAATTTCCTGATGTGTTCCCTGAAGATCTGCCAGGACTACCTCTGCAACGACAAGTCGAATTCCACATAGACTTGGTTCCAGGAGCCGCTCCTGTAGCCAAGGCTCCATATCGACTTGCGCCATCCGAAATGCAAGAATTATCTACACAGCTTCAGGAGTTGTTGGATAAAGGATTCATAAGGCCAAGCTTCTCACCCTGGGGAGCTCCAGTATTGTTCGTGAAAAAGAAGGATGGATCACTACGGATGTGTATCGATTACAGGGAACTGAACAAGCTCACAATCAAGAATCGGTATCCGCTACCGAGGATTGATGACTTGTTTGATCAACTGCAAGGATCAAGCTACTATTCCAAGATCGACCTTCGATCTGGATACCATCAGCTGAGAATCCAAGATGAAAGTGTGCCAAAGACTGCATTCAGAACACGCTATGGGCACTACGAATTTCTTGTGATGCCGTTTGGATTGACAAACGCGCCAGCGGTCTTTATGGATCTGATGAACCGCGTATGCAAACCATATCTCGATAAATTCGTGATTGTATTTATCGATGATATCCTGATTTACTCGCGAACGAAAGAAGAACATGAGCAACATCTCAGAACTATTCTGGAACTACTGAAGAAAGAGAAACTTTATGCAAAGTTCTCGAAATGCGAATTCTGGATTCGCGAAGTACAATTTCTTGGTCACGTGGTGAATGAGAAGGGCATTCATGTAGACCCGTCCAAGATAGAAGCAATAAAGAATTGGGAAGCTCCCAAGACCCCAACTGAAGTTCGACAATTTTTGGGCTTAGCGGGCTATTATCGGCGATTCATCGAGAATTTCTCAAAGATAGCTCAACCGCTAACGACCCTTACGCAGAAGGACAGGAAATACGACTGGGGGCACAAACAAGAAGAAGCCTTTCAGCTACTTAAGAACAAGCTCTGCGATGCACCGATACTATCGTTACCCGAAGGCACTAAAGACTTCGTGGTATACAGCGACGCCTCACGACAAGGCTTGGGTTGCGTGCTCATGCAACGCCAAAAAGTCATCACTTATGCTTCAAGACAACTGAAGGTTCATGAGAGAAACTATACCACTCACGACCTGGAGCTGGGTGCAGTGGTATTCGCCTTGAAGATTTGGCGACATTACTTATATGGTACTCGATGCACAATCTTAACAGATCATAAAAGCTTACAACACATATTTGATCAGAAGGAATTGAATATGCGCCAGCGACGTTGGGTTGAGCTGCTAAATGATTATGACTGTGAGATTAAGTACCATCCTGGAAAGGCGAACGTTGTAGCGGACGCGTTAAGCCGAAAAGAAAGGGTTAAGACCCTAAGGGTTCGAGCATTGGAAATGATGATTCGAACGAACCTCACTGCACGCATTCGAGATGCACAACAAGAAGCTCTTAAAGGAGAGAACCGTAAAGCTGAATACCTACGGGGTATGCTTAAATACATGGCGCCAAATGAAGAGGGAGCCTTATACTTTAAAAAGCGCATTTGGGTTCCGCTCTATGGTGGCCTACGAGAAGTCATCCTTGATGAAGCGCACAAGTCAAGATACTCGATCCACCCAGGGTCGGACAAGATGTATCAAGACTTGAAGGAATATTATTGGTGGCCGAGACTCAAAAGCGACGTTTAAGCCGAAAAGAAAGGGTTAAGACCCTAAGGGTTCGAGCATTGGAAATGACGATTCGAACGAACCTCACTGCACGCATTCGAGATGCACAACAAGAAGCTCTTAAAGGAGAGAACCGTAAAGCTGAATACCTACGGGGTATGCTTAAATACATGGCGCCAAATGAAGAGGGAGCCTTATACTTTAAAAAGCGCATTTGGGTTCCGCTCTATGGTGGCCTACGAGAAGTCATCCTTGATGAAGCGCACAAGTCAAGATACTCGATCCACCCAGGGTCGGACAAGATGTATCAAGACTTGAAGGAATATTATTGGTGGCCGAGACTCAAAAGCGACGTTGCTGTCTATGTTGGAAAATGCCTAACCTGTGCTAAGGTTAAGGCAGAATATCAGAAACCGTCCGACCTACTACAACAACCAGAGATTCCCGTGTGGAAGTGGGAACAAATCTCGATGGACTTCATAACGAAATTACCCAGGACCCCGAGAGGGCACGATATGATATGGGTAATAGTTGATCGATTGACGAAGTCTGCGCATTTCCTACCAATCCGAGAGAAGGATAGCACTGGAAAGCTTGCAGAGATATACTTAAGAGAAATTGTGGCACGTCATGGAGTGCCAATCTCAATCATTTCAGAAAGAGATGGACGCTTTGTCTCGAGAATCTGGCAATCATTTCAGGAAGCCTTTGGATCTCAATTAGATCTAAGGACGGCGTTCCATCCGCAAACAGACGGCCAGAGCGAACGGACTATACAAACGTTAGAAGATATGCTTCGCGCATGTGTCATGGATCTAGGCGGCAGCTGGGATACTCATCTACCTTTTGTTGAGTTTTCCTACAATAACAGTTATCATACGAGCATAAAAGCCGCGCCGTTCGAAGCTCTGTATGGCCGCAAATGTCGATCGCCCTTATTTTGGGCAGATGCCGGAGATAAACGTATGGTTGGTCCTGAACTTGTACAAGAGACAACCGACAAGATTGCGCAGATCCGAGAGCGCATTAAGGCGGCTCGAGAGCGACAAAAGAGCTACGCTGATCCGAATAGAAAATCGGTAGAATTCAAGGTGGGAGACAAACTGTTGTTAAAAGTCTCACCATGGAAGGGCGTAGTCAGGTTTGGAAAGCGTGGAAAGCTGAATCCACGATATATCAGACCATTCAGAATATTGAAGAGAATTGGTACCGTTGCATACAAGTTGGAGTTACCGGAAGAACTTAATGGAGTACATGATACGTTTCATGTATCCAACCTGAAGAAGAGTCCAACACAAGAAAACGTGATCATCCCGATGGATGAAGTGCATATTGATGAAGCCCTTCGATTTACAGAGCAACCCGTTGAGGTTACCGACTGGAAAGTCAACAAGACCAGGAGGAGCAGCGTAAAACTTATCAAAGTACGTTGGAGCTCTAAGCACGGACCCGAGTACACATGGGAACGTGAAGACCAGTTCAAGAAAAAGTATCCCCACCTATTCAAGAAGACTCCAGCGAGAGTGAGTTTAGCCTGAATTTCGGGACGAAATTCTTTTAACGGGGGGAGACTGTGACAACTGGCCCAAACCGGTAATTTCCGTACACATTAATTATTGCTTAATGACTGCAATTATGTGCTTAATTGTCAGCAATGTCTGAACACATGATTAAACAAGTGAATTCATGCACGTTGTATACTACAAAATATTGCTTTATGCATAAACGAGAGCGTTGCGTCAAAAATACTAGTAAACTCACCGGTAAGACACACTGTGTCAACAGAACTGCAGAAAGCAGTCAGACAATAAAATTGGAGCCTAGGTGTAGGTCCGACAACAAGAAAGCATGAAAACCCAAGAGTACATACAAGGGTTTAATATATATGCAATGCGAAAGCAAAATTAAGCACTAAAAAGCACCCGAAACGCACTTTAAGTGCAGAATTTATATAATTCAGCAATAATTCAGCATTTAGACATATGAATATTTTGCAGAAATGTCGTTTTATTATCCAGAATACTTCCCTAAGTGTTGGGAATCGATAGTGTTATAAAAAGATACTTATTAAACACTAAAAGGTGCAATTTAGCACTTTAACGAATCGGTATGTAACCGAACAACCGGACTTTACCCGGAACATGAAAATATTGCCATTAACATTATTTGTCTTTTTCTGAGCCAGTTAGGGTCCCTGAATACCCTAACACCTGCCATAAAACATTACACACAACTAACCGGGTTAACTACTTAACTAACCTACTTAACTTAACTAATAACCAACTAACTAGTTAAAATCCAACTAGAACCCCCCCCCCCCTTGCTAACCGGCCCCAACTAGAGGGGGACACCTTTGGTTCCTTTTTATTATTTTAATCCAAGATGTTTAGTATCTAGGTGACACTAGAACCCTTGGACCATAATCCCATCTTTGTCTATAAGAAGCAACCTTTGCACAACATTCTCTTCTCACAAATCAACACACACCAAGCTCCTCTCTCTCCCTCTAAAAGCTCACGGCCAAACATCCCTAGATCCATCCATCATTTTTTGAGTTTGATCATCCAATTCCAACATCACACAAGTGTTAAAGATCCCGTATAAGAAGGCTTGGTGCAAACGGAAGGCGAAGGACCTCACTCTCTCGCTTTTATCCACCCTATTTGCGCTTAGATTCTTCCCTAGCCTCGAGCTAGTGGTGAGTTACTTAAAACACATTCTTGAACTATTTTAAAGTGGATAATATGATTCGTAGCGGTTAAAACTCGTTAACATACAAGATGACACACAAAAGTCTACTAAAAACACTAAAAATGTTGGTTAAAAGCTCATATGTTGTGTAAATCTTGTAGTATTTGATGTGTGTGGTTATTTGGACCCGATCTAGGTTGTGGTAGCTCGGATCATCATTTAACCCGGTTTAGTCATGATCTTGGATTATGACATAAAGCTTGTTTAAGTGTAACAAAGGGTTAGGTGATGAAACTCTACCACACATCAAACTTGAACTTGTGTAAAAATGATTTTTCTTACGAAATAGTGTTTAAAACTAGTAGATCTACGGATCTACAAGCGGTATTTTCAAAGGACCAAGTGTCCAAGAAATCATATTTTCTAAAGCCGGATCTTACATGAAAAAGAATGATTTTAGCAAACATACGAATGTGTAAACACTTGTGTAACACAAAGTTTCGACAAAATAACTATTTTTGTAAATGTTGACGGGAAGTTGTAAAGATGTAACTTCTTTAAAAACGAGACTTTCAAGAAACGAAGTTGATCTATACAAAGATCCACTAAAAAAATAATAATGGAAAGATACTACCTATTTTGGAAAAACCACAAGTTCATGTATTTCTGCGATTATATCTATTTTAACTAGTTGCATATTGTTTATTGTTGAATGAGGGAATTGTTGACGATTTAAAAGAAAATAAACACATGTTTTGAAAACATGGGAAACCTCCATTTTTAGGGGAAACTCTGTCAAAATTTTTATAAATTTTGACACTTAGAAAAATATAAGTTTTGAGAGACTTATTCCCTAAAAATTTTGTTTAAAAGTATTACCAAGGTTTCCCTAATTTTTGGTGATAAGAAATGAGGATTTCTTCAAGAATAAAAATGAATAAAAGTATGTATATTTTGAGGGAAAAATATATATATTATTTGATCACCAACTTATGTGCTAAGTGTATATAGTATGTGTTATACGTACTAGTGTATTAAGACTTAAAAATACACTAAATACTCATGAGGAGTATAAACATAAAAATACACATACAAAATACAAGGTACATAATTCGGGTGCAAAGTGCAAAATACAAAAAGCTTATAATTATTTTTAAGAAATAATATAAGTAAGATACGTAGTTAAAAATATAGAATATTTTTAACACAACAATACAAATACAAAAGAGAGTGACTGTACTTGTGCGACACAAGTCTAGTGACTAACGTTAAGAAAACGCGTATAGGTTACGACGTTAAGTAAGCAAATCCGGTGAAGTTTACGACGCACAGGAACGCAAAGTTGTGAGTACATGCTCCCCCTTTTCTCTTAACTGTTTTCAGTTTTATAACTTCGGGGGTGAAATACATGTTACAAATACTTCGATATTTACAAATGGTATGATATGTGCTAAAACGAGAAGTACTCTTGGCGACAACTAGTGCCAAGAATTGATATGAGAAATCGTGTCACGAATAGGGTACCATAAGCACCATTAATCGTGTACATACTTAGACCGCAGAACAAAAGGTTAGATCTAATGGGTTCCGGGCAGCCCCACTCTTGGCCACTCTTTTACCAAGCAGTGTTTTTGTGTCTCAGTCGTAAATCGACTACAGAAAAATGCCTATGGTTTGGTGACTTCCTATGTCGTGTCACATGTTAATGGATTTGCAACCCACTAACACTTGATGCATACAGAAATATTTGATTTATACATGAGTACGTGGTGTACACAAAAGACTTGATACAAAATACAAATTATGTTTTCATACAAAGTATACAAACGTGAAATACAAAAATTGCATGAATTCACACCAACTTTATGTTGACGTTTTTCCAAAACTCACATGTATTTCAGGTAACTAGGATGGATGTGCGCGTGGTCTTACTCATGCTCGTGGATGTCGCTTTGTCTATCTTTAAATAAAGTTGTGACTTTTAAGACAATATGTTATCTCGTGTTGTAAACACTTGACATATGTTTTCAGTAATGTAATACTTGAAGATATTTTTGAGCATGTAGTATGTTTACTCTTCGTATGCAATGAGAACCTTTCATGATCACACCTCGTGCTTCCGCCGCAGAAAGGGGTGTGACACGGATCATCATCTACCCAATTCATATTGAAAGATGGTGCCTGCAAAACATGTTCCTGCACAAACAAGCTCGACCACCCGAAGTAAAATCACAAATATACAAGACAAAGGAAAGAAAATAAACTAAACAACTTAAACAGATAATCATGAATTTCAAACAATAATCCAAACACAAAGCGCACGCACTCCCCGGCAACGGCGCCAAAATTTGATCGGATTGTCGCGCTCCGGTCAAAGATAATATTTATAAGCCCAAATTACCCTTAACAAATAGCTAGTGGTAGCAAGGGGTCGAACCATGAAGAGTATGTGGTTTGTGAATGGATTCGCTAGAACTAAAATGGTTGTCACGATTTATGAAGCTTGCTTATAAAATTCTTGTATTTTTGTTTTTGATGAAAGATATGAATTTAACTAAATAGATTGGTTTACTTGGATAACAACTTCCGGTTAACAATTGTAATGAATATTTGGTTACTAAACAATAATAAGTAAAGGAATCACACCCGGTTTCGGTAATTGCTAACTTATGATTTCTACAAGTTTTAGGATTCAACTCAAATGCATACAATTAACGGATTTAGTGTACCATGACTTAGGTGCCAATAACTATCAACGTTTTAATAAACGGACAAGAATGCACTTTGTAATCAACACAAGTAAATCCTAACCAAGATAATGCATATTACACATAACCATTTCATAAAGTCATAACTTTTAACATCGCTCGACAATTTACGAATACGAAACAAATGTAGCTCTTGTCAAAGGTTTCCAAAATCACACACAAATTGTCACAAAGTTGAAACAAGAAACAATTCAAAACCATAAATTAAACAACTACCTACACCGGGGTGAAACCAAGATGATTAGCCACTCATGGTTGACGAAGCTTGATCACCGGATGAATGAAACACCATGAACACCATCTTGAAGCTTGGAGGATGGAGAATGATGAATATTCTTGATGCAAGATGATTGTTTGTAGAAAATGATGGTGAAAATTATACGTACGTGATTGTGAATTTTTTGACATGGACATGGACTTCCTTCTTCTTTGATGATGATCTTCCTTTATAGCCATGGAAGGACTTGGAGCATTTACTACTTCTTCAAGACATGGGGCATTCAATTCCTTTCAAAACTTTGGGGCATTTATGATTTTAGACTTGTTGATCATCTTCTCCACATGAGAGTTTAATGCTAAGGGAAGGAAGATGATTAATTGCTCCTAAATTTACTCAAGGTAAAAGCCTTTGACCTTCAAATAGTGCAAAACCCGTAAAACAAATGTAGCAATCATTAAAGGCATCCAAGAAAGAAAAAGTTCCGGAGTAGTTTTCTGCTGCCCGTCGCCGACGGCATGTCTGCCCGTCGCCGACGACCTCTAGATTTTGCTGTTTCATCCGAAACTGTTTTCTTCATAACTTCTTCGTTATAGCTCCGTTTTACGCATCGTTTTCGCCCACGTGCTCGTAATTCCGGCCTCTATCATAATATCTTCCAATATCTTCATGTTAACTCCATTAACATTCCCTGAAACTCATCCAATCTTCGTGGTTAACTCGGTTTTTGTTCATTTTACATCCCCGGTTGATGACGTTTGATCCCGGTGACCCGTAAAGCTCCCAATTAGCTCCTTAATCTTCACAAAACCTACAAAACATAATTCATTTTACAAGTAGGCTATTCGAGATTAAACATATGTAAAAACATTAAGTTAGGCACAAACGATAACCAGTTTTCGACCACGTATCAGTTAACGGCGACAGTTCTTCCAGTAGCGACTTCAACTTCGAATGAAGAGGGGAGATAAGAGCGCTTACGACTAAGGAGCTTCTCGAATTCAAAAGACACAAAGCAATTATCGGCTCCAGTATCAAACAAACACGATGCATAAATACCATTCACAAAGAACGTACCATTAACCACGTTATTGTCAGCCTGGGCTTGACGAGCATTGATGTTGAAGGTTCTGGCGTGTGCTGCTTGTTGCTGCTACTGAGGCTGTTGCTGCTGCTGCTGGGGCTCTTGCTTCACAACCCTGTTCGGGCACATGTTTGCAAAGTGGTTAGGATCACCACATGCAAAGCAGACTCGAGCGTTGATTGCGGGTGCTTGAGCTGCGTGTTGGCCTTGCGGGGCTGGGAGTAGAGCTTGATGAGCGGCGGCAGGAGCTGCGGTGTTACGGGAACCATAGCGATAGTTGGCAGTGAAATGACCGTACAGATTGCAATGGGCACAGAAACGACAGGCGAGACCCACCGGATGATGATATGAGCATGTCGGGTAGAGCGGGTGGGGACCTGTATATGCAAGCTTTGCTGGAGGTGCATTTGTCACTGGTGCTGGTCGATGATGCGACTGCTGCTGAGCCGGTACGGCTTGCAGAGAGGCAGCAGTGGTTATGACAGCACAGTTCCTGTTGCTGGAGCTGCTGTTGTTGTGCTTCTTCTTTCGGTGTGATGACTTGGATGATTGAGCAGAGGCGGTATCGGCGGTCGGTGCAGTTCTAGCTTGATGCAGAGACTTGGAGGGCTTATCCTAGAAACCAGCTTTTACCCGCTTGTCGTTGATCTCGGCGGCAAGCAAGTAAGTTTCCTCGATTGATGAGGTCTTTGTGGCATGAACAAAGTCGGCAACACAATCAGGTAGAGCTCGAATATACTTCTTGATCGCTATCTCAGGCGTCTTGACTTGATCGGGACAGATAATGTTGAGCTGTTTGAAGCGAGCGGTCAAGGCAGCGTTGTCTGCGTCCTTCTGCTTGATGTTCCAAAACTCGTCCTCCAGCTTTTGGCGTTTATGGGGAGGGCAGAATTCGTCCATCATAATGGCTTTCAGCTCTTCCCAAGTCAGCTCATAAGCTGCATCATCCCCGCGTTTGTTTCGTTCGACCGTCCACCAGTCCAGAGCTCGGGACTGGAAGACGCCAGTTGCGTTTAGGGTATGGAGATTTTCAGGACAGCCGCTTTGGCGCAGAGTGACTTCGACATAATCAAACCATTGAAACATGGCAGTAGGGCCATCTTCTCTGGTAAATTCCTTTGGTCCACATGCCTTGAACTGTTTGAAGTTGAAAACAGTCTTGGTAGCATCTTTAGGAGCTTCGGTTCTCGACTCCTCAGATGATTTGCTGACGTTTTCATAGACATCGCTCACAGCTTTCGCTACTTGTTTGGCGATGATAGCAGCAAGACCTTTGACCCTCTTTTCTTGGCGAGAAAGTAGGTGTCGGGATCCAGATGACGTTGTCTGCAATAGACATCGTCACAGGACTCAACACAACATAATCGAATCTCACCTCACACGTCTAGTTTAACTAAAGCTCAGGAACACGATAAAGCGTGAATCACATAAGCACGAAATCATAGATTCACATAATCGTAGAAGCACATAAGCACGTAGGGCACAGATTCACAGAAGCACATAAACACATACACATTTAAGCACAGATGCAGTCAGAATACAGAAACCTATCCTTCCAAGTTCGCGTGTTGTTCGTATATAGCGATCTTGAATAGTATATTGAGTAATATAGCATAATCGTACAGTATAGCATAATGTCGTCTAGATTGCGACGACTTGTTATCGTCTTGAGATAGAGGAGCAATGCGTGTCGTGTGTGTCGATCGAAGTGATAGCAAAAATTGAATAATTCTCCAAAAATTTAAACACGTAAGCAAATAAATACACATAAAACACATAAAATCGACGAATTATCAGAGTCAGCAGTCATGGGCTCAAAATCGAAACACATAAAATCGGGAAATAGATTTTCTGCGGCTATTAGACATCGACTACCCAAAGCGATTCGACTATTCTCAAGAACTTGTCGTCACATTTTGACTTTCGGGATCGTGTTTCTGCCTCGATTCTTGGGCATTCAGCACGGAATCCCTAGGTCATACTCATGAGTTCAGGTCGTTGGAGTCCGTCGAGGCATTGATGAGATAAATAAAAGTTGGAATAAGTTGTCAAGGTTAGGGTTTCACCCCTGGCTTAGCAACTTCTTCCTTGTTTTTAGTAAAATAGAGGAGATTATTCATCAAAATATGGATTTCACTCCTGATTTGGTGTAATTCTCCTTGTTGAACAAGCGTTCGTTATTAAAAAGAATAATGAAGAAATCATTGATAAGTTGATAAAACAACATTGATCAAGCAACTTAGTCGAGAGTTTGTGGCTTTCACACCTAATCTCGACTTAATCGCTTGACTCTATTTGAAAATTCGAGTGCAGCGATAGTGTAGAGTAGCGAGTAATAGCAGGATATAGCACATAGGCTTGGTCTGTTGGTTCCTAACTATAGTCTAGGTCTCTAAGACATCGACCCAGGCTAGCTCGTGTTTAGCCTAATTCCCTATAGTTAGAGCTCTGATACCAATCTGTCACACCCCAACCGATGGCGGAATCATCGGGGCATGGCACTGAGCGAAACAGATTGTCCAGAAGTTCCACAACAATTATCATTACTACTCAATTTATATAATACGTCCTATACCGTACCTTAAATAGTAAAAAAAATTATTACAGATAACATCCAGGAAAATATTCTGTTCCGACAACTCAGATTTAAATAAAAATATTGTTTATCTATGTCTAGAGACTCGTCCTGCAAGATCTACAGACAACTATGCTCTAGACTCTTATTCTAGCTTCCTCTTCCTAGTAGATAAGCATCTTAAACACCTGTCACATACGTTAAAATAAAGTCAATACATAAAATGTAAAGGTGAGCATACAAGTTTGATATAGCATATACAGTTCGAAATAGTTTACGCATAACCAGCACGTACACGGAGGAAAACGAAGCATGTTAATTATCGACATGGATCTATCGATACCAATGACTGCGGGTTGACTGCCCGAGGCAGTTCGCAATACATGATTACCACTGTAAACCATGCAAGTAATTGTCCTTAACAACCCCCGTGTAAACGGGTGCTGAGTCCAAACTATAGTACCATCGTCGTTAAGGCAGGTAGACAACATTCCACGTGTAAACATAACAACAAACATTCATTTAGTCACGTAATACATGCGATAATGGTTAGCGTTTAAAGTAACTGAGTAGTGTGCTCGGTTGTGATTTAGATAAGTAACGTATGTAACACCCAAAAGTGCTAAAGAAAAAAGGGTTCGAGTATACTCACAGCGGTTGATGGATTGAAGGGAGCACTTGAGAGTAGGGTTAGCCTGAATAGTTCGATATCATAACTATAAGTAACGCGTAAGTTGGAAACAAGTGTTGGTGGGTCGGACAGCCTGGTCGATCGTACGGTAGGTTCGATCGGACGACTTGACCGTTCGATTTGACAATCCGTTCGGACAGCCTGTCCGGTCGGCTGGTAGGCTGATCGGATGGGCTGTTCGAGTGGATTGTTCCTTCCTTTGAATGAGATGTGTTTGTGTATGATGGTTTGACCTTTTGAAGTTTTTTTTGCAGTATTTGAAAACATTGAAGTATCCTTACCTTTCAGGTCGATCGATCGAACAGACCGTTCAATCAGCCGGCTTAACCAATCGGTTAGGTTCTTCAGTAAGCAAGTCCTTAGCAGGGTGTCACCTGATCGGACGGCTGTTCGATCGGGTGGCACTCCAAATGCATCGAACGAGTTGAAAATCGATTAAGTGTTGAAGCATAGTATCTCATGATCCGAAGAGTAATTCAATCAGACAGTAGTCCGATTGAATAGCATTTCGTTCAATACTAGACTTCATGAAATTGTTAAAGTGTGGGGCCATGTGCTAGCCAATCAGCTGGCCTGGTCGAGCGGTTGTCTTGTCCGATCGGCTGGGCTGTCCGTTCGGACAGTCAGTCTGATCGGTCAGCTTCCTGACCTGGGCGTCCTCTTCGTCTAACACTTGGCTGTTCTGAATTGTTCGTCGTTATATCAAGGTATTTTGACAACGAGTTGGACCATAGAACCCTCGTTCTTACTTGTTTCTCCTGATCAGTCAGGAATCACCCAATTCCGGCCGGTGAACTGTTCGGAATGGTAGTTTAACGTTGAACCCGGAATCGGTGAACCTCGTGAATAGAATCCAAATCTTGAACCACACAACTAATAGAATGATTAGTGAGTCGGCATAAGCTTCGTTTCTATCAGTTTGAAGGCATTGAGTGTAAAAGAGTTGAAAGAAAGTTAGAAAAACCATCTTTCAATCTTTTCCACCATGAATATGTTTAGATCTATCACAGATCTTTGTTTTTTTATGTGGAAATCGGCTAGATCCAAGTTATTCTTGGTGGATTGAGGCCAAAACATGAAGTTCTTCAAGAACACCATGATGACATCATCCTAGAACACTTGAATCTTGATGATTTCACGGTTAAAAGTCGAGATTTGAAAGATAGAAAGGTGTAGGAGTGTGTGTAGATCAAGAAAGTACAAGATTTAGGATGAAATCTTACTGGAATCGAGAGAAATCTGAGAAAAAGGAGGAGAGCACGAGCTGGTCGGTCAGAGGTTTCCAAAAGTGGTAAGTATGACAATGACAGGGGTATTTATAGGATGCCAAAAGGGGAAAGGGACGGCCGATCGGTCAGGCAGCTCGATCGGACAGCCTGTCCGATCGGCTGGGCTGTTCGATCGGGTGAGAGCCTGATCGTTCAGCTGCCTGTTTTGAGCGTTCCGTGCGACGATTTTTTATATTTCGATTTCGATTAATGACGATACGAGTACGATAGATTTTCCTATTCAAATTACTTTTATTCCCAACCACTATATCGAACATACAAGCATCTACATCTCGCACTATCTTTTCTCCGCCAATTATCATGGTTCGATTTCGGTTGCGCTCGATTGAGTTTCGATTTCGATTCGAGTTTCGATTGATTACCACACACATAACATAAAGTAAACACGCACAAGTAACACATAAGGGACACACACGTATAATAACACCAAAGTCGCATAGTTTCAAGTTTGATGATGATTTGATTAGCTTGATTATTGATTAATTGACTTTATCGCATTGTTACTTCCTACTATTAACAATCGTTTAGCGTTTTGCATCGATGAACATTCGATTACTTGATTATCAACACTTACTCCACATAATACAACTAATGAAAACATAAAATAGACTATTTACAGTCAAAGAAGTCAAAACAGTAGTTGAACAAGGAGTGACAGATCGCAATTTGCGATCTTTTCCTCCTTTGACTTCAATCTTGACTTTGACTTTGACTTTTGAAAACATGGGGTGTTACAGAAATTGGCTTGTTTCTTATCTTTTAGAATGTTTAAAGCTTGTTTTGTTAGTTTGAAATACTCTTGGTCAACTATTATGACTGCTGAAGATGAGTGTTCAAGAAGGAAGCCGACAGCTGGAGCATTTAAACGAATGTTGATAACGTTTATGACTGCTCCGCTCATTGGAACTCCAAAATGGGCTTCATACATGTCTGGGATGTTTGGTGCAATCATTGCTACCTGAGAGTAATTGTATAAAGTGAGTTATAGATATAAAACAAATGCAATAAAGTAATTTGGTTGGTACCTAAGAGTAATTAAAATTAAAAACAAATGCAGTAAACTAATTTGGTTGGTTTAGTTAACAAGTTTGCAGTATTAGACAAGCAACAGCAGGCGAGGCTCAAGGGTGTTTGGTTTGAGAATATGGGTTTGGTATGTTCGGCTTTTTACAATCTCTAAAGCAATAAAGCATCTAGTTAAAGGGGACATGAAGAGTTAGGGGCTGTTTGTTTACCTCTTAATAAGGATCTTAAACTGATTCAGCACTTAATGGTTCAGACTGTTTGTTTCGCGAGCAGATGTCTGAATGGTTCAGACATTTGCCCCTGAATGCCTAAGTTTTATACAGAGTCTGAATGGTTAAGACCTCTAATCTGAATTGGTCAGACATTTGTCTCTGAACGATTAAGCATTATACTGGCTCTTAATGGTTACCTCTTACTGGTTCAACACTTAATGGTTTAGACCTCTTACTGATTCAGCACTTAACCGTTCAGAAATAATCAAACAGCAGTTGGTTCGGTCAATGCGGTTAACTACACTTTCTAAGCGTGATTTAATGCAAACACATTTTTTAGGGTGTTTGGTATTGCTTATTTAACTAAAAGGGCTTTTAGTCAAAAGTGTTTATTGGCTTACAACTTTTTCAAAAGAAGTTTAAAAAAGTGTTTGAATTATCTTTTGTGGTGGGAAAAGTAAAATTACATAAAAGGATATAGTAAGTTTCCATGTTTAATTGCTATTTTAAAGGGTGGAGGTTAGATTGGTAATTTTATATTCATAAAGCCGAAAACCATTTAGAAAACCGGGTTTTTGTGGCTTTTTAGAAAAAAACAACGTTTATTTCTTTTATCAAAGCCAGACACTCTTTTAACTTATGGCTTCTTGAAATAAGTTACTTCCAAACTCAATCCCAAACACCCTCTTAGTTAGTAAACCCATCAAGTTTGAGTAAATAAAAAAACAGTAAGTCTGTTAATTTATAAAGGAAAATGAGAGGAAAATAATATATCTATATAACTATATAAGACCATGAGTAGTGTGACATGTTAAATATAAAGCAACTCCTTGGGCACAATGTTGCAAAAGTCGCTAGCCGCTCCCTAGTTGTCCGAGTGTGGAGTTGGGAGTACTCGGAGAGTACTCAAAGAGTACTCGGACATGTTAAATATAAACAAATTAATTATTGGATATTTTATATGTGTTAAAATAAGCGTAAGTCATATCAAAACTATCATTATTCATCTAAAAATTAGCATAACTCAGGTTAAACTTAGCAATAATCTCTAGTAGTCGCCGAGTAGGCCGAGTAGTTGACCGAGTAATCCGAGTAGTCGTTGAGTATTCCAAGGTTCCCACCAAGTATTTGACCGGGTATTCCGAGTAGTCGCCGAGTATTCCGATTTTGACCGCCTCCAACTTATGAAGGCCGACTTGTAGTAAGTTTCTAAGGTAAGGTTCCGAGTACCGACTAGTCGCCTTGTACTCGGCCTTGGAATCTGACTTTTACAACACTGCTTGGGCATGAAGCAACACGTGGCACTCGTGAGCATTATGGAATGTGAAGTTAAAAAGGGATGTAGTGGTATGATGTATCATTCAATCATTACCCCGTTATTTATTTTAATTTCTTTTTTTTAGGAAAATTAAAACAAATCATATTTTATTAACTAAGAAAATACTAAAAAACATACGAATGGTAAAAGGGGGCGGTTGGGTGGTGTTTGGGCGATACAAATTTTGGGTTGCTTGGCCGAGATGGAACATCAGGGGGCATAATGGATGCATGGTATTTTTATAACGTATAAGAAAAAAGTTTATAATAATGAGATGAGTGTATAAAAATTGGGTTGAGTTGGGGTTTAAATAGGTGAAAAAGTGAATTAAAACTTTAAATTTTTTTAATTATGGTTACCTAACCCAACGGTAACATTCCTCAAACTACACAAATCTCCGGCGCTTTAAAGGAAACACCCAACCCATTTTTTGAATGAAAACGCCGATGGAGGCAGTGGTGGGGCGTTTTGGGGCAAAAAAACATACACTTCCCTTACCACTACGAGTGATCTAAAAAAAAATCTGATAGACAAGATTGTAATTTTATCACACGTATAAATTTTGAACCATCATGTACAAGAGAGAACAAGCCATTTTAGAGGGTGTAAACTGAGACAATGTCCAAAAATTAAAGCCTGGCGGACATTGTTGTTAGTCTAAGCCTGGGGGACATTGATATTGAAGGTTCTTCCGCGGGCTGTTTGTTGTGGCTGCTGCCGAGGCTGCTGTTGCTGTGGTGATTGTTGTTGTGGCTCTTGTTTCACAACACGATGTGGGCAGACATTTGCAAAGTGGTATGGATCACCACAAGTGTAGCAAGTTCGAGCATTAGCAACTGGTGTTAGAACTGTTGGGTTACCCTGAGGAGCAAGATGTTGAGTTGGCGGTGCGGGGAGAGCTGGAGGAGCTTGCTGACGGGGGCCTAAGTGGCAGTGTGCGGTGTAACGCCCATAGAGATTACAATTGACATATAAGCGATAATTCACCCCTGTTGGATGATGGTAGGTGCAAGTAGGGCACAAAGGGTGGTAGCAACTTGGCGTGATTGGTTGTTGGGCGGTGCTGTGACTACCGCGTTGTTCTTGCTAGAGTTTCTTCGCTTGCGATTCTGGCGAGAGGACCTTGAACCTTGGGATGCTGCCGTATCGGTACCGGGAGTTGCAGTAGCTTGATTGAGGCTCTTGATTGAGGTTTTGAAAGCTCCAGCCAAGACTCGCTTGTCGTTGATCTCAGCTGCGAGTTGGTAGGTTTCCTCGATGGTAGCAAGTTTCGCTGCTTGAACAAAGTCAACGAAACAATCAGGAAGAGCTCGAATATACTTCTTAATAGTCTTATCAGGCATGTCCACTTGGCTTGGAGAGATGATGCTCAACTGTTTGAAACAAGCAGTGAGACCAGCGTTATCACCTCCATCTTGCTTGCTGTTCCAGAATTCATTGTCCAACAGCTTCTGGACTTCATGGGGAGGACAGAAATCCTTCATCATGAGCTGCCTGAGCTCCTCCCATGTGAGACCATAAGCTGCATCATTTCCGCGCCTGTTGCGCTCGACGGTCCACCAATCAAGTGCCCTTGACTGGAAGACTCCAGTGGCGTTCATAGTGCGGAGATTCTCGGGACATCCGTTTTGCCTGAAGGTAATTTCGATCGCATCAAACCATTGAAACATTGCGCTGGGTCCATCTTCCCCAGTAAAGTTCATTGGACCACTGGTCTTGAATTGCTTGAAGCTGAATGGAGGTTTCGGCGCGTCATTCTTGGAATCAACTGAAGATGTGCTGCTGACAGCATGGATTTCACTGACGATTTGCGGGATCACCTTGGCTATTTTCTTGAATACAAGAGAGACGATTCGTTTGTCAGCATTGTTTCGCTGAACAGTGCGGTGAGTGTGAGAACCAAAAGAAGACATTGTCGAGTGTGAGTTCTACAGCAGATGTCTTCATAAAGTTAGACGAGATTCAATTATATCGGGTTTTGTTTAAAAGTTTAGCGTTTTCTACACCATATTTATTATTATTATTATTCATGTAAAGCTCAGTAACACGTCAACACATATTCACGTATACACATAATTCACGTAAGCACGTATACACAAAAGCACATACGGGCACATAATTCACGTAAACACATATTTTACATGTATTTACCTACATATTTTGCACGTATTCACCTACATTTCAATGACGTGTAGCGCGTGCGAGAGTTGCGAGTAGCATAAGCGATGAGTTTAGCGTATGAGGCTTCTTAGTTTGTTTGCGATTACTTAGCGTTTTAGATTACGGGAGCTGTGCGATTTGTGTGCATTTTGCATAGCGGAAAGCGATAAATCGAAACCATAAATTATAAATTTTAAAACACATAAACATAATGAAATCGATGACGCATAAAATCGGCGATTGCAGGCTTGAAAATAGAGTGCCTTGGGTGTTAGACATCGACTACCCAAAGTGATTCAACTATTCCCAACGAGTTCGAGTACACGCTTTGGCCTAATAGAGTGCGCTCTCACCATGATACGGTGAACGACACTCATCCTTCCAGTTACTACGTGACTCGAGTCATTGGAACTGTCGAGACTTTGGTGAAATTTTGTAAAATCAAAGTAGGGAGTGGAACGTGTCATTAAGATGCGGGTTTCACCCCTAACTTAATAACTTTGCTCCTAATTGTGGTAACAACCATGAGATAGAGAGATGGAGATTTCCGTTGAGGTATGGATATCACTCCTAACTCAATGAAAGAATCTCGTGCGAGAGTAGAATATGCAGGGTGAGTGATCTTATCGAGAGTTCTTGGTTTTCACACCTAATCTCGACACAATCACTCGTTTGTGTTATACGAGCATTTTCAAACGTGTGTATTGTGTTAGCCATAGGAAAGGCAAAATTAGTTTTCAACCTTAGGAAAGGTGCCTGTCACAGCCCCCGATCCCTAATCCCCGGGAGCGGGCGGTCGTGAGCCAGTTCTGGTGGTATCACGTTATTGTCTAATTTGGCAGCGGAATTTTCATCAGGACCGTAGTTAGGAAATATTTTATCTGAGTAACATACCACATTTCCTTATCATTTAATACATGGGAAAAACCCAAGTTCTCAGTGTACACACTTTTATAGGAATAAATCCTATTTTATATAACAAAAACATCTATTTTATTCTTAGGTAACTTTATTGCCACTTTTCCAAGCCTTCAGTGCTGTCCAGCTGGCTTCTATTTGTCTTTTACATCTTGTTACCTGAAACGCGTTTTAAAAACATTTTGTCAGTGGGAAATACTGGTGAGTGAATCCCAGTTTAAGTAAAAACCAATTTGCAGTATTGAGGGCGCATCCGCAATTACATTTTTTTCCAAGATATAACAATTAACATCAGTGGTACTGTCATACTCAACTTGTGGAATGTTACCACGCCAGTAACAAATTTTGTATACAAAACCCCAACATACCCACTATAATTGTATTCTTACAAATACTCAATAACTGCCTAGTATATGTTTAATTAAGTGAGGTTTTGTAAAAACATTTAACAAAAAGAGGATTACTCACATTGCTGTCTTAGATTATCCGTTAGGGTTTCCTGGTGATAATCTATGAATTACACAAATGCACGTGTGTTAGTATAATAACCCATTTTAACATTAGTAATACCCTCCCCGAGACGGCATTCCAACGACTACGTCGGGCAGAACCACGACAGCCGTTACGGAACCCTAGATCAATCGGGCAGAGTATCTAATACGTCTCCAGGGGTTATGATACTTACATCATAGCAGAACCTCGTTATTTAGGGGGTATTAGACCCGAGTATAACGCCCACTATTTAATTTTGAGAGAGAAAGAAACGATTTTGAATGAAACAGACTGAAGGCCGATGCATGCTATTTATAGGGCCTGATTCTCACTTTTACGCGGCCACATAAATGTAAGCAAAGGATTACGCGTCCTGCGTGGCCTAGGGGTCTAGGCGTAGCTGATCCGGGTCACGTATAGGGTCAACACGTTGATGACACGTGTCGTCACTGGGCTGCGCCACATTCTAAGACTCTCGCGGCCCGCGTAAGCTTAGGGGGTGGCTTACGCGGCCCGCCTAAGCTAAAGAAATCAACGAAATCAAGTTTCAACCTTGATACCGCCCGCGTAAGGTTGGGGTAGGGTCCTACGCGGCCCGCCTCAACCTGATTTTTCTTGTTTTTAATTTATTTTTAATACTATATTGTATTTCGGCCTCGGTTTTCACATACGGGGTATATTTTGGGACATATTGGGATATTTTAAAATATATTAGGATGTCGGAAAAATTATGAGGGTGTCGGTTTTATTTAGAATTGTTACATCCTCCCCACCTTATTTTAGAGCTCGTCCTCGAGATCTACTGGAACAAATGTGGATATTTCCTTTGTATTTCTGATTCAAGCTCCCATGTGTACTCAGGTCCTCTTTTCGAGTCCCACTTCACTTTGACCAGAACTAATCTCTTGTGCTTAAGATTTTTAACTTTTTTGTCTTCAATCTGTAGAGGTCTTTCTACAAATTTGAGTTTTTTATTTACCTCTATATCCTTAAGAGGTACTACGAGTGATTCATTAGCTAAGCATTTCTTGAGATTAGATACATGAAATACATCATGTATTCCTGCTATTTCCTCTAGCAGTTGTAGCTGATAGGCTACAGGTCCTATTCTTCTAACAATTTCAAAAGGTCCAATATACTTGGGACTTAACTTTCCTCTTTTGATGAATCTTACCACTCCTTTCCAAGGAGAGACTTTTAACAATACCCTATCTCCCACCTGGAATTCTAATGGCTTACGTCGGTTATCAGCGTAGCTCTTCTGTCCATCACGTGCTGCTTTCAGTCGTTCCTTGACTTGAATGATTTTATCGGTTGTTTCCTGTACTATCTCAGGTCCAGATAGTTGCTTTTCCCCAATTTCTGCCCAACAGACTGGGGTTCTGCACTTTCGTCCATAAAGTGCTTCGAATGGTGCAGCATTGATACTTGTGTGATAACTATTATTATAAGAAAATTCTATTAAAGGTAAGTGATCGTCTCAGTTACCTCCGAAATCAATTACACAAGCTCTAAGCATGTCTTCCATTGTCTGAATTGTCCTTTCGCTTTGTCCATCCGTTTGAGGATGATAGGTTGTGCTTAGATTTAACTTGATTCCCATTGCTTTTTGGAAACTTGACCAAAAATGAGAGGTAAAACGGCTATCCCTATTAGAAACAATTGATAAAGGAATTCCATGTAATGAAACAATTTCATTTACATACAATTTGGCTAATTGCTCCATACTAAGAGTTTCTTTCATTGGTAGGAAATGAGCTGATTTAGTTAGCCTATCTACAATCACCCAGATTGTATCATTACCTTTTCTTGTTTTGGGAAATTTGGTAACAAAATCCATTGTTATCAATTCCCATTTCCAGACTGGCATTTCTAACTGTTGCAACAAACCTGAGGGTTTCTGATGTTCAGCTTTAACTTGAGAACAAGTTAAACATTTAGAAACATAAGCTGCTATATCTTTCTTCATTCCTATCCACCAGAAATTTTTCCTTAAATCCTGGTACATCTTATCACTTCCTGGATGCATCGTATATTTAGACTTATGAGCTTCCTCTAATATATGGTGACGTAGGTTTCCTAATTTAGATCTCCACATTCTCTTTTTATGGAATCTCCAAATCCATCTGTTTCTTGTTCTAATTCCTTAATCATTCCTTTTAATTTTTCAGTATCTTCCTTGATTATTGCTTCTTGAGCTTTTCTAATTTGTTCATTTAAATCTACTCATAGATTTAATTTAAGAGAACGTACCCTTTTTGGCTTTTCATGATACTTTCGACTTCTGCCACTACATTTGCCTTTCCTTCATGATATTGGATATCACAATCGTAATCACTAAGCAATTCCATCCAACGTCTTTGTCTCATATTCAGTTCCTTTTGCCCAAAAACATACCTTAAACTTTTATGATCTGTAAAAATGGTAAACTTACTACCATAGAGATAATGTCTCCAAATCTTAAGGGCAAAAATTATGGCTCTTAATTCCAAATCATGGGTTGAATAATTCTCTTCATGATTCTTAAGCTGTCTGGATGCGTAAGCTATAAACTTTTGATGTTGCATCAACACACATCCATAACCTAACTTAGAAGCGTCACAATAGACAACAAAGTCTTCAGTTCCTTCTGGTAACGCTAGTATAGGTGCATGGGTCAATCTTTGCTTAAGGATTCTAAAGGCTTCTTCTTGTTTTGGTCCCCATTCAAACTTAACAGATTTACAGGTTAACTTAGTTAAGGGAATGAATATTCTAGAAAAATCTCGAATAAATCTTCTATAATAACCGGCCAATCCTAAGAAACTTCTAACCTCGGTTGGTGACTCAAGGGTTTTCCATTTGGTAATTGCCTCGATTTTTGTTGGATCCACATGAATTCCTTCATGATTAACTAAATGTCCAAGAAATTGTACCTGCTCTAACCAAAACTCGCACTTTGAAAACTTAGCATAAAGCTTTTCCTTTCTTAATAAACTTAAAAGTGCGTGCAAATGCTTTGCATAATCCTCTTCACTCTTAGAGTAAATTAGAATATCATCTATGAAGACAATTATGAATTTATCCAAATATGGCTTACATATTCGGTTCATCATGTCCATAAATACGGCTGGGGCATTGGTTAAACCAAATGGCATGACAGTAAATTCATAATGGCCATATCTTTTTCTGAATGCAGTTTTAGGAATGTCCTCTTCCTGTACCTTTAATTGATGATATCCTGATCTTAAATCGGTTTTAGAGAAAAATCGAGATCCTTGAAGTTGATCGAACAGATCATCGATCCTCGGTATTGGATACCGATTCTTAATCGTGTCTTTGTTCAATTCATGGTAGTCAATGCACATATGCATTGATCCGTCCTTCTTTTTGACAAACAGAATTGGCGCTCCCCATGGCGATGAGCTTGGCTGTATGAATCCTTTCTCCAACAATTCGTCTAATTGTTTTTTTCAGTTCCTGCATTTCGACAGGTGCCAAACGGTAAGGTGCTTTGGCAATCGGTGCTGTCCCTGGTAGCAAGTGGATTCTGAATTCGACTTCCTTGTCTGGCGGTAGTCCTGCCAATTCTTTTGGAAAGACATCTGAAAACTGAGACACTACTGGAATGTCTTTTAGTTCTTTTCCTTTCGTGTTAGTGATTATAGAAATCAAATACACTATAGATCCTTTCCTTATACAACTTGCAGTTTTCATCACAGAGATGAATTTTGTGGATCTAGATGGTCTATCTCCTTTAATTGTGATCTTTCCACCCTTTGGTGAATTTACTTGAATTGACTTTTGATCACATAAAATACTGGCTTTATTGGCTATTAGCCAATCCATTCCTAACACAACATCAAATCCTGCCAGATTCATTGGGTAAAGGTTTGCAATAAATTTTTGATTATAAATTTATATTCTTGCCCCCTACAAGATTTCAGAAATCCTAATTGTTTCTCCATTTGCAGTTTTCACTAGACATTCTTGTGGTAGTTTAGTTAATGATTGATTTAGAAGTTTGCAAAACGAAGTATTGATAAAACTTTGGTTTGCACCAGAGTCGAATAATACTTTAGCAAAAATATCATTAACTAAAAACGTACCAGCTATAACATCTGGGATTATCTTGGCTTCATCTGCAGTTAGAACAAATGCTCTAGTATTTTTAGTGTTCTTGTTGTTTGCAGCTGGAGCCAATTTCGGACAGTTTGGCCTGATGTGACCTTTTTCTCCACAGTTGAAGCAGAATCCATTACTGGATTTCTTCTTGCAATCCTTTTCCTTGTGTCCTGGGGCCTTGCAGAAATTGCAGTGGGTGGAGCATCTTCCTGAATGCTTCTTTCTGCAGGTTTTACAGTATGGTGAAGAAGTAGAACCTACATTCCTACGGTTGGAATTCCCAGAACGGAATTCTTGAGTAAGCATTTGGGTTAAATTTCTTCTCTGGTCTTCTTCTCTAGTTCGCCCCAGTTCATCAGTCAAGGTATTGGCTTGTTCTACAGTTTCTTCTATGGTTTGGGGTCTAGCTGCCTTGACTACATGCCTAATCTCCCCGATTAATCCCCAGATGTATCGGGAGATTAATACCGGTTCAGGTGATGCAAGGGTTGGTACTATTCTAGCATATTCAAAGAATGTAGTAGTATACCCCTTACTATCTACTCCGGGCGTTCTAAGGTTCAGAAACTTATTTGCTATCTGCTCTTTTTCATTGGGAGGGCAGAACTTCCTTTCTACCATATTCTTAAACTCCTCCCATTCCATGTTATAAACCCTATCACTTCCTCTTGACTGGAGGATAGTGTTCCACCATTCTAGGGTTGAGTTCTTAAATAGATTAGAAGCAAACATTATCTTATCCTTTTCAGCACATTTGCTTATTTTCAGAACAGCCTCAGTCTTTTCTATCCAGCGTAGAGCTGCAATGGGTCCTTCATTGCCCGAGAATTCTATTTGTTTGCAGGACCAGAATTCTTTGTAAGAACAACCATATGGCATGGTTCTTCTTCTTTTGGGAATGGGCGCTTGAAGTACGGGTCCATTGTTCACGCTGTGTTCAGGTTCAGTTGGTCGCTTACCACTATGCTTACTTTTTTTTCAGCTTCTTTAATAGTTTGGATAATAAATGGCATTGCATCTATGATTCCTTGTGCCACTATATGTTGGATGGCACTATTATCCACTTGGTTTCCATTCGGATTCTCATTAACCACGTTAATGTTACTCTGGTTATCGTTATTCAGATTATCTTGATTTCCTTTGTCGGCCATCTGAATTTTAAACATTTACCACATATTAATATCACAAATAATATTTGAACATAGTCAATCACATGTCACACACTTTTAGTCAAAAGTGTCGAGCATTGTGACTTTTACTCTTTTCATATACTATGTGTCTATTACACACCAGTACTGAAATTAAAATTACAATACCGACTGAAATGTAAAGCTACAATACTAGTAATATGCATCCGTATTTTTTTTCTAACACATACACACATAATTTATTATTATATTATATTATTACTACCACCGTTTCCACCATCACATTCATGGATATGGATTCATCCAAAAATCCATATTGCACTCGTCGTATTTCCATACGAGACGCTCTCCCACCTGTCTCATTCTCTCACTGCTTTCTAAAATTTCCTCACCAAAAGTTCTAAATTCTTGTACGTTTTCTGCACTCATTGGGGGTGCAGGTTCTAGGACTGGGTTTGGAATCTAGGGTGCGGGTTCGTGGTACGGGACCTGGTATGGGTAAGGATTCTCTAAGATCTCCATAATGTATTCATCATTATCATAATAGGGATCTTGAGGATCTAACCCTGGGTAGGCTCCTAGATTGGGTATTGGCACATTTTCCTGTATCGGGTAACTTTGCACATAGTCCCTAACATCATCCCACCAGGGTCGTAATTATTTGGGTCTAGGGGATTTCTGTGCAGGTACCCTAGGTATTTCCTCTGGGTTGAAATCATGCATTTCTATTTGATTTTTAGGGTTTTCTATTTCTATTGGTTGGTCAGGGATTGGTGGTTGTGGTGCTAGTATTTGCTCCAGGTTTGGGTCAGCTGCAGTGGTTGCTAAAATATGGATATTGGCTATTATCCTATTAAGCATATCCTGGGCATAAGCATCGGTTTCTCTTTTGGATGCGGCTAACACTCGCTGTTCCTGTAACTTTTTCATACGCTTTCTACGCTCGTGTGCTCCCCTACTGAACCATCCCCTTTTTTTTTCTGAGGAAATGGCTCTTCAGACTGAGCCTTAAACACGAATATTCCTTCTTCCGTATCAGCAGAGTACCCTGAGAGCGCAGGCTGAGAAGAGGCACCTTCGCTTCTAGGCAAACCAGATAATTGACGGTACGCGTCAGATGGTCCTTGGTCGCTCATACTGTAAACTAACAAATAGTCAGATAACACATAACAAGAAAATACAATTATACACGTATTTCCGTAATTTATTTCCTAACACTTCGTATTTTGATGTCAGCAGAACACTTATGTGGCTGAATCAGTGGCATAGCTCTGATACCACCTTCTGTCACAGCCCCCGATCCCTAATCCCCGGGAGCGGGCGTCCGTGAGCCAGTTCTGGTGGTATCACGTTATTGTCTAATTTGGCAGCGGAATTTTCATCAGGACCGTAGTTGGGAAATATTTTATCAGAGTAAAATACCACATTTCCTTATCATTTAATACATGGGAAAAACCCAAGTTCTTAGTGTACACACTTTTATAGGAATAAATCCTATTTTATATAACAAAAGCATCTATTTTATTCTTAGGTAACTTTATTGCCACTTTTCCAAGCCTTCAGTGCTGTCCAGCTGGCTTCTATTTGGCTTTTACATCTTGATACCTGAAACACGTTTTAAAAACATTTTGTCAGTGGGAAATACTGGTGAGTGAATCCCAGTTTAATCAAGTTTAAGTAAAAACCAATTTGCAGTATTGAGGGCTGACGTGCTGTCGTGGTACACGCAAATTTAATCCAAATAACTACTATAGATAGTGGTAAATGGGTATCGAACTCAGGGAGTATGTGGAAAATGTGTGATTTTATAGCTTTGCACTTAAACTAAAATTAAACTAAGTTGCAAAAAGTAAAGATCAATAATTTGGATTGTTTGGTTTTAAAATTAAACTTAACTAAATAATTGCAAATCAAAATTGGGTGTTAAACAGATTAAGAGAAAATGACCATCTTAGGATTCAGTTTCTTTTAACAATTTTGTGAGATTCCAACTAGAAAGAGTTACATAGACATAACTCGTGCATAAATAGTTGACGTGATAAAAGGGAACAAAGTACTCGGATTATATAAACGCGAGGTTGCTTCCCGATGATCAATTAATCAATAACCTACCCTAACCCTTCCCATAATATCTCGATTGCCAAAGGCACCAAGAACGTACGATTGAGACTAGAAATTTCACTATCAATTAACAAGCTACAAAAAATTATGCATACACCATGATAATCAAGCAAACACAAGTTATCATTCTAGAAATAACGGAACAAACACACAAAAGTTTAGAGAAACCTTGACCTAAGATGATCACCACAAGTTTAGCCGGACATCGTTCGGTTGATCATCATAACATTAAAAGTCAAGTTCATAAGAATAAAAAACAAGCACCAAATGTTTAGAATTGTTTCCAACCAAGCAAGAACAGCCAAAATCTCCCCCAAACTCTAGAGAAACTGTCCAATGATGAGATAATGTGAAAAGGCACCAAAAACTGATTTAATGAAGGCAATTAGGGATTTTTACACAGACTCCACCGTAACTTACGGTACCACCGTAAGTTACGGTGGTCTTCAAACATTTACGGTGAGATTAAACTGAGTTACGGTGGAGAATTTCAAGTATCAGGGCCACCGTAAATTACGGTGGCCATCGTAATTTACGGTGGAGCACTGACTTGTATGTTTTGTTTCTTCAATCCTTCCACGCACGACCCATTCATCTCCAAAGCTTCCAAAGCTGCGTTTTGTCCCTTTTTAGCTCCCGAACCGCACCTGAAACATAAGCGACCGCAGTCATCTAATTCAAGATAATTACACGATTAAGTGGAGGATTAATTCGTCTTTTAACATCATTAAGGGTTGTCCAATGGACCACCCGTCACATCCCCACACTTAATCGTCGCTTGTCCCTAGCAACTCATCAAATCAATTTCACAACACGCGATCAATGTAAACCAAGCAGAAACATGTAGTCCTTTTACTAACCCCTTTTTAACACCCAAAATAACACACCCTCGCTATGTCTCTCCTCTCAGTAACAAGTAAGCACTAGCAATATGAGCTAGACACACAAAGGCTAACGGGCGGTTGCACAACTATAGGCTTGTACCTAAATCAATTCTTCTCCTAAAATGTGTCAAACATAAATGCAAATCAAAGGGACTTTCAAACGTGGCTAGGTGTATGGGTAGGAAATGGAATATATATGAAGTAGCGAAAACTTAACCCGGTCTTTTTATTACACAATAAAGTAACTAACATATGTACATCATACTACAAAAACTACTACTACTAACACTAAAAGACCGGGTCAAATTGGGTAAATTTTTAGGTAACTAGCTAGGGGTAACAAATGATAGGCTTTTAGGCACAAAATTGGGTAACTAAATGCCCAAACCCCTGCCCCTCTCGCAGCCATGCTCATATATATAACTTATGAGGTCCAACCCCCCAAATCCCACACTCACACACACTAAAGACGAGGCTACTTAAATGCCCTTATCCTTTTCGCATTCATATCTGACTAAGGACTCAAACCATATCAAGGCACAAGTTCTAATGCACCCCCACCCGTAGCCACTCTCATCAAAAATAAGAATTATTTATTTACAAATGTGGCTTCAACTCTCACCAAGAATAAAAGGGTATCAAGGGTTGCCGGTGCATCAATTGGGGTTAATCTAGGGTGTTCAAATTCTCACATCGTTTCGCTTGATTTAAAAAATTTCAAAATCTTCAAAAATTTCCCCCCCATCCCCACACTTGGGATACATTGACCCCAATGTATGGTTTTAGGAGGATTTGATCACTAACATCTTTTGCACCAAATGAAAGCTCAACACTCAAACCACAAATTTCTTTTCGGACTTTTTTTCATTTTATAATTTTTTATATTTTTTTCTTTTAACAACACCACACCACCAACTCGCACCAACCTAAACATAACATCGCAAACTAACACCACCCGACCATAAACAAAACAAGCTAACAAATATTCACAAAATATACAAAGAAAGAGCACGACCTGACTAATAATAGTGAGGCTGCGGAGGTCCAAAAATGGAAGACATCATGTCATTCCATTCTCCAAATGCAAATGTACCGCTACTGCTACCACCTTGTTGCTGAGCTCCTTCTTGTTGGCGCGGATCGATCCATTGTGAGTGATGAAGTGGCGGCGTCGGATATGACATACTACCATCATAAGGCGGTTGAGACGCATAATCCACATGTTGTGGATCCACAACCACCGGTCGCCCGGCATGCCAATCTGCGTGCATTCTTCTAGCTTGATCATCATTATATCGACTATTCATTTCCAACTCATGGGAATACGCGTGTGTGCGATTCCACGCCTCTTGACGATCAAAGCTATGTTTCAAGGATCGCTCCATGCTTGCACTCGTCATTGTATGTTGGTCAAATAACGTCCTCTCCGAACCCGACCATGATTCGAAAATGGGAGCCGGAGGACGTTGATTCGCTATAACCTCTTGCATAGTGCCCTCATAAGCCCACCCGGGCTCATAAGAACGCTCCGTGTAGTCATAGAAAGCACCACCATATCCTCCACCCGGGCCCCCTTGCCCCACATTCACATTCACATTTTCACCACCATGCGGCGCATCCGCATAATCATCATCACCACTCGGGACTTCCGCATCACTTTCGGGTTCGTCCTCTTCACCCGGTAAAAGATCTCTTGCACTAGCCTTTAATGCTCTCCATCTCTGCCGCTCTGACTTGAGCTTATGGTAACGTTCCGATTGCGTGTAAGTCCAACCAATCCCCAACTTGTCTAAAGTAAAAGGCTGATGCCTTTTTGTTGCTCCTCTATCTTCTGACCTAAGTGCCTTTTGTTGCTTCATTAACCCGGTGATGATTCGGCAATACGGGATAATATCTCTTCCTAACTTGTTTCGGCAAATCCAGAGGTGGTTCATGATCAGATATCGGATTGGAAAACGCGGAGCCCCAGTAAGTAATGAATAGAGGACAGGTACTTTCGGGAACCTTACTTGCTCCTTGTCCCCCCTTCGCGGTATGACATTTAAGAGGCAAATCGCCAACAACAACTTTGCTTCGATTTTCAAATTCTTCCCATACAAGACTCCATGATAAGTACCGGGCAAAAACAGCGTTGCTAACATATCATTCCAACGAGTGTGCTTCTCCGGCTTTATCAAAAGGTTATCAAGAGTAGGAATCATGTAGTCACGACCCGGAAGACTATCATATTTCCCAAGCTTCTTCAACGTGTCAAAAGACATCTCCACCGGAATCCCATACACCTCACCAACTAACTTCATTTGTGATGGCTTGTCGAATATGTTGCATTTAAGGGTTGCCATCCATTCTTGAATTTCAGTTATGAACAAGTTGTTTTTATCTTTATCATAACAACTAAGTGCCGACTCCCATCCTATAGCGCGGAATTTGTCAAACACACCGAACTGGCCAAATTCAACTTCCCGAACTTCCCTCTCGCATATAAATGCCGCTGCTTTGTTCTTCAACCGATTCATTCTGTCATGGTATAAAGTTGGTTGCCATTCCTCCGGTTGGTCATCCAAAGGCCCCGAATCCCATTTTGGCTTGTCATGCGGATTTAACTCCACCATCTCTTCATCCTCACTCTCACTCTCGCTTACTCTACCCATGTATTGTCTCTTCCTTGGTTGTTGTTCCGGCTGTTTTCCCTTTCCCTTCGACGAAGAGGATGAACTAGCTCCTGCTTTTTCCTTTGTTCGTGCCATTTTCTACACACATTAGAGCAAACAACACAACCAAACACAAACATTAGTCCTTTCTCCCCAAAAACATCCCCACACTTGCTTGTTAATATGGTTGTAGATGTTAGTGAACCAAAATCTTATAAATCATTTTCAACAAAATTTGGGCATGGTGTCTTTACAATGTAGAGATTCCATAAAGTTCACTACTTTAATCACAAATCCTACATCTACAACCCACAACCATATTCAAATAACCAATTTCATGACAACATCTAAGAACAAGCAAGTGGGTATGAACAAGTAACAAAAACAACCTCAATCTTCACAATGCATCATCAAAATATAATAAATAAACTTCCATACCTTTGCTTGAAGATGCTAAAATGCTTGTGAAACAAAAACTCCAAAAACCCCTAAAATTTTTGGACCTAGGGTTTGGAATTCGGACCCGTAAGCTTCGTTTTTTCGCAAATCTCTTCTCAAAATCAGAAAGTATGTGAAAAATTAGCCAAGATAGACCTAAGTTTCACTTGATTTGGTTGAGAATTGAGAAAGTTAAGAAGGATTGAAGGTTGAAGAAGGCTATGGAGTTCTTGTGGATTTTGTGGGTCTTGGAAAGTGATGGATGAGAATAGAATAATGAAGTAGAATGAGTGGATGGGGTTTAATTCACATGACCGATCGTTTGTTTTATTGTTATTTTTGTTTTTTTATATAAATGCAAAAACGAAATGAAACAATGTCTCGCCAGGTCCACCGTAAATTACGGTGTGGACCGTAAATTACAAATTACGGTGGATGCTGGTAACAAATTCCTACCGTAATTCAGTAGGTTTTCACCGTAAAGCCAAAAAAAATTCTTGCCTACCGTAAATTACGGTGGCACCTGGGCATCTATGCTTCACTGAAAATTGTTATTCTAAGTGTCTTTTTTTTTTATATTTTTTTTCAGCTTTTTTCGATTTTTTTTTTTTTGTGTTTTTAAAACTTTTCAAAAACATGTAGAAATCACCCTACCCCCTCGAAAGTCCCGTGTTGTCCTCAACACAATGTTAGAGCAATTCATGACCCGAATATCCCCACACTTGCTTCAAACACGGATTTCAAGGAAATACGGTAATTGTGCAAACTATACAAAACAAAATAAAATGCTACTATTTACACTACCAAACCTGGGCCTCTCATGGTTGTTCCTCATCAACCGGGCGTAGAATATAGCCCACTTTGTCAAGCTCCAAGTTGTTTATGTCGTTCCCCTCCAAGTACGGTTTCAACCGGTGACCGTTCACCGTTTGTTGTTTTAGTGTTTGCTTGTCTTGGATGTCTATGTCACCAAACCTTCCAACTTGCCGAACAACATACGGGCCCATCCATTTACTTTTAAGCTTTCCCACAAACATCTTGAGTCTTGAGTTGTACAACCAAACCTTTTGACCCACTTTAAAGGTTTTCTTCCTCAACTTCGCATCGTGTACTTTCTTGAGCTTGTCTTTATACGCCGATGCACATTCATACGCCTCGTCTCTAAGCTCTTCAATTTCACACAATTGTAACTTCCTCATCTTCCCCGCTTCGTTATAGTCCGCATTAATCGTAGTGATCACCCAATAAGGCAGATGCGCTAACTCCATTGGCAAGTGACAACCCTTTCCATACACCATCCGGTAAGGTGTTGTGCCAATCGGAGTCTTGAAGGCCGTTCGGTATGCCCACAACGCATCATCCAATTTACTCGACCAATCCTTCCTATCCGTTCTCACCATCTTCATGAGAATTTCCTTGATTTGACGGTTGGACACCTCGACTTGTCCACTCGTTTGCGGATGGTAAGGTGTGGCAATCCGGTGATTCACGCTATACCTCTTCAATAATTTCCCGAAATTGAAGTTCTTGAAATGCGAACCTCCGTCACTTATGATAACCCTCGGAATACCAAAGCGAGAAAAGATGTTGGATTGAACAAATTTACAAACAACCGAATGGTCGTTTGTGCGTGTTGCAATGGCTTCAATCCACTTAGAGACATAATCTACCGCCACCAAAATGTATAGAAAACCGTTCGAATTCGGGAAGGGGCCCATAAAGTCAATGCCCCAAACATCAAATATTTCTACAACCAAGATTGGTTGTAATGGCATCTCATCCTTCTTCGATATGCTTCCCATCTTTTGACAATTGATGCAATTTCTTGCGAACTCACATGCATCCTTGAAAATAGTGGGCCAATAAAACCCACATGAGAGAACCTGGTAACCCGTTTTGTGCCCGCTAAAGTGACCTCCACATGCGGATGAATGAGCATGGGTCAAAATTTCCAATACCTTTGTTTCGGGCACACACCTCCTAATGACTTGATCCGGCCCGATCTTGAAAAGATTCGGTTCATCCCAAATATATTGCTTCACTTGGACCATAAATTGTTGTCTTTGCTTTTTGGTCCAATGACTTGGGATGGCACCCGTGGCTAAGTAATTTACATAATGAGCATACCACTACGTTCTCACTTCCCTTTTTATCTCGGATTTCTAAGTCAAATTCTTGTAACAACAACACCCACCGAATCAAACGAGGCTTTGCGTCCTTTTTCTCCATCAAGTATCGGACCGCACTATGGTCCGAATATACCACAACTTTACTCCCCCAAATATACGAGCGAAACTTATCTAAAGCATACACCAACGCTAGTAATTCCTTCTCGGTTGTGGTGTAATTCAGTTGCGCTTCAGATAATGTTTTGCTTGCATAGTAAATAACCATCGGTTTCTTGTCAACCCGTTGACCTAAAACTGCACCAATAGTAGTGTCGCTTGCATCACACATTATCTCGAATGGCTTTGACCAATCCGGCGGTTGCAAGATGGGAGCTTTGACCAAGTGTTCCTTCAAAACAGTGAAAGCTTGCATACACTCATTAGTAAACTCAAATGGGACATCTTTTAATAACAAGTTGCATAAAGGTTTAGTGATAACACTAAAACCTTTTATTAAACGTCTATAAAAACCTGCATGTCCCAGAAATGACCTTACACCCTTAACATTTTTCGGAGGTGGCAAAGATGCTATTACCCGTATTTTTGCCTTATCCACCTCCATTCCCCTTTCCGAAATTACGTGACCCAACACAATGCCTTCTTGCACCATGAAATGACTTTTCTCCCAACTTAGCACTAAATTTTTCTCAACGCACCTTTTTAAAACTTTTTGTAATTCGTTGAGACAAGCATCAAAACTAGTGCCAAAAATGGAGAAATCATCCATAAAAACTTCAAGCGACTCTCCAACCATGTCCGAGAAAATACTCATCATACATCGTTGGAAAGTTGCCGGAGCATTGCACAAGCCAAATGGGATTCGCCGAAAAGCAAAAGTGCCATATGGACAAGTGAAAGTGGTCTTGTGTTGCTCATCCTGGTGTATTTCTATTTGATTGTAACCCGAATACCCGTCCAAAAAGCAGTAATATTTCTGACCCGATAATTTCTCAATGATTTGGTCAATAAAAGGTAACGGGAAATGGTCCTTAGAAGTGGCGGCATTCAATTTTCGGTAGTAAATGCATACACGCCACCCGGTGACCGGTCGGGTGGCCATTTGTTCACCGTTTTCATCTTTGACTACTTGAATGCCGACCTTCTTAGGCACAACTTGGGTGGGACTCACCCAAGCACTATCCGAAATCGGATAGATAATTCCTGCATCCAACCATCTGATTACCTCTTTTTTTACAACCTCACGTAGGCTCGGATTCAATCGCCTTTGAGCTTCTCGTGTCGGCTTTGCATCTTCGGTGGTAATAATTTTGTGCTGACGAAAGATGGACTAATTCCTTTGAGATCTGCAATCGTCCATCCAATAGTTCCCTTGTTTTCTTTTAACACTTCCAACAACGCTTGCTCTTGCACCAACTCTAAGTTAGAGGCAATAATGACTGGTAGAGTGTCATTATCCCCTAAAAACGCATACTTCAAGTGGCTTGGCAAGTCTTCGAGCTCCAACCTTGGTGGCTCTTCCAATGACGGTTTAGTTCCCGAGTCTATTAGCGACTGATTATCAGTCACTAACATAAGTTGAATAAAAATCAGTCTCAAATATTATCAGTTACTGATAAATCAGTCCTAGATATTATGTATTCAAGACTGATATATCAGTCCCTAATAGTTTAGTCTTAAATGGTCACTTTTTTTGTAGTTTCCGTCGGCAAGCTTTCAAATTGGTGAGTCCATGGCGGCCGACCTTCCTTCAATGCCATAACTGTAACGCCTCGTATTTTCATATTTGTATTTTAACTTTTCGAGGTGTTAATCATAATGGTAATATATTTTTTTATCACATTGTTAATGGGTAAACACAAGATTTTTATAAGAAACCGAAAAACTATACAAAGAAAAATTATTAGAAATATTATTTTTCTAATAAATTTTTATACAAAAGAATTTTTATTAATTTTTAGAAATGGTTTTAGCATAGGTCCCTTTTATAAAAAATGCTTGTTTTAATCCATAGTAATAAAAAAAAAACCTGCACGTGAATAGTACCCTGCAGGGTACTATTCATTCAGCAACTTAAAAAAACGTTTTTTTGAAGATTTTTCCTACTTCTTTCACATTTTGCAGCCATTTGACCCATTTAGATCACCACCTACCCCCTTCCATCTATAAATATACCTTCTTAGGCCTTCATTACACTTGCTCAACTCTTAAATCTCTCCAAAATCACTCTCAAATCCTTCAAGAAGTTGAAATTCGGGCAGATTCACCCTTGCTTACAAAAGTGAGCATAACTTGCTCAAAACTCAACCAAATTACTTGATTCTTTTTCCTACTTGTTTGTATAATCATGGGCTTTGATTCCTTGACTTATCTTGGGAGAAATCAGACCTGGAATTGCCCCGAAATTGTCTATAAACTTTCTGTTTTGTTGAAACTTTCTTAAAACTCTTGCATACTTCAAAAAAACTTGTGTTCTTATGCTTCTAATCTATTGTATGATTAGTAAAGCCAAACCAAGGTTGTTTTACACTTAATAAGAATGTCTAAACATTCTAAACTTTCTGTTTTAATAGAGTTTTTAACTCACAAGTGATGCCAAGTCTTGAACTTGAAGATGGTGTGACTACTTAGTTAGCCTAGGCTAACTTACATACAAGTCCACACATCACTTGATGTTTTGTTTAGTATAATTGTACCTTTATTTCTTAAATATACTTATGAGGTTCCTAAGTGGAAGGTTCACCTCTCGCCTCTTACATAACTTATATATTAACATAACAACCGAGGTAACCAAGTGGAAGGTTTAACCTCCCGCCTCTTACATAACTTATATATTAACATAACAACCGAGGTAACCAAGTGGAAGGTTTAACCTCCCGCCTCCTACATAACTTATATGGCACCAAGAGGTAAACAAGTGGAAGGTTAACCTCCCGCCTCCTACGTGGCTAACTATATTATTAATATGTATGTATTATAATTATGTATATATTATAAACCGAACCCTTGATAGTGATTATATAAATCTACTACCAAGTTAATAAGTTTCTCACTACGTGTGTAGTTCCTTGTCACGATTCTAATAGGTATTGAACCTATAAAATCATATATAATCCTTAGGGATTTTCATAGTGTCAAGACAAGTGCTAATACCATAAGTGAATATTTTTCTAATACATACTTTGTCGCTCATTGAATCTTAAGTCCGAATATCCCCTCATTCTTCCAAATTACTCATACACCTTAACTTTCCTCTTGTAGGATAACTTGGTGTTCTCTCCAGTAGTCAACTCTTCGCGGATTCAAGTAGGAAAGCTTGTAAACCGTGAGTATACTTGAATCCCTTTTTGTTTTAAACACTTTTGGGATGCAACATGTATTCTATATCAAGACACTTGACACTTGAAACTTATTTGAAACATACTCTATCTATTTAAACATGAAACATGAAACTTGTGAACTGTTGATACTATTTGGTGCTATGTGAACGTTTAATCCCTGTGTGTAGTTCCGCCCTAACAATTAGTAGTACTATGCATATGCTATAGGAGTCGTGCACCTCCCCCATTTGTGCTCGAGGGGTATTGTTAGGAGGTGTCATATTAGCCTCCCGTTGAACTTTGGGTTAGGCACTTTAACGCATTGGAAAATGGGCTAGCACTTGGACTGCGTAAACTAGCATGGCTGAAACTATTTTTATTATGTTCATGTTGGATATGAGTACTTTTATTCTATTATGCTATGTAAACAAACTTGTATACTCGCCTTTGCTTTTGCATTGAAACTCTATTTTAATACATGTTGCAGGTTGATAGTTGAAGTATGGATGACTGATGAAACAAGTTTAGGGTGGACTAGATACACACCTTTAATCGATCTATCTTTTAAATGTTATGTTTTTATTTGAGACAATGTTGTTATTTTTCATTTTAATCTTGTATGACAATTTAGTATTGCAATGAAATTTGAATTAAATAAATATTGTCATATAGTGTTATGAAGTCTCGAGCAATCTATACACACTTCGTCTCATCCCGATGTTTCTGCCATCGGTTGGGGTGTGACAGATTGGTATCAGATCCATAACTATAGGGAATTAGGAAAATTGCCATGCTTTTGCCCTAATCTATAGTTTTAGGAATTTTGCCTCTTATGTGTTGTTTAAAACTTTTGTACTCTACCATGCATGCTTCCTAGTAGGGGTGTAAACGAGCCGAGCCGAGCCGAGCCAGTGTGGGCTCGGGCTCGGGCTCGAAGCTAAACGAGCCGGCTCGGGCTCGGTTCGATAATTATAGCCAGCCGGAAATAAGGGCTCGGGCTCGGTTCGCAAAAAGTTCGAGCCAGCTCGGTTTTAAAAAAAATGTTCAAAAGGATCGATGATGAAATCAGCCCTTCGTGTTCACATCTTCTTCATCAGCCGGGTGGTCTGGCCGGTAAGATTCCGATGAGCAAGTTGAGAAGAAATCAAAAGATGAACAGAACATAGATCACACTAAATCATTCAGCATTACAGAAGGATCGATCCATATGTACAGCCATGAAGATGAAGACAGGGAGATTAGGGTATAAAGTGCTTTGTTGAGACAATGGAGGAACCAGCAAAGAAAATTAGGGTATGAAGTGCTCTGTCAATGAGTTGTACACCACAAATATTCTCCCCCAAATTTTTAGATGATGAATTAACTTTTTAGCCCTCCAAGCTTTCAAATAAGCCTAAGAAACCCATGCACTACAATATTATATATTTATATTAAAGATAGGAGAACTAGACGTTGAATTGTTAGGAACATATTTTAAAGGAACACATTTTAAATAAGACTATCTCCTCATTTTTTTAAGGTAAAATTTGATGGTAAAATAGTTGGATTCTAAAATATATATATATATATATATATATATATATATATATAATAATGATAACGAGCCAAACGAGCGAGCCAACGGGCCAACTAACGAGCGAGCCACGAACCGAACCTACCTTGACTCGGGCTCGGCCCGTTTAGATCGAGCCAATTTCGAGCCGAGCCAATTTCGAGCCGAGCTTTTTTTGAACTTTTTTTGAGCGAACTGCGAGCCTCGAGTTTTTTGAATAGCCCTACTTCCTAGCTATACTTCTTGTTGATTAAATTTATATGCCTTTCCTAAGGTTAACATGAATACACTTTTGATTATTTGTATACTCTTGTAACACAAACGAGACAACTTTACCAAAATAGGCGTGAAACCCACAATTTGGTAAACAACTCTCATTCTACCATAAACTATTTCTTTTTGCACGAAATTACACCATTGAGCTAGGAGTGAAATCCAAAACTTAATGGTAATTTCCATTTCAACTCTAGTGGACCCTCGTCAAAGTGTTAAAATTTTATTTTGACCCGACGAGTACTAACCACATTTAGGGTACGAAATCGTCAAGTTAGGGGTGAAACCCGCACCTTGTCGATTAAGTCCCATTCCTCGATTTTCAATCTCGCCAAAGTCCCGATTGTTTCAATCGATTAGAGACGTGTAGTAACTGGAAGGGTAAGTCCCGATTGTTTCAATCTAATTCGAAAGGACTTTCGACCCACTTTGGAATAGTCGACGTTTCTCTACCCGGAACAATCTTATGTTTTATTGAGCCTCTCTTTTATGTATCTCAATTTACATGTGATTTTATGCTTGAACGTTCGTTCATTTCAAAACTTCGTTTTATCGTTTCGCACGTTATCGCAATCACAAACAATAATAATTCCTCGTGAACAAACTAAATTTACAATGCTTTCAATTATTCGTGCTATACTATGTGGAACTCATGACTATGTTATATGAGACATCTAAACTCTTTATGTTATACGAATCAATTTGAACCCTTTTGCTATGTGACAATTTATGCTATGTGAATCAATTTATGCAAACAATTTTCTTAAACAAACATTATGATCAAGTCTCACCTATTCGTTCTTTTGAATTTTAGATGTCTTCTCATCTCGTTAACGCGTCTAAGAGGTCAAAGTCTCGTGGTACAAAGAAGATGATGACTTTCATGGCCAAGCAATTTGCACGCATCATTCCTAAGGTCATTACCGAGATTCGAGCTACTGAAACACCTCCCTCTCCCCTCGACTCTAAGGTCGAATTACGCAAGCCCGCTTCGTTCAGCTTTAAGCACTTTTCATCGTGCAATCCCAAGCCATTCACTGGCAATGATGGGGTGACCGCCATGCTCGAGTGGTTTGATAGCATAGAGGTCACGTTCATCAACAGTGACTGCCCCAATGAGCTCAGAACGCGTAGTGCGACTGGGGTATTCCAAGCCCGAGCTCTCGAGTGGTGGTCGAATGAAAGAAACATTCGCTCGAATGAACTAGCCTATGCGTTGACTTGGGAAGAAGTTAAGGCCCTAATGATGGACGAGTTTTGCCCTCCGCATGAGCAACAAAAGCTAGATGAAGAATTTTGGGCACTTAAGCAAGTGGGGGATGAAAACCTAGCCTACACCACCCGTTTCAAACAACTTAGCGTCATTGTTCCCCACCTTGTCATGACCACTGCTCGCAAAATAAGTAAATACATCAATGGGTTACCCTCTGCTATGCGCGATACGATCGAGGCAGCCAAACTCAATAATATCGAAGCTGTTTACCGTTTGGCTTCTTCTCTGAACAACAATCGCATTCGCGATAAGCAAGCCACAAACCCCGTTACATACAAGCTAGCCAACCAGATTACCCAGCAGACGAATAGCAATAGGGGAAGGAAGCGAAAGCAATCCGACCCCATTTGCAACGCGATCGTACCACCAGTTAACCCTGTTGCTCCCGATAACGCTCAAAAGTCATACACTAGGATCTACCCCAAGTGTGCCACTTGTAATCGACATCATCCCACCAATGCCAGGTGTCGCCAGTGTACCTCCTGCAACCGCCTTGGTCACACTGCCCCCTACTGTCGCATAACGCCTGCACCTGTACAAAACCCACAACAACGAGCACCACAAGCTCAGCAAGCACGACAAGCTCCACCTGCTCCTCAGAATGCAAGACCAGTTAGAGCTTGTTTCAAATGTGGGGATGTAAACCACCTTATTCCTCAATACCCACTATGGAATCAAGAGCGACAACAACCTCCTCGTGGACGCTGTTTCAACCTGAACGCAAATCAAGCGCGCAACGACAATGATGTCATTAATGGTACGTTTCTTGTTAACCATCTTTATGCTTCGATACTATTTGATACTGGTGCAGACAAAAGCTTTGTGTCCTTAGAATTCGAGTCATTGTTAAATAGCACACGCTCTAAGCTACCTAAGTCGTTTTCCGTTGAAGTCGCCAATGGCAAATCCATCCTAGTCGATTCCGTTCTTCGAGATTGTCGCCTTACTCTTAACGAACACGTTTTCCCTATCGATCTCATACCCATGCAACTGGGTAGTTTCAACGTCATCATAGGCATGGATTGGCTCCAAAAGAACCATGCTGAAATCGCTTGTCACGAGAAATACGTCCGTTTACCTCTTCCGTCTGGTGATGTCTTGCACGTCTATGGAGACCGACCTTGTTAATGTCCTGCACACAAGCGAACAAGTACTTACGCAAAAAGTACTTTGCCTTTTTAGCCCACGTTGTGGAAGAAAAGGGCAAGGGAAAAAGTTTAAGTGATGTTCCAGTGGTGCGCGACTTCCCTGACGTCTTTCCTGAAGATTTGCCTGGTCCTCCTCCACCTCGATCTGTTGACTTTCGTATTGACCTTGTACCTGGTGCGACTCCTGTTGCTAAAGCTCCTTATCGTCTTGCACCTTCTGAAATGCAAGAGTTATCTACGCAACTTCAAGAACTCCTCGATAAAGGTTTCATTCGTCCAAGTACCTCACCTTGGGGTGCTCCTGTGCTTTTTGTCAAAAAGAAGGATGGCTCTTTTCGCATGTGCATCGACTATCGTGAGCTTAACAAACTCACCATCAAGAATCGTTACCCTCTTCCTCGTATCGACGATCTTTTTAATCAACTCCAAGGCGCTACCTGTTTCTCCAAGATCAATCTTCAATCTGGCTATCACCAACTTCGTGTTCTTGAAGAGGACATCTCCAAAACCGCTTTCCACACTCGCTACGGACACTACGAGTTCGTGGTTATGCCTTTTGGCTTGACCAACGCACCCGCTGTGTTCATGGATCTTATGAACCGTGTTTGTAAGCCTTATTTGGATCGTTTTGTGATCGTCTTCATTGACGATATCCTCATTTATTCTAAATCACGAGCCGATCATGAACGTCATCTTCGTCTTATACTCGAACTCTTGCGTATTGAATGTTTATACGCTAAGTTCTCTAAGTACGAGTTCTGGATTAAAGAAGTCCAATTCCTTGGACACGTGGTTAGCGAAAAAGGAATTCATGTTGACCCCGCTAAAATCGAAGCAGTCAAGAATTGGGTTGCACCTACATCTCCATCCGAAATTCGTTCGTTTCTTGGCCTTGCTGGCTATTACCGTCGTTTTATCTCCGACTTCTCGAAAATCGCCGTTCCTTTGACCTCTTTGACTAAAAAAGAGAGACCTTTTGTTTGGGGTCCTGAACAACAAAAGGCTTTCCAAACACTCAAGGACATGCTTTGTAATGCACCTATACTCGCGCTTCCCGATGGTGACAACGACTTCGTTGTGTATTGCGATGCCTCACGCCTCGGTCTTGGTTGTGTGCTTATGCAACGAGACAAGGTCATCGCCTATGCTTCGAGACAACTCAAAATACATGAGTAAAACTATACTACCCATGACCTTGAACTTGGTGCAGTTGTTTTTGCGTTGAAAATTTGGCGACACTACCTTTATGGTACTAAGTGTGTGGTTTTCACTGACCACAAGAGCCTTCAACATATCTTCAACCAAAAGGAACTGAACATGCGTCAACGTCGTTGGGTGGAACTGTTAAACGACTACGACTGTGAAATCAAATACCACCCTGGTAAAGCAAATGTCGTGGCCGATGCACTTAGTCGTAAGACTCATGTAGATTATATTCGTTGTTTCCAAATCTCTAGCGATCTTCCACACAACATTCGTGAAGCTCAGTACGCCTCTATTAACGAAGGTAACTTCCATGTTGAGATACGAGGTGCTAAGGAACACCATCTCGTCTCCAAAGTTGATGGTATTCTATACCTCGACAATCGTGCCTGGATCCCTGATCATGAAGACCTTCGGGATTTCATTATGAACGAGGCACATAAATCCAGGTACTCAATTCATCCTGGTGCCGACAAGATGTACCAAAATCTATGTATGTCCTATTGGTGGCCCGGTATGAAAAGAGACATTGCCGTTTACGTTTCTAAGTGTCTTACCTATTCAAAAGTCAAAGCCGAGCATCAACGACCTTCTAGTCTACTCGAACAACCTGAAATCCCCGTTTGGAAATGGGATAGCATAGCGATGGACTTCATAACTAAACTCCCTCGTACATCTGCTGGTCACGATAGCATTTGGGTGATCATCGATCGTTTGACCAAGTCCGCTCAATTCATTCCTATTCGTGAAGATTTCAAGGTTGAACGACTTACTCGCATCTATACCGATGAAGTTATACGCCATCATGGTATTCCTCTCGACATCATTTCTGACCGTGATGGTCGATTTACTTCGCGTCTCTGGCAAACCTTTTAGTCCGCTATGGGTACTCGTTTGAACCTCAGTACGGCTTTTCATCCTCAAACGGATGGACAGACTGAACGTACTATCCAAACCCTAGAGGACATGCTCCGTTCTTGTGTCATCGACTTTGGTGGTAGTTGGGATGTGCATTTACCTTTGGTCGAGTTCTCATACAACAATAGCTATCACTCCAGTATTAAAATGGCTCCATTCGAGGCATTGTATGGTCGCAAATGCCAATCTCCTTTAAACTGGCACGAGATTGGTGACAAACATTTTACTGGCCCTGAGATCATACAAGAAGCGACATATAAGATTCACCAAATCCATGATAATCTACTCACGGCCCGAAATCGTCAAAAGGAATATGCTGATAAGGGACGCAAACCGATGCAATTCAATGTTGGGGATCCCATCCTACTCAAAGTATCTCCTTGGAAAGGAGTGGTTCGTTTTGGTAAAAAGGGAAAGCTTGCCCCTCGCTTTGTTGGTCCTTTCAAGATACTCGAAAGGATTGGTGCGGTGGCTTACCGACTCGATTTACCTCAAGAACTCAACAACGTTCATCCAACGTTTCATGTCTCGAACCTAAAGAAGTGTCACGCTGAAGAAGGAATCCAAGTTTCTCTCGAATATCTTCAAATCAACGAAACATTGCATTTCGTGGAGAAACCCGTTGAAATCATGGATCAAGGAGTCAAGTTATTGAGACGCAGTAAAATTCCTATCGTCAAGGTTCGATGGGAAGGTAAACGTGGTGCTGAATTCACTTGGGAACTAAAGAGCGAGATGAAGAAGAAGTACCCTCGTCTCTTCCCTACGTCTTCCTAAATTTCGCGACGAAATTTCCTAAAGGAGGGGAGACTGTAACGCCCGGCTCTTTTGTACTTTCTATTTTTGGAAACTTTGTATTCTTGTAATCATTCCGTCTTTGTAATCGTCGTAAAAACCGAGACTTGGATCATTAATGAAACTCGTATTTTGTTACAAATATGTTATACACACTCTATGTATGCTCGCATGTTCGATTTTGTGAATCAATTGATGTTTAATCGTTATTCTTAGAAACGATGTGCTAAACTTGCAATTATGTGAAACTTATGCATAAAACATGCCTTGAACGTAAACGATACTTGTATACGACCTTCATACGCTAAATTATACTTTGATTATGATCCCCATGCTTTTTCTCCGAGGCCTTCCTCTTGAATAAATTTCGGGACGAAATTTCCTAAAGTAGGGGAGACTGTAACGCCTCGTATTTTCATATTTTTATTTTAACTTTTTGAGGCGTTAATCATAATGGTAATATATTTTTTGTCACATTGTTAATGGGTAAACACAAGATTTTTATAAGAAACCGAAAAACTATACAAAGAAAAATTATTAGAAATATTATTTTTCTAATAAATTTTTATACAAAAGAATTTTTATTAATTTTTAGAAATGGTTTTAGCATAGGTCCCTTTTATAAAAAATGCTTGTTTTAATCCATAGTATTAAAAAAAACTGCACATGAATAGTACCTTGCAGGGTACTATTCATTCAGCAACTTAAAAACACGTTTTTTTGAAGATTTTTCCTACTTCTTTCACATTTTGCAGCCATTTGACCCATTTAGATCACCACCTACCCCCTTCCATCTATAAATACACCTTCTTAGGCCTTCATTACACTTGCTCAACTCTCAAATCTATCCAAAATCACTCTCAAATCCTTCAAGAAGTTGAAATTCGGGCAGATTCACCCTTGCTTACAAAAGTGAGCATAACTTGCTCAAAACTCAACCAAATTACTTGATTCTTTTTCCTACTTGTTTGTATAATCATGGGCTTTGATTCCTTGACTTCTCTTGGGAGAAATCAGACCTGGAATTGCCCCGAAATTGTCTATAAACTTTCTGTTTTGTTGAAACTTTCTTAAAACTCTTGCATACTTCAAACAAACTTGTGTTCTTATGCTTCTAATCTATTGTATGATTAGTAAAGCCAAACCAAGGTTGTTTTACACTTAATAAGAATGTCTAAACATTCTAAACTTTCTGTTTTAATATAGTTTTTAACTCACAGGTGATGCCAAGTCTTGAACTTGAAGATGGTGTGACTAGTTAGTTAGCCTAGGCTAACTTACATACAAGTCCACACATCACTTGATGTTTTGTTTTGTATAATTGTACCTTTATTTCTTGAATATACTTATGAGGTTCCTAAGTGGAAGGTTCACCTCCCGCCTCTTACATAACTTATATATTAACATAACAACTGAGGTAACCAAGTGGAAGGTTTAACCTCCCGCCTCTTACATAACTTATATATTAACATAACAACCAAGGTAACCAAGTGGAAGGTTTAACCTCCCGCCTCCTACATAACTTATATGGCACCAAGAGGTAAACAAGTGGAAGGTTAACCTCCCGCCTCCTACGTGGCTAACTATATTATTAATATGTATGTATTATAATTATGTATATATTATAAACCGAACCCTTGATAGTGATTATATAAATCTACTACCAAGTTAATAAGTTTCTCACTATGTGTGTAGTTCCTTGTCACGATTCTAATAGGTATTGAACCTATGAAATCATATATAATCCTTAGGGATTTCCATAGTGTCAAGACAAGTGCTAATACCATAAGTGAATATTTTTCTAATACATACTTTGTCGCTCTTTGAATCTTAAGTCTGAATATCCCCTCATTCTTCCAAATTACTCATACACCTTAACTTTCCTCTTGTAGGATAACTTGGTGTTCTCTCCAGTAATCAACTCTTCGCGGATTCAAGTAGGAAAGCTTGTAAACCGTGAGTATACTCGAATCCCTTTTTGTTTTAAACACTTTTGGGATGCAACATGTATTCTATATCAAGACACTTGACACTTGAAACTTATTTGAAACATACTCTATCTATTTAAACATGAAACTTGTGAACTGTTGATACTATTTGGTGCTATGTGAACGTTTAATCCCTGTGTGTAGTTCCGCCCTAACAATTAGTAGTACTATGCATATGCTATAGGAGTCGTGCACCTCCCCCATTTGTGCTCGAGGGGTATTGTTAGGAGGTGTCATATTAGCCTCCCGTTGAACTTTGGGTTAGGCACTTTAACGTATTGGAAAATGGGCTAGCACTTGGACTGCGTAAACTAGCATGGCTGAAACTATTTTTATTATGTTCATGTTGGATATGAGTACTTTTATTCTATTATGCTATGTAAACAAACTTGTATACTCGCCTTTGCTTTTGCATTGAAACTCTATTTTAATACATGTTGCAGGTTGATAGTTGAAGTATGGATGACTGATGAAACAAGTTTAGGGTGGACTAGATACACACCTTTAATCGATCTATTTTTTAAATGTTATGTTTTTATTTGAGACAATGTTGTTATTTCTCATTTTAATCTTGTATGACAATTTAGTATTGCAATGAAATTTGAATTAAATAAATATTGTCATATAGTGTTATGAAGTCTCGAGCAATCTATACACACTTCGTCTCATCCCGATGTTTCCGCCATCGGTTGGGGTGTGACACATAGCATCTTGCTTTTCTTCTTCAACCCGTAGTGCATAAGCATGTACCTGTTCAGAAAAATCACACAAACAAACTTCCATACCATCCTCCTCATACTCATGCGTGTTGCATCCTTCAACTAAATCTGCCATGAAACACTCATCAACACCATTAGCATTAGAATTGTTAGTGAAAACATTCAAGCGCATTTTTCGATTTCCAAAAGTCATATCGACTGTGCCAAATCTACAATCGATGACAGCATGCGCGGTGCTAAAAAATGGTCGACCCAAAATTACGTTTTGTTGTTGTTTTGGGTCCGTGGACGAGTAGTCCAAAACTAGAAAGTCGACCGGGTAGTAAAACTCATCAATTTTAACAATTACATTTTGAACCATCCCCCGAGGTAACTTATGAGACAAATCGGCCAAAACAACCGTTGTCTCCACCCTTGCTAACGGACCAAAATCATATTTGTCATATAAGCCCCCCGGTAAAATTCTAACCCCGGCTCCAAGATCTAGCAACGCCTTTGCCATTTGAAAATTACCAACTAGAATGTTAATTAATGGCGTGCCCGGATCTTGGAGCTTAGGAGGAAGCTCCCCATTCAAAACTGCACTCACTTGCCCGGTCAAGTCTACCCGCTTAGGCATCTTTTTCTTTTGTTGTCGTTTTTGTGTACACAATTCCTTAAGAAATTTAGCATAAGCGGGTACTTGTTTTATTGCATCAAGTAGTGGAAGATTGATTTTTACTTGTTTAAACATGTCCCACAACTCTTCTTTTTGGGGACCTCTTGGTGTAATAAATTTTTTCTACCCGGGTCAAGTAAAGCCGATGGAAACGGGACTTGACTCGGTTCACCCTCAACTTTTTCACTTTTCTCATTTTCACCCAACCCCGGTTTTTTAACATTTGATTCTTGAGATTTTACCGGTGAAACTTCATCATCACTTTCATTACACGTGATATCTTCAACTACCCCCTCAACCAATTCGAGTGACAAATTGGCTTTAAATTCTTTTCCACTTCTTAAAACACTAACATGATGAACATTAACATTACCTCGTCACGAACCATGTGAAGGATTTACCTTGGTGTCGCTAGGAAGTTGACCTTTGCCCTTCTTCAATTCCGCCACATCGGTTGCCAATTGACCCATTTGGGTTGTTAATGATTGGATGCTCTTGTCACGAACTTCATCCTTTTGCATTCGAACTTCATCAATTTGATTTCGCTTTTGCATATCTTGTTGCATCGCCCGAAGCATATCCATAACTTCATTCCCGCTTGATGAAGGTTGACCCGAACCACTTTGACCCGTTTGTTGAAATTGTCCTTGGTACCCATAATTGTTTCCACTTTTATAATTACCTTGATTATATTGTTGGCGAGGTGCAAACTTACCTTGGGCTCCTTTAAAATTTGGGTTAGCTTGGTTCGCCGCATTCCCATAGCAGAAATTAGGATGATTTCGTAACCCGGCGTGGTATGTGTTGGAGTTCATGTTGAAATTTCGACCACCCCCTCCTTGAATAGCATTAACCTCTTATATTTGTTCATCAACCACTCCCACTACACAAACTTCCGCCGTATGGCCTATTTCATTGCAATTAGTGCACACGTTGTACACTTGGTTTGTGGTTTGAACATTACCACTCTCTACTCCATGCACTTGTGGCCTTTGTGTCACATGCCTTGCTTGCCTAGATGATTGAGCTTTCCTCTTCGAATTTACCGCCATTTGTTCTAAAAATGCCCAATCAACATGTTCATAATTGGTACCGAATGTACCATTAGTGATTGACATTAGATCCCGTGCATCCTCCGAACTCAACCCTTCATGAAACGCATTCAACAATTCCCAAAGTTGGATCCCGTGATGAGGGCAATTCCGTAACATCATGTTGAACCTCTCAAAAGCTTCGTGAAACATTTCCCCCGATTGTTGTTGGAAACTTCTCAAACCTCTTCTAGCATCGTTGGTCTTTTGAGAAGTGTAATATTCATCCAAGAATATTTGTTGCATGTCGGCCCATGTAAAAATGGACGCGGAGGGCAACGTATGAAACCATCTCCTCGCTTTATCTTCAAGGGAAAATTGGAAAAGAACCAACTTGACATCATCCGCAGAAAACCCTTGACCTCCAATAGTGTTGCAAATGGAGTCGTATGTCTCCAAATGAAAGTAGGGTTCTTCCGTTGCTAACCCTTTGAACTTTGGTAAACTTTGAAGAGTGGTTGTTCTAACTTCAAAGGTTCTTCCATCCGCACGATGAGGAATCACTACCAGCGAAGGATTGTTAGTGATAATGGGCCGGAAGTGAGCTTCAATTCCCCGTACTACTTCCCGTTGATGTCTTTGAGGGGCGCCCAATGGTGCTCTTGGTTGACCCATTTGCCCTTGCACAGGACCTTGAGGAGCAAACTGTGGTTGATATTGATGTTGATGCATTGGTTGTTGAATCGGCCCTTGAAATTTAGGTTGCATGTTTTGAGGCCGCACTTGTTGTAGCGGTGTAGGGCGTTGCAATTGTGGCCCTTGCGGTCTAATGTGTTGCACTCCAACCGGTAGTCTACTCATATTTTGAAATTGTTGAATTGGTTGACTTTATTGACCCGCTTCGCCTTGTAACCCCGAATATCCTCCATCACCCCCATAGTAAAAGTTTTCCTCTTCAGAACCCCAAAACTCCTCTTCATAACCATCATCATAACCATCCCCTTGAATTACAGAAGATTGCCCGAATGGAAGAGTTGAATATTGAAAACCCGATTGGCTTTGTGGTCTATAGGATGAAGAAGTATGCACAATTGTGGAATTTGGTGCAATTGTGAAGTTAGAGGATGATTGACCCGTAGTTGGGGGAAAGAAATGGGAAAGTGGTGGGATTGTGGTAGAAGGGTTAAAGGTAATAGTGGGTTCAACTTGAGTAGTAATCGGTTGTGTGGCATTGGTTGGTGTGAATTCGATAGTGGTATTAGGTATAGTGGTGTTTGGTGATGGTTGTGTGGAAGTAGGTATGAAAGATGAGGTCGTTTGACCCCTTGTAGGTGGGATTTGTGAATCAGCCATAATGTTTCTTGGTGTAATGGGTGAAGTGGGGGAACCAATGATCTTGTTTTCTCTTAACAAAACTCTGTTTTGCCTTAATGTTCTTTCAATTTCCGAATCAAACGATAGTGGTGACGACTTGTGAGAGCCTCTAGTATGCATACACCTGTGAGTACCTCCACACTAACACAACCAGCGTAAACCCGAAAATAACAAAAGCAAAACTACTAAATTAACACACGTTGCGCACTACTCCCCGGCAACGCCGCCAAAATTTGACGTGCTGTCATGGTACACGCAAATTTAATCCAAATAACTACTATAGATAGTGGTAAATGGGTATCGAACTCAGGGAGTATGTGGAAAATGTGTGATTTTATAGCTTTGCACTTAAACTAAAATTAAACTAAGTTGCAAAAAGTAAAGATCAATAATTTGGATTAAACTAAAATTAAACTAAGTTGCAAAAAGTAAAGATCAATAATTTGGATTGTTTGGTTTTAAAATTAAACTTAACTAAATAATTGCAAATCAAAATTGGGTGTTAAACAGATTAAGAGAAAATGACCATCTTAGGATTCAGTTTCTTTTAACAATTGTGTGAGATTCCAACTAGAAAGAGTTACATAGACATAACTCGTGTATAAAAAATTGACGTGATAAAAGGGAACAAAGTACTCGGATTATATAAACGCGAGGTTGCTTCCCGATGATCAATTAATCAATAACAAACCCTAACCCTTCCCGTAATATCTCGATTGTCAACGGCACCAAGAACGTACGATTGAGACTAGAAATTTCACTATCAATTAACAAGCTACAAACAATTATGCATACACCATGATAATCAAGCAAACATAAGTTATCATTCTAGAAATAACGGAACAAACACACAAAAGTTTAGAGAAACCTTCACCTAAGATGATCACCACAAGTTTAGTCGGACATCGTTCGGTTGATCATCATAACATTAAAAGTCAAGTTCATAAGAATCAAAAACAAGCACCAAATGTTTAGAATTGTTTCCAACCAAGCAAGAACAGCCAAAATTGCCCCCAAACTCTAGAGAAACTGTCCAATGATGAGATAATGTGAAAAGGCACCAAAAACTGATTTAATGAAGGCAGTTACGGATTTTTACGCAGACTCCACCGTAACTTATGTTACCACCGTAAGTTACGGTGGTCTTCAAACATTTACGGTGAGATTAAACTGAGTTACGGTGGAGAATTTCAAGTATCAGGGCCACCGTAAATTACGGTGGCCACCGTAATTTACGGTGGAGCCCTGACTTGTATGTTTTGTTTCTTCAATCCTTCCACGCACGACCCGTTCATCTCCAAAGCTTCAAAAGCTACGTTTTGTCCCTTTTTAGCTCCCGAACCACACCTGAAACATAAGCAACCGCAGTCATCTAATTCAAGATAATTACGCGATTAAGTGGAGGATTAATTCGTCTTTTAACATCATTAAGGGTTGTCCAATGGACCACCCGCCAAGGGCGCATCCGCAATTACATTTGTTTCCAAGATATAACAATTAACATCAGTGGTACTGTCATACTCAACTTGTGGAATGTTACCACGTCAGTAACAAATTTTGTATACAAAACCCCAACATACCCACTATAATTGTATTCTTACAAATACTCAATAACTGCCTAGTATATGTTTAATTAAGTGAGGTTTTGTAAAAACATTTAACAAAAAGAGGATTACTCACATTGCTATCTTAGATTATCCGTTAGGGTTTCCTGGTGATAATCTACTAATTACACAAATGCACGTGTGTTAGTATAATAACCCATTTTAACATTAGTAATACCCTTCCCGAGACGGCATTCCAACGACTATGTTGGGCAGAACCACGACAGCCGTTACGGAACCCTGGATCAATCGAGCAGAGTATCTAATACGTCTCCAGGGGTTATGATACTTACATCGTAGCGGAACCTCGTTATTTAGGGGGGGTATTAGACCCGAGTATAATGCCCACTATTTAATTTTGAGAGAGAAAGAAACGATTTTGAACAAAACAGACTGAAGGCCGATGCATGCTATTTATAGGGCCTGATTCTCACTTTTATGCGGCCCACGTAAATGTAAGCAAAGGCTTACGTGGCCCGCGTGGCCTAGGGGTCTAGGCGTAGCTAATCCGGGTCACGTATAGGGTCAACACGTTGATGACACGTGTCGTCACCGGGCTGCGCCACATTCTAAGACTCTCGCGGCCCGCGTAAGCTTAGGGGGTGGCTTACGCTGCCCGCCTAAGCTAAAGAAATCAACGAAATCAAGTTTCAACCTTGATACCGCCCGCGTAAGGTTGGGGTAGGGTCCTACGCGGCTCACCTCAACCTGATTTTTCTTGTTTTTAATTTATTTTTAATACTATATTGTATTTCGGGCTCGGTTTTCACATACGGGGTATATTTTGGGACATATTGGGATATTTTAAAATATATTAGGGTGTCGGAAAAATTGTGAGGGTGTCGGTTTTATTTAGAATTGTTACAGTGCCTTCATACGAAGCTGTGTATGTGTGTTCGTACGAAGGTGTAGTACAGAGGGCTCGTTCGAAGGTACAATATGCATGTTCGAACAAGCAATACAACATGTGGATTCGTACGAAGCCCCAAGTAGGTTCGTACGAAGGGTTTGTTGGTACTTAGACTATAGACTAGGTCTGTTGTACACGACTCAACCTAATTCCCTATAGTTATGGCTCTGATACCAATATGTCACACCCCAACCGATGGCGGAATCATCGGGGCGCGACACTAGGCGAATCAGATTGCTCAAGAGAAACCATAACAACTATTCATTACCAATATTTTAAAGGTTCATCATCCCATACTAACGAACAAATATTCAATAAACAGTCATTACAGATAACGAGTTCTCATAAACAAATCTTGATCCGACAACCTAGATTTTTATCGTAGGTTTCTAGACTTCCTATCTTGTTTGCAGCATAACAACCATCAACCTGTCACATAAGTTAAAATAAAAGTCAATACAATAATGTAAAAGTCAATACACAAGTTTGCATAGATATAGTATAAAAAGGTTTACGCATAACCAACATGTAACACGTAACGGGCGAAGCATGTAAACTACCAACAATGATACAACCTAACCACGTGACTGTGAGTAGAGTATGCGCTACACATGTTCACCGAAGCGAACACGTGAAGTAAAGTATGTGATCCCTAGCAACCCCTGTCAAACTGAGTCCAAACTATAGTATTATCATTGCTAAAGGCGGTTCAACTAATCACATATAGCATGCGGGAACGGTTAGCGTTTATAAAAGTGTCAAGCGTTGTGTGTTGTGTTTTTTATAGAGAACGTATGTAACACCCAAAAGTGCATTAAGCGAAAAAGGGTTCGAGAGTTCGAGTATACTTACACTGCGTGTCTAATGGATAAAGACGGGCTGAGAATGGATTGAAGGGAGAACCAGATTAGCCTGCGTACGGGAACAGAAGCGTAAGTCCTCCAAAGTGCTGAAACGGTCGAAAATCGAAGTGTCGGTGGGAAACAGAGTTTCAATATAAAATCAGTAAGGGAATGAAATGGAGAAAGGGGCTGGGTATTTATAGAGGAGCTGGGTTCGATCAGGGAACAATCGTTCGAAGCAGCTTCCTTCATACGAGGCCAGCTAGCTTCGTTCGAAGGTGCTGTCTTTAGTGGGAAAATCACCGTTTCGCGTGTAGGATGCTCGTTTAATGTGTTTTGTTGCGTTAGTTAGTATGTGTAATTTAAGTATTTTAGCGTGGTGATGAGTATTGCGTTTCGTTTCGGTATGATAATCGAGTTGCGAGTATAATCCATAACATATAAAGCACACACGAGTACAACATATAAGAACACACAGCATAACATTACTACTATTAACAGTGTTTGCGATTTAGCGATTAGCAAATGTGAAGGTGAGAGTGGTTACCGAACAAACAAGCACATCGGCAAATAAAGTAGCATAATTCTCTGTAATTCGTGTTGCGTTAGCGTTGAGCGTTTGTGATTATAAAGCGTTTAAACGTGTAGCGGTACCATGTGATGAAAATGTATGCGGTACGGTGTGATGAAAATGTATTTAGTATAATATAACCCTTTATTTATATCAAATCTTGGAGTACAAACGGTTACAAATCGAAGCAAAAGCAATCGGATAACAATCCGAAAAGTCGGGTTGTTACACTCTGTGTATCACAAGCAGATTCATCACCGTATTCTTTATAAAAGCCCATGGTCAATTGTGGAAAGGCCAGCGACTCCAGCTCCGATGATGACTACTTCTTCCTTCAGGATACATGCGATTGTTAGAGATACTGATTTGGTTGTTTTAAGGGGGGTTTTCCTCTGTTTTACTCATGTCTTGAAGAATCTTGAACTGGTATATTGTTTTCTCATCTGGGTCATCTTCAAATCAATTTTTTCCTCTGTTTTGCTCATTCCTTAAAGAATCTTGAAGTGGGACTATTGTTTTCTCATCTGGGTCATCTTCAATTTTATCCATATCGACATGAAAACAACTCTTTTGAGGTTCTAAATGAAGGATATTGAAGGAAGAAAGCGGAATTCTCATCCAATTAAGGTACAAAAAGTGAAAAAAAATTAAATTTGAAGGTTATATTGATGACAATATAGCAATACTTGTGTTCATGTTATTTCAAAAAGAAACATGGAGGGAAGTGATGACTTTAGGTTATGAAAGTTTAGGGGTTGTTTATGGTGATTTAAGCACCTCCCCTTTGTATGTATACAAAAGTGCTTTTGCAGAAGACATTCAACATTCCGAGTCCAATGAAGAAATATTTGGAGTTTTATCTTTTGTGTTCTGGACATTAACTTTAATGCCACTTTTAAAATATGTGTTCATTGTTCTTAGAGCTGATGATAATTGTGAAGGTGGGACTTTTTCTTCGATGATGATGACTACTTCTTCCTTCCGGATACAGGCGATTGTTAGATATGCTGATTTGGTGGTTTTAGGGGATTTTGTTAAATAGTATTGGCTTCACTTTGGATCACTATGAAGAAAGTGGGAGTTAATAGGTAGAAGAGATGAAGAGAGCGTCGCCATTGGTGTTTCAATTCCTGGAATAGAAGAAGAAGGAAGGAAGTATTGAAAGGTGCAAATGGAGGCTTTTAGAGGGATCATATTTGTTATAAGGGTTTCTAAAATTCAAAATTACCATAATGTCCTTCGTTTTCTAGGTAAAATGACATAAATACCCAAGTCAACTAAGTCAACTAACAGTTGACTGACAGAAGTTTGCCTAAGGGGTTTAATTGAATCAAACTGACAACGTCAGTGACTGAAGTGTTGATTTTTTTAAAATAGGGACTGAACCTGCGAGTGGGTATTAACCTAGGATTGGTTATCTTGAAGCAAGGGTCTGGTATAGTATGGAGTTGTACCCTTGATGTGGGGTATATCGTGAGGGATTGATGTTGCTGTGAAAGAATACCCCTAGCCTTCAAACAAAGGTGGAGGTTGAGTCATGGGTTGTGTAGTAAAGGAAAAGGTTGCATCTTAGACTGCAGGGTGTGGGCTTGGGTTTGGGGCGTGAGAACCAAACCAACGGCGCTTTAGCCACACCGGGCCAGCTTGGGTAGCGACGTTGCCCCTTTGGCGTGGCTATGAAACTTGGCGTGGGGCGGGTTGGGGCGTCGATGTGGCTGGTTGGGATTGGCTAGGAAGATCAGACCGTTACCCATAGCCGTTTGGGCTAGCCGTTGGCCATGGCGGTAACCGCTATGTAAATCAAATTTAAATTTTTTTTACTATTTTTTACCTGATGACGGGGGTAGCCCAAGACTAAATAAAATGACTAAAATACATGAATGCCCAAAGGGTTAAACGGTTCAAAGGATGAAAAGCTGAGGAGGTGAAGTAAAGCAATATGAGAAAAGTAAATGGTCACATCTCCGAATCACTTCACCAACTCACCAGCGGTAAAAGCAACATGGAGCCATAGAGCACATTCTTTTACCCGCGGGTCAAAGCCTTCAACCCCCAAAAAGGGCAAAACCCCCACTGCAAGCATGGTAACTAGTCAAACACATTCCCCTTCGAGAGATGCCTTCTCCTATAAATTTGACACTTCATTAACTGAGGAGAGGATATTCCGGGCCAGCTTTGATTTCTCAAAATCTCTGGTCATACATCATAAGTACTTGCTTCTCGCAAGATACTTTCTCTCACTATCAAAACACACATTCCTTTTGCTAGCTCATCCAAATCCGAATACACTTTAGAAAAGGATCTTCAGCAAACGACAAAGATATACTAGTGAACCTCCTTCCACGTCTTGCAAACGTGGGGGGACCCCACGACCAGCGTTAGGCAAAGTTGAACCCTTCAACCCTTTTGCCTAACCGGCCCATCTACTATCTTTGGTCTGTTATTTGTTGCATCAACAAGTTGGCGCCCACCGTGGGGCTACGCCACTATTTTTCTCCAAAAGACCTAGTAGTGTAGCTCCATTCTCATAAATTTACCATGTCGGAAAGTGGATCCCCTGGAGAAGTGAATCAGGCCTTAACGCTTCCATCCCAGGTGCTAGTCAAGCCCATGCAACTACACCTGCTTCCTTCTCGACACCAGGAGGTACTCCTGAGTTTCTGACTTTCAGTACACCTACTCTATCCAGATCTGGAGTCCCTTCCCCCAACATCGGTGTCTCGGACACCCCAGCACGTGTTGAACTTACCCCTGAAGGGGTTGCCAACAACTTCCTTGAGTTGAGGTCTCTCCTCAACCAATATGTTAGTAGGGAAAGGGCCAAGGGAGTGAGGATCCGTCTAGACTATGACGAACCCGAGCCGACATTATCTCCTGGACCGCCTATCCCTCCTTTTACATCTAGGGACGAGGCAGGTCCCAGCAATCCTCCAAATCCTAACCCATATCTGACCGCGAGGCCGAATCCCACAGTATACCCTCTCTTCTCATCCCAACCGGCTACAAGTGGTGCTGCACTAGGCCATGAGCTGACCCTTTGTTGGTGCATGTTTGTGACAACAGCTTAGATTTGGTCTTTGGATATCTTGTAATGAGTTAAACGATAAACAGTTAGCGGGTTTAGCTTTGTATTAGTGAGGTTATAGAGTTTGGGCTAAACAAAACCCACATTGGGTGATGGGGAGCGAATTGGGCCTGTCCAATTCGCAGTCCATGTTTTAACCTTGGCCCAAGTAGTAACCTTGTGTTATATAAACAAGGTTAGGCTTTAGGGTTTAGGTTAATCAGCCAAAACAATATTTGTGAGGAATTTCGTGAGAGCATAATAGCTTGGACGAATTTAGGGTTGTTGGGGTCTTGTTGATTGTAATCAAGTTTGATAGATAATCAATAAAGATCCAGTTTGAAAGTGAATTGCTGTTTCTGTTCTTCTACTTGTTTCTGTGATATGCTGATCAAGAGGATTCCGCACTCTTGATTGGAAAGACAATTCTGTGAAAGATCCATACGAATAGGGGACCTACAATTGGTATCAGAGCATTAGGCTCTTGAAGGCTCGGTTCAGAATTGTGCTTGGCAGAATCAGGAAGTATTTTCGAAAATTTTGAAACCTGAAAAATTAGGGTTTCGAAATTTCTTGTTGGCTTGATAAAATTTTCGAATTTGTTTGGCTGTTTTGATATTCTGGTTTGTTTGATTGCTGTTTTGCAGGTTTTAGGGTTTTCAGAACAGTTTTTGGTTGATTGTTTTGAAGAATTTTGGCTCAGAAACTTGAAGATTCGAAGACTGTTCTTCGTGTTCTTCATTAAGTTCATAAGAATTTCGTAAAAAGCTTGCTGATTTGCTGTTTTGAGTTTGCAGATTTGTGTTGGAGAATCTTCAGAATTTCGGAAAGATTAAGTTTCCAATTTTCAGAACCAGCGAATTTGGGAGACCAGCGAAATTAAGTGAGACCAGCATATTTATCGGCGACGTTAAATCCAAAGGCGACTTTGGTAACCGTGTGATTGTCCACAGCGAAATCATCACGGTTTCAGCGACTTCACTAGTCGTCGTAATAGCGAAAATACACAGCGAATTTGACCAGCGAACTTGACCTGCGAACTTGAACTTTCAAGCGAAATAGACCAGCGAATTTGATCTCCTGACCAGCGAAATTAACAGCTTCCCAGCGAAATTAACAGCAAATTTAAGGACCAGCAAATTTAAAGTGGTGGAATTTCAGTTGGCAAGCGTCGATAAAATTTCAGTGTTTTGCAAATAGAAATTGATCCGTAGGTCGTTAGACAGAACCGTTTGCACCGTTGCATTCCTCGTATTTTTAGGACAAAAAAAAAACTCTGGAAAATCCCGAATACGGTTTTTGACATTATATATCATTAGACTCGTCTTTTCGATACGATTCTAACGGTGTAATTTGGTAACCACTGTTTTCGAAAAAAAAATTGTACGGTTTTACCAGTCTGATTAAGTTAAAATGTCGAACATGTCTAAATTGAACGAACTCTTAAGAATGGAACATGAGGTAGGCACAACGAACAAACCACCTAAGATGATGAAGGTGGAGAACTACTTGACATGGAAGGATCGGTTTCAATCCTTTGTTGAGTACCAGGACACTCGTATGTGGATATGTATAGACGATGGGTATGCGAACCCAACTCATGACTTTGAGGGAAGACAACGTGTAACTGCTTATGTTGATATGGATGCTGAACAGAAGAAAATGTATGAGGCTGAAAAGAGAGCCTTGGCAGCCATTAAAATGTCTTTACCTGATGGCATCAAGCATACCTTTAAGAAGTACACTACTTCAAAGGAAATGTGGGATGCGCTAGAGAAGAGATATGAAGGAAATCCTGATGTCAAGAAGAACAAAGTTGATTTACTGAAGAAGCAGTTTGCTGTGTTTAAGTACATGAAAAACGAGTCTCTTGAGGACGTTATCACTCGATACTATCATTTGATGTCAGAATTGGACAATTATGACATAGATTGCTATACTGACATAGAGAAAAATGACAAGCTGCTGGATGCTCTACCTGCTAAATGGGATATCTACACTCTCATGATAAAAGGAGAAGCAGATTATGACACAAAGGAGCTAGAAGAAGTGGTTGGAAAGCTAAGAGCTTATGAGCTCAGCATGAAGAAGAAGGACACTGGATATGATCAGGTTCAAGATCCAGGGATCTACAATGGGCTTACATCTTCTTCATCTCATGATGCTTCTAGCGACTCAGCCACTGCTTTTCTCTCGCATGAAAATGAGCAGGTCACAGTAAATGATGATGGTGATGTGTGCTTTGTAGCTGCTTCAGGTGGATCAACAAGAGCTAAGAGAACATTTGGTTCTAAGCAGAGTAGTGGAGTTAAGTCGATGCCAATGAGTGTGAAGTCTGCTGAAGAGCATCTTGCTCTACTTGCTTCATTTGTTGCTTCATATGAAAACTACATTCAGGGGAAGATATCTGATCCTGCCACTTTAGATGAAGATTACGATCAGATTGACCCTGATGATCTTGAAGATATGGATTTGCAGTGGCAAATGGCCATGATTACTAGAAGAGTGAAGAGGTTTATGAACCGAACTGGAAGAAAGTTTATAGGAAAGACTGTTGGTTTTGATAAGACCAAAGTGAGATGCTTCAACTGTCAAAGTTATGGGCATTTCGCCAGGGAATGTCAAAAACAAAAGCAGGATACTTGGAGTCAGAGTTCAAACAATAGAAATGCTTCAAACAACTCTAACTCGAGAGCGCTGATCTCTACTGCTAGAGAAGGTTCATATGACTGGAGTGTTCACTTGGAGAATGATGACAATGTCACTCAGGCATTCATGGCAGAGATAACGCAAATTGATGATGGTGAAGCTACAGTAGATGATGTTAAAGTTGAGAAGAAAAGTGATGCTGAGGCAGAGGTCAAGATAGAGAATAAAGCTGAAGAAAAGAAGGTTGATCAGACAACAGTTGCTGAAAAGGAAACGCAAAAGTCTGACCAGGAACGGGAAGCTGAAGAAAAGGATGCTAAGTATAAAAGAATGGAAGCTCAGCTTGCGGCTCTAATGGCCAACCTTGACAAACAAACAGGAGAGGTAAAGTCTAATTCTGTGTGTTTAAAATGTCGTGAATTACAGGGTGAAGTTGATAGGTTGTCCACACAAAACCAAAGTCTGGTGGGCGAGATGTCTACCATAAAAGAAGCAAACTTTTTTGCTAAAAGAAACGAATCGTCATACTTGAAGAAAATAAAAGGTTATGAAACTAAAATTGAAGATGTAACCTGTAAACTAAATGAAAAACTTCAAGTCATAAACTTAGCTCATGACATGATGGCTGAGAAAACAAAAGAGATTTCTGATAAATGCAAAGAGTTGTCAGATGCACAACTAAGAATTGTTGAACTTGAAAAGAAATTAGGTCAATTCAGGAATTCTACTTTTGTTATGAAACACATGATGGGTGGCTTGAAGAAAAGTAATGACAAAACCAGTGTGGGATTTCATGGTTTCAATGAAGTTCCACCTCCTGTTAGTCATGACTATTCTTTCTTGCCTAATGAAGATGAGCTCATGGACTTTGGGTCAACATCACCAAGTGGTTCCACGTCACGTCAAGGAAATGTTTTTGAGAGTGCTGATGCTAAGAAGGATAATAACAGCAAACCTGTTTTGAAAAAGAATACATCACATCCTAAAAATAACAATCCAACTTTTGTTAAAAAGGTTAATTTTGTTCAAGGAAGTGACATGAAAGAGGAAACAGTTGTTATTGAAAACGAATCTAATGTAGAGTTTGCTAAAAACAAAAACAAAGAAAATTCTGAAACTAAGTAAACTGAACCAAATCCTTCTAAGGCTTCATCAGAAGAAAAACCCGAATCTAGTTCAAAGGCTTCAGAAAAGAAGTCTTCGAAAAAGAGATCGTGCTTCAAATGTCACACCAAGGGACATGTAGCTAGCTGCTGTCCTAACAAAAAGGTTGAAGCACAAGTGAGTGAGGAGAAGAGAGAGAAGTCACCAGAGAAGAGTGGTGATAAACAGGAGAAGGAGTCCAACTCTCCAAAGAAATCTGCTCCTAAGCAACCAGAAAATGTTGCTGTTGGTGAAGATAAGGCTGAAAAAGGAACTCCACAAGTTCCTCGTTTTCAACGAAATCAACCAAGATTTCAGCCTAGATCTCCACCAGGCAGATACGAGAGACCTAGAAGCAGTTCACCTAGAATGAACAATTTTAATGGAAATTCAAATAATTTCAGAAGTCAAGGTCAATATCAAAATCGATACCAAAATAATGGTGGTCGAACTTTTTATAACAATGGCTTTAGAAATTACAACAATAATGCTTCTTGGAATCAAAATTCAAGATACCCAAATCAAAATTTCCAAAGGCCAAATAGTCCAAATACGTATAGGAACCCTCAGGGCCAAAGACCTAGTGGAAATCAAAATCAAATTCCATCAACAGGTCTAAGATCCAAGACTCCAGTTAGGAGTAATGGATATTGGATGGATGTTCCAGTAGTTGGTGAATTTGGACGACCCAAGACCATTAAGGCTTGGGTCCCCCAATCTAACTAATTTCTTGGTTGGTGTGTGCAGGAGCTGCTAAGGAGGATTATCAACTTGTGGTATGTTGATAGTGGCTGCTCCAGGCACATGACGGGGGATGCGAGATTGTTGATTGAATTTGAAGATTATGATGGTGGAAAGGTGAATTTTGCGGGTGCTAAAGGTGGTAGAATTACAGGACGAGGGAAAGTGACCAATGGGAAGATCACACTGGACAAAGTGAACTATGAGGAGTAGCTTAAACACAATCTGATGAGCGTGTCACAAGTCTGCGACAAGGGTCACTCGGTCCATTTTACCAATAATGAAGCATTAGTGTTGAAACCAGGTTTGAAGATTCCGGACGATTGGATAGTGATGAGAGCGCCAAGGAGAAATGACACTTATGTCATGGACATGGGTGCTAAGGATCCGACTGCTGTGGTGGCGTGCTTACTATCAAAAGCATCTGAAGCTGAATCGATGTTGTGGCACAGACGCATGGCCCATATTCACTATCGAAAAATGAATTACCTTGTTAAAAATGAGCTAGTGAAAGGGGTTCCAATGCAGAGGTTTCAAGTGGAAGATAAATGTCTTCCATGTAAAAAGGGAAAACAACACAAGAAACCTCATAAGTCTAAAACAGTAAATTCCATAGATGCCCCTTATGAATTACTTCACATGGATTTATTCGGTCCAGTGAACGTGAGGAGCATAGGTGGAAAGTACTATTGTTTAGTTGTCACTGATGATTATTCACGATATTCATGGGTTTTCTTTTTAGGTACAAAAGATGAGACGGCGGAGATGCTGATAGATCTTTTTACGAAATTGGAAAACGTCCATGATGCAAAGATTAAGAGGATAAGGAGTGATAATGGCACGGAGTTCAAGAATCGCATTCTGGATCTCTACTGTCTTCGAAAGGGAATTGAACATCAATATTCTGCTCCTTATACACCTCAACAAAATGGAGTTGCTGAGAGGAAAAACAGGACGTTGATTGAAGCCGCTAGGACGATGCTTTCAGATTCAAAGCTACCCGTTCTTTTCTGGGGAGAAGCTGTGAATACAGCTTGCTACATCCTAAACAAAGTTTTGACTGTTAAACGTTTTAATAAAACTTGTCATGAATTGATGTTTAACAAGAAACCAAACTTAGAAGGCTTTGAACCATTTGGATTACCCTGCACCATTGTGCGTAATAAAGATAAACAAAAATTCGGTGAGGTGGCTGACGAAGGCTACTTTCTAGGTTACGTACCTGGCGCACCGAATAAAAGGGTTTTTAATCTAAAAACTGGTAAAATTGAGGTTGTGTTTAATGTGGAAATTACTTCCTACAAACCTCAACAATCAACGAGTGGTCCTGCTATATTATATGATTATGAAAGCACTTTTAAATCATTTAATATTCCTGAGTTTCCAAATGCAGATGAGTCTCAGTTGATTCAAACAGTGATTGGTGGAGACGATGAAGGTGAGTTCATGCCTAGATCGAATGTTGATATGACAGATGCTGGGGAAACTTCCCAAGGTGCTGCTGATCCTGATTCAAGTGATAGTGACTCTGAACCCATTGAGGGGGAGGATTTCATTAATCCATTTGCAGATCAGAACATTCAGGGGGAGATTGGATCAAACCTGGGTGACAATTTAGAAGTGGATGCTGTTGCTACTACACGAGCAAATAGGGATCATCCAGTTGACATGATACTTGGAGATCCTAATGCAGGTGTTCAGACGAGAAGAAGAATAGCTGCGAATTCTGGCTTATTTGTGTCGATTGAGAAGACTGGGATTGTGAACGAATGCTTGTATAGCTGTTTTATTTCCCAAGAGGAGCCGAAGAACATTCATATGGCTCTTAAAGATAATTCATGGGTTGAAGCTATGCAAGAGGAATTGGCCCAGTTTGCTAAGTTGAAGGTTTGGGAGTTGGTTGACCTTCCTAAAGGTGAAAGAGAGATAGGCACTAAGTGGGTGTTTAAGTGTAAGAAGGATGACAGAGGGATAGTTACGCGAAACAAGGCTCGATTGGTGGTAAAAGGTTTCAATCAGCAGGAAGGGATTGATTACAATGAAGTGTTTGCACCAGTGGCAAGGTTGGAGGCAATTCGTTTGTTTTTAGCCTTCGCAACATTCAAGGGATTTAAAGTTTACCAACTAGACGTGAAGAGTGTGTTTCTTTACGGGAAAGTCCAAGAAGTGGTGTATGTCTCACAACCAGATGGGTTCGTTGATCCAGATTATCCAGATCGAGTGTACAAACTTGATAAGGCTTTGTATGGACTACATCAAGCTCCCAGGGCGTGGTACGAGACACTGTCTACACATCTGATCAAGAATGGTTTTGAAAGAGGTCAGATTGACAGTACACTGTTCATCAAAAGGAAGAAGGAGGATTTTCTCCTAGTACAGGTGTACGTGGATGACATCATCTTTGGGTCATCAGATGAGAGCATGTGTAAAGAGTTCGAGCAGGTGATGAAGAGCAAGTTCGAAATGAGTGCTATGGGTGAGCTGTCTTACTTTTTGGGATTACAAGTTGAGCAAAAGGAGGATGGGATGTTTATTCATCAAACAAAGTATGTGTATGACATGTTGAGTCGGTTCAAGATGAATGATTGCTCTACTTTCAACACACCCATTTGCGAAAATCACAATCTTGGCCCAGATCACGAAAGTACTGAAGACGTTGATCCAACTCAATACAGGGCGATGATTGGTTCTCTGATGTACTTGACTGCTTCAAGACCTGACATTATGTTTGCAGTATGCTTGTGTGCCAGATATCAGGCGAATCCAAAAGAGTCACACATGAAAGCAGTGAAGCGTATTCTTCGTTACTTGAAGGGGAAACCTATACTTGGGTTGTGGTATCCAGCTGATAGTGATCTGAATTTTGTCGCTTACACTAACTCAGACTTTGGAGGATGCAAGTCGAACAGAAAGTCTACAACAGGTGGTTATCAGTTCTTAGGAGGCAGGATCGTGTCTTGGCAATGCAAGAAGCAATCCTGTGTGTCTACATCTACATGTGAAGCTGAATATATTGCTGCGGGTAGCTGCTGCTCTCAGGTTCTCTGGATTCAACAGCAGATGCGCGATTACGGTTTGGATTTCACTCGTACTCCTATTATGATAGACAATAATGCCACAATTTCAATAACTAATAATCCCGTGAAACACAGTCGCACAAAACATATTGACATACGTCATCATTTTATACGGGATTGTGCTGAAAAATGACTAATTGAATTACATCGAGTCGACACAGAAGATAACCTGGCAGATCTTTATACTAAAGCTTTTGACAGGGCTCGCTTTGAACACTTAGTCGAACTCAACGGGATGAGGAATCCTGAATAACTGGTTTTTCATAAGAATTTTTGTAAATTGTTTACTGTTTTTCTCAAAAATCAAAAATACAAAAACATTGAAAAAATCAAAAACATAAAAAATAGAAAATCAAAAATGAGTTATCACTGTGTGAAAAAGAAGAAATGATAGTACATCAGCAAGTTAGACTGTCACACTGAAAATGAATTAAATTGTTTATGTGTGATAGCAGCTTCATCATATGATGTACCGGTAGGCAAAAAGCATGAAATAATCAACTTACCAATGTGATATAAACCTAAATAAATTGTGTATGAGTGGGGAACACATCAGTGGTGTATGGTTTAATGACCTTAAATCTTGCGTTGATAGATTGCCAAAATCTGAAGTTTTGGGTCTTTATACTGTTATTTCATCTGGGGATATCTAGACTGTCTGTCTGTTCAGAACTAAAATTGTACATGACTCCAGAAAAGAAAGTCACTTGGAATTAGCTCATTTCTATTTGAATGTCTGTATGTTGTCCCGATACACACAATTTTGATCTGATTCTGAAATCTTCTCTGAAAAAAGTCGTGTACCTCCTCTGCTGCATCCAGATATATGCTGACCTGGAGGTGCTAGGCAACGACAGCTTCTGCTGCATCCAGATACATGCTGACCTAGCTGTACGTTGTCGCGCTATAGATCTAATACACCCGAAAAAGGCCCTCAAGTGCCCAAATGAAACCCAATAAACCTATATCAAATTGAGAAAAACTCATTTGATCTGTATATTATACCATCTCTCCTAAAGATCTATTCTGTTCTCTTCTCAACCTATTCCCAGTTAAGATTTCAGAAATCTGGATTGGACTTGTGAAATATGTGGTAGGGAAGATACTTGCATGATAGAGTGTGTTGTTTATATTTCCAGGATTTGATTAGTATTTATTTGGGTGTTCATTATTAAGAAATTAAAACATGATAAAACAGATTATATGCCAAACAAGACACTGTCAGGATATCTTAAAGGATGAATTCAGTATACTCACCTACTACGATGAATCTTTGTGCATACCTTGATCGTGGGGGTATATCCTGAAGTGGGACACACTAGTATATCAGTAAATAAAATTACCTTAAACGTATCATATGGTAATGGTACTTGAAATGTTCATGCATTTTGTTTAAGTGGACAAACATACTGGTAATCATCTTGAACTGCTTTTCATGAAAAATTAAATAAAGAATTATCTAATAGTGTGAAACAGTTTGATTTTGTTGATATGATCTTCTTACCAGTGATTCTCACAAAAATAGAGTGTTTATTGCTTTTGTTATTTACTTGCTTTCAAAAAATATAAAAAATCCAAAAATAGTGTCTTTTTCTGTTAAAAATTCTTAACGTACGGAAAACTGTTATTCTTGGAGGAATTGTTACTGATAGGGGGAGACGGTGTTGGAAAGTGAGTTCAAACTTTTAAATCATGCGGGTTATAGGGTGTGTGATTAAAAAGTTTTGCGTGTTGGTGATGAAATTGAAAATGCTTAATCTGTGATACAGTTTAACTATCTCTTGAAAAATAATAATTTATTTAACTTTGTTGAAAAATTCTTATGGTTTCTCGAGATGTTTGTTTTATAGTATACAGATTGAAGCGGTATGTTGCTGAGAAGTTAAAGTGATGAGTTGCTGTGAAGATGAGAGTTTGATTGGATGCATGGTAGAACCTCCTTTCTATATTGCAGACAAAGTTGAAGAGTTTGAAGATTGTTATACAAATGCTGAACTGGAGTTTACTCAAACGCTAAAGTTTTTGAAGATTTGGTGATTGGATGCATCAGCTTAGGGGGAGTCTGTTGCTGACAGAAGCTATTGAAGCTGAAGCTATCCAAAGACCAAAGACAGTGCAAGATTACATGAAGATTGCAAGATGACTGAAGACAAAGTTATTTTATGAAGCTATTGTCAAGGGGGAGTTTGTTGGTGCATGTTTGTAACAACAGCTTAGATTTAGTCTTTGGATATCTTGTAATGAGTTAAACGATAAACAGTTAGCGGGTTTAGCTTTGTATTAGTGAGGTTATAGAGGTTGGGCTAAACAAAACCCACATTGGGTGATGGGAAGCGAATTGGGCCTGTCCAATTCGCAGTCCATGTTTTAACCTTGGCCCAAGTAGTAACCTTGTGTTATATAAACAAGGTTAGGCTTTAGGGTTTAGGTTAATCAGCCAAAACAATATTTGTGAGGAATTTCGTGAGAGCATAATAGCTTGGACGAATTTAGGGTTGTTGGGGTCTTGATTGATTGTAATCAAGTTTGATAGATAATCAATAAAGATCCAGTTTGAAAGTGAATTGCTGTTTCTGTTCTTCTACTTGTTTCTGTGATATTCTGATCAAGAGGATTCCGCACTCTTGATTGGAAAGACAATTCTGTGAAAGATCCATACGAATAGGGGACCTACACCCTTGACCAGCTCCTACAGTCCCGGGTGACGAGCCTTCCACCCTCGGCAACAACTTCATGGGAACAGGCCTTGTCGGTACTTCCCTTGGCATGAAGTGCCGTTATGAGCACTCCTTTGGGAGTTAACTGCTCCGTTGCACCCGGAAGCCTCCAAGGCTTCAACCTTCTGCCTTAGATGATGACCCAGATGATGGCTAGTTTCCCGTGGCAGCACTTCATCAATCAAGTGCTAGCAACCCAAGGGAACAGTAACAACGAGGGTGCAAGGGTTGAAGAAGATTTAGCCAAACCCTACAAGCCGAGTAACCTCTCATGCTTTTCACAGCAAATAGCTGGTTATGATTTTCAAACAAAGATCAAAATGCCATCCCACATCTGGACATATGATGGGAATGAAGATCCTGAAGACCATCTTCAGATCTTTACTGGTGTCGTAAGAATCGAGAAATGGTCAAATGCTGAATGCTGTTTGAGGTTCATGCAAACCCTTGTCGGATCAGCCAGAATCTGGTTCAATGACTTACCTGCTCGAAGCGTTCGAAGCTTCGATGATCTAAGCAAAGGGTTCCTAGACAATTTCTCTCAACAGAGGCGTTATGTCAAAGACGCTATAGTGATCTTTCAGATCGAACAAAGAGATGATGAGAGCCTTCGAGAGTTCATAGAAAGATACAAGAAGGAGGGTCTAACTTATGTGGGGGCAGACGAAAAAATGAGGGTGGCCGGTTTCATGAATGCCATTACCTCAAAATATCTCACAAGGGATTTCAACAAATCCCTGCCCAAGACCTTAGAAGAAGCTCTCGAAAGGGCTGAAGCCTACATCCGGGGAGAGGAGGCAGTAGACATCAAAGAACAAAGGAAAAGAGGATCCAACTAGCAAGGCAATAGCCCTGCTAGAAAGAGAGAAAACTTCAACTCCTATGACATACGCCAAAAGGGTTCAGACCATCGAAGGTCTGAAGGCCGGAACCTTCCCAGCAGAGAAAAAGGCATGAGTTTCACACCTCTCACCAAGACTCCTCAAGAAATCCTAGCTACAGAAGAAGTCAAACAAAACTTTCGGCCTCCTAGGCCTCTCCCCAAAAGCAGAAAGAATGAAAACTCCACACAATACTGTAAATTTCATGAAGAAAAAGGTCACCATACCAATGATTGCTTCCAGCTTAAGAAAAGGATTGAAGAAGCTGTTAAGTCCGGAGAGCTTGCTCATTTGGTAAAAGGAGCAAGGAAGTCAGTATGGTGGATTTTGATGGAGGGGTTCCACACAAGAGGCAATGGTTGGAAGCTTGGGTGTAACAACTCTCACCCAAAACTATTAATTTACTATTTTATTTGTCTAATAGGAAACCCTAATTGAGACCCCCAAGTAATCCTGCATAAACCCTAAAATTTTCAGAATAATCAGAATCAGGATCAGGGCTCCTAAAACTCAAGGGGGTAAACCCTAATTGATGATTTTCATCACAATTCGTTGTCTAAATTGAAAATTTAGCAACTCAGCAGGCCTATACAAGTGACAAGCCTACCCTACCCTACTTTGGATTGCCCCGCGATACGCGACAGGGACGGGTGAACCTGTCACGACACGCGGGAGGCTCCAATTTTGGGTATAAATGCAGGGGCTTGGGACTTGGGACTTGAACTGTTTGCCTGTTTCGACATTAAATTTCGCTTCATGCACTGAGTTATACACTGTTTATTTCAAAACACACACGAACACGAAACGCTGCCGCACCAACAGGGTAATAACTCGATCGCTAGTACGATTTAATGTCCAATCGATTGAAACTATCCAATGGATGTTTAAGTGCTGCCCGCACTAGGGTTATACTTTGTCATTCATCGTAAATTTGATGGATGTTTAGTATTGCACTTTGTCATTCGTTGTGAGGGTTGTATCTCGTGAGTTATCGTAAATGTTGTATTAGTTACTAACCTAGTTCGTGTGCATCGTTGTTTAGACTAGGTTATCAGGCTTATCAGTAGGCAACACTCTGCCCGTATAAACTTGCAATGTGAGTCATTCTCTTTTATTAAAGTTTTTTTATAAAAACCTAAATGTTCTCCAGTTATAATTACAGGGATTAAGTTTTTGTAATCTTCAATTACTGCCGGTATGTGGGGCTTTGTATACATTACTTGATACCCGCCACCATTGGACAACGAGTTAGCCAATGGGTGATCTATCCATAGTCACATATACAGTCAAGTGACAACTACCGATTTGGGGTAATTGGTTGATAGAAGCATTGTAATCTCCCTTAATACTGTGGATTATAACAATGTGTCATTTTGTGCAACTTGAATGACTCGCCGGTATTTTTGCTGATAAATTTTTTTTAAAACATATTTCTGGTGATCTGCTGTAAATTAAGGAAAAGTGCTATGGAGCACTAGCAAGCTTGAAGTAGTGCAACTTGAATGACTCGCCGCTCGAAAGGTTTTTTCTGATTCCGCTTAAATGTGTTCAAGAGAAATCAGAATGTCTATAAATAGGTAATTCCAAGCGAAATCAGATAGTTGTTGCTTCCGGTTTGCAACGAAGTGCTGCCGAAGTGTCGAGTCGTTGTAAAAGTCATTCAATCAATATAATCGACAGTTTAAAGTGTATTCCTTGCTGAATTGTACTCAGTTTCTTAGTTTCCGCCTCTGAAACTGAGATGAACTCTTCTGAACAACTCGGTTAGGTCCGAAACCGATCCTACAAGTGGTATCAGAGCTCAGGAAGAAGAGTTCTATATAATTCAGCTACAAATTCTGTTTCTACATCATTCTTTTTCAAAATTAAAATTTTTCACGGTTAAAATCGGCTCAAATTCACACAGTGCACTCGGAATTACATATTATCAAAGCCTTGAAAGTTTCAAGTTAAAATTCAATCTAAAACTGATATTTTTAGCTATTCCGCTTGAATATGTTCGATTGAATGATGACATCAAAGTGATTCCTCTTGAGATTTTGCCTTTGATTCCGCTCAGAGACTTGATTCCACTTGAAGATTGGCTGTGATTCCGCTTAAAATTGTGATTTCGCTTGAAAGGTTGAGTTGATTTCGCTCGAATATAAGGTTCCGCTTGAAAGTGTTCAGTGTGATTCCGCTCTAACTTGAGTTGTGATTCCGCTCCAAATTGGGTTTTTATTCCGCTCCAAGTTGCTTAGTGATTCCGCTTGAATCATACTTGGTTATTCCGCTCCAAAGTGAATTTGTTTGCAATTGATATTTCGCTTGAACAAGGCTGTTTAAGAATTTCTTGAAAACCAAATCATGAACAACGAGGAATTTTATAATGCCTTTGCTACCCCAGTTACCCGATCAGTATTGCCCAAAACACGATGTTGGAAAACGAAACGGGAACGATGCAAAAGCCGCCTAAGCTAATGAACATCGAGGAATATAAGGGTTGGGAAGGACGTTTTGAGAACTGGGTACAAGCAAATTATCTAGATGCTTGGGAGTGTGTCGAAACAAAGTATGTGAGACCAACGAATGATGATGAAGAGGTGATTGCAATTAAAGACATGGGTGCGGTTGACAAACAGAAATATAAGAATGAGAAAATGATGCTTAGCCTGCTATAACAAGCTGTGAAGGAAGATATCATGGTCTTATTGCAACACAACGGGAGTTCTTATTCAATTTGGAAGGCTTTAAGATCTAAGTTTGTTGGTAGTCAGGAAATGATCAAGAACAAAAAGTCGCTTATAAAGAAAGAATTTATCTGTTTCGTGGTTTGAAGAACGAGGGCACAAAGCAAATTATTGAAAGATACTGCAATCTTTTGGCCAATATGAGAAGATTAAGCATCGAAAAAGATAATGAAGAGTTGATCGAAAAACTTGCTGATGCTTTACCACATGAAACATGGGGCACATATCTCATGATGCTCAGAAACAAGAAAGGATTTAACACGTTAACCTTGAGCAAATTCATTGAAAAATCGGAAGCTCAAGAAATGGAACAGCGAAAGATTGTACGAATGAAAGATTTCGATGGTGAACAAGATATCGGTTTATACTACAAAGGAGGGTTGAATGAAAAAACAACTAACTTGTCACCAAAAGTTGAAACTGCTTATAATGCAAAGAACTCATCTGGAAGTTCATCAAAAGGATCAAGCAGTAACACAAGTTTCTCATCATTTCCATCATTTGATCCGAACGTTTCAACATCTAGAAATGGCAAAAAGCTTCAATGCAACATTGTTCTGAATATTGAAAATGATCAAGAATATTCCGAGGAATTAGCTAAAAGCCATATGTCTTTATTGGGAACTGTTCTTGAATCTTATGGTAGTTTTGTTGTAGGTTGAATCGGGAATCCAATGCTGACAAAGGAGGATTACGACCAAATTGATGCTGAAGAAATGGAGCTGATGGACATAAAATGGTGCTTGGCAAGTGTATTGAGGAGAGCTGCGAAATTCAAGCAAATCACGGGGAGAGATGATCTTCGTGAGGCGAATGTTTCTACTTTGGGTTTTGACAAATCTAAAGTCACTTAATTTTGTTGCAGGGAAAAAGGACACTTCAAGAGAGAGTGTAAGAATCGTGAAGCAAGTGGTACTCAAAATCCATTCAACAACAACAATGATTATTACAGAAAATCCATTTACCATCAAGTTGCTCAACAACCAGCTCAGCAGCAAGCACAAACAGCACATGGCAGAAATGTAATTGAAGATTCTTCAAAAAGAGCTTGTGTAGTAAACCAAAGTGAATAGAAGTCATCAAATGGGTTCAACTGGGATAAGTATATTCTATCTGATGCTAAAGCATGTGTGATTGATCAAGACGATGAAAAGCTACCAGAAGGGTGTAGCTGGGAAAATTTCACATGGGATGATTATATTCCTAAACAAGCTCCAGTTCACACAGCTTTTGTTGCCATAGTTGAAGAAGATGGTGATGATGATAGAGAATGTCATGCAAGAAGAATGGCTGAACATCTGAAGATGATGGCTAAAAGTGACAGCGAAGATGAGAAAATTAAAAAGAAAAAGAAAAAGGTCAAGACACCGGTGAGCAGTGATGATGAAACAGCTCCGGTGATTCGAAAGAAAGTGATAGTTCCAGAGTTCAAGATTGATGAAGAAGCTCTTGCTAAAAAGAATCCAGTAATTTGTGAAAATTGTGAAGTCATAAAGAAACAAAATAGTTCATTGATTCACAATATGATCAGATTAAAGGAGTCTTATGATGTGCTCAACAAATCTATGAACATGTATAATAACACAAGTGAAGAGCAAGCAACTGCAATGAAAACACTTCAGGGAGCATTCATGATCAAGCAAAAAGTTGTAAACAACTACATAGAGAAGTGTGCTGCTCTTGAACAGAAACTGGAGTTACAAAGGATCAAAATTGAAGGAGTAAACCGTTTATTAAAAAGTTACTCATGTACTTCTTATGTCATTGACAGGATTTATCCAACTGTTGAAGGCATGAAGGCGTTTGAAGAAGATGAGGTAACTGAAGAACAAAAGATCACTAAAGAAAAGATTTCAGAGAAAAAGACTCCAGAGAAAAAGAGAGACACAAAGAAAAAGATTGACAAGAAAAATTCTGGTAAGAAACAAGGTGTCTGTTACAACAAGTGTCCGCCTCCGCTGGAAAATGGATTTTTACCCAGAAATCCAAATTCAGAAAGAGTCTAAAAAGCAACAAATTTGCAATGGGAGTCGGAGTGTACAGATTCTACAGTTACTTTGCCAGAAAGTATTCATGTCACGTTTACATCGTATGACACTGATCAACAGTCTCAATTGATGAAGAAAGTAGTGGATCATGTCTTAGATAACGATGAAACTGAGGAGTCAAAGTCGGAGTCGATGTCAGAGTCCAAGTCTGAGTCCAGCACTCCGGGTTAAAATGAAAAACAGGGCAAAAGATCTTATGATAGAAAATTCCTGTTATCAAAATCTAATTTGAATGATGAAACATTTAAAGTTGCTTATACTTTGAATGATTCTGACAAATTATATTCTGATGAGGAATTTCCAATAAGAGGTGTCAAAACTGAATTGATTAAAAAGGTTTTCAAACTAACAGAAATTAATATTTCTGAAATAAAAGATTTACATCTTATTGAAAAAACTAAAAAATACACCTCAAGAGTTCAACAAAGACTAAACAAGAAAAAGGGTTACAGTTCTGGTTCTAGTTTCCAAAAGAAATCGAACTATAACGGTAATTTCAAAAAGAAAGGTCTTGGTTTTACTCCAACTGAAAAACAGAAAAATGAAAAATATGTTCGTGATTTTAAATCAAAGATGACATTTGTTTCAGGAACCTCAGCAGACGAAGAAGAAAAGAAAGAGTTTTGGAGGCAGTCAAACAGAGAGTTTCTTGCAAAAAAGCAAGAAGATATGAAGAATGCTGATCAGAGAAAGAAGACTTGAACCTGTTTCAAATGTGGTAGAGTTGGACATCTTGCGGCGAACTGTTCGCAAGAAATTAAAACCAAACAGGGAGTTTCTAAACTGAAAGAAAAAGTGATTGAGTTTGAACCATTAATTGATCGAGCCAAACTTTACAAGAACTCAAAATTTGAAATTGGTGAATTTTCAAACAAGTTTTACAATAAGAGAGCTAAATCTGACAACCAGAAATGGGTTGTTAAGAAGTCTGTTGAAAGCTCTAGCGATGATTCTGATAGGTCAAAATCAGATGAGCTATCTTCTGGTGATGAATCTGATTCCACAAAATCAGAGGAGCCACAGGTTAATTCAAAAAGTGAAGCTATTTTGAAAGATGAAAAATCAGTTCCGACTGTGGATGATGACAATTTTCCATCACTTCGGGCTGAAAATTACAAGAAGAAAATTGGTAAAATTGAAATTTCTAACCAATTTTATTGTGATAACCAGGTTTTTGATGTTGAGAAGGCTTTTAACCCCAAGGTAAAACATATCTTTGGTAAGATGATTGACCGAAAAGTCAAAGGGGTTAAAGAGTTCTATGAGAAGAAGACGGGAGGTAAAAAACCGAGTGTTGATGACTCGGTAACACCCAAGGCTGGTCAGTCTTGGGTGTATATTTTCTTTGAATAGAAAAACCTGACTTGCCGGAGATCCCAAGTTGGTAATCGTGGATCATGAATCGGCATTATTCTTTGTTTTTGGTTATGTTTTTCGTTCAAGTGGTAAATCAGGGACATTAATTTGTACTTGATTTCCTACAAGTGCTTGAAGACAATATGATGAACCACATCCCCATCTCTACAATTGGTAAAATCAACTAAACTTATTTTCCGGAAAAACCATTTTGATTAAAACAAACTTAAGTATTTTGAAATCTAAATGGGAAAATAGTTTGTTGAAAAGGGGGAGTTCTGATTGTTTACGCCAAGTGGATGGCGAATTGAAGCAATTTGATATCGGTTGTCAAGTTCTTGTACAGTTTGTTTTCAAATTTCTTTATGTATTTGCATTTTAGGGGGAGTAGAAGATTTCAGAAAATCCAAAAACATTATAAAATTTGAAAATGCAAAAAACATGATAAAATTAAAAATGAGTTTATGTTGCATAAAAGAGGAAATGATAGTACATCAGTGGACTATCACAACACGCTAAAGAATTGTAAAGTCAAATATGTGATAAACAATCTCACTGATGATGTGCCAGTAGGTTTTTGCACATTTAGTAAATTGTTTTTCGAGATATAAACCTAAATTCAAACTTGCTTATCTCGTGGGTAACATGTCTTGGATATATGGGTAACCCCCGAAATCTTGTTTGAAAGGTCCCTCTTTCTGAGATACTAGGTCTTTATACTCAGTGATATCTGGGGTATTATCCCGGGACTTCTGATTTTGCGGAAGCAATGGCCTAGTCCCCGTATAATACTTTCTGCTTACTTGAAATATAGCATCGCCGTCAGCATAAAAAATGATGAAACATTGAAAAATGCTAATCATGTGCTGTTGTAAAAAAGATCCTCTAAAAGGGACACACCAAAAGTCGAAGCCGTCATCTCTCTGCCTATACGGAAGTATCGACCTGAGCTCTCACGGCCCTCGCACCTAATCCCTTACAGATATCATCTAGGTATACTCTGTAAGACAGAATATTGGGATCTAGATACATGAGTAGATTCAAGAAGTGGTACATGCAAATAAGTTCAAGTCTCTAAAACATTAATATTGTATCTCGAATCAATTGAAATTTGTGAGAAAATTTAAGAGGACCAACATACTGACAATCTAGGTGAATTGTTTAGAACTTAAAATGAAATCAAGCTTAATGGTGTTAGTGATTTGTCTCAAAAACTGATATGATCCTCTTGACAAACTCACAAAAATATGGTTTGTAAATATTTCTTTACTGTATTCCTTATATCAAAAATTCCAAAAAGATTTTAGTGTGTTTTAGCATAAATTTTTAAAAAATTCAATAAGATTTTAGACAATTGATGTTGAAGAGCTGATGTTCGAAATTCAAGTGCTAAACATGATGAAAAATTGGTTTGGGTGAAATGTTTGAAAAGTTTGTTAAATGTAATGAGAAAATATTTTTGAGAAATAGGATTTTTGCAAGTGGTTCTTCATCAGTTCTACAAGTGGTGTCTATGTTTGTCAAATCATTACTTGTAAACATTACCCACAAGTGGATATCATAAAACTTATGTTTGTGGTAGAGTTTATGTGCAGATTAGAGTCAGGCAACGATTCTGAACCTGTGAAAGCCAGATTGCGATCCCAGCTGATTGAGAGGGGGAGTCTGAGTTGCATAAATCCAGGTTTTGATCCTGAGATTGTTGCTGCTGACAAGATTAAAGAATCAATTTTTGAGAGGGATTGTATGTTGGTGATGATGAATAGTGAAGACGTCAACATCCGAGGGTGAGAAGTTGGAAATAGAAAGAAGATTTGAGGATGCTTACAGCGTCAGATACTTCAAAGATAAGCCAAGTGACTGATAAAGACTGAAGATGCGAAGACTCGACACTGAAGACTCCGTCAACATCCGAGGGAGAGTTTGTTGGAGCATCCGTCTGTCGTCTACATCTTGTATCGAGTCTTCTATAGATTGTATTAGATCAGGGCACAAGAATCGAGGAAGTAGGATTTTAGGGTGATTCCACTTGAAATGTCTCCTGAACAGTTTCAAGCGAAATCACATAATTGCCTGATTCCGCTCGTAGTGTATCATGATGATTCCGCTCGAAAGGTTGTTTCTGATTCCGCTTGAATGTGTTCAAGCGAAATCAAAATGTCTATAAATAGGTAGTTCCGAGCAAAATCAGATAGTTGTTGCTTTCGGTTTTCAACGAAGTGCTGCCGAAGTGTCGAGTCGCTGTAAAAGTCATTCAATCAATACAATTGACAGTTTAAAGTGTATTCCTTGCTGAATTGTACTCAGTTTCTTAGTTTCCGCCTCTGAAACTGAGATGAACTCTTCTGAACGACTCGGTTAGGTCCGAAACCGATCCTACAATTGTAAATTATGGGTTTTATCCTGAATTGTGAAATAAAATAATCGGGCATTTCGAGTCTTAAAAGATCCTGTTAAATTTTCCGCTGCCATAATGAACAATACCACGGGTTTCTGTTCTACGGCTCCTGGACCGGGTCAAACTGGGCCGGGGGCCGTTACAGAAAAAGGTGGTATCAGATCCACTAGTTTAAGCCAATTAAGTATTTAGAAATACTTAATTTATCTAATTGCTATTCTGTGATTTTGTGAAATTTTTAGTTTACAAAATTTTAACTTAGGATTATGTGCGTCTTCGTGTGTGCTAACAGCATGAACGAATTATCGGAAGCCCTTCAAAATTTCTCTATCCATGGCACAGATATGGATACCACGGGTACTGTCACTGGATACCAGGCAGATGTTGAGGAGCCTATGGTGTTCAAAGCCCAACCACCGGATAAACCAAAAGTAGTGAAAAAGAGGCATAGGTGGGTAGGTTGGAGGCGTGTACGCAGGAAAAGCCAGCAACACAGAAAACTATGAAAAAGGAAGATCCAAAAGATAAGGGAAAAGAGATAGAGACTGGGGAGAGTTCAAGGCAAAACTAGGAAATGCTATCTTGGGAAGAAGAGTTGGACCGTAAATTGGCACTTGGCGACATCATCGGACCTACCGATGAAACTCTCTTTAACTACCCAGCTGAAGCCCTACTTCCTGTTAACCTAGAACCTGCTATTCCAGACCCTATTGTTCACCCTAGACCTCTACCAGGAGCACTGGAAGAATGGTGGACTGCCGACTGGCAATTCCAGAACCTAATGAATAACCCTAATACTTTCTTCCCTCAGTTTGACCCAGAACCTGCACCGAACCCACCAATGAGAAATGAAAACTTAGCTGAATTCCGCCACTATGGCGAGGAGCTGGTCGATACCGGAAATAGAATTCGGGAGGTAGGAGAGCAGATCTCCTGGAAGTACGACGAGAGGGAACGTCGTTTCTGAGATGCCAGCTAACAGGAATAGTAGGGGGTGGTGTGGTTGTAGTTGTATAATAATAATAATAATAATAATAATAATAATAATAATAATAATAATAATAATAATAATAATAAAATATAAATCATGTAAAATAGCTTAAAAATAAAACTTTGTAAGATAATCAGTGTGTACGGATGCATACTACTAAAAATATATAAAATCAGATAGTCGCAAGGTCGACAGTTTTGGCTGTACAGGTTTATGTGATTATGTGTTTTTATGTTGGTCTTTTCGTGTTATTTAACTACTTGTTAATTTACAGTATGGGTAAGCAAAAGCTTTCGGACATCTATCGTCACTAAATAGTGCCCAAAAGGATAAGGGAACCTCATCTCAATCAAATTCCTCAAGATATTCAGTAAATACTAATGAAGGAATATTTATTCGTAAGGCACAGTATGAGAACCCACTTACTACCAAGAAAAGAAATTGGATTATTAGAAAAAAGCCACCAGAAAGTAGGGACGTCCAATTCAAAAGAAGTGATGGTTAATAAGGAGTGAATTAGATGAAAAATGGTCAGACGAATTAGATGAAAAATGGTCAGATCTCTATATGTTAGCCACTACAGCAGTGAATCTTGATCCTTAATTAAGATAAACTGTCAAACCTAGACCAACCATGGAAGTTAGATAAATAAATATGAGGCAATAAAATAAATGCCGAGCATAATCGTCATAGCCAAAATTAGATAACAGTATTCAGTTGTAAGTTGTAATAGATATATAAGGTTGTTGTGTTTGCTACTTTAAATAAAGTCTGGTTGTACAGTATACCAAAATGTTTGTACTAAATAATAGTTTGTGATTGATACACATTCAGATGGAACACGCTGTTAATGAACCAGTTAATGAAGTTAATCAATCGGAACACAATAACGAAGATCACTTCCTAAACCGGCAAGACATAGAAAACATCATAGCTCAGGGAATAGTTAATGCTATTCCAGCCATCGTCGCTGCGGTAAAAAGTCCTGCTGAGCCTTCACAAGCTCACCCTAGTAAACGCACATGCGACGATACCTCCAGTAATAGTATTAATGGAGGAGGTAATAATAATGGGATGTAAGCCCCAACATACAAAAGAATGAAAGATGCAACACCTGGTTGCACTTATAAAGAGTTCCTTGCCTGTAAACCTGCTGAGTTCGCAGGAAATGAAGGGGCGACTGCTGCACTGCGTTAGTTAGAGAAAACCGAGGCAGTAATCAAAATAAGTAAATGTGCCGAGGAAGATAAAGTCATGTACGCTTCTAACATTTTCAAGGAAGAAGCATTAGAATGGTGGAATATGGTATTGCAAGCTAAGGGAAGTGTCATGGCCTACGCCATGAGTTGGGAGGAATTTAAGCGTCTGGTGGAAAGGAAATTCTGCCCTGAATACGAAAAAGAACAAATGGCGAATAAGTTTCTGAGCCATCGGATGATGGATGTTGACTGTCGAGGGTATACTGCAAAATTCTTCGAGTATGCTCGAATTGTACCTACTCTGGCTTCGCTAGAACCGGTACTTATCTCTCGCTACATTTGGGGTTTAATTAGCGAAATCCGTGATATTGTCAAGGCGGCGAGACCCCGCACGATCGATGATGCAGTAGAGTTAGCCAATACTCTGACTGACGGGCTAGTACGTACGCGGGAGGAAAATAGGAAGAAGGAATTGGCTCAGAAAATTACCCAGGGATTTCGTGTGGGTAATAATAGTAATTTCAAGAAAAGAGGAACTGGACAATCTTCCATTCCGCCACTTTGCAGGAACTGTAAAAAGAAGCATTTTGGAAGGTGTAATGAAACCTGCAACTTTTACAAAGTTGTAGGACATCGTGAAGAAAATTGCAGGAAGAAAACAAAAGTCTGCTTCAACTGTGGAGAAGCTGGTCATTTCCGACCAGAATGCCCTAAATTGGTCAAACCAGCAGACAACAAGGCTAAACCTACAGAAGGAACTACCAAGAAGAACGCAAGAGCCTTTCAATTGACCACGCAGGAAGCCGAACTGATTCCTGACGTTATAGCGGGTACGTTCTTAGTTCACAACGTGTATGCCAAAGTATTATTCGACTCTGGTGCGAACCAAAGTTTTATAAATACTTCATTCTGCCAAGCTCTTAAGCTACCTTTAACCATAAGTAGGCAAGCTTTTACAGTAGAAACGGCAGACGGAAATTCCATTAACATAGATACGGTTTTGCAGAAAGCAAATATAGAACTTATAGGTCATAAATTTTCTGCAAACCTGCTACCTATGAATTTAGCCGGATTCGATGTTGTGTTAGGAATTGGTTGGTTAGTAGCCAACCATGCTCAAATCCTTTGTGACATGAACTCCATAGAAATTCGGGCACCCACCGGAGAAGTAATTATGGTTACAGGAGAAAAGCCGCGAAAATTCATGAAATTCATCTCAGTAATGAAAATTGCTAATTATGAAGGGAAGCAAGGAATAGTGTATATGATTTCGGTAATCAATAGCACTAAGGGTAAGGAACTTAAGGAAATTCCCGTAATCTCAGAATACCCCGATGTATTCCCAGAAGAATTACCAGGATTACCACCAGATAGGGAGGTAGAATTTAGAGTTCATTTGATTCCAGGAACTACACCTGCAGCTAAAGCACCCTATCGATTAGCACCCACTGAAATGTTAGAACTGAAAAAGCAATTAGATGAATTGCTCAGTAAGGGATTCATACAACCTAGTTCATCCCCTTAGGGAGCACCAGTGTTGTTTGTGAAAAAAAAGACGGTACAATGAGAATGTGTATCGATTATAGGGAATTAAACAAAGTTACAATTAAGAATCGATACCCATTACCTAGGATTGATGATCTTTTTGATCAATTGCAAGGAGCTAGATATTTTTCTAAAAAAGATTTGCGCTCCGGATATCATCAATTGAAGGTACAAGAAGAAGACATACCTAAAACTGCTTTTAGATCTAGGTATGGACATTACGAGTTTACCGTCATGCCCTTCGGATTAACAAATGCCCCTGCAACATTTATGGACATGATGAATAGGATCTGTAAACCGTATTTGGATAAATTTGTGATCGTTTTCATCAATGATATACTTATTTATTCCAAAAGTCAGGATGAACATTACGAACATCTGCATGCACTCTTAACTTTGTTAAGAAAGGAGAAACTTTACGCCAAATTTTCAAAGTGCGAATTTTGGCTCCAAGAAGTACAATTTTTGGGTCATATGGTGAATCACGAAGGTATTCACATAGATCCCTCTAAAATCGAAGCGATCACCAAATGGAAAGCCTCGCAATCGGCTATGGAAGTTAGAAGTTTTCTAGGATTAGCGGGATACTATAGACGATTTATTAAAGATTTTTCTAGGATAGTCGTGCCATTAACCAAGCTAACCTGTAAAGCCGCAAAATTTGAATGGGGACCCAAACAGGAGGAGGCTTTTAGGATTTTAAAGCAAAAGTTAACAAACGCCCCAATCTTAGCATTACCCGAAGGAACAGAAGATTTTGAAGTCTACTGCGATGCTTCTAAGCTAGGCTTAGGATGTGTGTTAATGCAATGCAAAAAGGTAATTGTGTATGCCTCAAGGCAACTCAAAAAGCATGAAGAAAAACTACACGACTCACGACTTAGAATTGGGAGCGGTAATTTTTGCCCTTAAGATTTGGAGGCATTATCTGTATGGAAGTAACTTTACTATCTATACGGATCATAAAAGCTTAAGGTACATATTTGGGAAAAAAGAATTAAACATGAGGCAAAGAAGATGGATGGAAATTTTAAGTGATTACGACTGTGATATTCAGTATCACGAAGGTAAAGCAAATGTAGTTGCAGATGCTTTGAGTCGTAAGTATCATGAAAAGCAAGGGCGATTTCATGCACTTAGATTAAATCTACAGTTAGATTTAATGGAACAATTGAAGAATGTTCAAACCACAGCAATCAAGGATGATGCGGCAAGAATGAAAGGACGAATAAAAGAATTGGAGCAAGGAGTTGATGGAATTTGGAGATTCCATAAGAAAAGAATTTGCGTACCTAAGCAGGGAGATTTAAGAAATAAGATTTTAGAGGAAGCTCATAAATCTAGGTATACCATGCACCCTGGAAATAATAAGATGTACCAAGATTTAAGAAATAATTTCTGGTGGATAGGAATGAAAAAGGACATAGCTAGTAATGTAGTATCTAAGTGTCTTACTTGTTCACAAGTTAAGGAAGAATAGAAATGCCTGTTTGGAGATGGGAACTAATAACCATGGATTTTGTTACTAAGTTGCCCAAAACCAGAAAAGGTAATGATACGATTTGGGTAATTGTGGATCGATTAACCAAATCAGCTCATTTTTTACCCATGAAGGAAACTTCCAGCATGGAAAGATTAGCCAAATTGTATGTAGACGAAGTAGTATCCTTACATGGAGTTCCACTCTCCATTGTATCAAATAGGGATAGTCGTTTCACTTCCCATTTCTGGACAAGTTTCCAAGAAGCCATGGGTACACGATTAAATTTAAGTACAGCTTATCATCCCCAGATAGCCGGACAGAGTGAAAGAACAATTCAAACCCTGGAAGACATGCTCAGGGCATGTGTAATAGATTTTAGTGGAAACTGGGATGATCATATACCCTTAATTGAATTCTCCTATAACAACAGTTACCATGCAAGCATTGAAGCTGCCCCGTTTGAAGCACTGTATGGACGCAAGTGTAGAACTCCGGTTTGTTGGGAAGAAATAGGAGAAAGTTAATTATCAGGTCCTGAGATTGTGCAAGAGACCACTGACAAGATAACACAAATTAAAGAAAGATTAAAAACGGCTCGAGATCGCCAGAAGAGTTATGCAGACAATCGACGCAAGCCACTAGAATTTCAAGTTGGTGACAAGGTACCCTTGAAAGTTTCTCCTTGGAAAGGAGTAGTTCGATTCGGTAAGAAGGGAAAGTTGAGTCCAAGATACATAGGACCATTCCCAGTGGTTCAACGCATAGGACCAGTTGCTTATCGTTTACAACTACCAGAAGAGTTAGCTGGAGTACATGATATATTTCATGTATCCAATCTTAAGAAATGTTTATCTGACGAATCACTAGTAGTCCCTCTTCAAGATGTAGAGGTAAATGAAAAGTTAAAATTTGTGGAGAAACCACTACAGGTTGAGGACAGAAAGGTCAAGTTTCTCAAACACAAACGACTAGTACTGGTAAAAGCCAAGTGGGATTCGGAGAGAGAACCGGAGTACACTTGGGAATTAGAATCAGAAATGAAGCGGAAATATCCTCATCTATTCCAATAAATCTCGAGGACGAGATTTTTATTAAGGTGGGGAGGATGTAACAACTCTCACCCAAAACTATTAATTTACTATTCTATTTGTCTAATAGGAAACCCTAATTGAGACCCCCCAAGTAATCCTGCATAAACCCTAAAATTTTCAGAATAAACAGAATCCGGATCAGGGCCCCTAAAACTCAAGGGGGTAAACCCTAATTGACGATTATCATCACAATTTGTTGTCTAAATTGAAAATTCTTGAACTAGCAACTCAGCAGGCCTATACAAGTGACAAGCCTACCCTACCCTACTTTGGATTGCTCTGCGATACGCGACAGGGACGGGTGAACCTGTCGCGACACGCGAGAGGCTCCAATTTTGGGTATAAATGCAGGGGCTTGGGACTTGAACTGTTTGCCTGTTTCGATGTTAAATTTCACTTCATGCACTGAGTTATACACTGTTTATTTAAAAACACACACGAACACGAAACGCTGCCGCACCAACAGGGTAATAACTCGATCGCTATTACGATTTAATGTCCGATCGATTGAAACTATCCAATGGATGTTTAAGTGCTGCCCGCACTAGGGTTATACTTTGTCATTCGTTGTAAATTCGATGGATGTTTAGTATTTCACTTTGTCATTCATTTTGAGGGTTGTATCTCCTGTGTTATCGTAAATGTTGTATTAGTTACTAACCTAGTTCGTGTACATTGTTGTTTAAACTAGGTTATCAGGCTTATCAGTAGGCAAAACTCTGCCCGTATAAACTTGAAATGTGAGTCATTCTCTTTTATCAAAGTGTTTTATAAAAACCTAAATGTTCTCCAGTTATAATTACAGGGATTAAGTTTTTCTAATCTTCAATTACTGCCGGTATGTGGGGTTTTGTATACATTACTTGATACCCATCACCATTGGACAACAAGTTAGCCAATGGGTGATCTGACCATAGTCACATATACAGTCAAGTGACAAATACCGATTTGGGGTAATTGGTTGATAGAAGCATTGTAATCTCCCTTAATACCGTGGATTATAACAATGTGTCGTTTTGTGCAACTTGAATGAGTCGCCAGTATTTTTGCTGATAAAACCTTTTTAAAACATGCTTCAGGTGATCTGCTGTGAATTAAGGAAAAGTGCTATGGAGCACTAGCAAGCTCGAAGTAGTGGCTTAATAAAATAAATAAACATGTTTTGTAAACCAGGGGTTTCTCGGTGAAATTCCCTTATTGTAAATTATGGGTTTTATCCCGAATTGTGAAATAAATTAATCGGGCATTTCGAGTCTTAAAAGATCCTGTTAAATTTTCCGCTGCCATAATGAACAATACCACGGGTTTCTGTTCCGCGGCTCCTGGACCGGGTCAAACCGGGCCGGGGGCCGTGACATTGGGAGCTTCAGTGTGTTTGCTTTCCCCCAACAGAGAAAGACCCTCTTTCAAACCCTCTCGTGGTAGAAGCAACTGTGGGAACATTACAAACAAGTAGGGCATACATAGACACTGGGCAGCTACTGAAATCATGTTTGAGAAGTTCTTCAACCGCTTAAGCAATGAAGAACGTTCAAGGCTTCAACCCTCTGGGACCTCCATAAAAGGTATCGCCGATATACCCCTCAAACCTTTTGGGCAACTGACACATAATGTTCATTTCAGCGAAGGTCAGAAAGAAAGAACCCAACCACTCACCTTTGTGTTTATCAATATTCCCTCAAACTATGACGTGATCATCGGGAGGCCAGGACAGTGTGCATTTTACATGGCTGTGTCTGTCGGCCATGGCACTGTCAAATTCCCCACCGAGAGGGGAATAGCAACCCTTCAACCTTCCCAGGAAGCCTACATGGTTAAGGTGAAAGCTCCCGGAGCGAAGAAGACAAGCAAAGGCTGATCATAAATCCTAAGTATCCTGAACAGAGAATAAGGGTCAACCCAAACCTTTCACAAGAAACCCTTTCATATCTTGAAAAATTGCTAACACACTACAGCGATGTCTTCGCTTGGTGTCCGGAAGATATGACCGGGATCCCCCGAAACATTGCTGAACATGAGTTAAGGATACCACCAGATGTTAAGCCTGTGGTCCAAAAGAAAAGAAGTATAGCACCTGAGAGAAGTCGGGCTACTTGCCAAGAAGTTGAAAAGCTTGTGCCAGCCGGCATTCTCCGAGAAGTCAAGTACCAGTCATGGGTTGCAAACCCAGTTATGGTCAAGAAGCCAGACAACTCTTGGAGGATGTGCATAGATTTCAAAGATCTTAACAAAGCTTATCCCAAGGATTGCTATCCATTGCCAGAAATTGATCTCAAGGTTGACTCCCTCACCGGTTACCCTTTCAAGTGCTTTCTTGATGCTTACAAAGGGTATCATCAAATACTCATGAAAGTTGAAGATGAAGAAAAGACAGCGTTCCACACCGATAAAGGAATCTTTTGTTACCAAAAGATGCCTTTTGGCCTCAAAAACGCTGGGGCAACCTACCAACGTCTAGTGGTGTCACATCCCAACCGATGGCGGAATCATCGGGGCATGGCACTGAGCGAAACAGATTGTCCAGAAGTTTCCATAACAGCTATCATTACTATTCAGTTTAAATAACACGTCCCATACCGTATCCCAAATAGTAAAATAAATTATTACAGATAAACATCTAGTCAAATTTACTGTTCCGACAACTCAGATTCACATGAAAAATAAATATTGTTCAAATGCTTCTAGAGACTCGATCTGCAAGATCTACAGACAACTATGTACTAGACGCTTATTCTAAGCTCGCCTTCCTAACAGATAAGCATCCTAATTGCCTGTCACATACGTTAAAATAAAGTCAATACATATAATGTAAAGGTGAGCATACAAGTTTGATATAGCATATAGAGTTCGAAATAGTTTACGCATAACCAGCACGTACACAGAGGAAAACGAAGCATGTTAATTATCGACATGGATCTATCGATACCAATGACTGCGGGTTGACTGTCCGAGACAGTTTGCAATACATGATTACCACCGTAATCCATGTAAGTAATTATCCTTAACAACCCCCCGTGTGAACGGGTCTTGAGTCCATACTATAGTACTATCGTCGTTAAGGCAGGTAGACAGCATTTCACATGTAAACATAACAACAAGCATTCATTTAGTCACGTAATACATGCAGAACGGTTAGCGCTTAAATAATTGAATAGTGTGTTCGATTGTGATTTAGATAAGTAACGTATGTAACACCCAAAAGTGCTAAAGCAAAAAGGGTTCGAGTATACTCACAGCGGTTAATGGATTGAAGGGAGCGTTTGAGAGTAGGGCTAGCCTGAATAGTTCGATAGCATAACGATGAGTAACGCGTAAAACGAATATAAGTGTTGATAGGTCAAACAGCCTGGTCGATCGGACGGTAGGTTCGATCGGACGGCTTGTCCTTTTGGTTTGACAGTCCGCTCGGACAGCCTGTCCGGTGGGTGGGTAAGCCGATCGGTTGGGTTGTTCGAGTGGATTGTTTCTTCCTTTGAGTAAGATGTGTTTGTGTATGATGGTTTGAACTTTTGAGGTTTTTGTTGCAGTTTTAGAAAACATTAAAGTATCCTTACCTTTCAGGTCGATAGATCAAACGGACCGTTCGATCGGCCGGCTTAACCGATCGGTTAAGTACTTCAGTAAAAAAGTTCTCAGCAGGGTGTCACCTGATCGGACGGTATATTCGATCAGTTGGCACTCCACTACTTCGAACAAGTTAAAAATCGATTAAGTATTGAAGCATAGTATCTCATGATCCGAAGAGTAATGTATTCAAACAGTAGTTCGATCGAATAGCACCTCGTTCAATACTAGACTTCATGAAATTGTTAAAGTGTGGGGCCACATGTTAGCCGGTCGGCTGGCCCGGCGATCGGCTGGCATGTCCGATCGGTTGGACTGTCCGTTCGGACAGTCAGACCGATCGGTCAGCTTCCTGACCTGGTCATCCTGTTCGTCTAACACTTGGTTGTTCTGAATTGTTTGTCATTATATCGAGGTACTTTGACAATGAGTTAAACCATAGAACCCTCGTTCTTACTTGTTTCTCCAGCTCGGACAGGAACCACCCAAATCCGGCCGGTAAACGGTTCAGAACGGAGTGTAAAGTTTAACCTGAGATCGGTGGACCTCGTAGATAGAATCCGAATCTTGAACCACACAACTATTAGGAGGATTAGTGAGTTGGCTCAGGCTCCGTTTCTATCGGTTTAGAGGTATTGAGTGTAAAAGAGTTGAAAGAAAGTTGGAAAATCCATCTTTCAATTCTTTACACCATGTAAATGTTTAGATCTATGGTAGATCTTTGTTTGTTTATGTGGAAATCGGCTAGATCCAAGTGATTCTTGGTGGATTGAAGCCAAAACATGAAGTTCTTTAAGAACACCATGATGACATCATCCTAGAACACTTAGATCTTGATGATTTCATGGTTAGAAATCAAGATTTGAAAGATATAAAGGTGTAGGAGTGTGCATAGATCAAGAAAGTACAGGATTTAGGACGAAATCTTACCGGGATTGAGAGAAATCTGAGAAAGAGTGAAGAACACGAGCTGGTCGGTCAGAGAGTTTCCAAAAGTGGAAAGAATGACAATGACAGGGGTGTTTATAGGCTTTCAAAAGAGGAAAGGGCTGGCCAATCGGCCAGGCATCCCGATCGGACAGCCTGCTCGATCGGACAGTCCGTCCGATCAGCTGGGTTGTTCGATCGGCTGAAAGCCTGATCGATCCACAGCCTGTTTTGAGCGTTCAGCGCGACGATTTCTGATATTTTGATTTCGATTGAAGATGATACGAATACGATAGAGTTTCCTATCCAAATTACTTTTAATCCCAACCACTATATCTACATACAAGCATCTATATTTCGCACTATCTTTACGTCACCATTTATCATAATTCGATTTCAATTGAGTTCGATTGAGTTTTGAGTTTCGATTCGATTGATCACCACACATAACATAAAATAAACACGCACAAGTAACACATAAGGCACACACACACGTATAATACACCAAAGTTTGCACAATTCGAGTTTCGAGCTTGATGATGATTCGATTAGCTTGAATATTGATTGATTAACTTTATCACATTGCTACTTCCTACTATTCAGAGTCGCATAGCGTTTCACATTGAAGATCATTCGATTACTTGATTATATAACACTTACTCCACATAATACAACTAAATAAAACACCAATTAGACTATTACACCCAAAGAAGTCAATCTTGACTTTGACTTTGACTTTTGAAAACACGGGGTGTTACAAGTGGACAAAGCCTTTGCAAGCCAAATTGGTAAAAACATGGAAGCGTATGTCGATGACTTGGTGATCAAAAGCAAGACGGAGTATCAAATGCTCGATGACATTCAAGAAACTTTCAAGAACCTCAGAAAGGTTAACATGAAGCTCAACCCTAAAAAATGTTCATTTGGGTTTGAGGAAGGCAAGTTCTTGGGTCATATTGTTGGGAAACAAAGCATCAAGGCTAACCCAAACAAGGTGAAAGCTGTTCTTGAAACCAAACCACCAAAAACCAAGAAGGAGGTTGAAAGCCTGAATGGGAAGCTTGCAGCCTTGAAGCGTTTTACCTCAAAGTTAGCAGAAAGGTCTCTCCCCTTCTTCAAAACGCTCAAGGGTTGCATTGATAAGAAAGACTTCAGATGGACTGAAGAGGCTGAAGAAGCCTTTAACCAAATGAAGCAACACCTAGCTTCCCTACCTGACCTGGCAGCCCCAGAAACAGGCGAATTTATCTCAGTATACCTCTCAGTTGCTGAAGAAGCAATAAGCGCGGTCCTCACCATGAGTGAGAACAAGCACAGGTACCCATTTATTTCTTCAGCAAAACTCTAAAATTGGCCGAAACCAAATATCCTCCTTTGGAAAAAATGGCCCTAGCCCTAGTTCAAACAGCTAGAAGGCTTCGAAGGTATTTCCAAGCACACCCTATACAAGTGGTCACCGACTAACCTATTAGGAGTGTGCTTGAAAAACCAGCAAAACTCAGGACGATAAGCCAAATGGGCCATAGAACTAGGTGAGTATAACATCACCTATGTCCCAAGAAAAGCTATCAAGGCCCAAGTCTTGGCCGATTTCATTATAGAAATTCCAAAGCAAACAGTCACTGAAGTGAACACTGCAACCACTGAACCCTCTGACCTTGAAGCCTGGAAGCTTTTCACAGACGGGGCTTCAAGCTTTGAAGGGTCAGGGGCTGGACTCATTTTGATCAACCCAGAAGGGTTGGAATTCATGTATGCTCTCCGTTTTGACTTTCATACCACCAATAACGAGGCTGAATACGAGGCACTGATCGCCGGTTTAAGGCTGGCCAAAGAGATGAAGGTCCAGAAACTTGAGGTGTTCACAAATTCATTACCGGTCTCAAGCCAAGTAAACGATAGCTATGTTGCCAAGGAACCCAACATGAAAAGATACAAAGAAAAATCCAAGGAGCTAATAAATACCTTCCAAACATGTCACATCAAGCAAATTCCCAGGTCCCAAAACAAAAAGGCTGATGCCTTAAGTAAGTTGGCATCTCTCACTTTTGCCCACCTCACCAAGAAGGTGTTTGATGTACTGAAAAGTACATATGTTTATAGTGTATATTTTGGTCAGTTTTCGGTTATTTTGAGTCTAGTTTAAGTTAGAATTTAGATACTGCTGATGTTAAGCTTTGATTTCAGGTCCGTAGCTTAAAGTGATGAAAAACGAGTCAAAACGAGCAGTTTGGAAGAAAAAACGGGATTCGTACGCGATTCGGAAAGCTGGAAATCAAGGAAAAAATAAAATAATCAGATTTGGGAGGCTAGGCGTGACGCCTAGCCCCCTAGACGCCCCACCTAGCCCTTTGGAGGCGCCGCGTGACGCCAAGCCCCCTAAGTGTCACGCTAAGCCCCTTGGATGCACGCTAAGCCCCTAGGTGTCACGCTAAGCCCCTTGGACGCACGCCAAGCCACCTTGGCGTCACGCCAAGCCCTTGAACTCGCTGAAAAGTGGTTAGCAGCTAGGTTTTTGATGAATTAATTCCCAAGAAACAGAATTGAAACCCTAGTTACGAATTTAGACTTCTTTGGAGCAATCTTGGAGCATTCTTGGCGAACAATCGGAGATTTCAAGGCTGGGGAATCATTGGTACGAGTCGAAGGCGAAGAATCGAAGAATCTATCGGGTTTTCTAATTCCTTGTTTTGTCAATTACTTTCTTGGAACTTTGTTACAATGAATTCATGTTTAGACATCTTTGTTTTGTTTTCATTTACTGAGATGCTTGGCTAATTTCATAAACCACCTAGACTTGATGAATGGATTAATATAAAGTTTTTACCGTTTTCGTTATTTGCATGATTGTTATGGGTGATTGTGTTTAGTAAGCGGTTTGATTTAACGGTTTGATGTGTATGCATACTTTGAATTGGTTTATTGTTATTACTTGCTTCATATGATTCTTAGTGACGGTCTATATCACAACATAGAGTCATATTAGGGTTTAGGGTTTCGGTGAGTGTCTATATCACGTTAGAAAACCTTCACTCTTTAGGGAGAATCGGCCGATAACCTCTAGAAGTAAGTGGTAATAGTTTGCTAAGTCTTAGTGTTCTACTAGTCCTAATACCTGGAAAGTGAGGGGCTATTAGTAGGTCTTACCCGGCGAATTGCTTTAGATAGTCCTTGGAAAAGGTCATGTCTTGGTTTACCTGTCGGTCTTATTAGTCTATCAAGTCAAATTAATTACTTCAAACTACCCTAGATCTAGGATTGGAAAAGAATAGGTCAACATTAGGGTACTTACACAATAATTAGACAACTGGAAAGACGTCTAATAACCGGTAGGATTAACGGCCTAGGTAGCTCCACAGGTTTCTCCTTGAGAAGGGTCGAGGGGCCTCGTTGGTTCTTAATAGGTTTAGTATTTTAAGATCCTGGTTCCATAACTCATGCACTTAACTTAATCAGTAATCTCTTAAAAACAATCCAGCATTCTTGTCTAGGTGGTCCCGTTCTCATATAAGTAAAGTCCACAGTCGTCATTCGTCTTTAGTCTAGCTCTAGTTTAATTTAGTAGTTTAATATAGATTTCCTTAGTTTTCCGTAACCCCCCCCCAAACAATTAAACAAGTTAAGTCGTGTCTGTCAGTGTCTATTAGAGTCTAGTTTACGTGATACATAGAGTCTCGTGGTTCGATATCCGGACTTCCTAGGTTATACTACATTGATCGGTACACTTGCCGATTGTGTGGTTTTAGGTCGAGTCTAGAATTAAAGCTTCAAAGTCTCTAGAATAGAGAGTCTAATTAAGTTTAATTTTATAGTCCGTTTAGCACACATCAAGTTTTTGGCGCCGTTGCCGGGGACTCTTGGTAATTGCGTTCATTAGCTTTGATAGATTTACTTGACATATATGTGCTACGTGTTTACTTTGTTTTGTGTCTTCTCTTTTCATCTTGAGTCGTAGTAACTATTGTTTGCTTTTCTTGTGTTCAGGTTTTTGCTCGTAGTGGATGCCACATCTGCGCTCGCACAGACCACCACCACCAGTCAAGCAGTCATCATCTCAATTGAGCCAAGGCCCACAGGTTACTTCTACATCCTCTTCTCGTTTCCCCAATTTCGACTCCACCCCGTTACCCACCCCACCTCCTACACCACCACCTTCGCTAAACCATTCACCTAAAACCTCACCTAAGGTTTCCCCATCCGATAGCCCTACTTCTAGTACCTCTAGCAATCCAGCAAACTTAGAACCAATGGCAAACCCTAGGCAAACCGTCCATCAGCAAGCCACTCAGGATTTCACCGGCCTTGCTTCACCCATCACCGTTCCACCCATCGTTAGTGAGAATTCATGGCAGATTCCATCTTATGCCATGCAGGCTATCACCAATACCATCCAATTCCATGACCGAGACGATGAGGATGCCCCGGCCCACATCAACCGTTTCCCTCGTATGCTAGCTACCTTTAACCTTCACGGTGCACCCAACGATGCCACATACTTACAGCTTTTCCCATTCTCATTAGCCCGCCGTGCGGCTACTTGGTTGGACTCTCAACCAACCGGCACCTTTACCACTTGGGCGGGGCTTCGTCAAGCCTTTTTAAACAAATATTTCCCGCCCGCAAAAGCCTCACGTCTTAGGGACCAAATCCACTCCTTTCGCATGGAGCCCGACGAGCCTTACTACCTTGCTTGGGAGCGTTTCCAAAACCTTTGTGCTCGTTGCTACCAGCATGGTCTTTCCGATTGGGCTTTATGTGAGAAATTTTATAACGGTCTCACCCAAGAGATTCGTGATAGGTTCGACACTAATGCGGGGGGGCATATGATGGGTATTCTTACTGTTGCTGAGTGTTTAGAGCATTTTGAGGCATTTGCCCAGTCTCAATCTCAATCGCGAGCCGATCAGCGGTCTCAAAGTGGTAATTCAAATACCACCACTAGTGCACCCGCCCGTGGGGTGAACCATGTCACCATGGACCATAGTTTGGCCGCTGTGTTGGAAAACATAACTCGAGAGCTTAAGGAGATTAGAGCTAAGGTAGATAAGTGTGAGTTTTGCAGAGGGGGTCACGACACGAGTGCGTGCCCATTGCTAGCTGGTGAGGAGCAAGTTGATTTCATAGGAGGAGGTTTTGTTAGAGGTCAATCTAGTGGGTTTGATAATAATAATTCTGGTTCGGGTTGGCGTAATAATAATAATAACTTTGCTGATAACAACAATTTTCGCTCAAATGGACCCCCTGGTTTTCAAATAGCTCAAAATCCAAATAGAGGTCTAGGTTCACTCTTTGGTGGGGGTTCAAATGGACAAGTCAAAGATGGGGGGTCAAGTAGTCAGGTTCAAACAGGTCAGGGTTCAAGTTTTGATTTAGGGGGGAGCATAGAAAGAATGGAGGCTATGATGAGCCAGCTAGTTGTTAGGGATCAAACCACCCAAAAGAAACTTAGCGAACATGACCTTATGCTTAATAATCACCAAGCTGCTTTCCAAGACCTTCAAAGGGTTGTAGGTGATACGTCTAGGAAGTTAGAGGAGAGATTACCCGGTCAGTTTGCGGGTAACACCCAACCTAACCCGAATGCTCATGTAAAGGCCATTACCACTCGTAGTGGCAGGACAGTAGGGGACCCGAGAGTAGAGGAGAGAGTAGTTGATGAGGATGGAGATATTATAGACGTGGAGATAGAAATGGAGGCTCACGGCAAAGTGCAATCGAGGCTGCGCCCAGCAAGTACCGCACAACCCGGTGAGTCTCAAAGTGAGAAGAAAGTTGAGAAAACGCCCGTAGACGTTATACCGTCTCCCTTAGTGAACCATGCGTATGTTCAGTTTCCCTCACGCCTTAGGAACCAAAAATACTCAAGGGAATACGGGGCAATTCTTAGATATCTTCAAGCAATTGAAGATTAATCTTCCTTTTATCGAGGCACTCCAGTCCATGCCTAAATATGTGAAATTTTTAAAGGACCTTCTTAGAAATAAGGAAAAGTTAGGGGAGTTGTCAAATGTCCCATTGCATGGAGGGTGTTCAGCCATTGTCTCAAATAAGCTTCCTGAAAAGCTTACCGATCCCGGTGTTTTCACTATTCCTTGTCTATTCGGTAGTAATACCAATGCTAGAGCTTTGGCCGACCTAGGTGCTAGCATCAATTTGATGCCCTTTTCTCTTTACGAGAAGCTAGACTTAGGCGAGCTTTCACCTACCCGAATGACATTATCCATAGCTGATAGGTCCGTGAAACACCCGAGGGGCATAGTTGAGAATTTGCTTGTTAAGGTGGATAAGTTCGTTTTTCCGGCCGATTTCGTCATTCTCGACATGGAAGCCGATGAAAACGTACCGTTAATTTTAGGACGCCCGTTCTTGAACACCGCTAAAGCTCTTATAGATGTCTCTTTAGGCACCATCACACTTAGAGCGGGCGAGGAATCGGTATTTTTTGAGGTCATGAATTCGAAAGGGCCTAGTGATAGAGTGCAGTCGGTTTCGTTAGTGGGGGAATGTGAGAAGGATAAGAGAGATGAGGAGAAAGTGGTGAGTGATCCGAGTCTAGAGAAGGTGATAGGACTCAAGTGTGGGAATCCACCGGATAGAAAAATAGAGGAATTAGAGGAGAGAGTGGTGCATTTAGAATCTAAGATAGAGACACTGAGCAAGGCTCAGTGTGGGGATAGAGTTCGATATGAAGAGTATAGATTTAAACCGCCAGGTGAGGAGTTGAGAGGTTATGAGAGAGAAAAGGGTGTTTGGGGCGATTTGGGCAATCATAAGTATAATGGTGCTACAGCCCGTGAGTGTGTGTTTGGAGGTGAGCTGCATCTCTATGATCCTCCATAAGTATGTGAAAAGTTGAAAACCCGAGTGTAGAGTTTTGTACCATTTGTATTTTCATTATTTTTTCGTTTTTATAGTAGCTAACGGTCGTTTTTGTTAGTTTTTCGGGTCTTTGTTTGTGGTTTGAGTCGTTTGCAGGAGTGCATCACCGAGGATTTATAGGAAATCACGAGAAAAATAAGGTTCCGGGTGAGTTTCATACTTAGAAAAAATTTTGGTTGGTTTATGGATGTTTTGGAAAGATTTGAAAGAAAAAAAAAATCTAAGGCATGAACAATAATTTTCCTCGAAACTTTCTGTGAAAAACGACCCTAGGCGTGACGCCTAGGGCCTTAGCGTCGCGCGAGGCCTCTTGAACCGGTTTAAACTTGTTTTTGACCCATAGATTGTATTTTGAGTCTTTTATTTTGTACCATGAGTCTAATTAGTAGTTTTTGAGTCGTTTTTAGAGTCGGTACTACATTGGGTTTTGTTTTGCTGTGTTTGTGCAGGTTTGGATTGCACCACCCGTACTCAATCTCCATTCGGGTGATTTCAGAACTGCCATATTGATAAACCCAAGCACACTAGGCAACGGTCGCGAATGAAATGCTATACGATCGTTTGTTGGATTCAAGACTCGTACGGATGGCACTGACTTTTGTCATAACCAGCTAAGTCTTTTCCATCTCTGCATTAGGGACAATGCAATCTTTAGGTGTGGGGATAGGAAACTGTCGTTTGGGTCTTAGCTAGTAAATAATCGAGTCTTAAATATGAAAAACACAAAAAAAAAGATCAAAAAAAAATTTGAAAAACCAGAAAATGTCTTTCGAATAAAAAAAAGAAGTTTGCAAATTTACACGGAAAATAATAGAAAAGATGAATTGTTGCTCGGGTCGAATAATAATAATATGAGATTATAATAAATCGAGTTTGCGTCTAGTTTGGGATATGTGGATAGGCCCGGGTTTGGTTTTAAGTCCCTTTGAGTTAATATACCTTAATTGTCGGTCTGCTAGTGGGTTCTCGCCTGAGAGATATGGGAAACTAAAACTGCCAATAAGAGTACAAGGGGCACCGTTATAAGTTAAAACCGTTTGAGTTTGTGATCTTGCGAAAAAAAATAGAATAAAAAGTGAGCTAGAAACTAAATGAAAGTAACACAGGTCTATGTAATCTGAGTTGGGGATAGCGACTCTACAGCCGGAATGCCTCTGGGATGTGTGAAATCGAATTGCCGATTAAAAGTACCGAAACCTAAGTAATCTGTGGTTGGGGATAGCGACTCTACAGCCGGAATACCTCTTGGTTAGGGAAAGCATCGTCTAGACTCACGAGAGAGAAAAAAAAGCAAAGCAAAAATGGAAAAAAAAAAGAAGAAGAAAAATTTGATTGTAAACTCTCTTAGTTTTGATATAAGGCGGTTAGGAATTGGTTCAGTGATCGTTCTTTTAGTCCTATAAGCTTGAGGTGGGAGTAGGTGGATCGTAAATTCTGGTGTGAGACCCTAGGTAGATTGACCGCACTTAAATTAAAGTCACATGATAAGGGCTTAGGATTGGATTTGGGTTTAAGGGGACAAGCATATTCGCAATCGCGGCTAACGCAAGTCTTGGTTTTAATTAATTATACCTATGCTTTTGACCCGAGTGATTATTTGTCTCTGATTCCGTTGCATAATTCTTTTTCGAGGACGAAAAAAGAGTAAGTGTGGGGATGTTTGATGTACTGAAAGTACATATGTTTGTAGTGTATATTTTGGTCAGTTTTCGATTATTTTGAGTCTAGTTTAAGTTAGAATTTAGATACTGCTGACGTAAAGCTTTAATTTAAGGTCTCGTAGCTTAAAGTGATGAAAAACGAGTCAAAACGAGCAGTTTGGAAGAAAAACGGGATTCGTACGCGAGTCGGAAAGCTGGAAATCAAGGAAAAAATAAAATAATCAGATTTGGGAGGCTAGGCGCCCCTAGACGCCCCACCTAGCCATTTGGAGGCGCCGCGTGACGCCAAGCCCCCTAGGTGTCACGCTAAGCCCCTTGGACGCACGCTAAGCCCCTTGGACGCACGCCAAGCCCCCTTGGCGTCACGCCAAGCCCTTGAACTCGCTGAAAAGTGGTTAGCAGCTAGGTTTTTGATGAATTAATTCCCAAGAAACAGAATTAAAAACCCTAGTTACGAATTTAGACTTCTTTGGAGCAATCTTGGAGCATTCTTGGCGAACAATCGGAGATTTCAAGGCTGGGGAATCATTGGCACGAGTCGAAGGCGAAGAATCGAAGAATCTATCGGGTTTTCTAATCCCTTGTTTTGTCGATTACTTTCTTGGAACTTTGTTACAATGAATTCATGTTTAGACATCTTTGTTTTGTTTTCATTTACTGAGATGCTTGGCTAATTTCATAAACCACCTAGACTTGATGAATGGATTAATATAAAGTTTTTACCGTTTTTGTTATTTGCATGATTGTTATGGGTGATTGTGTTTACTAAGCGGTTTGATTTAATGGTTTGATGTGTATGCATACTTTGAATTGGTTTATTGTTATTACTTGCTTCATATGATTCTTAGTGACGGTCTATATCACAACATAGAGTCATATTAGGGTTTAGGGTTTCGGTGAGTGTCTATATCACGTTAGAAAACCTTCACTCTTTAGGGAGAATCGGCCAATAACCTCTAGAAGTAAGTGGAATATTTTGCTAAGTCTTAGTGTTCTACTAATCCTAATACCTGGAAAGTGAGGGGCTATTAGTAGGTCTTACCCGGCGAATTGCTTTAGATAGTCCTTGGAAAAGGTCATGTCTTGGTTTACCTGTCGGTCTTATTAGTCTATCAAGTCAAATTAATTACTTCAAACTACCCTAGATCTAGGATTGGAAAAGAATAGGTCAACATTAGGGTACTTACACAATAATTAGACAACTGGAAAGACGTCTAATAACCGGTAGGATTAACGGCCTAGGTAGTTCCACAAGTTTCTCCTTGAGAAGGGTCAAGGGGCCTCGTTGGTTCTTAATAGGTTTAGTATTTTAAGATCTCGGTTCCATAACTCATGCACTTAACTTAATCGGTAATCTCTAAAAAACAATCCAGGATTCTTGTCTAGGTGGTCCCGTTCTCATATAAGTAAAGTCCACAGTCGTCATTCGTCTTTAGTCTAGCTCTAGTTTAATTTAGTAGTTTAATATAGATTTCCTTAGTTTTCCGTAACCCCCCCCCCCCCAAAAAAAAAAAAACAATTAAACAAGTTAAGTCGTGTCTGTCAGTGTCTATTAGAGTCTAGTTTACGTGATACATAGAGTCTCGTGGTTCGATATCCGGACTTCCTAGGTTATACTACATTGATCGGTACACTTGCCAATTGTGTGGTTTTAGGTCGAGTCTAGAATTAAAGCTTCATAGTGTCTAGAATAGAGAGTCTAATTTAGTTTATTTTTATAGTATGTTTAGCACACATCAGTGTTGGTAGAAGTGTTGAAGGCTCCATCGATAGATGAATTAAAAGTTCAAGACGTAGTCACCGAGGAAGATCCAAACTGGATGACTCCCATCAAAAAGTTCCTAAAAAATGGTGAACTACCCAATGATCAAGTAGAAGCTGAAAGGGTTAAAATCAAGGCAAGGCAATATGTACTACAAGGAGAAACCCTTTTATAAAAAGGGTTACCTTGCCCCCTTGCTAAGATGTGTTGGTCCTGAGCAAAGTCAGTATTTGATCAAAGAGATTCACGAAAGCATATGTGGATCTTTTTGGAGCTAGGTCGGAGGTTGCAAAACTCATGAATCTTGGGTATTTCTGGCCCTCAATGCATCGTGATACCACTGAGCAATTAAGAAAATGTGATGCTTTCCAGATCCATGCACCGATCCCAAAAAGTCCCAAGCATCACCTTGTCCCAATAATCTCGGCATGGCCATTCCATAAATGGGGAATGGACATTGTTGGTCCATTTCCCCCAAGCAAAGGAGGAGTAAAATTCTTGCTGGTGGCAATAGATTATTTCACTATGTGGCCCGAGGTTAAACCACTTGCAAAGATCACGGGCAAACAGGTTATCGACTTTGTTTGGGAGAACATTATTTGCCGTTATGGATTGCCGGGAGTACTTGTCACTGATAATGGGAAGCAATTTGCTGAGAAGCCTTTCAGCATTTGGTGTAAAGAGTACAGGATCAATCAAGTCTTCAGCTCAGTGGCTTACCCGTAATCAAACGGTCAGGTTGAAAGGACAAATCGAAGCATAGTGGAAGGTATCAAAACAAGATTGGGAAGGTACGAAAGCAACTGGCTCGATGAATTGCCTAGTGTTCTATGGGCCATAAGAACAACCGAAAAACAAGCCATAAGAGAACACCCTATAGCTTGGTATTTGGATCCGAAGCTGTGATCCCAGCCGAGGTAGGAGTTCTAACACAACGAATTGTCAACATGGATCCCGAAACAAACCAGAAAGAGACCATGTTGAACTTACAACTCCTAGAAGAAGCACGAGACCAAGCCGCAATTCAAGAAGCCAAGTACAAGCAACGAATGGAAGCCTACTACAACAAGAAGGTCAGGAACAAACGTTTCAGGCCAGGAGACCTGGTCCTAAGAAACAATGAAGCTAGCAAAAAGGAAAATCAAGGAAAGCTTGGCCCAAAATAGGAAGGCCCATACACCATCCTTGAAGCACATAAGGGCGGATCTTACAAGCTAGCAGACTCAGAAGGTAAAAGGCTTCCAAGGCATTGGAACGGAAAGACCCTGAAAAGGTTCCATGTCTAAACAGGAAAAGTTGGTTTATATTTCACAAGTTGTACTTCTAGAATGACACTACGAAAACCTTTTGTAAGAACAAGTATCTGTTGAATGAATGAAGTTGTTTTATCAAACTTGTCTTTCTATCCTAAGATCAGGTTGAGAACCTAGCAAAAAACTCCATGGCAGGGGCCATGTAAGGGGATGAGATCCCAGGCCACATCGCTCAATAGGTTCAAGGGTTGAATGAACCTATATAAGGGGTGAGTTCCTAAATCAATACAACTCCATAAGACCTATTAATTAAAAATAAAATTATCTCATAGACAGGTTTGAACAGCCTACACCAAATGTTCCTTAAGCCTTAGAAAAATAATCAACAAACAGGCTTACGAAATCAAACAAAAACAAGAAAACAAATAGGATAGGTGCTATGACTTCTTGTTAAAATACCAAGGCTAAGTGACTGCAGCACTGAACCCTTTAAGGTATAAAAACATAAGGGCAACACAAACTCAACAAAGACAAAGTTATCAGAAGACAAAAATGACGCAACTTAAACGAAAAATTTTAAAGACACAAACAAAGTCAAGTCAAAACACTAAGAAGCCTTCAAGGCTTCAAGCCTCCGAAGTGACAACTTGAAACCTCAATGGTTTCAACCTATCTACAGATAGCCAAAAAGCTTAAAAGCTTAAAACCAACCAAGCTGCCTTTACAAAATAGGCACAAGTATAAAAACACAACACAGAAAATAGCTAAACATAATATCATAACAAAGAAAGCCCCGAAAGACTTTCAACCATTCAAGCACAAGTTAAAACAAGTCCTGGTGACTTGCAAGTTTGGATATTGTTCAAACGACCATACAGGCCTAAAAGCACAACCACATAACAGGAACCTTAGGGGTTCCTACAAAACCTAATATTGTTCAAAGTTAACATTACAAACCACAAATTGTTTTTGAGTGCTAAGGAAGCTACGGATATCTATTAAGCATCGGCAGAAGACTTGGAAACCTCGAAACCTTCAGCCTTGGCCTTCTTTGCTTTCTTGGACTTCTTAGCTTTTGCACCACCATCACCACCTACTGCTGAAGCCTCCAAGCTTGCATCCTTCGAAGCATCAGGCACACTTGAAAGGGTGTCATCACTATCTCCCGAGTAGGATCTCTTCTTCGAAAGAGAACCCAAGACTTCAGCACAGACTTTTTCATTAAGGCCCTCCAGTTTCAAGTCCTGTAACACAGCAAAAGGCTTACCAAAACAAGAAGAAACTTGATGAATATAAAGGTAGGTCAGCTACTCCATCTGTTCAACGGACCCCTTGAAAACATCGAAAGCTTCAGGACGAAACAAAGGAGACTTCTCCAAAGGATGGCCAGATTCATGAAGCTTATAACCAGCAATAAGGCCTTGATGTTTCCCCAAGTTAAGTAATTTAGTGTATACTTCACCAAGTGCAGAATTAAACTCCTTGGAGTGGAGAAGGTAGGTGACAACCTGTTGAAAGCCTTGCTCGATCAACCATTGGTTATCATCGGTGGCCTGAGCAACCGCTGCCTTCAACCCTTCCTTCTCTGCATCAAAAGCCTTTTGCTGAACAGACAAAGCTTCCCTATCAGCCTTAAGCTTCAATCAATCGGCCTCAAAGCTCTTCTTCAAATCACTCATTTCAATGTCATGCCTCCTAGTCAGTTCACTAACCCTCTTTTCCCATGCTTCTTCTTTCTCAGCAAATCCAGCAATCTCCTTCTTCATTGCAGCCATTGAAGATTTCATCTTATCTTTTTTTCTTAGATAATTCTTCATATTCCTGCATCCTCTTACGAAAACGAGCAATACCCTGAGGAAGCATGGCAACAAGGTTGCAAGTACTCAAGATCATACGAGATAACATCATGTCATCATCCATCTCAGCAATGGTGTTATGAACTGAAGGAGGAGCAATGTGACTCAGAACATCTTCACAAACAGCAGCATCCTTGAAATTGTCATCAATTTTCACCGACCAACCTGGCACATAAACTTCATCCGGATCCAACCCTTCAACATCCCTACTTGAAGAACCCTGAACAGGGGTAGCAATAACCTTTTTGGCTGAAGTCTTTTTGCCATGAACAACCAGTTTCTTCTCTTTTTCAACACCCGCTTCAACACCTTGATCTTCAGAAATTTCAATGTCATCACTTAACTCCACTGGTTCAATAGAAGTGGATTGAGGAGCAGCCTTCAACAAACGGCTGGTAGACCGACGGGTTGAGGCCTTAGGAGCATGAGACTTGGAAAAGCCTTTGACATTGAAAGCACCAACATAACCCGAACCCTCGAACCTTTGTTCAGTAGTCCTAACTACAACGTTTTCATCAGGAACAGATGGGGCATCCCCATACACAACATCAGAAGTGTCGTCACTCTTGATAAAATCCAGGGCAGACACCACTACAAATAATAAAAAAACAAAACTCATAAGACATAAATAAAGATAAATGTAAAGATGGCAAAAAAGGAAAATGCATACCCGTGCCACTCCTCATTAGAACCGGATCCTGATCGGCATTTTCCCACATTTTACTAACCCTAATAAAACTAGTAAGTGTTCAGGGAAGGGACGAACCCTCGAAGGGCAATCCCGGATGGCTTTGAGATAATCATTATTCAACTCAGATTCAGAGGGTTCCGGTTCATTGAGAACGGCATCCGGGTGCCTCCACACCATTTTAAATGGGACAATAGAATCAGAAACCCAGAAAAAGCGATCTTTCCAAGTCCCGAGTGTTGTAACCATAGAAGAAATAAGACAAACATCAACCTTGGATGTTTCAAAAGTAAACCAGTCACCGTTTTTAGCCAATCGGAAAAAACGGCAAAAAAGCAAAAGCGAAGGATCATAACCAAGGGCACGGCACAAAACTTCGAAATGTAAAACCCTAGACATACCCTTTGGGTGAATCTGACCAAAAGAGACTCGGTAATACTCCAATAAATTCAGAACAAAGAGGGAAAAAGGATAACGAAGGTTCAAAAACTCAAAATGATGGCAATAAAGAGCAATCGAACCAGGGGTCTGTTTATCAACAGAAACATCACAAGTAGGAGCGGTCGGATTAAACTTTTTATCAATACCATATTCCACACAAAATAAATCTACCTCTTCTTGGGTTAATCGGGAAAAGGATGTTCCCAAATCCTTACGAGCACCCATTTTACAAAGAAAGTAAAAGAAACACGAAAGAAACAGAACTAACCTTGAAGAGAAGAGAGGAATTGCAGAAGAAAACTTGAAAGGAAAATGTGGAAATTGAATGTTGTCTTCAAATTTAAAACTCAAAATAAGGGTGATAATTGCAAATAGTTACTTTCTGCAAAACCGCCGCCCTATGAACTACCACACATCAATCAAATCAGTTGTCAGGTATTTAAAATTCAAAAATTAACTGCCTCTAACCCTTTAAGCCTTCAAGCTTTGAACCCTTAAAGCCTTTGGTCAACAAAACACATGTATAAAAGTCAGAAGTCTTTGAGCTCATTTCCCAAAAACCTCTAACTTGGGGGGCTGTTGACGGGGGTAGCCCAAGACGAAATAAAATGACTAAAATAAATGAATGCCTATGGGTTAAACGGTTCAAAGAATGGAAAGCTGAGGAGGTGAAGTAAAGCAATATGAGAACAGTAAATGGTCACATATCCGAATCACTTCACCAGCCGTAAAAGCAACATGGAGCCACAGAGCACGTTCTTTTACCCGCAGGTCAAAGCCTTCAACCCCCAAAAAGGGCAAAACCCCCACTGCAAGCATGGTCACTAGTCAAACACATTCCCCTTTGGGAGATGCCTTCTCCTATAAATTTGACACTTCATTAACTGAGGAGAGGACATTCCGGGCCAGCTTTGATTTCTCAAAATCTCTGGTCATACATCATAAGTACTTGCTTCTCGCAAGATACTTTCTCTCACTATCAAAACACACATTCCTTTTGCTAGCTCATCCGAATCTGAATACACTTCAGAAAAGGATCTTCAGCAAACGACAAAGATATACTAGTGAACCTCCTTCCACGTCTTGCAAACGTGGGGGGACCCCACGACCTGCGTTAGGCAAAGTTGAACCCTTCAACCCTTTTGTCTAACCGGCCCAGCTACTATCCTTGGTCTGTTATTTGTTGCATCAACATTACCTATAAATATTCACCCCAAACATCAATATTTTTCACATCTTTCTTCAAACACAAATCTTCATCCAAAACCAACCTAAAAACCGAAAATGGTTCATTGGATCGAGGAGGAGGAGCTAGCGCTAGTGACGTCAATCGTTGACGCACAACGAACGCTACGTCATGGTCAATCCGCCTACTGAACTCGAGCGTTTCAGGATTACCAACAACATGTTGGCAACGCGCGTCATAACTTGAACGAGTGTCAACATAAGTGGCGGGAGCTAAAAATGCACCTGGATCGATTTAAAGCATGCTTCGACTGTGTGCTTGCGGGGGACCTAAGCTACGACGATCGAGTGGAGGTCGCCAAAATCGAGTATAGGCATGATGAGAACCCGGAATTTAGTTGGCTTTCCCACTTTAATATTTATCGTACTTAGTAATTTTTTTTTAGAATTTATTATGAAGTTTTTTTTATTCTTTTAGGATTTATTAAGTTGCTTTTTCTAATTTTTAGGATTTATTAAGTTGTTTTTTTAATTTATTAGGATTTTATGTAACTTTTTTTTAAATTAAATTAGTGGTATGTTTTATTTTATGAATGTCAAAATATAAAAAAATATATAAATTTCTACATGTTCACCCACGCCGCTACCATACCTCACTTTTTTTAAGTGGTCTGATGAAACCAGACCTGGCAAACGGGTTGGGTTGGGTCGGGTCGGGTCATAGGTCAAAACGGGTTCGGGTCAAAACGAGTCAATTAAAAAAGGGGTTATTTTGGTTCGGGTCAAAACGGGTTGGGGTCGAAACGGGTTTGGGTCGGAAGGGTTTGGGTCAAAACGAGTTTCGGGTCGGAACGGGTTTCGGGTCGGGTTGGTTAAAAAAGTTTTTTTAAAGAGATTGTACATCCAGGGGCAATTTTGTTCAGTTCGAAATGGTACTGGTCGAAACGGTACGGCTCGAAACGGTTCGATTTCAACCCTAAAGTACGATGATTACCTTTCGTGTATACATACTTATCTTTAGCTTATGAATTATATTCTTATTTACAGTAATTTCTCTATGCTCACAAGAGATATAGCACATCAGCTATTGAATCAAGATAGTTTACGTATTTGTTTCCAAGTTGATTTGTCAGCTAGTAGGTTTATTATATGTTGTTTCAACTATCTGCCATGTACTTGAGCGGCTCATCAGCATACGATATTCTTTCTAACCAGTTCTTTTACTCGCCGCGCGTTGCGGCGGCGTCATACGCGAAATGATAACATATAGACTACAATCAACCAGACTCGTTTCCGAACTAAATTTATGTCAAATCGTATGATAAGTCAGATTTATACATTCGAATCAAAACGTATTACATTTGATCGGATTTGTTTCCAAATAGAATTTATGTCAAATCATAGTCCAACTAAAAACATACATAAAAAAACATTTTATAATTGACCTGGCTCATTTTCAGACAAAAATTATGCTAAAGCGTAGACGAACTCGAATTTTATACCGACGTGTCCATAAAAATAAAAATAAAAACTTAAGAAATTAGTTTTAGGGTAAGTTTGAAACTTTAGAAACTTGAGGGGGTAAAAATGATTATAGCAACGTTCGGGGGTAGAATGGGTTACATATCAAAAGTTTGAGGATTAAAGAGAAGTTAGAATTTATGGGGGCCTTTTTGTCAAATTGGGAAGTAGGAGAGTCATTTTTAATAAGTTAATTTTGTATATTTGGAAAAGTTAAGGGGTGATTTTTGTCAAATCTGGAAGACAGGCTAATGGTTGTCAAATTTGAAAGATAGGCTAATGACACTATTGTAGTTTTTGGAAAGTTCAGTGGTTGTTTTGTCGGTGGCATATGCCACCGACATTTCTCTTTAATATTTATATATATAATTATCCGTCCAAAATCGCATTACAATTATGTGATCACTTGTACACTTCAAACACACACAATCATTGTCCCTTAATCTGATTTCAATGGTCGAAACGGTACGGTTTGAAACGCTTCGTGTCGAAATGGTTCGACTCGAAACGGTTCGGTTCGAAACGGTACGGGTCGAAACGGTACGGGTCAAAACGGTACGCGTCGAAACGGTTCGCGTCAAAACGGTTCGATTCGTAACGTTACTGGTCGGAACGGTACGGGTCGAAACAGTTCGCGTCGAAACGGTTCGATTCGAAACGTTACTGGTCGGAACGGTACGGGTCGAAACGGTACGAAACTCGTCCCGAGCCGAAACTTCTCTCGTGTGGAAACTCGTATCGGCCCAAAACCCATTACGATCCGAAACCCATGCCGTGCAAAAACCTGTGTCGGCCCGAAACTGTACCTGTTGACTGAAACCCAGTTCCACAACATGTCAACTCAAGCCCCACTCTCAGCCATCTTACCTGTTGACTGAAACTGTACCTTTTGTTTTAAAAATTTGGAAAAAGTTATTTCCTCCCAGAGTTCCCAAAATCCAAATTCCCCCATTCAAAATTTTGTGCTCTCAAACATTCATCTCTCTTCCCTCTCGATCCATTCGTTTCCAGGAAAAACTTCCACCGACAACCGCACCACCAGACATGTACAACCCCTCGACCGACCAGTAAACTACTACTCTCTGCGACTGCCATTAAGGTAACATGGAACCATAAAGCCACTGCTTTTTTCTTAAATGCAATTTGATTTATGAACCTTGGAGCAATAATGATCAAATATGTGAAGTTTATGTTAATGGATTTCGATTATGTAGTGGCCTAAACAAAGGGGTTTACCCGGACTGAGGTGAAGGGAACTTCCTGTGAATGATTTTACGGTTAATTAACTTTTAACATGCACTCTTTTGTTAAGGCCTGCCTACCTGCTGAAATTCACTATTATGCTAGGTTTGAAGCTATTGTTTTATTTTGCATTGCAAACTTTGAATTTTACAATTAATGTTTCAATTCATGATGAATCTTAATCAGTGCTGCGATTTTGGGTGCAGTTGACCATGTTGCATATGATTGATGATGTTGAGAATCTATGCATATCAAGTGTTTGAAGAAATGTTTGTTCTTTTTTTCTTCCAGTTTTATTCGCCATTGTGTAAGTAACTTGTTTAGTTGTTTAAGTTAGGGGTGTAAACGAGCCGAACTACTTGCAAGCCATTCGAAATTGGCTCGAAACGAGTCTGGGACTAAAAATAAGCTTGTTTAGTAAACGAACTCGAGCTGGCTCATGAGCCTAAACAAGCACATTATTTATACAACTTATAATTAATATATTAAGTGTGTGTATATATTATGTTAATTTCCAACCACATGACTCGAGCTCGAGCTGGCTCATGAGCCTAAACAAGCACATTAGTAAACGAACTCGAGCTGGCTCATGAGCCTAAACAAGCACATTAGTAAGCGAATTCGTGCTGGCTCATGAGCCTAAATTACAGGCCCGATCTTGAGCTTGAAAAACTACCCATGACTCAAGCTCGAGCTTTCATATGAGCTCAAGCCTAGTCGAGCACGGGCTTGGCTCGGCTTATTTGTACCCCTAGTTATAGTAGATGCGAACAAGTTTGATGATAGTTTTTCTAATATGAAAAAATCCACCATTTGTCCATTGCAGTTTCCCCTACATGTTATCCAAAGACGTTAGCAACAAATTATTTGTCCCTTATGTAGCATGATGCATTGGTGGTTTATCACCATATCTAACTTTATCTTCTTTTTTTTTGCATTGGTTAATCACTACCATGTCATATGATCCTAATTTGTTTGCCTGTCACTAGTCATTATCATCTCGAGTCACCGTATACTCAATTGTGTTAGCAGGACTTGTAGGTGTGGTACCTCAGGCTGCAAGTTCACCGGTAACATGCTTTATTTTTTATTTGCATTGCCACTGCTTTTAGTTTTTAATGACTCTCGTTGTTATTAGAAAAATCTGTGTTTTTTAACTTATTTTTCGCATTGTATCTGCAACTGCGGGAGAAATATACTGCAAAAAGTGTTCCCTAAGACAAGCATTACTGTGATTGCCGACTTCTTGTGAGGTATGCATTCCCACTCTCGTCGTATGGTTAAGTAGCGTGATTACAAGCTGTATTTATGACTTTATGTTGATTTAAGTGTTTAAAATTTATAATACTTAATCTGAGTCTTCATTAAGAAGTTTGTTTTTTAATGGTTTGCTTGTCACTGTTAAAAGTGATGTATCCATAAATTGTATCACAAATATTACGAACAATCTCCATTACATGATGATTGATATAATTTGGGCATGTTTTTAAATATCTATTACATAAATGGTTGTGGTAGCTTATTATGAATTTTATCTGCTTGTAATTAGTTGTGTATTTGGGATTAATGAGATAAGGATGATGTGTGCTAATGTTTTTTATAGGTGCAATGGTTGAAGACACAAGTAATGAAATTTGAATGAGAAATAGTAGAGAAGCATCCGACGATGAAGAAAATTAAAGACAATATGAAGTTATACTCGAGAGATTTTATTTTGAGTAAACTGCCAAAATGGTCCCTGAGGTTTGATCACTTTTGTCACTTTAGTCTGAAACTCAAATCTTTTGAATCTGGGTCTCTGTGGTTTCAATTCTGTTGCCGTTTTCATCCAAAATCAAAATCTGGTCAGATTTTTCAGCTAACATTAGGGTTGTAAACGAGCCGAGCCGAACCGAACCATGGTGGGCTCAGGCTCGGCTCGTTTAAAAATCGAATCGAGCCGAGCCAACTCATTTTTCTTAACGAGCTGGAAAGTTGGGCTCGGGCTGTAACGCCCGGCTCTTTTGTACTTTCCATTTATAAGAGTTTTGTTCGTATTTCTATTTTTGGAAACTTTGTATTCTTGTAATCATTCCTTCTTTGTAATCGTCGTGAAAACCGAGACTTGGATCATTAATGAAACTCGTATTTTGTTACAAATATGTTATACACACTCAATGTATGCTCGCATGTTCAATTTTGTGAATCAATTGATGTTTAATCGTTATTCTTGGAAACTATGTGCTAAACTTGCAATTATGCGAAACTTATGCATAAAACATGCTTTGAACGTAAACGATACTTGTATACGACCTTCATACGCTTAATTATACTTTGATTATGTTCCTCATACTTTATTTGGCCTTAAACTATGTTTTTATGGCGAAACAAGTCCTTAAAACACCTTAAAACACCCTAATTGCATAAAATAACAACTTTAGGGACTAAAATGCAATTAATGGAAACTTCTGAATATATATGGCGCGCGTCCCGCGTCACATATGCCTTGAAAACCTTCAGGCGGGCCGCCTGGACTCCCCTGATTAGAATTACATGCAGCAGATTCGCGATTTGAACGCAAACCACACGGTTTTGACTTCTAGACGCGATTTGAGCAGCCATTTCACCTCTCCACCAACCCCAAACTCTTTCCCTATAAATCCACACCTTCCCCAAGGCTTTAGGCTCTTGCTCAACTCTCAAACCTCACCAAAATCACTCTCAAAGCTCTTACAATTCAGAAATTCGGGCATATTCACCCTTGCTTACAAAAGTAAGCATAACTTGCTCAAAACTCAACCAAATCACTTGATTTTTTTTCCTACTTGCTTGTATAATAATGGGGTTTGATTCCTTGACTTCTCCTGGGAGAAATCAGACCTGGAATTGCCCCGAAATGGTCCATAAACTTTCTGTTTTGTTTTGAAACTTTCTTAAACTCTTGTATACTTCAAACAAACTTGTGTTCTTATGCTTCTAGTCTATTGTATGATTAGTAAAGCCAAACCAAGGTTGTTTTACACTTAATAAGAGTGTCTAAACACTCTAAACTTTCTGTTTTAATCGAGTTATTAACTCACAAGTGGTGCCAAGTCTTGAACTTGAAGATGGTGTGACTACTTGGTTAGCATAGGCTAACTTACATACAAGTCCACACATCATTTGATGTTTTGTTTAGTATAATTGTACCTTTAATTCTTGAACATACTTATGAGGTTCCTAAGTGGAAGGTTCAACCTCCCGCCTCTTACATGACTTATATATTAACATAACAATCGAGGTAACCAAGTGGAAGGTTTAACCTCCCGCCTCCTACGTAACTAACTATATTATTATGTATATATATGTTATAAACCGAACCCTTGATGGTGATTATATAAATCTACTACCAAGTTAATAAGTTTCTCACTATGTGTGTAGTTCCTTGTCACGATTCTAATAGGTATTGAACCTATGAAATCATATATAATCCTTAGGGATTACGATAGTGTCAAGACAAGTGCTAATACCATAAGTGAATATTTTCCTAACACATACTTTGTCGCTCTTTGAATCTTAAGTCCGAATATCCCTTCATTCTTCCAAATTACTCATACACCTTAACTTTCCTCTTGTAGGATAACGTGGTGTTCTCTCCATTAATCAACTCTTCGCGGATTCAAGTAGGAAAGCTTGCAAACAGTGAGTATACTTGATCCCTTTTTGTTTTAAACACTTTTGGGATGCAACATGTATTCTATATCAAGAAACTTGACACTTGAAACTTATTTGAATCATACTCAATCCATTTAAACATGAAACATTAAACTTGTGATACTTGAGACTATTTTGTGCTATGTGAACGTTTAATCCATGTGTGTAGTTCCGCCCTAACAATTAGTAGTACTATGCATATGCTATAGGAGTCGTGCACCTCCCCCATTTTGTGCTCGAGGGGTATTGTTAGGAGGTATTTATACCTTAATATTAAAACACACACAACAAAGGACAAGTGTATCCCGTCATATATGTAGCAAAGTATTGGTAAGAGCCAGATATCGATCCATGGAACACGGGCGTTATAATGTACTAAATCTTTGTCAGTATTTTACCAGATAAAAGGATAAGTGAATGATTGTTTAACTAAGTTATCTAAATTACGACTAAAACATAAATATACTATTATCTTGTTTCACAAATATTCTAAACATGTTATCTATCATATATGTCACAAAGGTACTTAATCAATTTTCCAATTTCGAGACAGCTAGTTACCGGGTCTGGATTTCTAGCATTATGATTCTTCGGAAAGTTAACGCGATGGTCACACGTTAACCACCTAAAATCATTCATTAGCGAGCTATTGATATTTATTCATGCGAACCTTTAAAGATAGGTTATTTACCGGGTCTTGATTCCTAACCTCACTTATCAAATAAAGCAATACCGATGGTCACAATACAGCCACGAGGATAAGCAATTATGTAGATTATATAACAAACAGTTTCACTTTTACAAGTCTTAAACACAAATCTACCATGTCAGCAATTTCAGACAAAAACTACTAAACAAGGATCATAAACCGCATTCAAGAACATGTAATCAACACCATATAATTCGTTAGAACCCTTACGTGCAAGAAAGTATTCTTAATCAAAATAAGATATATCTTGTGTAAAACCAATACCCTGGTCTGGTTTCATGGTGTAAACAAAGTCTACAAATAAGTGATTAATCAAGAAATAGTTACCATCCCACTAACCACATATTTATTACCCAAGACAATCAAACATAATCAAGAACACAACATCAATGAAACATTCATTATATAATCATCAAGATTCAAACATGAAAAAGTACTTAAGTTTCACACAAACAAGATTACAACATAAAGATTATTCAAGAAACAAGTTTATAACTACTATTACATAAACTACATTAAACATAAACTAACATCAACTCAATACTTGCAAAATGATTAGAATACATGTTCAAGAACAAGAAATCGAACCATAAACAAGCAAGGAATTGATGGAGTGGATCGGTTATACTTCTACACGATTTTGAGGCTTCAAAATGGCTTGATCAGAACTGTCTCGGACCTCAGAAATCGCCCAGAAATATAGAGAAAAACCCAGCTGCTTAATCTGCAGCAAATGCTGCTATTTATAGTAAAATTTTGTGGGCGCACGGCCGTGCGGATTTGGCATGGCCGTGCCAATGGTGACATCATCGATGATGTGGAATGCAATCCGACAATTATGCGGTCGTTGGGTGTCGGCAAAAAGTGGCACGGTCGTGCCACCTAGTGGCACGGTAGTGCCGTTCGGGTAAATCAGTGTCGGCAACCTTTGATTTGGCATCGGCACGGTAGTGCAGCCCGAGAATCAGTCGGCACTGGCTATTGCACTGGTAGTGCTTCCGAGATCGAAGCGTCGGCACGGTAGTGCCGCTGGTGGCACGGTGTTGCCGGTTGGGTAGATCAGTGACACGCCTGGTCGCACACCCAGTGCTTCCGAGATCGAACGATCGGCACGGTAGTGCCGATAGATGGCACGGCCGTGCCACACCTGGCAGTCTTCAAAATTTTGCCCGTTTCATCAGAAATGCATCAGAATTTGTCCGTTTTAATCAGATTTTTATTTTGTGCTCTGTTTAAGACTTGAAAATATAAAAGTACCTAATTTGGTACCTAAACGTTGCGATTTCAGTCAAAAACGCTTAAAACGGAAGTGTTTTGGGGTATAAAAACATGTATAAATTAATGTATATCAGTATCATATTAGCCTCCCGTTGAACTTTGGGATAGGCACTTTAACGCATTGGAAACTTGGGCTATCACTTGGACTGCGTGAACTAGCATGGCTGAAACTGTTTTATTATGTATCATGTTGGATATGAGTACTTTTATTCTATTATGCTATGTAAACAAACTTGTATACTCGCCTTTGCTTTTGCATCGAAACTCTATTTTAATACATGTTGCAGGTTGATAGTTGAAGTATGGATGAATGATGAAACAAGTTTAGGGTGGACTAGATACACACCTTTAATCTATCTATCTTTTAATGTTATATTGTTGTTTGAGACAATGTTGTTATTTCTTATTTTAATCTTGTATGACAATTTAGTATTGCAATGAAATTTGAATTAAATGAATATTGGCACATAGTGTTATGAAGACTCGAGCAATCTATACACACTTCGTCTCATCCCGATGTTTCCGCCATCGGTTGGGGTGTGACAGATTGGTATCAGAGCCATAACTATAGGGAATTAGGAAAATTGCCATGCTTTTGCCCTAATCTATAGTTTTAGGAATTTTGACTCTTATTTGTTGTTTAAAACTTTGTACTCTACCATGCATGCTTCCTAGCTATACTTCTTGTTGATTAAATTTATATGTCTTTCCTAAGGTTAACATGAATGCACTTTTGTTTATTTGTATACTCTTGTAACACAAACGAGACAACTTTACCAAAATAGGCGTGAAACCCACAATTTGGTAAACGACTCTCATTCTACCTTAAACTATTTTTACACGAAATTGCACCATTAAGCTAGGAGTGAAATCCACAACTTAATGGTAATTTCCATTTCAAATCTAGTGGACCCTTGTCATAGTGTCGAAAGTTTATTTTGACCCGACAAGTACCAACCACATTTAGGGTACGAAATCGTCAAGTTAGGGGTGAAACCCGCATCTCGTCGATTAAGTCCCATTCCTCGATTTTCAGTCTCGCCAAAGTCCCGATTGTTTCAATCGATTAGAGATGTGTAGTAACCGGAAGGGTAAGATACCGTTAATCGCTCTCGACGAGAGTATCTTACCTATAGGCCAAAGCACGTTTTCTCTAATTCGAAAGGACTTTCGACCCACTTTGGAATAGTCGACGTTTCTCTACCCAAAACAATCCTATGTTTTATTGATCCTCTCTTTTATGTATCTCAATTTATATGTAATTTTATACTTGAACGTTCGTTCATTTCAAAATTTCGTTTTAATCGTTTCGCACGTTATCGCAATCACAAACAATAATAATCCCTCGTGACCAAACTAAATTTACAATGCTTTCATTTATTCATGCTATGCTATGTGGAACTCGTGACTATGCTATATGAGACGTCTAAACTCTTTATGTTATATGAATCAATTTGAACCCTTTATGTTAGGTGACACTTTATGCTATGTGAATCAATTTATGCAAACAATTTTCTTAAACAAACATTATGATCAAGTCTCACCTATTCGTTCTTTTAAATCTTAGATGATGTCTCACCGTCTCTCCAACTCGACTAAGCAGCCAAGGACCCGTGCTACGAAGAAGATGATGGCTTTCATGGCCGATCAATTTGCGCGCGTCGTTCCTAAGGTCATTACCGAGATTCGAGCTTCTGAAACACCTCCCTCTTCTGTCGACTCTAAAGTTGAAATACGCAAGCCCGCTATGTTCAACTTCAAGCACTTTTCGTCGTGCAATCCCAAGCCATTCACTGGCAATGATGGGGTGACCGCCATGCTCGAGTGGTTTGATAGCATAGAGGTCACGTTCATCAACAGTGACTGCCCCGATGAGCTCAGAACGCGTAGTGCGACTGGGGTATTCCAAGCCCGAGCTCTCGAGTGGTGGACTAACGAAAGAAACATCCGTACGAACGAACTGGCATATGCTTTGACCTGGGGAGAAGTCAAGGCCCTAATGATGGACGAGTTTTGCCCTCCGCATGAGCAACAAAGATTAGAGGAAGAATTTTGGGCTTTAAAGCAAGTGGGAGATGAGAACCTAGCTTACACCACCCGTTTCAAACAACTTAGCATCATTGTCCCCCACCTTGTCCTGACCACTGCGCGCAAGATAAGTAAATACATCAATGGGTTACCCTCTGCTATGCGCGATACGATCGAGGCAGCCAAACTCGACAATATCGAAGCTGTTTACCGTTTGGCCGCTTCTCTGAACAACAATCGCATTCGCGATAAGCAAGCCACAAAACCCATTCCTTCCAAGTCAGCCAACCAGATTATCCAGTAGTCGAATAGCAATAGGGGGAAGAAGCGAAAGCAATCCGACCCCATTTGCAACGCGATTGTACCACCCGTTAACCTCGTTGCTCCCGATAACGCTCAAAAGTCGTACACTGGGATTCACCCCAAGTGTGCCACTTGTAATCGCCATCATCCCGCCAATGCCAGGTGTCGCCTTTGTACCTCCTGCAACCGCCTTGGTCACACTGCCCCCTACTGTCGCATAACGCCTGCACCTGTCCAAAACCTACAACAACAAGCACCACAAGCTCAGCAAGCACGACAAGTTCCACCTGCTCCTCAGAACGTAAGACCAGCTAGAGCTTGTTTCAAATGTGGGGATGTTAATCACCTTATTCCTCAATGCCCACTATGGAATCAAGAGCAACAGTAACCTCCTCGTGGACGCGCTTTCAACCTGAACGCAAATCAAGCGCGCAACGACAATGATGTCGTTAACGGTACGTTCCTTGTTAACCATCTTTATGCTTCGATATTATTTGATACTGGTGCGGACAAAAGCTTTGTGTCCCTAGAATTCGAATCATTGTTAAATTGCACACGCTCTAAGCTACCTAAGTCGTTTTCCGTTGAAGTCGCCAATGGCAAGTCCATCTTAGTCGATTCCATTCTTCGCGATTGTCGCCTTACTCTTAACGAGCACGTTTTTCCTATCGATCTCATACCCATGCAATTGGGTAGTTTCGACGTCATCATAGGCATGGATTGGCTTCAGAAGAACCATGCTGAAATCACTTGTCACGAGAAATACGTTCGTTTACCTCTTCCATCTGGTGATGTTTTGCACGTCTATGGAGACCGACCTTCAAGGGGACTGAAGTTAATGTCCTGCACACAAGCGAACAAGTACTTACGCAAAAAGTACTTTGCCTTTTTAGCCCACGTTGTGGAAGAAAAGGGCAAGGGAAAGAGTTTAAGTGATGTTCCAGTGGTATGCGACTTTCCTGACGTTTTTCCTGAAGATTTACCTGGTCCTCATCCACCTCGATCTGTTGACTTTCGTATTGACCTCATACCTGGTGCGACTCCTGTTGCCAAAGCTCCTTATCGTCTTGCACCTTCTGAGATGCAAGAGTTATCTACGCAACTTCAAGAACTCCTCAATAAAGGTTTCATTCGTCCAAGTACCTCACCTTGGGGTGCTCCTGTGCTTTTTGTCAAAAAGAAGGATGGCTCTTTCCGTATGTGCATCGACTATCGTGAGCTTAACAAACTCACCATCAAGAATCGTTACCCTCTTCCTCGTATCGACGATCTTTTCGATCAACTCCAAGGCGCTACCTGTTTCTCCAAGATCGATCTTCGATCTGGCTATCACCAGCTTCGTGTTCTCGAAGAGGACATCCCCAAAACCGCTTTTCGCACTCGTTACGGACACTACGAGTTCGTGGTTATGCCTTTTGGCTTGACCAACGCACCCGCTGTGTTCATGGATCTCATGAATCGTGTTTGTAAGCCTTATTTGGATCGTTTCGTGATCGTCTTCATTGATGATATCCTCATTTATTCTAAATCACGAGCCGATCATGAACGTCATCTTCATCTTATACTCGAGCTCTTACGTATTGAATGCTTATACGCTAAGTTCTCTAAGTGCGAATTCTGGATTAAAGAAGTCCAATTCCTTGGGCACGTTGTTAGTGAAAAAGGAATCCACGTGGACCCTGCAAAGATCGAAGCCGTAAAGAATTGGACCGCGCCTAAATCTCCTTCTGAAATCCGTTCCTTCTTAGGATTGGCGGGTTATTACCGCCGATTCGTCTCGAACTTTTCAAAGATCGCCGTTCCTCTCACTTCGCTGACTCAAAAGGAGAAGCCTTTTGCTTGGGGTCCTGAGCAAGAGAAATCTTTCCAGACTCTCAAGGACATGCTTTGCAACGCTCCTATCCTAGCCCTTCCTGATGGGAATGATGACTTCGTGGTGTATTGTGATGCCTCAAACCGTGGTCTTGGTTGTGTTCTTATGCAACGAGACAAAGTCATCGCTTATGCCTCACGTCAACTCAAAATACATGAGAAAAACTATACTACCCATGACCTTGAACTTGGCGCAGTTGTTTTTGCGTTGAAAATTTGGCGACACTACCTTTATGGTACTAAGTGTGTGGTTTTCACTGACCACAAGAGCCTTCAACATATGTTCGACCAAAAGGAACTGAACATGCGTCAACGTCGTTGGGTGGAACTGTTAAACGACTACGACTGCGAAATCAAATACCACCCTGGTAAAGCGAATGTAGTGGCCGATGCACTTAGTCGTAAGACTCATGTAGATTATATTCGTTGTTTTCATATCTCGAGCGATCTCCCGCACCGCATTCGTGAAGCTCAGTACGCCTCTATTAACGAAGGTAACTTCCATGTCGAGATACGAGGCGCTAAAGAACACCACCTCGTCTCCAAAGCTGATGGTATCCTATACCTCGACAATCGTGCCTGGATCCCTGATCGTGAAGACCTTCGAGATTTCATTATGAACGAGGCACACAAATCCAAGTACTCAATTCATCCTGGTGCCGACAAGATGTACCATAATCTACGTACGTCCTATTGGTGGCCCGGTATGAAAAGAGACATTGCCGTTTACGTTTCTAAGTGTCTTACGTGTTCGAAAGTCAAGGCCGAGCATCAACGACCTTCCGGTTTACTCAAACAACCTGAAATCCCCGTTTGGAAATGGGATAGCATTGCGATGGACTTCATCACTAAACTCCCTCGTACAGCTTCTGGTCACGATAGCATTTGGGTGATCATCGATCGTTTGACCAAGTCCGCTCAATTCATTCCTATTCGTGAAGATTTCAAGGTTGAACGACTTGCTCGCATCTATACCGATGAAGTCATCCGCCATCATGGTATCCCTCTCGACATCATTTCTGATCGCGATGGTCGATTTACTTCGCTTCTCTGGCAAACTTTTCAGTCCGCTATGGGTACTCGTTTCAATCTCAGTACGGCTTTTCATCCTCAAACGGATGGACAGACTGAACGTACTATCCAAACCCTAGAGGACATGCTCCGTTCTTGTGTCATCGACTTTGGTGGTAGTTGGGATGTGCATTTACCTTTGGTCGAGTTCTCGTACAACAATAGCTACCACTCCAGTATTAAAATGGCTCCATTCGAGGCATTGTATGGTCGCAAATGCCGATCTCCTTTAAACTGGCACGAGATTGGCGAAAAACACTTTACTGGTCCTGAGATCATACAATAAGCGACGGATAAGATTCACCAAATCCATGACAATCTACTCAAGGCTCGAAATCGTCAAAAGAGATATGCTGACGAGAAACGCAATCCAATGCAATTCAACGTTGGGGATCACGTTCTACTCAAAGTGTCTCCTTGGAAAGGAGTGGTTCGTTTTGGTAAAAAGGGAAAACTTGCCCCTCGCTATGTTGGTCCTTTCAAGATACTCGAAAAGATTGGTAAGGTGGCTTATCGACTCGATTTACCTCAAGAACTCAACAACGTGCATCCAACGTTTCATGTCTCGAACCTAAAGAAATGTCTCGCTGATGAAGGACTTCATGTTCCTCTCGAAGATCTTCAAATCAATGAAACCATGCATTTTGTGGAAAACCCCGTCGAAATTGTGGATCAAGGAGTTAAGTTATTAAGGCGTAGTAAGATTCCTATCGTCAAGGTTAGATGGGAAGGAAAACGTGGCGCCGAATTTACTTGGGAACTCAAGAGCGAGATGAAGAAGAAGTACCCTCATCTCTTCCCTACGTCTTCCTAAATTTCGGGATGAAATTTCCTAAAGGAGGGGAGACTGTAACGCCCGGCTCTTTTGTACTTTCCATTTATAAGAGTTTTGTTCGTATTTCTATTTTTGGAAACTTTGTATTCTTGTAATCATTCCTTCTTTGTAATCGTCGTGAAAACCGAGACTTGGATCATTAATGAAACTCGTATTTTGTTACAAATATGTTATACACACTCAATGTATGCTTGCATGTTCAATTTTGTGAATCAATTGATGTTTAATCGTTATTCTTGGAAACTATGTGCTAAACTTGCAATTATGCGAAACTTATGCATAAAACATGCTTTGAACGTAAACGATACTTGTATACGACCTTCATAAGCTTAATTATACTTTGATTATGTTCCTCATACTTTATTTGGCCTTAAACTATGTTTTTATGGCGAAACAAGTCCTTAAAACACCTTAAAACACCCTAATTGCATAAAATAACCACTTCAGGGACTAAAATGCAATTAATGGAAACTTCTGAATATATATGGCGCGTGGCCCGCGTCACATATGCCTTGAAAACCTTCAGGTGGGCCGCCTGGACTCCCCTGATCAGAATTACATGCAGCAGATTCGCGATTTGAACGCAAACCACACGGTTTTGACTTCAAGACGCGATTTGAGCAGCCATTTCACCTCTCCACCAACCCCAAACTCTTTCCCTATAAATCCACACCTTCCCCAAGGCTTTAGGCTCTTGCTCAACTCTCAAATAGGGATGAGATTTTTTACCGAAATACCGGTACCGTACCGGTACCGTACCGAATAATCATAAACGGTACCGGTATCGGTATTAGAATTTTCAAAATTCGGTATCGGTAAATAACGGTATCGGTACCGGTAATTTTTCGGTAAAAAGCGGTATTAATACCGAATTTTACTAAGGTATTTTTTGACAAATATAATTAATTTATCATAATCTTGTACTAATATAAAACATAGCCTAAACCTAAAATATCTTATTTTCCATTCCAAAGTAATCTACGTCTTGCGATTAATTAAAGATCCAAAGCCATCTTCTTCAAAGTATTCAAACTTCAAAGAACTACTACAATACTATTAATTATCATTGTTCTCCTTTATATTTTCTATTAATTATCATTGTTCTCCTTTATATTTTCATGACTTTAAACTCATATGAGCAAGTATATTCGTTAATCAACAGAAGGGGTCAATATATTGCTTTCGTGGCATAGGAATTCGTCATATACTCTTTGTAAAATCACTGTTTTTGTTAAGAAAAACATGATTAAAAGCTCTTTGTTGTAGTAAAATGAAACTAGAAAAGAGGACTTTATGAGTACAACATAAGCATAATAAGTTACAGTTTTGCCACCAATAAATTAAAGTTATATTTTATTCTAAACTTATCTTTAAAATTCGAACCCATCTATGTTTTCCTTTTGATTTTTTAGTTTTTACTACATACGTTTGTCTAGTTTTTCCACTATATATTACGCTAATTCAGTTAATAACGGATGGATGGATTTACGTGATATTTTTTTAGGTAACCAATGGAAAACACAAAAGCGGTACCAATGCGGTAAAATACCGAAATACCAGTACCGATACCGGTACCGTACCGTTACCGAACTGAGAAATTCGGTACGGTATTCGGTATCCACTTTTCCTCAATTTCGGTAACGGTATTTGCGGTATCGGTACCGGTACGGTATCGGTATGATACCGATCTCATCCCTACTCTCAAACCTCACCAAAATCACTCTCAAAGCTCTTACAATTCAGAAATTCGGGCAGATTCACCCTTGCTTACAAAAGTAAGCATAACTTGCTCAAAACTCAACCAAATCACTTGATTCTTTTTCCTACTTGCTTGTATAATCATGGGGTTTGATTCCTTGACTTCTCCTGGGAGAAATCAGACCTGGAATTGCCCCGAAATGGTCCATAAACTTTCTGTTTTGTTTTGAAACTTTCTTAAACTCTTGTATACTTCAAACAAACTTGTGTTCTTATGCTTCTAGTCTATTGTATGATTAGTAAAGCCAAACCAAGGTTGTTTTACACTTAATAAGAGTGTCTAAACACTCTAAACTTTCTGTTTTAATCGAGTTATTAACTCACAAGTGGTGCCAAGTCTTGAACTTGAAGATGGTGTGACTACTTGGTTAGCATAGGCTAACTTACATACAAGTCCACACATCACTTGATGTTTTGTTTAGTATAATTGTACCTTTAATTCTTGAACATACTTATGAGGTTCCTAAGTGGAAGGTTCAACCTCCCGCCTCTTACATGACTTATATATTAACATAACAATCGAGGTAACCAAGTGGAAGGTTTAACCTCCCGCCTCCTACGTAACTAACTATATTATTATGTATATATATGTTATAAACCGAACCCTTGATGGTGATTATATAAATCTACTACCAAGTTAATAAGTTTCTCACTATGTGTGTAGTTCCTTGTCACGATTCTAATAGGTATTGAACCTATGAAATCATATATAATCCTTAGGGATTACGATAGTGTCAAGACAAGTGCTAATACCATAAGTGAATATTTTCCTAACACATACTTTGTCGCTCTTTGAATCTTAAGTCCGAATATCCCTTCATTCTTCCAAATTACTCATACACCTTAACTTTCCTCTTGTAGGATAACGTGGTGTTCTCTCCATTAATCAACTCTTCGCGGATTCAAGTAGGAAAGCTTGCAAACAGTGAGTATACTCGATCCCTTTTTGTTTTAAACACTTTTGGGATGCAACATGTATTCTATATCAAGACACTTGACACTTGAAACTTATTTGAATCATACTCAATCCATTTAAACATGAAACATTAAACTTGTGATACTTGAGACTATTTGTGCTATGTGAACGTTTAATCCCTGTGTGTAGTTCCGCCCTAACAATTAGTAGTACTATGCATATGCTATAGGAGTCGTGCACCTCCCCCGTTTTGTGCTCGAGGGGTATTGTTAGGAGGTATCATATTAGCCTCCCGTTGAACTTTGGGATAGGCACTTTAACGCATTGGAAACTTGGGCTATCACTTGGACTGCGCGAACTAGCATGGCTGAAACTATTTTATTATGTATCATGTTGGATATGAGTACTTTTATTCTATTATGCTATGTAAACAAACTTGTATACTCGCCTTTGCTTTTGCATTGAAACTCTATTTTAATACATGTTGCAGGTTGATAGTTGAAGTATGGATGAATGATGAAACAAGTTTAGGGTGGACTAGATACACACCTTTAATCTATCTATCTTTTAATGTTATGTTGTTATTTGAGACAATGTTGTTATTTCTTATTTTAATCTTGTATGACAATTTAGTATTGCAATGAAATTTGAATTAAATGAATATTGGCACATAGTGTTATGAAGACTCGAACAATCTATACACACTTCGTCTCATCCCGATGTTTCCGCCATCGGTTGGGGTGTGACACGGGCGCGGCTCTTCAAAAGCTCGAGCCAGCTCGTTTGTTTAAAAACAAATTATTTTTGTATTTTTTACATATAATGATATACATAAAACCAAAAAACAATAAATAGAACATTATTTAGGCTAATAAAATAGTAATTTTGTGCAAACAATAAATAAAACGAAAAAGAAAAGACTCGATGTTACTTACCTTAATATATATTTTTTAAAATCAATATTACTAATTAAGACTATAGCTTAACAATCTATTTCTTTCGATAAAAAGAGAACTATGTTACTAATTAAACATTTCTTAAATATATTAGAATACACAAATATATATAATTTGGGGAGCTAAACGAGCGAGCTAACGAACAAACTATCGAGCGAGCCACGAATCGAACCTACCTTGGCTCGGGCTCGGCTCGTTTACAAACCGAGCTGACTTCGAACCGAGCTTTTTTCGAACTTTTTTCAAGCGAACTTCGAGCGAGCCCCGAGCCACGGGCTTTTTTAACAGCCCTAGTTAACATCTAGTTTTTTTTGTCTTTTTTTCTCCCTTTTAACGAATGGTAAAATGGTCTTTTAACGTTTTTTTTTGTCTTGTGATGTGTGCCACCACAAGAGCAGAACTCTTTGGCGTAACACACGGTGGAACGAAAATCCGGTTGGGCTCGGGAATCAAACTGATAACCTCACACAAGACCTATTTTAAATCCTCGATCGCATATATCTACCCCAATATGACACAAGTGAGAATTAAACTTGAGTCTCCATTGGAAAACCCAAGCCTCCTACCACTAGGCCACATGTGGGGGGATTATATATCATTATATGATGCATTTGAAAGTGAAAGTATTTTACTTTATTAAGCATGTCAATACTAGAGACAGTAGTAGCTTGTAAAGTAATTGTTGTATTCATGTTGAATGAAGTAATCAATTTCCTCTTAAGGAGTAGAACTTGACTTGTAAAATATTGTAAAAATAAGTACCATACTACAATAAATAGAGACAGAGATAGAAATGGGACAGTTGTTGAATACGTCAAATTAAGTGTACGCATATAAAGGTTGAATGTTTTATTAAATTATGGGTCGATTAGTTTATTCATTAATTATAGAGCAGATCTGGCCGGTGATAATAATATTAAACCATCCAAGCATGGCCGGCCCTGGGGGTGGGCGGGGAGGACCACCGGCCAGGGCCCGATATTTTGAGGGGCGTGTTTTTAAAAAAAAAAACCCGATATGTATATGTAAAATAATTTTTTAAGCGGGTACATCCACACAAACACCAACATAGCCCCCCTTATAAAACTATTCTTATAGTTTAGATTAGTTATTAACCCCTTTGGCATTAGGTTTAGACCTTTAGTGAGCCAAATACCCAATTTTGTTAAGGCCTAAGGGCACATTTTTTCAAGCTCGAACAGGGTACACGAATTCTCAGGGCCGGCTCCAAGTGGTCTTTCTAATTAACATGTTGGCCGGTGATAATGATATTTACCTGCCCAATTACGTAGGCAATGAGCTGGACGTGAACCCGATGATGTAACAACTCTTATTAAAATTATTATTTCTTATCTTATTATGTCCAATAGGAAACCCTAATTGAGACCCCAAGTAATATGACATGACCCCTAAAATTTTCAGAGCAGTTGGAACTAGGATCAGGGCCCCTAAAACTCAAGGGGGGTATCCCCTAATTAGATTTATCCACTCAAAACGGTTATAAAACACGTAAATTCGGATTTCGTCGACTCATCAGGGCTAGGTAGGTGACAAGGAAAGCCTACCCTACTTTGGGTTCCCCCGCGACACGCGACAGGTTCGGGTGATCCTGTCGCGACACGCGGGCGGGTCCAAATCGGGCTATAAATCCAGGGGCTTGGGACTTGCACTGATTGCATGTTTCGACGTTAAATTTCGTTACGTACACTCACTTATACGTTGTTTTGTTCAAAGGTAGTTATAATCCCGAACCTCTGCTACGATAACAGGGTAATAACTCGATCACTGCTACGATTTAATGTCCGATCGATAAAAACCAATCCGATGGATGTTTAAGTGCTGCGCGTACTTGGGCAATGCCTTTGTCATTCGTCGTGAAGGTTTTGAATCTCGTGAGTTGTCGTAAAAGTTGTATTAAGTTACTGACCTAGTTTTCGTGTGCATTGATATTTGAATTAGGTTAACCAGGCTAAAATCAGTAGGCTAAACGCTGCCCGTCTAATTTTGCAATGTGAGTCATTCTCTTTTTATCAAATTGTTTTCTTGAAACTCTACTTGTTTTCAAGGTTATAATTACAGGGATTAAGTCTTTGTAATCTTCAATTACTGTCGGTATGTGGGGTTTTGTATACATTACTTTATGCCCGTCACCATTGGACAACGGGTTAGCCAATGGGTGATCTGACCATAGTCACAGATACAGTCGAGTGACAAATACCGATTTGGGGTAATTGGTTGATAAAAACAATGTAATCACCCTTAATACTGTATATTATAACAATGTATCGTTTTGTGCAACTTGAATGACTCGCCAGTATTTCCCTACTGATAAAACATTTTTAAAACATGTTTCAGGTGATCTGCTGTGATCAAGGAAAAAGTGCCGCGTAGCACTACAAGCTTGAAGAAGTGGCTCAATAAAATAAAGAAACATGTTTTTGTAAAATAGGGGATTTCCGTGAGAAATCACCTTTATTGTATATTATGGGTGTTATTCCCAATTTGTGAAATAAAATAAATTGGGCATTTTCAAGTTTTAAAAAGATCCTGTTAAACTTACGCTGCCAATATAATAATTACCACGGAATTCTGTCCCGCGGCTCCTGGACCGGGTAAAACCGGGACGGGGGCCGTGACAGAATAATGTGGTATCAGAGCCACTGATTTAAGCCAGTTAAGTATTTAGAAATAGTTAAAAAAAAATTTCTGATTGCCATTCTGTGATTATGTGTTTTTGTGTTATTTGACTATTTGTTAATCTACAGTATGGGTAAGCAAAGAATTTCGGACATCTATCGTCAATTAGATAGCTCACCAAAAGATAAGGGAACCTCCTTTCAACCAAATTCCTCAAGATACTCAGCAGATACTGAGGAAGGAATATTTATTCGTAAGGCACAGTCTGAGAAACCACTTACCCCTAAGAAAAGAAGTTGGATTATTAGAAAAAGTCAAGAGAAAATAAAGAAGTCACAACGAAAAGGAGTGAAAATTTATAAGGAAACTCAGGAAATAGGTAATGACCCACCATGGGAAGATGAATTAAATGAACAATGGGTAAATCTCTACATGTTAGCTACTACAGCAGTAAATGCTAACTTATAGTTGAACCGCCAAACCAGTACTAGCACTCATGCCACTTATGAGCCAGAAACTTTAAAGAAACTTCGCACATTAGATAACAAATTAGTAGAGGAAGGAGATAGAATAAATCTTACATAGAAGCATATTAAGCATAATATTCTTAGATAAATTAAAATAAAGTATGGATGCACAACTACTAGTATAATTTGAATTCCAGTTGTAGTTTGTAATAGATACATATATATAAAAGTCGCTATGTTCGTCGTTTTAATCAATTTGTTTGTATAATCATACTTAAATAATTGTACTAGATATTAGTCTGTACTAATTAATACTTGAAAAATGAAACAACGAAGTGAACCAGGGGAAACTAGAATAAATAATAATGGAAACTTAAAATCTAATACTAAGTAGTACAAGAAATTCTCAATGCCTTAGTATAAGCTTTAAAATAAGCTAATTAATTAAATAGATAATTTGTGATGGATATTGGTATGACATGAGGATAATAACTAGAAAAGTGCAAATATGATAAATAAGCAATAACACTTGGCCACTGTTATATCTTGTTTATTAGTATTACTCGATTCTAGAATATGATCCATCATGAGAATACTAATTTCCTTGTTTCTTTATGTAAGCCATGCACTTTTTAAATAATGATTCAAGAAAATCCTATTTAAGGGAATTACAATAATAATTACCTCTCCGGCAAGACTGGGTATGGTATAGTAGACTCTCCAGCTTGTCCAAGTGAGATGAGGGTACCTCTCCGGCGAGACCGGGTGAGATGAGGTATATTTTATGATAATGAAAATCCCCAAATAATACCATGACTTGATCTGTTTTTTTAAATATGAATCTGTTAAATACATTTGACCTTATAAAGGGTATGTATATTACAGTATGTGAAATATATGATATAGATATGTATATATATGAGGAAATCCAAAGATCATAATGATTGACAATTAGATAAATCACAGACAGGTGTGTCAATTATAATTTTAGATTTAATCATGAATCTCTCGTATATATTTATAAATTCGGATGACAAACATTATTTTGTTTAAATCATCACTTTCATAATTAATATGATAAGAGGAACCATAATAATTCTTTAAAGTTGGAATACTACCAAAAGTATAAAGAATGTCTAGTAGAGACAACAAATGGAAAAACTGTTAGGATTTCTGAAATCTTGCAAGAAGCAAGAATAGAAATTTCAGATCAAAAATTTATTGCAAACCTTTACCCCATGAATTTAGCTGGATTCGATGTCATATTAGGAAGGATTGGTTAGTAGCCAACCATGCTCGAATCCTTTGTGATAAGAATTCCATAGAAATACGTGCACCCACGGGAGAAGTAATTATGATTACAGGGGATAAATCACGTAAACCGCTGAAGTTCATTTCAGTAATGAAAGTAGCTAGTTATGAGCGAAAGCAAGGAATAGTGTATATGATTTCGGTAATCATTAGCACTAAGGGTAAGGAACTTAAGGAAATTCCAGTAGTATCAGAATACTCGGATGTATTCCCAGAAGAATTACCAGGATTACCACCAGATAGGGAGGTGAAATTTAGAATTCATTTGATTCCTGGAACTACACCCGTAGCAAAGGCAACCTATCGATTAGCACCCACTGAAATGTTAGAACTGAAAAAGCAATTAGATGAATTGCTCAGTAAAGGATTCATACAACCTAGTTCATCCCCTTGGGGAGCACCAGTGTTGTTCGTAAAGAAAAAGGATGGTTCGATACGAATGTGTATCGATTATAGGGAATTAAATAACGTTACAATTAAGAATCGATACCCATTACCTAGAATTGATGATCTATTTGATCAATTGCAAGGAGCTAGATATTTTTCTAAGATCGACTTGCGCTCCGGATATCATCAGTTGAAGGTACAAGAAGAAGACATACCTAAAACTGCTTTCAGAACTAGGTATGGCCACTATGAGTTTACAGTTATGCCCTTTGGACTAACAAATGCTCCTGCAGCATTCATGGACATGATGAATAGAATTTGTAAACCGTATTTGGATAAATTTGTAATTGTCTTCATCGACGATATACTTATTTATTCCAAAAACCAGGAAGGACATTGTCAGCACCTGCATGCACTCTTAACTTTGTTAAGAAAGGAAAAGCTTTACGCCAAATTCTCGAAGTGTGAATTTTGGCTACAGGAGGTACAATTTTTAGGACACATGGTGAATCAAGAAGGTATTCATGTAGATCCTGCAAAGATAGAAGCAATCACCAAATGGAAAGTCCCGCAATCAGCTACAGAAGTTAGAAGTTTTCTAGGATTAGCTGGATACTATAGGCGCTTTATTAAGGATTTCTCTAAGATAGCTGTGCCATTAACTAAGCTAACCTGTAAAACAGTTAAGTTTGAATGGGGACCTAGGCAAGAAGAAGCTTTTAGAATTTTAAAACAATGGTTAACAAACACCCCAATTCTTGCCTTACCAGAAGGGACAGAAGATTTTGAAGTTTACTGTGATGCTTCTAAGCTAGGATTATGATGTATGCTAATGCAACGCGAGAAGGTAATTGCGTATGCTTCAAGGCAATTGAAAAAGCATGAAGAAAACTATACGACACATGGCTTAGAATTAGGGTCGATAATTTTTGCCCTTAAGATTTGGAGACACTATCTGTATGGAAGTAAGTTTACTGTTTATACAGACCATAAAAGCTTAAAATACATATTTGGGCAAAAAGAATTGAATATGAGGCAAAGAAGATGGATGGAAATTCTAAGTGACTACGCTGTGATATTCAATATCATGAAGGAAAAGCAAACGTAGTTGCAGATGCCTTAAGTCGTAAGTATAACGAAAAGCAAAAACGAGTTCGTGCTCTTAGATTAAGTTTACAATTAGACTTAATGGAACAATTGAAGAATATTCAGGAAACAGCAATCAAGGATAATGCTGAAGGAATGAAAGGAAGAATAAAAGAATTAGAGCAAGGAGCCGATGGAATTTGGAGATTCCACAAAAGAAGAATTTGGGTACCTGAGCAAGGAGATTTAAGAAATAAGATTTTAGAGGAAGCCCATAAATCTAGGTATACCATGCACCCTGGAAATAATAAAATGTACCAAGATTTAAGAAATAATTTCTGGTGGATCGGAATGAAAAAGGATATAGCTAGATATGTATCTAAGTGTCTTACTTGTTCACAAGTTAAGGCAGGACACCAGAAACCTTCAGGATTACTTCAACAATTAGAAATGTCTGTTTGGAAATGGGATCTAATAACCATGGATTTTGTTACTAAGTTACCCAAAACCAGAAAAGGTAACGACGCAATTTGGGTAATTGTGGATCGTTTAACCAAATCAGGCCATTTCTTACCCCATGAAGAAAACCTTTAGCATGGAAAGGTTGGCAAAGTTGTATGTAGATGAGGTAGTATCCTTACATGGAGTTCCACTCTCCATTGTATCAGATAGAGATAGTCGTTTCACTTCTCATTTCTGGACTAGTTTCCAGGAAGTAATGGGGACACAATTAAATTAAATTTAAGTACAACCTACCATCCTCAAACATACGGACAAAGTGAAAGGACGATTCAAACCCTAGAAGACATGCTTAGGGCATGTGTAATAGATTTTGGTGGAAACTGGGATGACCACCTACCCTTGATTGAATTCTCCTATAACAATAGTTACCATGCAAGCATTGAAGCTGCCCCGTTCGAAGCACTGTATGGACGAAAGTGTAGAACTCCAGTTTGTTGGGCAAAAATAGGAGATAGTCAATTATCAGGTCCCGAAATCATACAAGAAACCACTGACAAGATCACTCAAATCAAGGAAAGATTGAAAACGGCTCGAGATCGCCAGAAGAGTTATGCAGACAATCGACGCAAGCCACTGGAATTTCAAATCGGAGACAAGGTACTCTTGAAAGTTTCTCTTTGGAAAGGAGTAGTTCGGTTCAGTAAAAAGGGAAAGCTAAGTCCAAGGTACGTAGGACCATTCCCAGTAATCCAGCGAATAGGACCAGTTGCCTATCGCTTACAACTACCAGAAGAACTGGCCGGGGTACATGATGTATTTCATGTATCCAACCTTAAGAAATGTCTATCTGACGAATCCCTAGTAATACCTCTTCAAAATGTAGAGGTAAATGAAAAGTTAAAATTTGTTGAGAAGCCACTACAGATAGAAGACAGAAAGGTCAAGTTTCTCAAACACAAAAGACTAGTACTGGTCAAAGTCAAGTGGGATTCAAAGAGAGGACCGGAATACACTTGGAAGCTGAAATCAGAGATGAAGCGAAAATATCCCTACTTGTTCCAGTAATCTCGAGGACGAGATTTTTATTAAGGTGGGGAGGATGTAACAACTCACATTAAAATTATTATTTCTTATCTTATTATGTCCAATAGGAAACCCTAATTGAGACCCCAAGTAATATTATATGACCCCTAAAATTTTTAGAACAGTTGGAATTAGGATCAGGGCCCCTAAAACTCAAGGGGGGTATCCCCTAATTAGATTTATCCGCTCAAAACGGTTATAAAACACGTAAATTCGGATTTCGTCGACTCATCAGGGCTAGGTAGGTGACAAGGAAAGCCTACCCTACTTTGGGTTCCCCCGCGACACGCGACAGGTTCGGGTGATCCTGTCGCGATAGCGGGCCGGTCCAAATCGGGCTATAAATCCAGGGGCTTGGGACTTGCACTGATTGCTTGTTTCGACGTTAAATTTCGTTACGTACACTCACTTATACGCTGTTTTGTTCAAAGGAAGTTATAATCCCGAACCTCTGCTACGATAACAGGGTAATAACTCGATCACTGCTACGATTTAATGTCCGATCGATAAAAACCAATCCGATGGATGTTTAAGTGCTGCCCATACTTGGGCAATGCCTTTGTCATTCGTCGTAAAGGTTTTGAATCTCGTGAGTTGTCGTAAAAGTTGTATTAAGTTACTGACCTAGTTTTCGTGTGCATTGATATTTGAATTAGGTTAACCAGGCTAAAATCAGTAGGCTAAACGCTGCCCGTCTAATTTTGCAATGTGAGTCATTCTATTTTTATCAAATTGTTTTCTTGAAACTCTACTTGTTTTCAAGGTTATAATTACATGGATTAATTCTTTGTAATCTTCAATTACTGCCGGTATGTGGGGTTTTGTATACATTACTTTATGCCCGTCACCATTGGACAACAGGTTAGCCAATGGGTGATCTGACCATAGTCACAGATACAGTCGAGTGACAAATACCGATTTGGGGTAATTGGTTGATAAAAACAATGTAATCACCCTTAATACTGTATATTATAACAATGTGTCATTTTGTGCAACTTGAATGACTCGCCAGTATTTCCCTACTGATAAAACCTTTTTAAAACATGTTTAAGGTGATCTGCTGTGATCAAGGAAAAAGTGTCGCGTAGCACTACAAGCTTGAAGAAGTGGCACAATAAAATAAAGAAACATGTTTTTGTAAAACAGGGGATTTCCGTGAGAAATCACCTTTATTGTATATTATGGGTGTTATTCCCAATTTGTGAAATAAAATAAATTGGGCATTTTCAAGTTTTAAAAAGATCCTGTTAAACTTCCGCTGCCAACATAATAATTACCACGAAATTCTGTCCCGCGGCTCCTGGACCGGGTAAAACCGAGACAGGGGCCGTGACAGATGGTAACGCTTGAACTACTACCAGTTCATGGATTAGAATAAAATAATCACAAATGGTTTAGAAAAACCAGCTAACCAGGCTGCTTAAGCTCCCTAACCTTTTCAATAGGGGTGTAAACAAGTCTAGAAGCTCGAGAGCTATTCGTTATCGGCTCGATTAAAAGCTCGAATGAGCCGAGCTTTAATGATCGAGCCTGAAATAGAGCTCGTTTAGTTATCCAGCCCGAGCTCGAGCCTAAAATGTAAAGCTCATTTAGGCTCACAGAGCTAAGGTAGGGTCTGAGGAGGGTAAGATGTAGACAGCCTTACCTGTACCCCGTAGGAATAGAGAGGTTGCTTCCAGTGAGACCCTTGGCTCCATGGGCGGACTTAGCTCTTTACGAGCCGTAGCACGGGCTACGGCTCAACTTCGTATCGGTAACGTATTTTTTTCGGTTTTGTACAAAGGATACCCCTAAACAACTAAAAGGATACCCCTGAAAAAAATTAAGTTTGTAAGCCCAAAAGCTGTTTAGCGTTTATATCTAGCCCAACAAAAAATACAAAATTCGAAATCAATTTATAATTTATAAGCAGCCCAATTCTCATTTAAAACTGTAAGCCCAAAACAGTTTAATTGATAAGGCAGCCCAATTCTATTGATTAATAGCTAGCCCAATAGTCCAATACATAATAAACTAATAACCCTTTGAATATGAAGTGGCCGAGCCGCGACATTTGTGGAAGGCTGAACGATTAGGAAACGAAACGACAAATACTCAAAGTCGAACAGGGAGCACTCCTACGTACATAATTGTTCAATTCGAACAGGGAACACTCATCAGCACTGATTCATCATTCATCTTTAATCGAACAGAAGGCAAAACACCTTCAACAAAAAGGTAAAGATTTATTAGAAGCGGCCAACTTGATAAATGGAACAAAACGAGCATTAAATGCTTTAAGACAAAATGGGCTTCAGCCGATATTGGAAAAAGTGACTCTTTTTTTGTAAAAAATACAACACTACAATGTTGGACATGACGGAAAGTTATGGTAATTCAAGAAACCGAAAGAATGTCATTACAAATCGACATCATTTTGAAGTTGACATTTTTAATGAGGTTTTAGATATGCAAATTCAAGAATTAGGAAATCGATTTAGTGAGGTAACAACTAGTTTGATAAAAAATATGTCGGGTTTAAATCCTTGTAACGGGTTTTCTAAGTTTGACCCATTGAAGCTTGTCAAGACAGATTTACGCAATCGAATGGGCCCGAAATTTTTGAACAATGCTATGGTTTTGTCACACCCCGGATTTCCACGTGTCACCGGTGGGCCCGGTGGGGAGTATCGTGACGTGGTTGGCAACATAATAGTCAAACAACACAATATTTAAATGCACAGCGGAAGCAAAAGATAAATATATTACAATCCGAATATAAAGTAATATCAAGTATTACAACGGAAAGTAAGATGGATCCACAGGCGGATCTTAAACAGAAAGATAATATCGTTCAACAGACTTTAACATCTAAAGCTTGCGAGACTTGATTATTGATGCCTGGAGTAGCCAGCCTATTACGTATAGTACCTGCATTTAGCCTTTTTGGAAAATACGTCAGTTTACACTGGTAAATACATTCAACTGACTCATTTTGAAAAGTTTAATAAAATTGATTTGAATGCACGTGGCACAAACTCTTTATAACTTGGGATAATTATTTAAATATATAATCTCGTAAAAGAATTACATGTTCCTTATGCGTTTAGTAGCCCGATCCGTAGACCGGGTTAAAGATCAATAGACACACCACATTATTCTTTTATGCACTGACGGGTGTACGCCTACACCCCACACTTAAGTCGTGGCCATTTCGTAAAATGATGCCAGGGATATCCGGGACATGGTCATTAACCCCCCAAAGGCTTTAAGCAAACAAAACAATTTAAACGGGCCGATCAAATTATTTAATTAACCACCTAACGATGGAAGATTTGATGCCCGACCAAGCGGTATTTTAAATATCGTAACCCAAGCCAGGTATAGGGAAAATAAGTTAAAAGTATTTACCTGAGCTAAATATAAATTCAATCCCAGCCGTATATCAAATCAGCAAGTACAGATAGCTTTTACTGGGCTCCTAATCTGGAACGAAGGTTTTTAATAACCTATTAGAATCCTAACGGGTCTTTTAATTAAGTCTTGACTTAGACCGGTTAGTTTTCAAAAGGAAGATACGGTTCAAACGCATGATAAGGCGAAGACCGGAATAGAATGTGATTTAGACCCGACAAGATTGAAGACTTGCCTTATATGGGTAATCTAGGCACATTCTGAATTTTGGGGTAAAACCGATAAGGTTTGACCCGTTTCGGCTAATTTATGTAAACTAGTTACATAAGCCGAACCGAACGCGCAAGAGGCGTAACGGGTAATCATAAGGGTCCTAACCAGGTTTCCTAAGTTAATATGCCTCAAATATGTTGTGATATCAGTAGGATACCTTCCATTTTGCCCAAAACGAATTTAAACACAAACTATGCCCCGTAGGGGTAATTTGGTCATTTATAAGGTTATAAAAGAGTTTAAGTATTAACCTGAGTTACAGGTCTGATGTAAGCAGCAAAGATACTTAATTTGATAAGTTATAACAGTAGGGTAAAGCATATATGTGAAATTTATCAATTATAATCAAACTATGCACCGTATGGGCATTTTGGTAATTTCACATAAGCCGAAAAGCTCAAAACTGAAGTCTGAGTTAAACAACTTTTGCTTACTATTAAAATATTATAATTTACCTAAAATATCAGTAGGTATCAACCCTTGTATGTTTAAAATAGTTTTAGTACATACTATGCGTTAAAAACGCTTAAAAAGGCGATTAGAAGCCATTTACGGGTTATATACATAAAGCTGATATTTTTATTATTCCAGAAGGCTTAAAATAATTTATTTATCATTTAAAATCAGTAGCAAAAGGTTTGGAGTCGATTAGATATGTAAAACTCATTTTATAGCCCGTAAGGGCAAAACCGACAATTACCGGATTAAGCCTATGACTATTAGTTATGCTCAGCCTAAAATTAATTAAAAATCTTCAAAAATCCCAAAATAATATATTACATCAGTGGGTAATAAGTTTGATATCAAAAAGTAGGCTTTAATAGGCTATACGCTAATTACGCCGTTTAATCGTTAAAGAAGCTTCTAATTACGCTAATGAGCATAACTCTCATCTACACCTCCAATTGATGTCAAATTTTGGGTGCAAGTTTATATATCAGTAACTAAGGTTTCTACTCTTTTACATTTTCAAAAATCACGTTTTAAGGTGAAAAGGGCATAATGGTCAACATATGAGCAATTAACGGAATCATGCATATTAATTGGTTAACTAATGAACCACGGTGTATAATCACAGAGGGTTATACTAGCATGTAACCTGGTCCAATTAAAGCTCTAAGGCATTTCTAAAACATGCCTAAACGGGTCAGAACTGAAAGTCAAAGCAAAAGTCAAACTATGCGACTTTCGGTTCCGAACCGGGTCTTTATATGAAATTGTCGGGTTGAACATGTTTAGACATGTTCTTACATTAATTACCAAGTTATATTAATGATCAAACAGGTTGTATGTGTTCTACATTGCTAATTATGCATAAATTAGAAATTAAACATTCTGTTGACTTTTTAATAACAAGTTTGACCCGACATTTGACCTAGTTAGAGTGGGAATCAGGGGGAGCCCTTTTAAGGGTTTATTGCCCACATAATTACCAACTTATAACTACTTTTAATTCGACTAATCACTGGACTAACAATGATAAATCATTAAGTCAACCTTTAATTACGACGGTTTGACTTTTAAGCTTAAACTAAGCAAAAACTTAACTAAGAAAGGGTAAGCAAACTTACAGAAGTCCTATGCACGAATTATGATCACTTGAGTCTGCTTTGGAGCTCCAAGAATGATCAAAAGTGCAAGAGAAAGGTGTGAAGAACTTGTTGCAACATCATGGCCTTTTATAGTGCTCAAAAGCACTTAGATCTGTGACAACAAGAGCTACAACTGAGAATGGATCACTAACAAGTGTCCCCAAGTGACTAGGGGTTGTCTAGGGGTCAAGCAAGATGAGGAAAATCGAGTTAAAGACGGTTACAAGAGCTATGGCAGACAAGAACCCAAGAAATTCGGATCAGATGACCCTTAGCGTCACGCGAAGACCCCCCCCCCCTGGGGCTTCGCGTCGCGCGAGGCCCTCTTGTACCAAATCCAACTTTTAGATTTTTATGTTTCGGTCCTTGGCTCTTGGAAACTTTGCTACGACTTTATTTCTTGCATTTTGAACCCTCCCAATTGACATATAAGGGCTTCAAGACATATACCCACTTTGTTAAGTCCTCAGTTAACTTTATTGTTACCCGAAAAGTCCTAACTTTCAACGTTGACGCTTTAACCCCTCGCATACGAATTTGATCATAACTTTCTCATACGATAACGAAACTTTATGAAATTTATACCGTGCATTCTAGTGAGCATAATTAACCGTTACAAAGCTTCAGGTTTGTCAAAAGGTCACTCAGAGGTATAACTTAAACATGTTTACACATTTAACCCCTGTAGTTTGTAATCTCTCACTTTCTTTCATATTTAGCTTCGTATGATCCATGATTTATTCGTGTAAGGGTATGAGCATCATGTAGAGTTATTGTAAATTATATCTATTCCTTGTTGACATTTTGAACTCTTATATTCACATACTTTCCATGTTTGTCAACTTTAGTCCCTCTAGAGTATACTTTCACACGTTCAAGCTTATGACACGTGTCAATACATTATAGGACGTAAATTTTCGGGGTGTTACAGGTTTGTGCGGTCGAAAAGGATTTTTTACATGAAGTAAAAGATGACGATGTGATGGAACGATTTCAAGTTATGAAAAAAAGAAGAGAGCAAATCTATTAGATATTTGTTTTACTTTATTTATTTATTGTCGTTTTATTAATATTGTATGATTGCATGGTGAAATTTTTTTAGGATACCCTTGAGTTAATGTTGTAGTTCCGCCACTGCTCGGCTCGATAGTAGTTTTGCATCAAGCATTGGACATAAGTCACATAACACTCAGCAATCGGGTCAAAAACCGATTAGTGCAAGCTATCAACGCCACCACATGATGCATGATTAACCGTCCCTGCTTTTAACGTTATATTCACGAAATTAGTAAAATAATGTTAAATTTAGTGCACTTTCACTTTTGCCCCCCATAGCCCGCACATATATACATTATATGCGCATATACCGCATGCGGGGCGTACAAACCAAAGGGACAAAAAACGTAATTAACTCTTTGTTTTTTACATAGTTTATTCCTTTATCTTTATTTAGTCACGATCCTTTAATTGTAAACAATATTTTTTTATATAAAGACCCTATTTTAAACTCATAAAAAGGATTGAGCCGTCCCTAAAACTAGGTATACAAGATGATTATGATTAGAGTAAAGAAATTAGAAGCATAAGGTGACAACTTATTGCATGGGCTTTTCCAAAGAGGATCGCACATTAAAATAAGATTTTATATAAAGTTTAAAAGTATTATATGATGCATTTTAAAAGGTCGAGTAACCCTTAGTGAAAGTATTCTATTTTTGTATGGCTGTCAATAAATGAAGTAAGTAGCCAATTGCATGAGATAGTAGCTTGTAAAGTAATTGTGTATTCATGTTGAATGAAGTAACCGATTGCTTATTAAGTTAGTGTAACTTGACTTGTAAAATTTGGTAAAAGAAGCAAATTTGATGATACAAATCACAAAACAAAAGAATACACCAATTCACATAACAATGTTGACACAATTTGCATATGAATTTAACAACATACAACATAATTTACAACTTTGTAGGTCCACTCGAAGGATCAAGTTTACCTACTTCCTTATTGTCGAAACACACCCGCAAGTGCGGAATCCAAGCGGGTATGCAACCAAGCAAAGAACACACAAATACACAAAAGATTTCAAAGTTAAAAGCTCATGTATGAAGAGTTTGTTTACAGAAGATAATACAATAATTTTCTCTCAAACCTAACTGGTGTGCTCTCTATGTTACAAGAGGGTTTATATAGGAAACCTTATCTGCAACCCTACGAAAAACTCCAGGCCCACAGAAACTGGCCCACGAAAAACACATCCCCACGAAATACTGTGGTATTTCGTGATATCTCATTTCATCGAACAACAGGAACGAACAATGTTCTTCATTGTATATTTTTCGTGGAGGGCCATACTCAACAAACATGTGATGAAGAATATTCTTCGTGAACCTTTAATTTGCATGGTTCTTCGTTGAAATATAGGCCCAATAACAAATTGATCTTGTGTAAAGCATGGCCCAATATGCATGAGAGACTACAAACACATGTGCATGGCAGGTCTTCGATTTACTTAATTCATGCATGCATTTTGTTAAAAGGCATGACATCATGGTGATGTCAGCTTGCGGCTCTTCGTGCTTCGTGTGTTGATCTCTGGGTCGCACGACGAAGGAATGTCGTGACGTCGGTCTTGAGCCAAACCGAACCGAGCCACATCCACACAAAATTGCATCAACAAACTTACTCGTCTTAACATGTCCCATATCCTTTGCTTTAGCCCTTAGCAAATGTTTTTAATCAAATGTTTTTTTAATCTTTCCCGTAGCGGTTTTCGTCAATAAACCGAAAACAATCGATTTGGGACCCAATAACCTGGGTTGTTCTCAGCTTCTCGCGGAAAAACTTCATTATATCCTCAGCGCTTTTACTTTCATCTGATTTCCCCACTCATTGAACAAGTTGCTTAGTAGTGCTTGGTAGTAAATTTTTGCCATATTCATGAATTTCTTGCCCAGCCATTCACCGAGTCACGTGTTTATGAAACCATCTATGTACCCAATAACTTAACTTTTCGTTCGGTTCGGTTTGGTTCGGTTATGTTGGCGCTCAAAACGGGAATCTTCACACAGAAGTTGTAATTAAATAATAAATAGAGACAAAGATAGAAATGGGACAACTATTGAATACGTCAAATTAGGCGTACGTATATAAGAGTTGAATGTTGTATTAAATTTTGGGTTGATCAGTTTATTCATTTAACTAATTATAGAGCAAATGCTGGCCGGTGATAATAATATAAAACCATCCAAGTGGTCTTTATAATTAACTTGTTTAATCCTTGTATTAACATGGTGGCCGGTGATAATGATATTTACCTGATCAATTACGTATGCAATGAGCTGGACGTGAACCCGATGGTAACGCTTGAACTACTACCAGTTCATTGATTAGAATAGATTAATCACAAATGGTTTAGAAAAACCAGCTAGCCAAGCTGCTTAAGCTCCCTAACCTTTTTCAGTTTCTTAACTATCTTGTTTTTGTTCTAAAACGTACACGTCTTCTGTTACGATCCATCTTTCATTCTAATATTTTGAAATCGTAATCATGGGAGATGCGGCTGTTGCGGTCCTTGTGAAGGAGGTGGTGCGGATACTTGGTTCTGTAGTTAACCAAGAGTTTACTCTACTTAGGGGACTCGAAGATGATATTTCGAGTCTGAAGAATGATTTCGAGCAGATCCAAGCTGTTCTTTGTAACACCCGTTCTTATTATTCAAGGTTTAACGTAAATTTTACGTTAAACAATCATGTAATTAAGATTACATAAATATTTGGAAATACGGGTTTATTAAAACTTTTACAAATCATAAGTTATTCTACATAACGTGGTTGAATTCGTTGTTTAAAATCTACTATGTGTCAAAGTGCGGAAGCGTGTGTCTTTATCGTGTTCGGTTCTTCGTTGAGCTTGATCGTCTTCCAGCATCCAAGGTGTACCTACATTTCATAAACATGAAATGCTTTAGTCATACAGGGCTTAAAACGTGTCTAAACGAGTCCGAGAAACAATTGATAACAAAAACAAAATTTTCAACCTGGCCTCCACCGTAACTTACGGTGGAACCGTAAGTTACGGTGACCTCTGATTTAATATGTTTCTACCGTACAACAGTAGAAACCCACCGTAACTATATCAGCTCCACCGTAAATTACGGTGGCACCGTAATTTACGGTGGACCCTGCATCCAGTTTTCCATTTTGCCGTAATTTGACACGAAATCTTTCGTATCTTTCAAACCGCTTATCCGTTTGACCTTCCGTTTCTTCCTACATGTTTGTAATTTGATTCTCCATCAAATGGATTTAAAATCCGACTTCCGGATTAATAAATTTATAGAGTTTTAAGCTTTTGGCTTAAACTAGAATTTACCCATTTTAACCCGTTCATGTATTTATCAAACAAACTTGTTTGTTCGATTCCAAATTCTCGTGAACCTTCTAAGTTCTATATCGTCTATCATATTTGGCTCAAACCATGGGTTTTCTACGCATTTCAAACCCGCTTATACTCAAGTGCTTATTTTGACCCGTTAAGGACATTTAAGCAACTTTTACGCATAACTCACACCCATTTCTTTCTAGCATTTTATTTCCACATTAATTATCAAGTGACCTTCCATCACATCTATATTTGTGATGGTTTTAATGTGACGATCTATTTAATCCAAGTTTTACCCTTCGGATTATCAATTTACGGCAAAGACTCATATAGAGTCTTTTGACCAAGGATTTACATCTTACGCTATTATACTTATTCTAAGTATTAACTTGATTATAAAACTTGTTTTCAAGCGACTTCTAAGAGTTGTTTGCTTAATTTTGTTTACAAGGGCGTTTTGGTCATTTTTAACCCTTCTTTCACAACGAAGGGTTTGCTTAGCCATGTACGCCCAAAATCTCATTTTTAACCAAATCTTATTTTCAAAACACTCTGTCTATAATTTAAATCCTTTGGTTTACCTTTTAAGGTAACCGAATGTTTCTTTTTACTTTGCCTAAATCTCATAGATCTCCAAGTTCTAAATGAGGAGTTGATCTATTATACATACCTGGCCCGGGTCAACTTATTAACCCGGTTTTAATACCTTGCTTTATATTCGCTAATTTAGAACGATACGAATATCCATTGGATATCTATTCCTGTAAGCATATAACTCGACAAAAGAATCATTAGTCGATATTGTCAAAAGGTGATGTCTACACCTTTTGACCCGTTTGGCCGAAATGGTCGTTTATCTATGCGAGATGATATTTATTATCGTCTCGTCTACATGACCCGTTCCGTTTAACATCGTACGGTCATTTTACTTATAAACCGTTTATTACTTTCGACATAATATGACCAAATTATTGATTTACTTCTTTTTAACCATTATTATGGTTTCTTTCATCTTTGATTTTCCTGTTCCGTTCGACTACACGACGGAACATCATATTTCAATTGTTTAGATATCTCATTCATAACTTATATGATAAGAAAATATTCCACAATTTAAGACTAGTGTAAGCTATACTTACCTTGCATCCGAATTTATGTTTTTCCGTCATTCTTGCTTCGTTTGACCCGCTTCCTTTCCAAGCCTCCACCTAGCTTGTCAAGCGTCAAACTATCATCATAATTCGTAAGACGGTTATATTAGTCATCATTAATTATGACTATTCCATCTTACATATTTTCTACCACAATTACCATTCGATCTTATTAATGGTCGGTTTGACTATTTAAAAGTCAAATCACCAATTAACACATATAATTGTACTATCAAGTTCACAAGACTCAATTAGGCACATTATCAACACTTAGTTCTCATTTAGGCATTTTAACAAACACCTAATGTGCATAATTTTACATATTTACTAACTAGTTCCCAACTAGTTATTTTTACCAAGATTAACATCAAAATTCACCACTATCACTTATGATCAATTACTCAAACTTGCAGATTGTTCAAGTATCTTGTTCCTACTAGCAACTATGATGATTTTAAACATGTGTACATCATCATCTTTACTACATAATCAAAACCCACTTGACACATGAGTGTATGATCATGAATTCACAACCATGAACATCAATTCAACAAGTACATGACTAGGGTTTACTCCTAGACATAGTTTCATCATTAATTTCATCCAAACAACAAACATGCAAGCTCAGATTCGAATTCTCTAGGTTTGCTCAGAATTTCAACTAGAGATTTCTCAAGAAATTTACATACCTCGTGACTCCTTTTTCAATGGAGATCACTAATTTATACTCGGATTTTGATTTGGACTTGATTTGCCCCTTCAATTTTACGAAATTGTGTTGATTAGGGTTTGACCCTTCTTGGTCGCCCCTGAGCTCGATCCAGAACACACACTGTGTGTGTGTGTTTGTGTTTGTTTTAATTAAATAACTTTTCTAGTTATCCCGCTTTAACCCCTCGTGTTTGGTTCGTTATTAAGTAGGCCACAACCTACTTATTTCTTTTAACAATTTTTCCCACTTATTAACTAGGTTAAATATTCCTAGTTAACTTAGCGGGTTCGGGAATATTTATGACTAAGTTTATTTTAGGTCCCGTTAACCCGGGCCTTTTATCCAATTCATTTCTTTAAAAGCTTTTATTGACTTTTTGTTTAATAATAGGATTAATTATTTAAATCCTAATATTTGTCGGGTTACTTTTACCACTAACGGTATTTTACCCGCTATTTTGCATTAACGGGGTTTAATTACCAAACCCGTTTTCGGGATGTTACAAGTCTACCCCCCTTAAAGAGGTTTCGTCCTCGAAACCTTTTCTTACATAGTTTATTTAGTTTCAAACCCTATGTACATAAACTGAGTAACCTTCTAAGCATTACTCACACTTTGACCATTTGTTAGTGTTACCAGACAAATATGGTACATCTTTTAATTACACAACACATATGTATTTTATGCGAATTAACGCAATTCAAGATAACACCTTCTTGTTATTTCGACTTGTTTGGTTAACTTAGCGAATTCCATCGCCTTATACTTTCGGATTCTTTGTGAATCCATTATTTTCACCCAGTTGGATGTTTCTAGTGAGATCTTTCACTTTTACAAACAGACCCTTTCCTTTACGTACTTATTCATTTGGTTCATTCATACAGAACTCGCCGCAAAATGAATTTCCTGATTTTATCTTATGTATTTAGCACTATCTAGATGTGCTATTAACGAAATTCTACAAGGCGTATTACCACATACCTTTCGGCTTATCCTTTTTATCATGCTTTTACTCGAGCTAACTTCCCAATACTTTACTTGTGTTGTCTTGTGATCGCTCAGTATAGGCGATCAATACTTTTTGTTATTATGACCTCATGGACCATCACTATCGTTTTGTACTCACTTACCTTTATGGTTTGGCTTGACTGGGTAGCCAATTGGCCACTTGGTCATAGACTCTTATCAACTATGTTTATTTCACGCTAATCTTAATATAGATAGCGTGTTGAACACTTTCTTAATTTAAATATTGACCTTAACCGGCCTAACTGACTAGTCTTATTAGTCCAGTTACTTTATACCCATCTCTCGGGCTACTATGTGATTTTATTTAACATAACTTTCCTGACCGTGATTGTGTTACATCATGTTTAATTTATATCAAAATTTCATTTTCGAAAATATCACTTTTCGAATATATCGTCTTGCGCCTATCAGTGTCAAGACTTGCATCTTTCATGCTTACTATTTAAATTCCTATCAGAATTTATGTTTGTAAAAACATTATTTCTTACTAAAACCGAAGTTTTAGTTTTTAGGATCTTCTCTTTAACTTTTGTCAATTATCCATACCAGGATATTGACAGTCCATAATTTATTCTTATTTGGTTATATCCCATTACCGGGCTCATTATTCTCTTGCATTTAACGCTACCCTTATCTGGCTAGCGCTCATTTGTGCCATTCAGCGTTATATTGTATTCAACATGTTTGACCTATTAATGTGAAATCTATCACTTATAAACAATCAACTTTATTCTTTATTCAACCCATTCGACTTCGAATAGTTGAACATATTTACTCACAATTTCTATATACGAGATTTTATAGTCATAACTCGTAATCCAAGTTACTTTGATTTTTCAACCCGCGTTCACGTCTCTTGGTTTACGCATGTGTTTAATTCTTACCCATCAACTGGGTGTTTTACCGAGATCATTATTATTGCAACCCTCCCGGTGTGCATTAAGACCTCGCTTCATTTTTATATCCCGACTTTGTCTTTAAGTTTGACGTTTTACAAAAACGACTCGTTTAGGGACATATTCGCATTTTCCGGGTTCGAGTGTAAGTACACTCCCTCCCAATGCTTGTCTAAATCATTTTTTTTTTCACGTTTGCGTTTTCTGGGTTCGAGTATAAGTACACTCCCTCCCAATACTTGTCTAAATCACTTTTCATGCTTGCGTTTTCTGGGTTCGAGTGTAAGTACACTCCCTCCCAGTACTTGTCTAAATCATTTTTCATGCTTGCGTTTTCTGGGTTCGAGTGTAAGTACACTCCCTCCCAGTACTTGTCTAAATCATTTTTCATGCTTGCGTTTTCTGGGTTCGAGTGTAAGTACACTCCCTCCCAGTACTTGTCTAAATCATTTTTCATGCTTGCGTTTTCTGGGTTCGAGTGTAAGTACACTCCCTCCCAGTACTTGTCTAAATCATTTTACATGCTTCTTTGTCCCTTCATTCGGGCTCATTATCCTGTTGTAATACGCTTCCGTCACTCGGTTGTGCGTTTACATTATTATCAAACATTTTGCTTATTTGATTCATTTGGGTACTTTTAAGTTAGCCCCCATTCACACCGTCCTTACAACATCGGATGTAAACGTGTCCGCCATAAGAAGTTCGTGGTATCATATGCCACTACTTACTTGGCCAGAGTAAGCGATTAACACATGACACACATGACCTTTTTATAGTTTTCACATCATGCCCTATGTAAGTAACGCCTCTATTTGTTTCTCTTGGAAACAATATCCCGAATACATTTTCTATTCGGGTTTTTCCAAGTTTTTAATCTACATATGCAACTTTCAATTTCTACTTATTTGTTGCATATTACTATTTGTGCGATTATTTAAAATGTGCACCTGGTAATGTTTGCCCCAACGGGCGTTCCTTGCCATTAACCTTGTTCGCGGTCGTTACGCGATTTAGTCCCCGGTGAGTATGCTCCTCTCGTCATACTTCGGACCGTTCCATCATCATATCCACAATTCGTTTGACTCTCGTCGTCTTCAAACGCGAGTGTCCTTCAATTAAACATTCATAAAGTTAGTAACGTCAACTTCAATAATAGCCCGTATTATAATACAAGGCTTTTTCTACTATACGCGTCAACGCGCGTATTTTCGTCAACTATATCAATCATTTTAATTGGGGTAACGTGTATCACACGATAGCCCTATGTGTTGTTTACAACACTTTAGCATACTAAGCTATTAACATACTTGTACTTACCGGATTTGCGATCAAGCCTCGAACCGAACACTATTCTTTGTCAAGAGCATAAGGTTTAAGTCCAAGCATGGTTCCTCCCCACCATACTCGAATCTCTTAAACCAAGGCTCTGATACCAACTTGTAACACCCATTCTTATTATTCAAGGTTTAACGTAAATTTTACGTTAAACAATCATGTAATTAAGATTACATAAACATTTGGAAATACGGGTTTATTAAAACTTTTACAAATTATAAGTTATTCTACATAACGTGGTTGAATTCGTTGTTTAAAATCTACTATGTGTCAAAGTGCGGAAGCGTGTGTCTTTATCGTGTTCGGTTCTTCGTTGAGCTTGATCGTCTTCCAGCATCCAAGGTGTACCTACATTTCATAAACATGAAATGCTTTAGTCATACAGGGCTTAAAACGTGTCTAAACGAGTCCGAGAAACAATTGATAACAAAAACAAAATTTTCAACCTGGCCTCCACCGTAACTTACGGTTCCACCGTAAGTTACGGTGACCTCTGATTTAATATGTTTCTACCGTACAACAGTAGAAACCCACCGTAACTATGTCAGCTCCACCGTAAATTACGGTATTTTGCCGTAATTTGACACGAAATCTTTCGTATCTTTCAAACCGCTTATCCGTTTGACCTTCCGTTTCTTCCTACATGTTTGTAATTTGATTCTCCAACAAATGGATTTAAAATCCGACTTCCGGATTAACAAATTTATAGAGTTTTAAGCTTTTGGCTTAAACTAGAATTTACCCATTTTAACCCGTTCATGTATTTATCAAACAAACTTGTTTGTTCGATTCCAAATTCTCGTGAACCTTCTAAGTTCTATATCGTCTATCATATTTGGCTCAAACCATGGGTTTTCTACGCATTTCAAACCCGCTTATACTCAAGTGCTTATTTTGACCCGTTAAGGACATTTAAGCAACTTTTACGCATAACTCACACCCATTTCTTTCTAGCATTTTATTTCCACATTAATTATCAAGTGACCTTCCATCACATCTATATTCGTGATGGTTTTAATGTGACGATCTATTTAATCCAAGTTTTACCCTTCGGATTATCAATTTACGGCAAAGACTCATATAGAGTCTTTTGACCAAGGATTTACATCTTACGCTATTACACTTATTCTAAGTATTAACTTGATTATAAAACTTGTTTTCAAGCGACTTCTAAGAGTTGTTTGCTTAATTTTGTTTACAAGGGCGTTTTGGTCATTTTTAACCCTTCTTTCACAACGAAGGGTTTGCTTAGCCATGTACGCCTAAAATCTCATTTTTAACCAAATCTTATTTTCAAAACACTCTGTCTATAATTTAAATCCTTCGGTTTACCTTTTAAGGTAACCGAATGTTTCTTTTTACTTTGCCTAAATCTCATAGATCTCCAAGTTCTAAATGAGGAGTTGATCTATTATACATACCTGGCCCGGGTCAACTTATTAACCCGGTTTTAATACCTTGCTTTATATTCGCTAATTTAGAACGATACGAATATCCATTGGATATCTATTCCTGTAAGCATATAACTCGACAAAAGAATCATTAGTCGATATTGTCAAAAGGTGATGTCTACACCTTTTGACCCGTTTGGCCGAAATGGTCGTTTATCTATGCGAGATGATATTTATTATCGTCTCGTCTACATGACCCGTTCCGTTTAACATCGTACGGTCATTTTACTTATAAACCGTTTATTACTTTCGACATAATATGACCAAATTATTGATTTACTTCTTTTTAACCATTATTATGGTTTCTTTCATCTTTGATTTTCTTGTTCCGTTCTACTATACGACGGAACATCATATTTCAATTGTTTAGATATCTCATTCATAACTTATATGATAAGAAAATATTCCACAATTTAAGACTAGTGTAAGCTATACTTACCTTGCATCCGAATTTATACTTTTCCGTCATTCTTGCTTTGTTTGACCCGCTTCCTTTCCAAGCCTCCACCTAGCTTGTCAAGCGTCAAACTATCATCATAATTCGTAAGACGGTTATATTAGTCATCATTAATTATGACTATTCCATCTTACATATTTTCTACCACAATTACCATTCGATCTTATTAATGGTCGGTTTGACTATTTAAAAGTCAAATCACCAATTAACACATATGATTGTACTATCAAATTCACAAGACTCAATTAGGCACATTATCAACACTTAGTTCTCATTTAGGCATTTTAACAAACACCTAATGTGCATAATTTTACATATTTACTAACTAGTTCCCAACTAGTTATTTTTACCAAGATTAACATCAAAATTCACCACTATCACTTATGATCAATTACTCAAACTTGCAAATTGTTCAAGTATCTTGTTCCTACTAGCAACTATGATGATTTTAAACATGTGTACATCATCATCTTTACTACATAATCAAAACCCACTTGACACATGAGTGTATGATCATGAATTCACAACCATGAACATCAATTCAACAAGTACATGACTAGGGTTTACACCTAGACATAGTTTCATCATTAATTTCATCCAAACAACAAACATGCAAGCTCAGATTCGAATTCTCTAGGTTTGCTCAGAATTTCAACTAGAGATTTCTCAAGAAATTTACATACCTCGTGACTCCTTTTTCAATGGAGATCACTAATTTATACTCGGATTTTGATTTGGACTTGATTTGCCCCTTCAATTTGACGAAATTGTGTTGATTAGGGTTTGACCCTTCTTGGTCGCCCCTGAGCTCGATCCAGAACACACACTGTGTGTGTGTGTTTGTGTTTGTTTTAATTAAATAACTTTTCTAGTTATCCCGCTTTAACCCCTCGTGTTTGGTTCGTTATTAAGTAGGCCACAACCTACTTATTTCTTTTAACAATTTTTCCCACTTATTAACTAGGTTAAATATTCCTAGTTAACTTAGCGGGTTCGGGAATATTTATGACTAAGTTTATTTTAGGTCCCGTTAACCCGGGCCTTTTATCCAATTCATTTCTTTAAAAGCTTTTATTGACTTTTTGTTTAATAATAGGATTAATTATATAAATCCTAATACTTTTACCACTAACGGTATTTTACCCGCTATTTTGCATTAACGGGGTTTAATTACCAAACCCATTTTCGGGATGTTACATTCTTCAAGACGCAGAAGAGAAACGTGTCAAGAATAACGCTATAGAGGTGTGGCTTAAGCGTCTCAGATCAGCATCCTTGGAGGCTGAAAATGTGCTAGAAGAGATCTCAACTGAGGCTTTGTTGCAAAGTCTACACAAACAAAGAGTCCAATACAGGGTAAGAGCCTTCTTTTCCTCCAACCATAATAAATATATGACCCGTGTTAGGATTGCTCACAAAGTTAAAGACATAAGAAGGAAGCTAGATGACATCACATCCAAGAGAATTGAGTTAGATTTGACCCCTTCAGCTCCCACAAGTCATGTTGACGATACAGAAGTTGTGGGTCAGATGCCAGATAGGGAAACAAGCTCGGTTATACACGATACTTCAGTTATCATGGGAAGAAATGAAGAAAGGGATATGGTAATAGGAAAGATATGTAACAAAGACATAGGGAAACATGAGAATGGGGAGGTTCGGGAGAATGGGGAGGTTCGGGTGTATGGTATATGGGGTATGGGAGGTTTGGGAAAGACTACTCTGGCTCAGTTAGTCTATAACCATGAAACGGTGAATAAATATTTCGACTTAAAATGTTGGGTCTACGTCTCTGAAAACTTCCAAGTTAAGGAGATAATGAAAAAAATTATCGAATCAATAGATAAATGTGGGTGTACACTTACACAACTAGAGACGTTGCAAGAGTCCTTGCAAAGCAAATTAAGTGGGAGAAAGTTTCTAATTGTACTAGATGATGTTTGGGTTGAACAGAATGAAAAGGCCAAGTGGGAGGAGTTAAGTAAAACATTAAGTTGTGGGGCTGAAGAAAGTATTGTAATGATGACAACGCGGTCACAAACAACTACTCGAATGATGGCTAGGGTTCCAGAGTTACAACATAAACTAGGATGTTTATCGAAAGAGGATGCATGGTTGTTATTTAAGAAGTTTGCTTTTGCACAAGGAAGAGAGGGGGGTGACATAAGTGAGCTAGAGCCTATTGGAAGGGAGATTGTTGAGAAATGTCAAGGACTGCCTTTGGCAGTGAAGACATTGGGTAGCTTAATGTGGTCAAAAAGCAGTAGCAATGATTGGAAACGTGTGAAAGACAACCACATATGGGAGTTGCAAGAAAATAAGGTCTTGCCTGCTTTAAAGCTAAGTTATGATACCTTGCTTCCACATATAAAGAGATGTTTTGCTTATTGTTGTGTGTTTCCTAAAGGCTATGTGATGGAGAAGGATGTATTGATTTTAGTGTGGGCGTCCAACGGTTTAATTCCACCTAGAGGAGAAATAGACATGTATGTGCTTGGGGAAGAAATTTTAAATTGTTTGGTTTGGAGGTCCTTCTTCCAGGTTGGCACAATATCTAATGAGTATAAAATGCATGATCTGATGCACGACCTGGCAGAGCATGTGATGGGAGATGATTGTTTAGTTATACAGCCTGGTAGGGAGGCTAGAATCACAAACGAGGTACTTCATGTGAGCTCGTCATGTCCGGATGAAAAGTTTCAATTTTCGTCTGAGTATTTAGAAAAGGTAAAGTCATTAAAGTCTATGTTCATGTTTGGGTATAAATATAAATGTGACATTCGCCAAATTTGCAACCACATGTATCTAAGAGTATTATACTTGTATCGGATTGAGTTAAGCGCATTGCCCGAATCAATTTGCAAACTCAAACATCTGAGATACTTGAATTTATCTGGTTCGAGTATAAAAGTTTTACCGAAGTCAATTATGTATCTCCAAAACTTGCAATACTTGATATTATCATTCACAGATATAAAAGGTTTATCAGAGTCGATTGTTTATCTCCAAAACCTGTGAGTGTTGATTTTGTGTTATTGTATGAATTTGTGTAAGTTGCCTGAAGGCCTGAGATACATGAGTTCTCTTCAACATTTGGACCTCGTGGAGACTGTTTCACTCAAGCATTTGCCATCAGGAGTCCAAGAACTAACTAGTCTCAAATGGCTTCCATGGTTTCCTGTTGGTAACGAGAGCGGGGCCAAAATAGGGGAATTGGGGGATCTAAATCTTCTCGAGGGGAGGCTGAAGATAACAAAACTTGAGAACGTTGGAGGTTTAAGTGAGGTCAAGAGAGCCAACCTCAAATGCAAATCAAATCTGTTGGTTTTGCATTTAAATTGGAATTGGAATAGAGTTCATACGAATGAACACAATGATGAAGAGGTTCTTGAGGGACTAGAACCAAATCCATGTCTCAAGGAATTGGATATAACGTGTTACATGGGAAAGAGTATTTCTCCAAGTTGGATGGTCAATTTAAATAACTTGGTTAGCATTCATGTTTCTGGGTGTGACAACTGTGAGTGTATTCCAGCACTTGGGAGATTACCCAGTCTTAGGAGCATCAAGTTGAGGTTCATGGATTCTTTAAAGTGTTTCCATGATGACAACACAAACAAGTCAGGAGAGACCACCAGTATGTTTCCTTCTTTACAAAATCTGAACATTTTTAATTGTCCTTGTTTGGAATCCTTACCAAGTAACCTTCCAAAGCTCAAGGTTTTAAGCTTAGATGACTGCAATGAATTAGTTTCTCTACCGGATGAGATTCAAAGTTTCAAGGACCTGAATAAACTTGAGATAGAGGACTGTAAACATCTATTTGAAAGGTATGAAAAAGAGAAGGGTGTGGATTGGCCTAAAATTTCTCACATTCCCAATATCCGTATCGATCCTCCGGCTCCAAGGTAGCGTTATTTTTCTCCCTCTCAAACTTTTATACTTAGTGAACCAGACAGATCTTTTCATTTTAAATGTCATTTTCTGCAAAATGATTGGTTAGCCAAACTTGAGCTTCTTTCATTTCTTTATCAAAAGAGTAGAACTGGAAGTTTCTAAACTTCATAAACGAATGATTAAACTATTCGGTTTTCTCATCCTGTTATTTAATTTTGTTTTTTTTATTTCCTCAATTTTCATAAATATGAGTATTGTCATAGAGTGGAAGAGGTTCAAATTTTGCTACCATAATAATATTTAAAAAGTTAACTAAATCCATATATAATATAATAATTATAAAATATTATTCTTATTTCATTATGCTTATAGATAACGAAAGTTCATTTAATCTATTTTTAGATATTTTTATAGTGACTCTTTTTAGATATTTTTATAGTGACTCTGAAGCTGATGACAATGAAGAAGATGAAGATGACAAAATTACCTGCTGTGCCCTACACATATGAAATGCCTGCTGTTTCTTTTCTCCACAGCCGCAATTGGTGGGATTACGTAGACCAGATGGCAATTGGTCGTCATTATGGTATTTGTGTAAGTGTATTGCTTATGATATGCACGAAATTTGGCACTCTAACCACAAGGTAATCCCTGGTGTCTAGATTTTATGTTTTGATTTGCTTTTGTTTAATTTCGTCATTAAATTTGTGGTATAAACGCTAGTCGATTAGGGATCAGTTATGAGTTCAACTGTTTGTTACATAAGCTAAGTGAAATCATGATTTCTTTAAATATGAGTTAGGATCATGTATGTTTTGGTAATTACCTTGTTTGTTTCGATCAAGCAGGGTAATTACACATCAGATTCATATGTGATTACAGCTGGTTGTCTTTGTAGTTCTGCTTTGAAGCTGTCCAATTAAACAACAATACATGCGTGATTGAGTGTAAGATTTGGAGCAGCTTTCTAATTTCAATTTTATACGCACATACATCCCAATGATATTGGACAATGCTTTAGCATTTTCATTTTCTAAAAAAACATAGGACAAATAGCCATAGACAAACTATTGAGTCCAAATTTCTTTATCTATACCTCCAACTATGACATTTCGAGTTTTCCCTCAATTTTTAAGGTTTATTTTCATCCGATTTTAATTGCAAAACACAAAATATAGTAGGCCTCATTCACTCACGCATTTAATTAAACGTCTTTTTTCAGTCTCAAATTTACTTTATAAAAGAGTTTTATGTATTATTTTTTTCATTGAGGAAATGAGAAATACACAATTGTACTTTTAAAAACCATTTTTTTGTTTCTATTTAGTCGAGTGATTGTTGCATTCATGTTGGTTCACTTTATGTGGACGCGACTCGACTCGGTTCGATTCGGGTCGACTTGGTTAGGTTCGGCTCAAGCCCGACGTCACGACATTCCTCCGTCGTGCGCCCCAGAGTTCGACATGCGAAGCACGGAGCGCCGCAAGCCAAGTCCCGTTTACACATCACCATGACATCATCATTGTGATGTCATGATGACGTCACAAACCTTTGACTAAATGATATAGCTGTCAACAGAATCATATCTGGGCTTGAACTTCTGAATTGGGCCGTAACTTATCTGTGGGCTTTGACTAATATTTGGGCTGCTACATCAAAGTCACATGTGACAAAGACACAAGGGTCAACGAAATCACAAGGGATTTCGTCCACACATATGTGACGAAATCACTTCTGTTTTCGCCAGAAGGTCTGTATATATACTAAAGCATGTTTATCAGTTTAGTTATGAGAGCATAGTGAAACGAGAGAGTTTATCGTCAAACATTGTGTGTATATGTTTGATATTGTTCTCGTCCTTTTAATCCAAGTGAATCTTTGATTATCTGTTCGTGTTACTCGTTTTACATTGTTTGGTTTGCATCGTTACGGGGATTCCGCACCCGTGATAGTGTTTGATATAAACAAGGATAGGTTACGTATCGGATCCTCCGAGAAAAACGGACCTACAAGTGGTATCAGAGCCATGGCTCTTTTCCTTGTTTAAAACCAAGTTACCAGTGATATTTTCGAGTGGGTTTTTAAAGTTTTTTTTGGTTAAAAATCAAAAACCCAGTTGTTTTTCATGAAAATTCTGTTTAAAAAAAAAAAAAAAAAAAAAAACTCGAAAATCGTTTTTTTTATGTTGTTTTTCAGCTAAAACTTGTTAAAATCCTTCGAGATTTTCATAGCTACAAGTTATTTTTGAGTTTCGACATCAAAATTGGTGTTCGGCAATTTTTCCGGTGAAAACATTTGGCCGAAAAACTCATAAAGTCATCGGAAACTTCATCGATGTTCTTCATTTCTGGATTTAAAGTGTTGTTGAATTATTGATCATATTATTTTATAATTGTTTGAAATAGATGTCATTGTAATGATGTTGTTTGAAAAAGTGGTTGTTTGAAAACTTGGTTCTTCTCTCTGACACAAACAAGATAAGCTTTATCTCACAAAAAGTCAACAATAACTGATCAAAGTTTTTTTTTTTCCAGACTCATTCTTCGTGGATGTATTTTCACAAAAGACTTTTTTTTGGGGTTTAAATTGGGCCAGTTCAAAGGGAACTAAACATCACGCAACATATTACATTATTTTTTTTGTTTTGTCTGGGCCCAAATCATTGTTGCTTAATCACAAAGTGTTATTTCTCCATTGTGGGACGATCTTTCACAAGTCACTCAACATTATTCGTGGACTTATAATCAGGCCCAACACACATTTGATGCTTATACGAAATTTTTTTTGTGGGCCTTATTTTAATCTTTCCTGGACATTTATGAAAGTATAATTCGTGGGATTTTGAAACATTTGTTTATTTCGTGGGTTTGGTCAGAAAATTATTTTTCATGAGAGTAATTATTCTTAAACAACAATCAAATGACGAGTTCGTTTCCGTTTCCACAATCAGCTCCACCTCCGGTCTTCGATCCAAGTACCTATTGGCCGCCAGCGCATTTGAGTGCTCAAGCTCAGGCTTATTCTGGAGGAGGTTTTATCCCGTTAGCTAGTTCTTGACCTCTATTTGGAAGTCCTTTTATTCCTTATACACCTCCAGTTGCCACTACTCAACCACAGTTCGATCCAAGTGCTTATCTTCCACAAACTAAACCATCTCAAGCTCAACCTCAACAAGGCAACCAAAATCCTTTCATAAATCAAACAAGTACATCCACGTCTAACTCAAATAAAGCCGATGACTCCTGGTCTGTAAAATTTGGATGTGGAGATCAAGGAGGAACTGCATTTCATGCTGAAATTGTCAAGAATGTCAATGATGGTGAATCTTCAGGAAAAGATGATAGTTCGGGATACAGTGGCAGTTCGGATGAAGAATCGAATTTGAATGAAAGAACTGATTCTGAAGGTGATAGTTTGTTGAATGATGCTGAGGAATTAAAATGTCAAAAATCTGACTTGATCAAGAAAGCTGATGTTTCATCAAAAGAAATGGAGAAGATTCTCACTAAAGATGGATCTTTCTCTTCTCAGACTGCCTTCATGGCTAATGTCACAGCTTCTACAAGTCAGGTAAAATCTAAAACTCCTAGCATATGTAGTGATTGTGCTGATATGAAACATAAATGTGCTGAATTGAAACGTGAATCTGAAACGGTTCATAGTCACAATCAGAGTTTGGTTATTGAACTGTCAAAGTGCAAAGAGGCAAATATGGCTCTAGTTAGAAACGAAAAGAATTTTAAATCTGTAATTGAAACCTTAAAGAAAAGTGTTTCCGAAGTGACCAAAACTGTTTATCATAAACAAGTTAGTATTAACGATTACATTAACATCGTTGAGGAAACCAAAAAGGAGCTAGCCATTGCCAAATGCGAGCATGATGCAATCAAGCAAAAGTTGGAGAGTTATTCTAACTCCCGATTTGTGCTCGATCACATTATTGACGTTCAACAACTGAAGGGAAATGTGAGTGGTGTTGGGTATAAGAAATGTCCGCCCCCTTTGAGACAAAATTATACTTGCATGCCCGATGAGGAGGAAATGTCACGTTTTGAGCCAACTGTACCTCTTGATTATGGGGAAGTTACAACTGGCTTAGGGTTCAAAACGGACAATTCATCGGAGGGCTCATCTGATCGGAAAGAAAAGTCATCATGTGCTTCAAATCAAAGTCCTCCCACTGTTGAGGACTATGATTCGTCCGATGATGAACCAGATGTAAGTGATGAGGATAAATCTCTTGAGAAGAACAAAGGAGTAGAAGTGCCTTTTGAGAATCACATTCTGTGTGATCCTCCTACTCATGTTGTGCAATCAACTGATGCTAAACAAGAGATAGATCCTATCACTAAAACAGTGTCTACTGTTAAAAGTGATAACGTGTTGTACACTTTAGTCGGTGATGACAAAATTTATTCAAACATAGTTTTTCCAATTAAAAATGTCAATCAATCTTTGATTGATAAAGTGTTTGAAGATACTACCAGTAAGCTTTTGGTAAAGGGGATCCCGAGAGTTTCAGTAACTCAGTGTGATTCGATTCCAAAAGCTGAAGTTAGAAGAAAATTTGGAAATAAAAAATCACCAACGAAGCAACAACCTATCGCTTTTAAGAGTAAACAGCAACAACAACAGCGAGCTCAAAATTCTAAAGGTTCACAACCGAAGGTTGAGACCAAAGGAGCTCGTTTCAAGAAGAAAAACAATGATGTTAAATTTGTAGCATCCAATGGTACTGATAAAATTGAGACTTTTGAAAACAAATCAAACACCGATTTTGTCCAACAAGTCAAGATTTTAAAACGTAACGCTCAAAACAATTACACCCAACACACAAACGGGTGTGATGAAGGAACAAGTACCTCTGGATCTACAGGTTCAACACGTGAAAGTCGAACAGATTCTCCTAAGTTTGTTGAAAGGAGAACTTGTTTCAAGTGTAGGAAGTTTGGGCACATCATTAAAGACTGCACAAACTCGCCCAAACCAAATTTTGTGGAAAGAGCCCCTTCTGAACACGGTCACTCACAAAGTCGTCCTGTTTCTCCAAAACATGATAAACGCACTATTAAAGAACAGGAAACAAAACGACATAAGAATGTGAAGGTGATCGAAAAGGCTTTAAAACCGGAAAATGTTAAAAGGAAACCAAGTTCACAACAACCGTTAAAACCAGAAATTGTAATTAATACACAATCTGGTAAATGGAAACAAGCTTGGAAACCGAAAACAGGTAAAGGTTCAGGGGGAGGCGTGAAATTTCCAAATCATCAAGAGATTGAAATTACATTTCTTGATTCTCAGGGGCAACCTAAGTCTTTGAAGGCTTGGGTCCCCCTCTCCAACTAATCTCTGAGTGAGTGTGCAGGATGTTCCAGGAGGAACTATCGATAGTCATTGGATTGTTGATAGTGGAGTGTCCATGCACAAGATCGGCGACAAAAGAAATTGTTGCCTTTGCTGGAGAGAAAAAGAAAAGAAGACAGAATTGTCTGTCGAAAGAGATTGAAAGCTTCGACAAAATGAAAATCATTCCAAAGTTTGATTGTTAAAAGGCTTTGATCGGGTCCCCAGGATAGATTCAATTAAGATGTACGCACCTGCAGCACGTCTGATGTTCAAACTCAACAAGATGAACGAGCAGTGTACATTTCTTCGCGGTGTGATTGAAGAAAATGTGTTTGTTGAACAAACCAACCGGGTGTGCGGATGCCTTGGCGTGGATTGAACAACCGCACACTACTTCTCAAAGAGAAAGACAAAGACCTTCGCTGGTGCAATGTGTAAGACCAGCCGGACCCAAAAGGTTTCTGATCTTGTTGCTGTGAAGAGATTTCTCAGTAGCTACAAAATCGACTTTGAAATCCACACCGGGTGGATATCCAGTTTGGGAGAGCGCTCAGATTCCTTGCAACGCACGAAGCAGTTGCAGGATACGGTTTTAACTTTCATATCTCTCCTATACTTGTCGATATTTAAGCTGCTTTATGAATTATTATCATCTCGTACAGCACTCTTTGACCTGACACGTTGAACTCGAATATCACCCCACACGTGATTGTTTCACTATGAAACTCGTCAATGTTGTCATGGTCCGCACCGCTTACCGACGTGCCAACTGATTTTTCCAAAATTCGATAAACCTTTTCTGATTAAAACTTAATTTTGGTAAACGGCATTGAGGTAAAACATGAGTTAACCGACATCGGAAAATCATTTTTGTTTATACCTTTGTGTCTTTTAAAATTTATCTTAGTTTGTTGATTTTAGGGGGAGTAAATCCAAATTTGAAAATTCAAAAACATCGAAAAATTTCAAAACGCAAAAACAATAGAAAATCAAAAATGAGTTTCCTGGCGAGAAAAAGAGAAAATGATAGTAAATCAGTGGTCTGTCGAAACCTCTTCGAACTGAAATGCAAAATGAAAAATGTTAAGCAGCTCTATATAAGATGTATCGGTAGGCTCACAATCATATTAAAGTGTGCAGGGTGATATAAATCTTAAATCGACTGAAGACCAGGTGGGAACCGCACATTGGCATATGGTCTTAGTACCGAAATTTCGTTTGAGAGATTGCCGAGGTTCTGAGATATTCGGTCTTTATGCTGTCTTATCATCTGGGTATCATGGTTGTATCTTTTACCGAAATATAACGGAGACGAAGTCTAAGATCTTCCATGATACTATACATACGTGTACATATTGCATTCGACCTCAATAAGTGATCAACAATCACATGTCCAAACAAAATAAGTGATAATATATCACAGATTCTTTCCGGGATTCAAGTTTGTCTCTTTGCTGTACGAAAGTACTGACCTGTTCATGGACTTGCTCCTGTGCCCTCATGCATCGAAAATCAAGTTCCTCATCAATAAGTGATTCTATCACATAGGGCTTGTTTTCAATCAAAATAAGTGAGTTTCTCACATTCTTTTATACGGTCAAACAGATGATAAACGGTATACTCACCGGTAAGATGAACTCTCGTGCATACCTGTAACACCCATATTTTTAATTTATGTAAATATACCATATAAGTAGATGCTACGATCATATTATATAATAAGATCCAAAAGAAGAGTATTAAATTGTCAACATTAGTTTTCTACGGACTAACTTAAACATTTTAAGTTAGTTGATTAGCCAACAATTTACAAAACGAACATCGTTTAAACATAGTCAATTTGTGCGGAAGCTTCAAAAATATGTGTTCGGTTCTTATTTTGATTTCTTGACCGTCATCCGGAAGTCTTTGAGTACCTAAAACTGTAATGTTTAAATAAACATTGATGTCAGAATGGTTAAAATTAATACTTAATCAAAACTATGATTAAAGTGAACTTAGACTTTTACAATTTTACAAGATTTTCAAAAGTTCAGGCCTTACCGTAACTTACGGTTCCACCGTAAGTTACGGTGGTCAATTTATGACAAAGCCCACCGTAAACCAGGAGATTCACACCGTAACTCCCTGACCTCCACCGTAAGTTACGGTGTCACCGTAGCTTACGGTGGATCCTGCACTTTTGAGTTTTTGGCATTTTTGATTATTTTGCCCATACACTTTTCTCGGATCCTTCTTCTAGCATGCGATCATATTGAATTCTCGTGTTCTAATATTTCAATATTTAATCAATAACAATAAACAAATCAATTATATTACCAAGCAAAATCCTTGCTTTATTTGATTATTCGACCCATTTGGCTCGTCTAAGGAACCTTCCCATATAACGACTACCAACGAGTTTCAACCAAATCTGACCAATCGTTCAATATAGCGACATCACCGCTTTAATTTAAAACAACCTTTATTCTAAAAATTCGACTACGCATATTATAATCATCAACATATACTTAATGTAACGGGTCAAGTTACATACCTTATTGTACGCCCTTCAACCGCGAATCGCCACCGGCGTTTCCACTTGACGTTCCAGTATCCTTTCCTATAGAGTTCAATTTTATCATATTTAGAACTCTTTGTAATCACATTTCGCATAATAGTCAAAACATCACAATTAGGTGTTTTAACTACAAAATTCTAGTTTTAAGCCTTCTTTGAGGCATTTCAACAAACACTTCATAGGCAGAATTTTTATATCTTTAGTATTCAACTTCATAGCTTGCTAATTAGCTAACTTGACAACAATAAAGCCCTCATATAGTATTTAAACATCATATCTTTCTGGAATCACTTCTACAATCAAATTACACTAGGATAATCATTCTAAACCCTAATGTTCATCATTATTTTGTAAAACCCACAACCCACCTTCAAGGTGTTCATGGAATTTTCCTGAATTTGGTCATGATTTCACATGTAATTGGTTAGGTTTCAACTCTAAACACCATATAAATTCTAATCTAACCAAATAACACACATGCAACATCTAATTTCAGATTTTCCAAAATCATGAGAAATTCAAGTTAAGAGATTTCATCAGATTTTACATACCTTACAATCCTCTTATGATGAGGATTACGATTCTAAGCTCAATTTTCGAGTTCAACTTGGATTAATCCATCAATTTGCAAGATAAATGAAATTTTAGGGTTTTGGAGAAGTGGGGATCGCCCCCTGCTTCACTTGATCGACCAGACACACCTAAAATGGTGTGTTTGGTGAGTTTTGTTATAATTCAGCATTTAACTTTCATTTTTGGCAAGTTTAGTCCCTCATTTATCATCTAACTTTAAGTACTAGTGTTTTTAACCTAGTGTTAGTTATTTCTAGGCTTGTAATTTTAACTAGGTTAAAATTTCTAGATGATCAATTCTTGTTTATGAAATTCTTAAATTTCTAATATAAAGATTTATATTTTCGGGGTGTTACAAGTCCACCCCCCTTAAAAGGGTTTCGTCCCCGAAACCTAGTTACGTACCAAATAAATTAGGGTGAAGACGTCGCATCTCCTCTTCGGACTCCCATGTAGTGTCCGAACCTTTCCTATGCTCCCATTTGACTTTGACTTGGTCAATTTGTTATTTCGTAAAAGTTTGACCTTCCGGTCTAAAATCTCCACCGGTCTTACCGTATAATTCAGACTATTATCCACTTCGATGTCATCGTAATGGATATAGGTCGTTTCGTCTGCTAGGCACTTTCTTAATTGTGACACGTGGAACGTGCCATGGATTCCACTTAGCTCCTCCGGTAATTCAAGGCGGTAAGCTACCTTGCCAACTCTCCCGTTAATTTTAAATGGCCCAATAAACCTTGGGCTTAGCTTCCCCTTTTTTCTGAATCTAATAACGCCCTTCCATGGGGAAACTTTTAGCATGACCATGTCACCAACTTGGAATTCGATTGGCCTTTTTCCTTTTATCAGCATACGCCTTTTGCCTGTCTTGAGCCGCTTTCAAATGTGCCCAAACTATATCGATCTTTTCATTCGTGGCTCGTACTATATCTTGGTGGGCGAGTTCACGTGGACCCACTTCTCCCCAACATACCGGGGTTCGACACTTCCTACCGTAAAGCATTTCGTACGGTGCCATCTTAATACTAGATTGGTAACTGTTGTTATACGAAAACTCGACTAACGGTAGGTGAACATCCCAACTGCCTCCAAAGTCGATTATACACGCCCGTAGCATGTCCCCCAATGTTTGTATCGTTCTTTCACTTTGTCCATCCGTTTGAGGATGGTATGCAGTGCTAATGAATAATTTGGTCCCCATTTGCTCTTGAAAATCTCGCCAGAAATTCGAAGTAAACCGGGTATCCCTATCAGACACGATGGACACCGGTACCCCATGACGTGCTATGATTTCATTGGTATAAACTTCTGACATCTTTTCTGACGTATAAGTCTCTCGAATCGGAATGAAGTGAGCACTTTTCGTCAATCTATCCACCACTACTCATATGGCATCAAAACCACGATTCGTCTTAGGCAACTTGGTTAACAGGTCCATTGTAATATGTTCCCATTTCCAAACCGGAATTTCTAACGGTTGGAGTTTGCCGTATGGTTTCTGGTGCTCCGCCTTGACTTGCAAACATGTCAAACATTTTTCCACATACTTCGCCACGTCCCTCTTCATTCCGGGCCACCAATAATTTTGTTTCAAATCATTGTACATCTTGGTCGCACCCGGATGAATTGAATAACGGGATTTATGAGCTTCATTAAGTAGAAGCGCCTTCACTCCACAGGTATGTGGGACCCATATCCTTCCGGATCGAGTCTTCAACCCGTGATTCCCATCCGACAAATCTTTCAATTGACCAATTATTCTTTCTTTCTTCCAATTCTCTTCTTTTACTGCTTCTAACTGTGCCTCTCGAATACGTTCAAGTATACCCGAGGTCACCACGAGTTGCATCGACCTCACTCGTATTGGGACGTAGTCCGCTTTTCTGCTCAGAGCGTCCGCTACCACATTTGCCTTTCCAGGGTGATAATGTATCTCACAATCGTAGTCTTTCACCGTTTCCAGCCATCGCCTTTGTCGCATATTTAACTCCTTCTGATCAAAGAAGTATTTCAAGCTCTTGTGGTCGGTGAATATGGTACACTTTACTCCATACAAGTAATGCCTCCATATTTTTAATGCAAATACCACTGCTGCCAACTCGAGATCGTGCGTGGGATATTTCTTCTCGTGTATCTTCAACTGTCTCGAGGCATAGGCTATTACCTTGCCCCGTTGCATCAACACGCAACCGAGCCCTGATAATGAAGCATCCGAATAAACCACCATGCCTTCGACTCCGTCCGGCAATGTCAATACCGGAGCTTGAGTTAACTTTTCTTTTAGCGTTTGAAACGCTTTCTCTTGATCAGCACCCCAAATGAACTTTTCTTTCTTCCGTGTTAGCTTTGTTAGCGGTGACGCAATCTTGGAGAAATCTTGAATGAATCTCCTATAATATCCCGCAAGCCCCAAAAAGCTTCTAATTTCCGAAGGGTTCTTCGGAAGATTCCATTTTGACACAGCCTCTATCTTTGACGGATCCACCAATACTCCGTCAACACTTATGACGTGGCCAAGAAATTGTACCTCTCGTAACCAAAAGGCACATTTAGAGAATTTTGCATACAACTTCTCTCGTCTAAGTGTCTCTAACACTTCTTGTAAGTGGTGTGCGTGTTCAGCTTCACTTTTCGAATACACCAAGATATCATCGATAAACACGATGACCGACTTATCCAACATTGGCTTGCAAACCCGGTTCATGAGGTCCATGAAGGCCGCGGGTGCGTTTGTTAGTCCAAATGACATCACGAGGAATTCGTAATGTCCGTATCTCGTGCGGAAAGCCGTCTTCGGCACATCTTCTTCTTTGACCTTTAGTTGGTGATACCCCGATCTAAGGTCAATTTTTGAAAACCAGTTCGCACCTTGTAGTTGGTCGAATAAATCATCTATCCTCGGGAGCGGGTATCGGTTCTTTGCCGTGAGTTTGTTTAATTCCCGGTAATCGATACACATGCGCATGCTCCCGTCTTTCTTTCTCACGAACAATACCGGTGCGCCCCAAGGAGGCACACTCGGCCTTATGAATCCCTTGTCAAGCAGGTCTTGAATTTGGGACATCAGCTCTTGTAATTCCGACGGTGCGAGTCGGTACGGGGCTTTTGCTACGGGTTTCGCGCCCGGAATCAATTCGATCCCGAACTCTACTTCCCGTTCAGGCGGTATCCCCGGTAAATCCTCCGGAAACACATCTTCATAATCTCGTACTACCGGTACCTCTCCAATCTTTCGTGATTCTTTTTCGGGCTCATTAGCGTAAATTATGAATGCCTTGCATCCTCTCTTCATAAGCTTGTGAGCTTTCAACATTGAGCATACTATAGGGTTGCCTCCTTTTTCGCCATAAATGGTGACGTGTTTCCCGCTCGGAGATGTTAGTTTTATCTCTTTACGAAAACACATGATCTTTGCATGGTGTTGAGATAGCCAATCCATCCCAACGACTACTTGAAATTCTCCCATTGACATCGGGATTAGGTTTATCAAATATTCTTCGTCGTCAATGCTCAGTTTACAGTTTTTTACATACATCACAAACAATAAAGCTCTTGTCATTACCTATCTCTACTTCTAAGGGCACAGGTAATTTTGTTAGAACAAATGAAGGATGTCGAATAAATCCATATGAAACAAAGGATTTATTCGCACCCGTATCAAATAACACATGTGCAGGAATTGAATTTACAGCAAATATACCTGAGACCACGTCAGGTTCAACCTTTGCTTCTGCGGCGGTTAGTTGAAAAGATCTTGCCTTTGCTTTCGGGGCTTCACCTTTCGGTTCCTGCCCATCCTTCTTTCCAACCAGTTCCGGGCATTCTGACTTCTTGTGACCCGTTCGATAACAATTGTAACAAACCGTCACTTTCTCTGGGCACGATATATCCATGTGTCCCGTTTTCTTGCATATGGGACAAGGCTTATCCTTGTAACGGCATTCGCCTTTATGACCCTTCCCGCAGATTCTGCAACTTGACGACCCGCCTTTCGTATCAGATTTCTTTGCGCTTTCGTTTGTTCGTGCCTTCTTAGTAGGGCTTGGGTTTACATCTTGTGCTTTCCGTTCACCCCTTTCAATACTCTTTTTCAGTTCGATCTCCCTTTCCCGAGCAGCATTTATGATCTCGGTAAGGGTCTCGTATTTGGAAGGGGTGATAAATTCCCTATACTCAGCACTCAACATGTTATGGTAGTAGTATATCTTTTGTTCTTCATTCGTCACTAGATCATCACAAAACTTCATCTTATCCATAAACGTTGCCGTAATCTTGTCTATGGTTTCACTCTTGTGCCTAAGTTGCATGAACTCCTCCTTGATTTTATTCATAACCGCTTTGGGGCTATGATGCTTAAGAAATGGCGTCTTGAATTCTTCCCAAGTCATGACCTTAGCAGCTTCAATACCGATCTCTCTCTTTTTGTTATCCCACCAATCTTTCGCTTGACTCCTTAGTTGACCCGTACCATAGGCTACGTAGTCATCTTCGTCACAATGGGTCCTCTCGAATACCCCTTCAATATCACTTAGCCATCGTTGGCACACTATTGGGTCAACCTCCCCATTATATATTGGTGGTTTACAAGCCATGAATTCCTTGTATGAACAAGGCTTTCGTCCTCCATGCTTTTCCTTTGCTGAATTTGAATCATCTTCCAATTTCTTGATTCTATCTTCTACTATTGATAAAACTGTGTTTTGAATTTTATCAATAAAGCCCGACAAACTGTTTTCGATCGCCTTTCCAACCTCTTCGGCAATCACTTCCCTCATTTGTTCGGTGACTCTTGGCACCGCATTATCATTACTTCCATCAGCCATCTCTATTTCTGAAATGTTTACATAGATTGTTAAACATTCCATTTATAACACATGCTTTACTTGTTTTGATTTAATCAAGTTCACAACTTGATTTAATCATTCTTGTTTCAATTCAATCAAGTTCATAACTTGATTTAATCATTCTTGTTTCAATTCAATCAAGTTCATAACTTGATTTAATCATTCTTGTTTCAATTCAATCAAGTTCATAACTTGATTTAATCATTCTTGTTTCATGCATTTCTTGTTTTTGAGTGAGCTTACACACTCTTTTCATGCATATTTGTTCATTTCTCATTCTTTACGTAGTACATAATTTATTAACAAAATAAGTTAGTTCTTACCGGACGATCGATCAAGCTTGAACCGAACACTTATTGACAACCTTGAGCTCTAATTACCAACTTGTAACACCCATATTTTTAATTTATGTAAATATACCATATAAGTAGATGCTACGATCATATTATATAATAAGATCCAAAAGAAGAGTATTAAATTGTCAACATTAGTTTTCTACGGACTAACTTAAACATTTTAAGTTAGTTGATTAGCCAACAATTTACAAAACGAACATCGTTTAAACATAGTCAATTTGTGCGGAAGCTTCAAAAATATGTGTTCGGTTCTTATTTTGATTTCTTGACCGTCATCCGGAAGTCTTTGAGTACCTAAAACTGCAATGTTTAAATAAACATTTATGTCAGAATGGTTAAAATTAATACTTAATCAAAACTATGATTAAAGTGAACTTAGACTTTTACAATTTTACAAGATTTTCAAAAGTTCAGGCCTTACCGTAACTTACGGTTCCACCGTAAGTTACGGTGGTCAATTTATGACAAAGCCCACCGTAAACCAGGAGATTCACACCGTAACTCCCTGGCCTCCACCGTAAGTTACGGTGTCACCGTAGCTTACGGTGGATCCTGCACTTTTGAGTTTTTGGCATTTTTGATTATTTTGCCCATACACTTTTCTCGGATCCTTCTTCTAGCATGCGATCATATTGAATTCTCGTGTTCTAATATTTCAATATTTAATCAATAACAATAAACAAATCAATTATATTACCAAGCAAAATCCTTGCTTTATTTGATTATTCGACCCATTTGGCTCGTCTAAGGAACCTTCCCATATAACGACTACCAACGAGTTTCAACCAAATCTGACCAATCGTTCAATATAGCGACATCACCGCTTTAATTTAAAACAACCTTTATTCTAAAAATTCGACTACGCATATTATAATCATCAACATATACTTAATGTAACGGGTCAAGTTACATAACTTATTGTACGCCCTTCAACCGCGAATAGCCACCGGCGTGTCCACTTGACGTTCCGGTATCCTTTCCTATAGAGTTCAATTTTATCATATTTAGAACTCTTTGTAATCACATTTCGCATAATAGTCAAAACATCACAATTAGGTGTTTTAACTGCAAAATTCTAGTTTTAAGCCTTCTTTGAGGCATTTCAACAAACACTTCATAGGCATAATTTTTATATCTTTAGTATTCAACTTCATAGCTTGCTAATTAGCTAACTTGACAACAATAAAGCCCTCATATAGTATTTAAACATCATATCTTTCTGGAATCACTTCTACAATCAAATTACACTAGGATAATCATTCTAAACCCTAATGTTCATCATTATTTTGTAAAACCCACAACCCACCTTCAAGGTGTTCATGGAATTTTCCTGAATTTGGTCATGATTTCACATGTAATTGGCTAGGTTTCAACTCTAAACACCATATAAATTCTAATCTAACCAAATAACACACATGCAACATCTAATTTCAGATTTTCCAAAATCATGAGAAATTCAAGTTAAGAGATTTCATCAGATTTTACATACCTTACAATCCTCTTATGATGAGGATTACGATTCTAAGCTCAATTTTCGAGTTCAACTTGGATTAATCCATCAATTTGCAAGATAAATGAAATTTTAGGGTTTTGGAGAAGTGGGGATCGCCCCGTGCTTCACTTGATCGACCAGACACACCTAAAATGGTGTGTTTGGTGAGTTTTGTTATAATTCAGCATTTAACTTTCATTTTTGGCAAGTTTAGTCCCTCATTTATCATCTAACTTTAAGTACTAGTGTTTTTAACCTAGTGTTAGTTATTTCTAGGCTTGTAATTTTAACTAGGTTAATATTTCTAGATGATCAATTCTTGTTTATGAAATTCTTAAATTTCTAATATAAAGATTTATATTTTCGGGGTGTTACAATACCTTGATACGGGAATGTGTCGTGATGTGGATGAACACCGGTCGGTAAGTATAAATCATACCTTAACGTATCCCCTCGCCATGATTACATCTGATAAGTTGAGCTTAAGTGGACAACAATACCGATAATTGTTATAGGATGCTTATCTAAATGCTAACTAATTGAACAAAAAGAGCGTTTTCGCGTGACCGTACGCTGATATGATTCTCTTACCCTCGAAACTCGCAAAAAGAATGTCTGTAAATATTTGTTTACTGCTTTCATTTCTGCATCTTTGTATACATTTATTTATTGCTTTCCGTCTTTACATTTGAAAAATGACAAATTTCAAAAAGATTTTAGGTGTGTTTTAATATAAACTTTAAAAAATCCAAAAAGATTTTGCTTCTAGTTTAGTTTTGATTGACTGATGTTGGAACTCGAGTCTATCCTAACCAAAATCCTGATCGTAAGCCGGAAAACAATTACATCTTCATAAACAGTCGAAGTTGACAAGTTTTTGAAAGTAAGGGATTAAAATTGATCATTTTCTAAACTTTCAAACTGTTGTCGGTCGGTGTTTGATTGAGATTTGATCTCATATGTGTCATTTGTTTAATGTTAACTATATTCCAAGCGGTTGTTCTCATTACGTGTTTAGCTTCCTTGTATGTGCAGATGCGACATCAGAATCAGCTAAAGAAGAAGAGAACGTGTCAGATGACAAACCGTAAAGTGAAGAAACGACGTTGATGCAATCTGAAGATCAAGATGATCGGGTTGCAGTTGATCACTCATCAACACCACAAGGATCTAAAGTTTTGAAGTTCAAAAGATTCACGAGCATCATTCAAGGGGGAGTTTGATGATACACTCCCTATTTGCGACACGTGAAGACCTTTGAAGATCCTCCGACATGAAAGACATGAAAGACACGGAAGACGAACCATCACGAGTAGCGTCCAAGGGGGAGTTTGTTGGTACACTTTATGTGGACGCGACTCGACTCGGTTCGATTTGGTTCGGGTCGACTTGGTTAGGTTCGGCTCAAGCCCGACGTCACGACATTCCTCCGTCGTGCGCCCCAGAGTTCGACACGCGAAGCACGGAGCGCCGCAAGCCAAGTCCCGTTTACACATCACCATGACATCATCATTGTGATGTCATGATGACGTCACAAACCTTTGACTAAATGATATAGTTGTCAACAGAATCATATCTGGGCTTGAACTTCTGAATTTGGCCGTAACTTATCTGTGGGCTTTGACTAATATTTGGGCTGCTACATCAAAGTCACATGTGACAAAGACACAAGGGTCAACGAAATCACAAGGGATTTCGTCCACACATATGTGACGAAATCACTTCTGTTTTCGTCCAAGGTGTTTTCGCCAGAAGGTCTGTATATATACTAAAGCATGTTTATCAGTTTAGTTATGAGAGCATAGTGAAACCAGAGAGTTTATCGTCAAACATTGTGTGTATATGTTTGATATTGTTCTCGTCCTTTTAATCCAAGTGAATCTTTGATTATCTGTTCGTGTTACTCGTTTTACATTGTTTGGTTTGCATCGTTACGGGGATTCTGCACCCGTGATAGTGTTTGATATAAACAAGGATAGGTTACGTATCGGATCCTCCGAGAAAAACGGACCTACAATTCATTATTTGAATGTTTGTTGCTCCTCCTGGAATTGAAGACACTAAATTCATAGTGGCTTACATATACACACGTTATAGAGTGCTCGCGTGATGCGACAAGCGTAATTTTATAACATGTTAATTTTTGTCAAATAAAAAAACTAAAAAAACTGTAACAATATTATACTTAAATTAAAGAGAATAAAATGTTTGTTTTTATAGAGTATTTTTTTTATTATAAATAGTAACATATGAAAAAACTATAGTCATTTAATAATTGTGAGGGAAGTTGTTTAAAAAGTTTTATGTATTATTTTTCTCATTGAGAAAATGAGAAATACAATATTGTACTTTAAAAAAATATACACTTTTCCTTTTGTTTCTGTTTAGTGGTGTGATTGTTGCAATCATTATTTGAATGTTTCATTGCTTTACCTGTAAAATTGAAGACCCTAAATTCATAGTGCCTTTGAAATATAAAACATATACACACATTAGAGAGTGCCTGGGTGAGGCGACAAGAAGCACAAAATAGTAATTCTATAACATGTTAATTTTTCTCAAATAAAAAAACTATAATAATATCATACTCAAATTAAAGAGAATAAAATGTTCGTTTTTATAGAGTAATTTTTTGTTATAAATAGTAACGTATGAAGAAACTACGGTCATTTAAAAATTGTGGAGGAAGTTGGTTTAAAAGTTAATAATATGTTTTAAAGAATTGTGCTATATGTTTTAAAAGTCGTAATCACTCAAACTTTTTAAATTATGTAAAATTACCTTTTGTCCTCTATATATGTATTATAATATAGTACAGATATATACTAAACAGGTGTCCGCGCGATGCAATGGCCAACACATAGACTATTTTTCACGTAACATGTTGATTTTTTTAAGTCACAAAAATATAACAATATTGTACTCGAATTAAAGAGTATAATTGCTTTTTTATGTAATTAAAAAAAATTATGGTATGAAAAAGTTATGGTCATTTGAAAATAGTTGGAGTGATTGGTTTAAAAATCAATAACATTATATGTAGAGTAAAAGTTATGTAAAACTACAATGTTTGTTCTCTTTATATGTAGAGTAAAATACTAAAATCTTCGCCGAGGTTTTGACACTATTGCATGCTACACTTAAAACAATATTTTTTTTTGTTACTGGACCATTTACGTTTTATTTTTGTTATGATTTTCATTCAAATCACTAAATCAGTTAAAATGTACCGTTAACTCAGGGTGTCCGCACAATGCGGCGAGAATCATAGACGAAGAAACACTGACCTGAACGGTAAGGCTCCGACTAGAACTTCAACTCTTGGCGATCCGAATAGCTAGCTGCAAAACATAACACCGTTAGGACTCGTTACAGGAATGGGGTTATTCCTGTAACCACCATTCGGCGTGAAAATAAGTCTCGGTATTTGGGAGTAAGAAAGTATGTAGAGATAGAGTAGGTAAGAGCAGAATGTCCATACATTTGATGTTTACCTCTATTTATAGTTTATGATTAGGGTTTCCCACGACTTAGGAGATAATCCGATAAGCTAGGGATTTGCATGATCTTCCCAAAATATTGGGGATTCGGTTACTTGGTTTATCCATACAGAATGGAACATTCTAGAATAAACATGATTATACTTGAGTGTTTATAATAAAAGAATAGGTGATGACCGGGTCGGGTTAGCCGATCCGGGTCATACCTCGTCAATAGACATGCTAATACTAATGCGTAACATGTTAATTAGTTTTTAATTACAAGAAAGCTTTAGGAATATCATACTTAGATAAAAGATAATAAAAGACTCCTTTTAATGGTGTAATTTAAAAACATATTAACATATGTAAAGGTAATGACCATATAAAAATCGTTGGGGAAGGGGAGTTGGTTTAAGAGAGGAGGGATTTGTCCCAGACTCCCGAGATTTCTTCATGTGCCACATTAGCGCCACAACAACTTTTCCTTATTTTCCTCAATTTTCTCTATCTCTCAAACATTAAATTATATTAATATTAACTAAACTTTAAAAATTATGGATGTGAAATCAAAATTTTCAACAACTTCTTTTTAACTTTTTAAAAATTGAGTGAGTTTCACTCCAAATTGGTAAAACAATTATCGGTGAAAACACTTTGTTGCCTTTATTAAATTAAACATTCATGAAATCCACCAATTCATTAAAATACTTATTTATGATTTAGATATTCATGAGCACCAAACGGTCAAATCTCATTCACCATTTATAGTCAACAAGATTCAAGGCGTCAACTACATAATTACGAATCGAATTGAGGAGGTGTAACTGATGGTAGTGCCTTGAAATCGACGAAATCCCCAAGTGCCCAAATTCCCGTCGATTAGGTTAGAGATTAAGTGTGGGCTTGTTATTTTTTTTAAATAACATGGGTTTATTACTTTGTTAGGTTTTAGGTTTTTTAGGTGTATTGGGCTTTATGTTTGTTAGGTAAATAGCATAGGTTATTGGGCTTAGTTTAGACTAAAACTTTTAAAGAAAAACTCAGAACTTTTTTTGGTAAAAATTCAAAAAATATTATACTTCTAAGCGAGAAAGTTGGGGGCCAGGGCCCTCCCTGGCCCAAATCAAGCTTCATCATTGAATGATACGGTTATATATCGTTGTTTTGTTTACCGACACGTCGCTTCATCAAACAACACACTCCTACTACCCTGATTGACATATCTAATATAAGTGCACATGGCATTTCATATGTCACATGAAGTAGACTTTTATAATTACAAAATTGACATAAACCTAAACCTTGACTTTCTATAACTACAAACATTCCCACAACTTTGTATCAAGCTGATCACACAATTTTGCCAACAATTTTAATTATAGAATACTTATGGTTATTAATAACCCTACAAAAAGTAACTTGGGTTACGTCTCTTTTGTTTAAAAGTCACGTCCATTTGAAAATGTTATTGATGGAAAGGTTACGTCTATTTTGTTTAAAAGTTGCGTCCATTAGAAAATGTTATTGATAGAAATTAGGTTACGTCTGTTTTGTTTAAAAGTTGTGTCTATTAGAAAAGGATATTTAAGAAAGGTTACCTTTTTTTTTATTATACTCTTATACAATTAGTAACTTAGGGTGCCATGACATACACATGCCTTTTCATATAACTATAAAAAGCAACAAAGATCACCAAGAATTGACTCCCACCCCTTCAAACAACTTTTTTTTTTTTTGAAAAGTGAACTTTATTAAAAACGGCCGGCCTGACAAAAAAAAAAAAAAACGCAGAACCGCACCAAACCCCAATTACATCATATACAAAGAGTACTTATACCACTCACCCCAATTCAAATTACAAAGATTTGCCCTGTTTTTTAACCAAAAATAACTAAGAGATTTGACGTCCCCGAAAATTTGATCCTCGTTGCCAGTCCCATTAGAAAACACCTTGGCGTTCCTCTCTTTCCACAAGCACCGACATGTAATCATAGCAAGGCCCCTAACAATCTCCTAAGCTTTCTTGACCCCGTTGAAACTTTTATGAAAGTCAAGGATATCTTTTAGAGAAAAAGCATACAACGGATCAATATTAAGCCAATCGCTGAATTTTTCCCAAACCCGTAAGGCCGTAGCGCACCCGGAGAAAAGGTGATCCACTGATTCCAAGACTTCATTGCAGAAAACACAATAGGCCGCACCCATCGAGATGTTTCTTCTCAACAGGGCGTCTTTTGTAGGAATCTGGTCCATCATCGCTCTCCAAATAAAGAGATTACACTTTGCCGGAATCCAACTACAACCCTTGGCAGAATACTCGCACACCGGCAAGTCCAAATCAATAGAAAGCTCCTTGAACGAAAGAGTGGAAAACGTTCCCGAATCATTCGCCGTCCACTTCCATTTGTCTTTCGCCATAGACGTGTGAACTCCAATCAGCAAATCCAAACATCCATTCAGTTCCAACAACTCCACAGCCGAGTCCGGCGTCCTAGACCATTCCCACACAACTTCATTCGACTCAGCCGAAGCAGAGATACGTTCGCTGACCCGGCAACACTTGTTCTTTTCCAACGCAAATAGAGAAGACCAAAGAGTCATTAACGGAGCTTCCCCAACCTAATGGTCGATCCAGAACCGAATACTATTCGCATCCCCCAAAATTCCTTTAAAACATTCCTTATGTGTTTAAACTTGTCATCAAGACCACGTCCGGCCTATCTCCGATCTTCTCATAAGACTCAACCGCCTTAATAACAATACTATCAAAACCCTCCACATCCAACCACGAATTAAAAAATCTAAAAGGCTTCGCACCAAAGTTCAAACGAGAGGTTTCGAGCACTAAAGGGCAATGGTCGGAATGAAGTCTAGGCAACGCCCTTAAACATGCCTCAGGCTAAACATCAAAAAAATCTTTACAAACAAAAACTTTGTCGATCTTACTGAGTTTGTTCGAGTTCGGAGCCAGGAAGGTGTACCGCCGGCCTTTCATACCATATTCAACTAACCCATTGTCAGAAATGAAGTCGTTGAAATCCTTAGCACATGTCCTATTAAAAACCGAGTTCAACCTTTCCCCCGGAGCCCTGACCGCATTGAAATCCCCAAGCAACACCCACTGCCCAGCCCCTGTACTTATCTCATTCGTAATCTTGTTCCACACAACTTTTTTATCACCCACCCTGTGAGGGACATAAACATTCATGACATTCAGAAACTGATTACTCCCCACCATCTGACCATTTAACAGCAAATAGTTCCTGTTCTTAGTAACCCCTTGAACCCTAAACACCAAAGGGTCCCAAATACAAACTAACCCTCCCGACCTGCCCGACGCACCCACATATTCCATAGAGAAAATAGAATTCCCCCAGAATTTAGCAACCAGCTCGTGACTGACCTCATCCACTTGAGTTTCTTGAATAGCTAAAAAACTGATTTTATGATCCTTCCTCAACCCGCTAACCCAGCCAGCCTTCACAATAGCCCCCATACCACGAACATTTAAAGACACGAAATTCATAGATTTACCTTTTGGATACCTTCTTCCACAACCAGTTCCTCAATCAACTTTTTGTGTCTGCTCAGGTCAACACCATTCTCCTTCCCAAATTCCACAGTTATCTCCGCTTCAGATCTTCCTGGTTCATCATCCGAGGTTTTCTTTTGGCAAGGTGAAGGATCCGAAAACAACACACCTTGATCCTTCTCTCCCTCCATTTGCTGAGGAACGTCATCACTGGAAGCAGCGAGTCAGGAACCCTAACATTCAAGGGCATGTTTGGCTAAGCTTTTCAAAACAACTTATTGGCTTATTGACTTATCAAAAAGCCAATAAGTTGTTTTTGTGTTTGGCTAAGCCAAAAGTCCTTTTAGAAATGGCTTTTTGCAAAGAAGAAAAAGGAGGTTTCAAGAAGTCACGATATTGTGACTTCTTGGCCAGCTTTTAACTTTTCGAACTACAAATTACCAATATACCCCTTCTTTACCCCCCTTATATCGAAAAGAATGTCCATTTTGGTCATTTTACATCAATAAGCTAATCCAAACACTTTTTTTAAAAACTCCTTTTCAAAAAGTCCTTTTCCCAAAAATCCTTTTCCAAAAGTCCTTTTTAACTATAATAAGCTTAGCCAAACATGCCCCAAATCCCAGTCAACTTGAAAACCCCCAGAATTAACAGAAGGAACAATACCCGCATCCGCCCCTTTACCCGAAACCGGCTGGCCCACAGTCTCATCCATTCTTCTCCTTTTTTTGTTAGTGGGCTCCTCCAAATTATTGGCACACTTATTTTGGGCTTTGGAGTGCTGACCGGCCTGCTTTCTAAGAAGTCTACCTGATTTAGAATTACCCGGTCCAGCTCCATTATGACGCATAACTTTGCCAATATTAAATGCAGGGGGAATCTCTCCTACTTCCAATACCTCGGGACCTGTGAAAAGTCGATTAGGAGAACGAGACGCCGCATCCACACTACCCTCCTTTCCCATGCAGGTATTCCAATCCATTCCCAACAGCTGATTTAGACTGTCCGTCTTCCTTCCGGCGAAAGAAACATTCCGGCGAGAAACCTACCGATCCACCGTCTGCCACAGGGGCCGTAGGAACCTCATTGGTATCTTCCACCACCTTAGTAGCTTCAAACAACTAACAATTAACTTTTATCTATCCCCTTTGCGCTCCTTCAGACACACCTCTCCATAAATTTCCACCACATAACCCATCGAATGGGTAGCAATCCCAATTAAACAACATGTATACCATATTAACTAATTAACAAAACGTTGCGACCTTATTCCTGTCGAATGTCGAATAGGACGACAATCATAAATAAGTAACATAAATATACTTAATTAAAAAAGTAATAGATGCGCCTTTCCGTCGAGCGATTAAAACGGTTATCACAGCCATTCAACGCCCCTTTTCGTTGTGCATAAATACCTTATATCTCCATGATAGTGGTACAAATTCAATCTTGACGACCAGAACCTCTCGGTTGTTTGAGCGAATTTTAGAATAGGATCAAACCTGATTTCATGATGATGTTGGTGATCCGCCGGATAATCGGATCATGATGAGCGGAGTTGTTCCGGCCGGTGAAGATGGAGGGAAACATGGCGTACACTCAGTGGAGAATTCGATGTTTACCTTTCGTTGCGGTGATGGAAGTCGTGTTATCATATCACCACGCCGGAGAAGCAATGGTGCGGTGGTGGAACAAGTATAGAAGAATGAATGTCTAAAGATGTACTTAGTTTTAATTTGTATTTGATATTAGTGTATACATGGGCCCATTAAGTATAGTGATTATTTTTTAGTTTATTAAAATATGTAAACGTGGTCATAATCAAGCATCTCATATAATGCTACTAAAGACACTCATAATCAACAGCCCGCTGCAACGCGCGGGTTTGCGTCAACTCGTTATTATATAATAGGTAAAAACATCATGTAACAGCTACAAATAAAATTAAATTACGATTAGATAAAAGAACTGTAGTTTCTAAAATTAAAACACATTGTTCTTCGTTTTTACATACCAATAACACCATGAAAAGACCTAAAAACACCATGCACTAAAAACACACATGTAAATAACGTCTGTTTCAAGCAAAACACCATCATATGAACACCATGTAAAACTTTTTTTTTGTATTTTTTACAACATACCGTACTCATATTAAAGATAAAAAAAAATATTTTTTATTATGATGTAATATACAAAAAATGCGTATAAAAACTTTATACAAGTTTAAAAAAGATCAGGAACAAAATGTCAATTTCATTTAGTGACACAAAATAAAGACTTTAACCTACAAACTTAATAATTAGTAAGTAGGTTAAACGGGAGTTACACGGGCTGCATTAAAAGATAGGGTAAATTACTTTTTGAGAGTCTGTGTTTTATAGGTTTTAATTACTTGAGTTCAAAATCAAAATGTTTAACACCCTGAGTCCCTATAGCCACTTTTCTTAACCATTTGAGTCCAAATTTCTGACCATATTTAAATTTTCTGTTAGTTTTTTATTAAAAGGCTAAAATGCCCCTGTATTATTATTATTATTATTATAGATCTCGCGTCTGCATGACCGCGAATGACAATCACCCTTATCAAAACCCCCACCAGCAATAAACTTACCTGTGTCCATGCGGGCAAGCGCGAACACAGCGGTCCAATCTGTCCAGTGATGAGAAGACTTACCTTAAGGACGGAAATAAATGTTACGCATAGCGATGCGGCCCGGCACCACATCATGTGAACATTTTCGTCACGACAAGTGATCTGGACAACAGTAACAGTCATTAAACAGCGATGCGGCACGACACCGCATTCCGCATACATCTTGGCCAGAACAAGAACGCGGGAACACCTTCTGTTACCGCAAGCAGCGATGCGGCCTTGCACCGCATCCTGCCTACAAGGCAAGTGGGTCTGACACTCAGTGCAAGTGGCACTGAGAACAGTCGCCTACTAGCCCACGTATGTACAACAGTCTGACACCACAGCAGGACGTGGCATCCTCACCGTAACTGACAGGTCTGACACACCTGTGCGATGTCAGACTAGCTACTCAACCACCCTCCTTCACTCCTCGGCTATAAATACCCATCCCAAACCAGGTTTGAGGTATCACTTCTCAACTCTCTCACTACTACTACTGTCACACTTTGCTTCTCAAGCAAACTACTGATTCTCACGCCGGAGAGTGGTAACAAGGAGCAACCCCACCCCATCCTCATTGTTACGAGTCACGGCTTGTTTCCTTGTGCAGGAAACCAACCAGCGGACGATCCAGCCAAGGATCCTCGGAAAGAAGGGATTAACCCTACTTGACGAGACTAGTGAGTTAACCCCACCCGGTTAACCATTGTTTCATCATTGGCGCCCACCGCTACTCTTAGCACTTTTTTCAACCATCTTTTTCTTTCTGAAAAACCATGTCTGATCGTCTAAATAACACTACCGGGGATAACCTAAACCCCCGTAAACACAGGGCCTACGGGGACTATTCCCATAGCCCCAAATGTTGAACATGTTGGCACATCAACGCAAGGGGGCGCATCCCTTACGTTCGGCCACGATTTATCACGATACGCTTCTGTGATACCTCCAGGCATGAACCTTCATAACTGGTACGACCAGCAACAACCTCTGCTGGCCGCAACATACAACAGAGCCTGCGCAGAAGCGCAAGTATCTGCGGGGCCTACCCCAGCACCGCATACCCCTACGGGTCGTATTTTACAATACGACGGTAGGGCCCCAACACATCTGGCCTCCAAAAGCAGGCAAGAAGACCGCGGTTCCTCTTACTGCGATGTCCGCACACTTGATGAGAACGATTCCTCGTATGGGACCCGCCGCAGGGGCCATATACATAGCCGTCTAGGCCCACATGGCGAAACTAGGCGTCAGTCTACAGCCCACCACTACCCGGGCATCCATAGCCGGCTGGGACCTCAGTCCCACCATGAAGGCCAGGGCCGTACCGATCCAGACGATGGTACATACTGCGGGGATTCTCATGCTACTAGTAGTAGACCGGGAGGACGCAATTTTGTCCCTCCCACTCAAACCCGCATCACATACCTTTGCGCTGCAAAGCGCCACCAGAGCCAACCCAATAGGCCGAAATCGGCGGCCGAAAATTCCAAGTTTGTCCCAGAGATTGCTAACGCCGATGTTACCACCACCAAATTCCCATTAAACATTGGGAAATACAACGGTTCGGCCGACCCGGATGACCACATGAACATCTTCACCGGCGCCGGGTGCAACGGCAGGTGGGATGAACCCACTTGGTGTCAATTTTTTCTGCAGACCCTAACAGGTCTGGCCAGGGCATGGTTCGATTCTCTACCACCGGGGTCACTGACCTCATTCGAGGACTTACAAGCAAAGTTCCTCGCGCATTTTTGCCAGCAACGACGTCATGAACGCGATTCTATGGACGTCATGAACATCTGGCGCAGAGACAACGAATCAATTGAGGCGTTCGTTGTCCGTTACAATAAAGAATGCCTGGAGATAGGCGACGTGGCAGACCAAATGGCGCGCAACCATTTCATTGTTGCTGTAAAGGACGAACAAATGGTTATGACTATCTCCGGCATGGACGGCTTGCCTAAGAAATGGGAAGATGTCATGGCTGCGGTCAAGACATACGCCCAGACCCAGCGGTCCCTCAAGCCGCACCACAGCCCCAAACGGAAGGCCAGTCCTCCCACCAAGAACACAAGCGCAACAACAAGTGCAACCGGGACACATGGAATCGCGGCAGCGATTCCAGACCGTATGTCCCGCGAAACAACCAGCCCGACGCAAGGGCTACAATCAACGCCCAACGTGAAAACCGGGCGTCAAAGAAGGAGTCTCGGGATCGTAGCTGGACCGAGATCAACCAGTCGCCAAGCGACGTCCTCCTAACGGACGCACAATTCCTGCGACTGGCCCAGCCAATGAAGTCCAAGAAAAACCAAGATCCCTCACTCTATTTCGAGTATCACAAGGACTCGGGCCACACAACAAACAGTTGCATCAGTCTCCGACTGGAGATTGAGCGAGCCCTAAAGGAGGGGAAACTGCAACACCTGTTGACAGGGGCGCAAAAACCTACAAAGCGCATCACTCCCCACAACGAGGGCACCTCCACGGGTAAAAGGACCATCTACGTGGCCTCAACCCACATGATCAATGGAGGGCGAGTAAGGCCGCGCAAGGCGGCAAGAAGACCGGACAATGACTGGAAGGACGAACAAGTTGTCTTTCCAAAAGTCCGAGGCGGGCCGCGCGACAGGCGCGCCGTGGTTATCACAGGCCACCTGGCACACTACCGCACCGAGCGATTATTCGTCGACCCGGGCAGTACATCTGATATTATATACGAGCAGTGCTTCAACCAATTCGATCAAGAAGACAAAGATCGGTTGCAGCCGGTGGACTACCCGTTGGCCGGGTTTGCAGGGGAAACCGTATTCCCCTTGGGCCAAATTACTTTTCCTGTGCGCCTCACCAACGGGAGGCACACAAGAACGGAGGAGGTAAACTTCATGGTTTTACCTCACACCTCCAAGTACGACGTACTTCTCGGAAGAGAGTCCCAGGGCGACTTCAACATGATCACATCCGTCCCCCACTCCGCCATCGGTTTCCCAACCGCGACGGGGGTCGCGATAATATACGCCCGAAGAGAAGTTATGTCTACGGACGAGCTGCGTCCGACCAAGATAGCAAGGCCTACCCCCAACACTCAACCAGAAAAATGGGTTCTTAACGCAAGACACCCGGAGCAAACAGTTACGTTGGGCCACGCCTTGTTCCCTACTATCAAAGCGCACCTGAAGCAGCTCCTCTTAAGGAACCAGGATATTTTTTGCGTGGACACCCGCAGATATGACAGGGGTACCACGTGAAATCGCGCAACACTTCTTGAATACCATGCCAGGTATCAAGCCAGTGATCCAAGGCCAACGCCACCTTGGATCAGTAAAAAACCAGGCGATGCATGAGCAGGTCCAAGAGCTGCTCTCCGCAGGTATCCTGCGGGAAGTCAAATACCAGACTTGGTTGTCAAACCCAGTCATGGTAGAAAAACCATCCGGGGGCTGGCGCATGTGCGTCGATTATAAAGATCTTAATAAAGCCTGCCCCAAGGATTGTTACGCACTTCCGGAGATCGACGAAAAGGTTGACAACCTCGCACCATTTCGGTGGAAGTGTTTCCTCGATTGTTACAAAGGCTACCACCAGGTGCAGATGGCAATCGAGGACGAAGATAAAACGGCATTCTGCACTCCTACCGGGAATTACTGCTACACAAAAATGCTGTTCGGGTTGCGTAACGCGGGCGCAACCTACCAAAAGTTGATGAACGACACTTTTCGCGGTCAAATCAGCAAAAGTGTCGAAATCTATATGGACGACCTGGTCGTCATGAGCATGGAGGAAGACACCATGCTCAACGATATCGAAAGAACATTCCAAACTCTGCGAAGCGTCAACATGAAGCTTAACCCAGGGAAATGCTCGTTTGGAATGGAGGAAGGCAAATTCCTTGGATTCATCGTAACCAAAGATGGATTCAAGGTGAACCCGGAAAAAGTTCAGGCGATCGAACGCATGCCATCGCCTTCTACGATGAAAGAAATGCAATGACTAGCCGGCAGGCTAGCCGCACTGAATAGATTCTTAGCCAACCATGCAGCTAAGTCTTATCCTTTCATCAAAACCCTGCGGAGCTGCTTAAAAAAGGAACAATTCCAGTGGACCACAGAGGCCGAAAAAGCTTTCCGGGAGATGAAAGAGTGTTTGATTCAACTCCCAACTCTAACCGCACCACGCAAGGATGAGCCGCTTATCTTGTACTTATCTGCCGCGGACAACGCGGTAGGCGCGGTACTCATTGTGGAGCGAGAAGGAGTTCAAACACCCATTTACTACATCAGCAAAATGCTCAACGACCCAGAGACGAGGTACTCCATAATGGAGAAGTTGGTATTGGCACTAGTACACGCGTCAAGACGGTTGCGACGATACTTTGCAAACCACGTCATCACGGTGCTAACCAACTATAGGATCGGCCCGATCCTATCAAAACCCGACATCTCTGGTAGATTAGCAAAATGGGCAATTGAGTTGGGCGCACTTTCACTGAACTATAAACCGCGCCTCGCGATCAAAGGCCAGGTCTTGGCTGATTTCGTTGCTGAAGTACCAGCAAATCGCATTCAAGAATGCGAAGAAGAGCAAAACCCTGCATTACCACCATCCTACGCAGAAACTTGGGCACTATATACAGATGGTGCATCCAACGAAGAGGGTGCAGGTGCAGGTCTGCGACTCGTTAGCCCTGATGGGCAAGAGCTTACCTATGCAATCCGCCTCGATTTCAAAAGCACGAATAACGAGGCAGAGTATGAGGCTCTACTGGCAGGGCTGCGTCTGGCAGTCAAACTCGACGTCCAACATTTGGATGCACACGTCGACTCACTATTGGTTGCAGGGCAGATACGCGGCGAGTATTCCGCAAAAGGGGATATCATGATCCTCTACCTCGAACAAGCCTTGCAACTGAAATCAAAGTTCACCTCCTTCAATATCCACCATATCAACAGGAGTGATAAGAAACCCGCGGATGCACTATCAAAACTTGCATCCACCAGCTTCCAACACCTGGCAAAAGAGGTACGCATCGAGGTTCTGCAAAATCCTTCAGTACCCTTGCGCCAAGTCAATGTCATCCAGTATGGTACAACATCCAGGATGACACCGATCATTGCATACTTACAATCAGGTGTTACTCCCGAAAGCAAGGCAGAGGCACGCAAGCTACAATACAAAGCGTGTCATTACCAAATGGGAGACGGTATCTTATACCGTAAATCATACCTGGGGCCACTCCTACGATGCGTCTACCCTCAAGATGCCAAGTACCTTATCAGAGAAATACACGAAGGAATATGTGGCATACATGCAGGCCCACGCATGGTGGTGGCCAAAATCATGAATGCCGGGTACTACTGGCCCGGCATGCACCTGGATGCAGTCAAAGTCTTGCGCAAGTGTTTCAATTGTCAGCGGCATGCTCCCAAGACCTTGCGCCCCAAGAACAACCTGATCCCCGTCACCACCGCATGGCCATTCCAAAAATGGGCAATCGATGTGGTGGGACCATTTCCAGACGCACCAGGTGCAGTGAAATTTATCATAGTAGCTGTCGACTATTTTACAAAATGGGTAGAGGCAAAACCGTTCGCATCAACCACCGCTATGATAACAAGGAAATTCGTCTGGGAACATATCATCTGCCGTTTCGGTCTACCAATGTGCATTGTCACCGACAACGGTACCAACTTCGCTGCCGATGACTTTCAAAAATGGCTAAAGGAGCTAAATATCGAACACATATTCTCCTTAGTGGCACATCCGCAAGGGAATGGCCAGGTCGAGAGTATCAATAAAAGCTTAGTCGAAGGCATCAAAGCACGGTTGGGAACAGCCAGACGCGGCTGGGTTGATGAACTCCCAAGTATCTTATGGGCACACAGGACAAGCCCAAAGACAAGTAACGGTGAGACACCCTTCAGCCTGGTCTATGGCACGGAAGCGATGATCCCCGCAGAAGTAGGCCTCCCTTCACCTAGGATGTTGGCTATCAACAAGATAGACAACAATGAGGAGCGCAGGGTTGACTTTGACCTCCTGGAAGAAAGGCGTGAAAACGCTACCATCAATGAGGCCAAGTATAAAACCAAACTCGAAAAGTACTACAACGCACGCGTCCGCATTTGTACCTTCAATCCGGGAGACTACGTCCTTCGTGACAATGAAGCATCTAACGCGGAACGCCCAGGGAAACTCGCCCCCAAGTGGGAAGGACCCTACCTCATCCAAGAGGTCCTGGGCAAAGGCGCATATAAACTGAAAACATTAGAAGGCGAAACTATCGCACACACATGGAATGCACAACAACTTCGACGCTGTAATATGTAAGCCATGTTTTTTACATTTACCATGTAACCTATCGGGCCGCAGGCCATTTGCAAATAAATAAATAAACAATTCAATGCAATATTGTTTATTTACTCCTATTACAAATGTGTGTTCCACTCTGCGGTATCTACAAAAACAGATTGGCAAAATCTTCATTCGCAATACCCACACAGAGTGGTGACCACACGCAACTATTGTAATAGGCCAACAATGGCAAAACATTAACCGCCTATCCGGCAGGACAGGCGACTACGGTTTTCACAAAGCCTACACAATTCCTACACCCTAACGGGATAAAAACAGGAATTGACACTAACTCATACGACAAAGGTATAGAGTATACTTAACCGCACTTTACAACGAGTAAAGTTCTTCATACTTGCATATCATCTAGATAAGCAAAAGGCAACTACAGACTTAATGTTATTCACAATAACATTAAACTCGTACAGGTTCAAACATGCAAGTAATAAAAACACTTGTACAAATTAAACAGAGCGGTTAAAACTTTATATTCAAAAAAATTTCTACACCTACGCGGTGCACAAGGGATTTACATAAAGTTCTTAACATTTACATGAGGAAACAAAAAAGGCACGCAGGCCAGCCTAGTCTTTCTTTGTACCGCTGGAACCCGCACCATCCTTGCCCTCAACAGCAGGCTTTTCCTCATCTTCCTCATCCGCATATAACACTCGCAAGCGGTCCACATAGTCCTCCGCCTCTAGGCATTCTTCAAGATCCTCAAGAGCGACAATGGTTGTTTCGTTATACGCCGCAACCGCAGCAGCAAGAAGCGCTTCAGTATCCACACCGTGGAACCCGGATCGCTCATCAGTATATTTGCCCTGGGCCATAACATTCATATGAGCAATGCAACGATTGTAGCCAGCTTTAAAACCAGCATCCCAGGCGCGCTCCCTAATCTCATTGACACCTGATACATTCTCAGGTGCGTCAAGAATGGACGTAACAATCTGCGAAACAAGAATACTACGGTTACCAAATGCAAACCTAAAAAAGATGGCAAAAGCAACGGATACTTACATGCCCGATACCGTGCATGCGCATCCATTCGCGATCAGCCTTGAGCAGATCAAGTGAAGAAGCAAGGCTATCTCTAGCCTCTTCAGCCTCTCTTGCCCACGCTTCAGCTTCAGCAGCACGGCCAGAAACCTCCTCAATTGCGGCCCCCCAGGTCCGCACTTCAGCCTTTTAACAAGGGAAACACAAGTATACGAAGATAATCAACATACTGATGAAGCATATACAAATTCAAAAACAAAAGAGACTTATACCTGGAGGCCCAGGATAGTTTTGGTTAAGTTGGTGCGGTCAACATTTGCCCCTTCAAGAGCCCTTGCAGCGCGGGCCTCCGCCTCCTTCGCCTCTTCAAGAGCCTTGGCAAGGCGAGCTTCTGCTTCCTTGGCCTCTTGGGCAGCCGCAACAGTTGCGGCTTTCTCTTTAACCAACGCAGCGTTCGCTGCCTTGGCATTGGTAAGCTCCTGACGAACATGAAAAAGAATTTCATTCTGTTTGGCCCAAGATTCTTTCCAAGTCTTGCGCTCATCAGATAGCGTCTTACGCTCATTAGAAAGAGTTTCTTTCCAACTCTTGCGCTCATCAGAAAGCAGTTTTGCAAGGGTACGAACCTGTTTAAGCTCAGCAGTTGCAGCCCACTCCTTAGTCTGCTTACGCTTTTCAAATGCAGCCTTATCTTTTTCAAGCTGCTCCACGCCATCATGAGCAGCCCTCACCAACTGTTCGGCCTCAGCCCGCAAGCGCGTATTTTCCTCCTCCTTGCATCCCAGCTCCTTATAGTTTTCCAAAATGGCATTCACCATTATGAAACTCCCCACAAGCATGGAGGAGAGTTGGTTAATCTGGACCTCAGTTGGCAAGGCACGGGCCCGATTGACTTCAAAAGGGGTGCCCAAACCACCCAAAATCTCCCTACACGCGGAGGGGTCAGCAGAAATATCATCCCCTTACATTACAGTCCATGGGGGGCGGTGATAGGTCATGGCCCGGTCTTCAGTATAGGTGCGGTAATAAAACTCCAATTCAGACTCTTCAGGCTGAATGGGAGTCTCTGTAAAACCCGCACCCCAAGAAGCGGAACCAGAAGCCTTCTCAGCAGCGGGAGACTTCTTCCCCTCAGTATAAGCAAACTTCAGGTTCAAATCATCAGTGTCCTGCGGGGAGATCAGATTATCAGCAGAGTCCACCGTATCATAGATCTGAGCCGCAGGCCCCTTCCCAGTATCCTCCGCCCGCGCAGAGGGCTCAGGCACCACTTTAACCCCCACATCCGCAGCTGTGTCACGCGGAGGGGAATGAGGAGCATCAAAAATGGAGAAACCTTCATCTTGCGGTTCTGTAATCAAAGCAAAAAGACTTTAAACTACAAGTACAAAGACAATACTTGTAAAAGTTATGAATTACTTACCAGAAGCAACCACAGGTTTAACAGACTTCAGAACAGCCGTCCGTCGGGTCTAAATTTTCGGTTTCTTCTTCTCACCAGCATCAACAGCCTTATCTGCCTTTCTCTTCTTCTCATCAGCAGGCTTGGAACCCGCAGAGGTCCCACCTGCAACCACACTACCACCTAGAACACCTAAACCCTCAAGGGTGTCAGATACTACCACGTAATCGGTATATCTGCGGAAATGAGAACGAGAGATACCTGCCACCTGCGGCACCAAAGGCGGAACAGCAGGAGCCTCAGGTTTTTTCTTGCCACGACCCCGCGGAACTTTCTCCGCATGCTTCTTCGGAGCACCCTTCGCCTCAAACTTACCCAGGGCCCCAAGAGCACCTGCGTGTAAATCACAAAACAGGCAAATAAGAAACATGAACTTCTTTACAAAAAAGTAAGAAGATTATATAACATACCTTCGCCTTGCGGCAGGGTTGCATTCAACGCATCGCGAGCAGGAACGAGGAAGTTCCTAACAATGGTTAAGTTAAAACCTTCACCTTCCGCAGTCTCAACAATTTCAAGCTTGCCTTCGAAAGACGGATCAAATATTTTCCACAGCTCAGCATCCCCTGATAAGTACTTTTACAAATCAGTAACAATGGCTAAGAAAAGAAATCGCAAAAGAGTTAAACACATACCTCCACTTTTCTCCCGCACAACGGGCTTTGCATGCCTATCAGCCCTGGTCAACATCATCCGCAGCACCCACAGCTGCGTGTTGTCTAGCTTCTGATGCTCAATGGTCCTTAGCCTCGGGAACCATTCCACCGTTCCCGGACCGGGAAGATCAATATCCTCTACAGGGATCACCTCGTTCACGTTGCGGAAAGTCATCCGCGCAACAACCGCCGCGGCCTTAACGTAGAAGAACTTCCTCTTCCACGTCGTGATACCCTTCGGTGGGGTCATCAGCTTGGTGCTCCCATACCGTTGGCTAAAAGAAAAAAACCCAGTATTTACAGTTAACTGGTAGAACCGCCGGAAATTCTCTACGGTAATCGGTCAACCAAGAGCACGAAAGGTGTACTCAAAGTTTCTAATACGAATCATCCCGAAAGGACTCATCTGGGAGATATGAAGTTTGTAAAACTCCAAAACTTCGGCAACAAACACGATTAATGGTAAACGAAGGTTACCATCACCGAATGAATCAGCCCACATAGTGACATAACCGGCCGGAGCATTAGCACCGGTGTCACCCTCATTGGGATAAAGAGCCCCAAACTCCTTGGGCATTTTCATACTGGTCATCAGTTGGGTGAACGACACCCTTGACCACTTCAATGGTGGTAGGCCACCACCGGGGACACTACCACCGTCGTCTTCTTCTTCACCACCCACCGGAGAAGAAGGTGCCGGGTTTTCACCCTCCACATTGTGTGGGTTAGATGGTTCAGCCATCGAGAAATATAAAGAAGAGAAGTATTGAGTTTACAAGAAAACTCAGCAAATCACTGGAAATACAGACAGACTGGTCGGAGAAGATGAAAAGAATAGTCTTTTCTTTCAACAGAATTTTTGAAAAATTTGAATAAAGTGAGGAAACCACAAACGGTTTCCCCTTATATACTCATCGCAATTAATGCGATACAGTAACCGACTCAACACGTTCAAAAATGGCCAATTACGTGTCGCCACGTGTTCAGCGCCGTTTCCGCTGACGGTTACCACGCGCGCGTGGCCGCCCACGCGCCTGACCGAATGGACTTTAACACTACTTGCTACAGTGCATTTATGACCTCGGGCAGTGGAAATGTCCTTTCAAATCAGCACATGACAGAATCCTACCAACTTTCAACAACCCACACGTGCGGTCAGCCATGTAGGCAGCACAAAAGCGACAAACATTATCCAAACATAAGCGGCATGCGGTTTCTCTGGTTTACCGCACCATAACCCATACCGCATGTCGTTTTTTACATACCCCTCAAAAAAGGCAAAAATATATATATCTAAATTATATAAAGGGGTATAACCAATCTCCGCACATACCCACGAGCACACGTGGAATATGCGGAGATGACACACGCGAACCCGCACCAGTGTGTCAGATACTCAGAACCAGCGTTGTTCTTTGGACTGCAATAACCGCTTCTCAGAATGCGACAAACCGCATTCCCTACAACCTTCTTCAAGATTCAAATCCCTCGTGTCCCATTCACAACCACAGAGGGAACGCAAACAGCTTCTCCTTAGCATGATGGACAGGTACTCTGAGCAACCGCACATCAGCAACCCTGTCTCCTGATCCTTCAAGAGCCACATCCAGGCTACAAGACTTCTAGAAGCGAGTTCTTTGCTGCAAACCGCAACCACTTATGAGTAGCTGCTACAAACCGCAACTATGCGAACGGTAGCTACGGAAGAGCCACAACTAAACCACCACGCGGTGGAGCAAAGCTACTTCAAAGAAAACTGCTTTTCAACTAAGCATGAAGGAAAGTGGCTACAAAACGAATGCGGAAGAGTTTCAACCAGCTTCCCAAGTATCTAAGGTGATCTCCTCCGGCAACACTACTTAAAGGAAAACTACTTTCCACCAAACCGTGAAGGAAAGTAGCTCCAGAACAGTGGTAACAAGTCTGCTTATGACTAGTTACCCACCTATGGACCGCATAGAATAAACAATGGTGGGCACAACCCTGCCTATGACCATGTTTATCTGCCCATAGTCCAGATTCACATTGTTCGACCAAACACGGCCAACAATGGCGCAACTACCCCAAATTTCTCAAACAAACATGGCCAACAAGGTGCGGCAACGAGGTAACCGCAAAGGACGTGCGGCTACTTGAGAGCTAAACCTCAGAGGACGTGCGGTTACTTGAGAGATAAACCGCAGAGGACGTGCGGTTACTAGAAAGCTTAACTGGAGAACACGAATGCCCCACAAAACAGGGATCATCGTTGCATGTCCAGTTGCTGAACATAGAGCTTGAGCAAAGTACTTACAACTTTGCACTAGCTGACGCAGAGGTTACAACTAGAGTGGCGGAGACGGACATCTTCCGTCACGATCTCAAAGGTTGGTTCGAACCCTGCTAACACCTTCAGTCACTGTTTCAAAGGTTGGTTCGAAACACCAACAGGTGGCTGATGACATCAGGAAAAGGTAGACCAAGAGTCAAGTCCTTGGCTGAGAATTCCGCATCAGACGGAACTTGCTCACCGGACATCCGTCTCAAAGGAAGAAACAATTCACTCGAAAGGCCTACCGACCTAACGTCCTGACAACCGAACGGTCAAACAACTTGAAAGAGGAACCATCCAAATGGCCCATATTCTACCTTCTAGACACCATAGTCCAGTATTCCTCCCACATGCAACTTGCATAAGGAAGAAACACTAGACTGGGGGGACTTGAAGGGGTATGGTCCCAGATCTCGCGTCTGCATGACCGCAAATGACCATTACCCTTATCAAAACCCCCACCAGCAATAAACTTACCTGTGTCCGTGCGGGCACACGCGAACACAGCGGTCCAATCTGTCCAGTGATGAGAAGACTTACCTTAAGGATGAAAATAAATGTTACGCATAGCGATGCGACCCGGCACCGCATCATGTGAACATTTTCGTCACGACAAGGGATCTGGACAATAGTAACAGTCATTAAACAGCGATGCGGCACGACACCGCATTCCGCATACATCTTGGCCAGAACAAGAACGCGGGAACAGCTTCTGTTACCGCAAGCAGCGATGCGGCCTTGCACCGCATCCTGCCTACAAGGCAAGTGGGTCTGACACTCAGTGCAAGTGGCACTGAGAACAGTCGCCTACTAGCCCACGTATGTACAACAGTCTGACACCACAGCAGGACGTGGCATCCTCACCGTAACTGACAGGTCTGACACACCTGTGCGATGTCAGACTAGCTACTCAACCACCCTCCTTCACTCCTCGGCTATAAATACCCATCCCAAACCAGGTTTGAGGTATCACTTCTCAACTCTCTCACTACTACTACTGTCACACTTTGCTTCTCAAGCAAACTACTGATTCTCACGCCGGAGAGTGGTAACAAGGAGCACCCCCCCCCCACCCCATCCTCCTTGTTACGAGTCATGGCTTGTTTCCTTGTGCAGGAAACCAACCAGCGGACGATCCAGCCAAGGATCCTCGGAAAGAAGGGATTAACCCTACTTGACGAGACCAGTGAGTTAACCCCACCCGGTTAACCATTGTTTCATCAAGTGGCTATAGGGACTCAGGGCGTTAAACATTTTAATTTTGGATTCAAGTGGTTAAAAGCTATGAAACATAGGGACTCAAAAAGTAATTTATCCTTTTATTTATTTTGTATTTTTTTTTCTTAATTCGAATAAGTCGAGTAAACCCAGAGTTGACTCGAATTCAAATAAGCTTACTCAAATTTCTAGCAAATTCATATATTGGTTTTAAACTTTCAATTTCTAATAAACCGTTTCTAATAACTCAAAATTCGACAAGCACCTATTTTTATGTCCCATCTAACTTCATCTTTGTGTGTGAGATAAAGTCTCTAAGCTTCGCCAATGCCTACACACACTTAATTCCAACTACTTTTTTTTTGTGTTCCATAACATTTTATTATTAGTTTTTTAAGTGCAACAATGATCATATCATATGAAGGCTGCCGGGCTCAGTAACTTGGGTCTGTGACTCAAGTGGGGGCATTATGGTTGTTTGAACTTTGAAGGGTCTAGAACTGGAAGTCACTTTAGTTTTCGAGAGTTTGTTGGGGCTAGCCTGTAAAGGGGGGGGGGGGGGACGGGGGGATGTTGATTTGTGGTTGTAGGCGTAGGAACGCCTTGTTGGAGCCTTGACTAAGGCCCAAAATCCAGCCCCCTAGTGTTATGAAGAGCCCAGCCCAGAGGGGCTGTGGCTAAGGAGAGTCTTTCTTGCCATAAAGTTTGAATTACATAGTACAAGATCTAAGAAACATAGCACATGCTAGCAATTTAACCACACCGTACAAGATCTAAGAAACACAGCACAAGATCTAAGAGACGCAACAGTTTATTTGCGAAATCCCCCGAGGTACGGCTGCCTATAGGGTTTTGGGCTGATTACGAGAGATGGAGCTGGATGCGCCTTGGACCATTGATATTCAGTTTTTGACCGATATTGGATCGATCGGTCGGGTCCGGGAGTTCATGCCAGCTAACTCTGCGTGGGACCGCTTATTTGATGCCGCCACAGAGCGAGCCCACAGGGAGATTACTTTAGAGTTTTTATGTACCTTTTCATTTATGAACACCCGGGGTTGGGGTTTACAACATTTTTTGACGACACCCGCCGTAGCTTTTACTATTTGCGGCAAGACTAAGAGGATGACACTTCCTGAGTTCACCGTTGCCTTGGGTCTGTACTCACAGGAGTACTCAGTGTCTCAGGCATTTTTGGATGCGCACACTGTATAAAAATTATCTTTTTGTTTGTTTTAGATGTAAAACACTTTAAATATTAATCTTTTGTTTAGATGTTAAGTTGTTTGTTTAATAATTGTTGTCGTAGTTTATCATAATCATATCACATATTTGTCGTTTTACAAAGTGGAAACTTATTAAACATTATAAATATGTTGAACTACAAAGTCGTAACATAATCTATTATATATAATAAATGAAAGTTATTTGGGCCACGTGTCACTTGATTAGGGCATCCTCATTTCTCTTTTCCCGCCCAACAGTGCCATCCTCTTTTCCTTATATAACCTCTCTTCTCACTTCTGATCTTTCTTTACAAACGCCTAGGGTTCTTTCTCTCTCTATATTCAGGCGATTCAAATTCAAATTTCACAAACCTTAATCTTCTTCCAGACGCCACCATAAAATCATCTTTTGTTCATCGATTACTTAATCAAAAGGTTTGTTCTTCTTTTTTTTAGTTGAAATACTTTCATGATTTCCTGTTATTTATACTAATCCTTTGTTTTTTGTGTCTTTTCATGTAACCATTGTTAGGGTTGTTGTCATCAAAGTTGAAATCCGCTTAGCTGCGGATAGATTTCTGCCATAAGCTGGTATGTTTGAATATGTTTTGAAATTAGCGTTTTTTTCTAGATGGTGATGATATGAGTATAACATCTGTTGATTATTGATGTTTGAGTATGTTCAGCCATTATTCTTTCTGAAATTAGAGTTTCATTGGTATTATCTGTTTGTAACAGCAGTGGTTCAGCATCTACAGTGGATTCAACATCAGGTGTTTGCTATTATTGTTTGATGTTGTTTGCTATTATTGTCTGATGTTGTTTGCTATCGTTGTTTGATGTTGTTTGCTATTGTTGTTTGATGTTGTTTGCTATTGTTGTTTGCAGTTGAAGATATCTTAATTAAGGTAATAATTGTATTACATCCTGTTGAAAATTAGATTTGATGAATTTAGGGAAAGTGAGGTTGAAAGTTAATAACCCAACAGTGGAGCATTTCATTCTACAGGTTCCATAAATTAAGGGTATTCTCATACAATGATGATGATTGTTCCACGGTAGTTTTCCAGTATTATTGTTCCAACATCGTTTAAAGTATGTGTTTTTTGCTACTCTGATTTTCAATTTTGAGTTTTTTATTTTGAAGTGATATACTCTAATTCTCGGTTTATATTCCAGTCTAATCACAGTTGTTTGAAATTCATACAATCTGCTGCGGGTTATTATAGGTTTGTATTCAAAGAAGCATAAAGTTTAATTAAACACAAAGAAAGATTATTAAATTTATAGTTAAAATAATTTTTGCTTATGTCTAAATGATGATGATGATTATAATTGACTTGTGCAGAAGATGATGATGTAGAACCCACAGTAGTTCCTACTAAACGCAAGAAAGGATCTGCTATTGTTATAATTGACTTGTGCAGAAGATTTCATGTTGTAAGAATCAGTGAATTCTCAGATAATAGATTGCTTTGCCGGATTAGATTATGTGTTAAGTTATAGTTCTTTAAGTGATTGTTTCGTTTTCTTGAATTCTATGTAATTTTGTAAAGAAGTACAATAACAAACAGTGGTTTTAACATCTGTTTGCAATTTGGTCAATAGTTAATGGAAACCCCTGTTAGGTTGAACAGTAGATGTTATTAACTTAAACATCTGTTCAGGAAAACGACTGTTTGCACTTTATGTACCTAGAGTTTGATTAATCAAAGGAAAACGACTGTTTAGTATCAGCAGTGGTTCAGCATCTACAACGGATTCAAATTTAGTATTTAATTATCAGTGGTTCTTATGTAACTTTAGTATTTCATTATGAGTTTGTTTCATGTTGTAAGAATCAGTGAATTCTCAGATAATAGATTGCTTTGCCGGATTAGATTATGTGTTAAATTATTGTTCTTTAAGTGATTGTTTCGTTTTCTTGAATTCTATGTAATTTTGTAAAGAAGTACAATAACAAACAGTGGTTTTAACATCTGTTTGCAATTTGGTCAATAGTTAATGGAAACCCCTGTTAGGTTGAACAGTAGATGTTATTAACTTAAACATCTGTTCAGGGTTAAATAGATGTTTGGGGTTTAACAGATGTTTGGCTCTAAACCAAACATCTGTTTAAGGTCAACATCTATTTGAGTATTGGTCCTATTGTGAAATTTGTTTGACCCAACAGTTGTTTTAAACCACCAGATAAACATCTCTTTATGTGCAAACACCTGTTTATGGTCAAACTTCTGTTTATGGGCAAACTTCTGTTGACCATTGACTGACCAAACATCAGTGTTTAAAAAACTGTTGGGTATCCACTGATAGGAAAAATAGCCACTGCTCACTTTTTTTATTGTTGGCATCTATTGATATTGACCATCAGTTGTTTTCCTAAAAACAGCCACTGCTCACTTTTTTGTTATTGATGGTGTTAATTAGTGATAGATTGAAATTATCAAATAAAAACTAGAATTACAATGAAATTACCATTTTACCTCGTCTTTACATACAAATGAGGTAAGATTTCCTCCAACATTGTTTTGATCATACAATTTAAAAAATTCTTTATAACTATTTGTTGGAAATCAAATCAGTATTTAATGCTAATTTCTTAAGCTTTGGACATTTAAAACATGCAAAATGTGAATTTCAAACTCACGGTTTAAAAATTAGAAAAGTCATCATGACAATGACAGTTGCTTTCAAATCATCATCAGTAATTACTGATAATATCAGTAATTACAGTCATTACAGAAAAGTCATAATGACAATTGACGTTCGGTATCTACTGATAGGAAAAAATAGCCACTGGTCACTTTTTTATTCTTGACATCCATTGATATTTACCATCCATGGTGTTAATTAGTGATATATTGAAATTATCAAATAAAAACTACAATTAAAATGAAATTACAATTTTACCTAATCGTTACATTGCAATGAGATAAGACTTCCTCCAATATTGTTTTCCTGATGAAATTTAATCTTAAATTAAAAAATAAAAAAAATGCTTGATGGGTATTTCCTAATGCAAAACTAGAATTCCAAACTGACGGTTATCTCCGATTACACTTCTTTGTTTAAAAAACTGCCACTGCTAGGAAAAATAGCCACTGCTCACTTTCAAATCAGATCACTGATAATATCAGTAATTTTGAAAATTTGAAATTAAATTTATGCAAGATGGTAATTTAGAATTGACGTTCTCTCTTTTTTTTTCCCTACTTTGCATATCATTACTAATATTTATTTACTTTATTAAAGAGGGATATAAAGATATACACTACTTACCTAACAGTTCCCAATAAACATCAGTTCCCAATAAACATCATCACAATTGCGGTCAAATCAAATCAGTAATTACTAATAATATCAGTAATTTTGAAATTCAAAATTCAAACCATATATATTTTTATCCTTAATGTTAAATTAAAAAATAAAAAAAATACTTTTTGACTATTTGATGCAAATCTAATCAATAATAATTAATTGTAATTTCTTGAGCTTTGGACTTTTAAAATATGCAAAACTAGAATTTCAAACTGACGGTTATCTCCGATTACACTTCTTTGTTTAAAAAACTGCCACTGCTAGGAAAAATAGCCACTGCTCACTTTTTGTTTACCATTGACTGACCAAACATCAGTGTTTAAAAAACTGTGGGGTATCCACTGATAGCAAAAATAGCCACTGCTCACGTTTTTTTATTGTTGAGATCTATTGATATTGACCATCAGTGGTTTTCCTAAAAAACGGCCATTGCTCACTTTTTTTGTTATTGATTGTTTTAGTTTAGTGATAGATTGAAATTATCAAATAAAAAGTAGAATTACAATAAAATTACCATTTTACCTCATCTTTACATACCAATGAGGTAAGATTTCAAACAACATTGTTTTGATCATAAAATTTAAAATTAAATTAAAAAATAAAAAAATTTCTTTATAACTATTTGTTGCAAATCAAATCAGTAATTAATGTTAATTTCTTGAGCTTTGGACATTTCAAACTCACGGTTATTATGTTTTTAAAAATTAGAAAAGTCATCATGACAATGACAGTTGCTTTCAAATCATCATCAGTAACTACAGTAAAGTCATCATGAAAATTGACCTTCTCTCTCTTTTTTTTTCCTACTTTGCATAACAATTCAAATATTTAATATTTTAATAAAGAGAGGATAAGGATATATACTACTGTGGATTACGTATAAACATCAGTTCCCAATAAGTAAGATAATTTAATAATTATCAGTTCCCACATTCAAAATTGAAAATTCAAACCGTATATTCTAATCCTATAAATAAGATATAATTATCTACTATCAGATTCAAATCTCGCTCGCTCATATATGTGTGCGTATATCTCTCTCTCAAATGCATCTTTCTCGTGATTTAGGCGCTAATCTCCGATTACACTTCTTTGTTCGAATGTTTGTTGAACATGTTATCGTTCCAGTATCATTGTTCCAACATCGTCGTTTCAATGAAGATTCCCATCACAAGTCAACCTTTCAATATGGATGTTGCAGTATCATTGTTGCAACATCGTGAAAAGTTGCGTTGTTCGATTTTCGTTAAATCGAAACTTAGGTTTTCTTGTGTCAGGTTTGTCATTGGGATTTCTTCTTTTATAGAAAGTATGGATAGATTCTTGCAATATCTTGAAAACTTAGATGTGCTACAACAGTTGAGAAGAGACCTTTGCATTTTAGGTTTGTTTCTTGTTTGTGTTGTCAGTAATATAGAGTGCGGTGATAGAGACTTGCAGTTCTTGGCGATGCTGAAGTACATACATCTAGAGGTTCAGCAATGGATGGAGTTGAAACTAAAGTTTCTTAATTCTTGCTGTTATTCTTAGATTTGAACTTTAATACTGTTTAGTATGTCATGTAATTATTGGACTTTTAGTTTTAAGGTCATGAATAAATTAATAAATTTTATTTTATGAATCTATGTTGTATTTTTTTTATTATTATTTACTGTTATAGTAAGATTTAAATTATGTTGATGTTGAATTGTGTCTGAACATCTGTTTGGTAAGACAACAGAGGTTTAATAGTGTCAATGCTTCTTCTCAAAGGGTTATGTTGCGGTTATAACAGCTGATCATGCTAAGGATTGTTATAGTTAACAACTGCTCTTTATAAAGACTGATGTTCTTAATGGTTGATGAGGCCTATCCATTGTTGAAGACAAATCCATGTTAAAGACAATGTAGCTAAAGCCTGATCAACCAAAGGAAAACCACTGCTCAGTAGCAGCAGTGCTTCAGCATCTATAGTGGATTCAACTTTAGTATTGATGTACCAGTGTTTCTATGTTGTGTTATATTTTTATTTATTATTTAGTGTTTGAGTACGATTTAAATTATGTTGATGTTGAATTGTGTCTGAACATCTGTTTCATAAGACAATAGAGATTTAATAGTTTCAATGCTTCCTCTCAAAGGGGTTTTTGAGTCGTTATAACAGCTGATCATGCTAAGGACTGTTATAAATAACCACTGCTCCTTATAAATACTGATGTTCTTAAAGGCTCATGAGGCCTATCCACTGTTGAAGACAAACCCATGTTAAAGACAAGCACTTATGTACCTAAAGCCTGATCAACGAAAGGAAAAACATTGCTCAGTAACAGCAGTGCTTCAGCATCTATTGTGGATTCAACTTTAGTATTTGTGTACCAGTGTTTCTATGTTGTATTCTATTTTTATTTATTATTTAGTGTTTGAGTACGATTTAAATTATGTTGATGTTGAATTGTGTCTGAACATCTGTTTGATAAGACAACAGAGGTTTAATACTTTCAATGCTTCCTCTCAAAGAGGTTTTTGAGTCGTTATAACAGCTGATCATGCTAAGGACTGTTATAATTAACCACTGCTCCTTATAAATACTGATGTTCTTAAAGATTGATGAGGCATATCCACTGTTGAAGATAAAGCCATGTTAAAGACAAGCACTTATGTTCCTAAAGCCTGATCAATGAAAGGAAAAACATTGCTCAGTAGCAGCAGTGCTTCAGCATCTATTGTGGATTCAACATCAGTATTTTATACTCTGTTAGATTGTTAAATTTCATATCATAGGGTTGTTTATATGTAACGGTATTTATCACATCACCCCAGCATGCTAACTGATTATATGTAATACTTTATTTAAAAAATCTCAAAATTCATCTTAAAAATAGTTAAAATGATTTTTTTTTATGAATTATAAGCATTAAAATGTTTTAAGGCTATCCACTGATAACTTAAAGTCTCCCACTGTTTTTCAGTGTAATCATTGCAACCACTGTTATTATTCCATCAGTGTCTTCATAAAACAACTGTGTTCCATTACTCATCAGGGGTTGGCTCGTGGACAGTTCATAGCCGTCAGATCTTTTGTAACCGCTGCCACGTCAGCATTCACTTTTCCTGCTATAAAACCCTGATCAAAACCCCCAATCAGGGTTTTAACTGTCAAATCGAATTCATTTTTCCTTTTTCAAAGCAGTTATCCTCCATTTCTCTCAAAATTCCTCATCGTCCTTCTTCCTCAAATGGCAAAATCACGGTCTTCATCAGGTAAAAGGAAATCCAGTCAAAAGGTCATACAAATTCGATACAAAGCTCCCCATAACTACTTGGGTCTCTTGACAAAACCAAGTAACACTGAAACGTTCAATTCCGTCATAGATGCCCTTTCGTCTTCAAAATACAAAACTTTGTTGACTTCTGATGCTCCGATTTACTTGGCAACCCAGAGGGAATTTTGGAAAAATGCAAAACTTGTATATCAAGATAAAACACCCATAGCTATCAATTCCTCGATAAAGGGTGTTGATGTTAAAATCACACCACAAACCATTTCTGAGGTGTTTGAACTCAATGATCTTGAAGGTAAGACTTTTTTTCCCTAAAATAGAGTATCAAACAGATTTTTTAGAAAGAGGGTATGCAAAGCAAATGAAAAAAAAAACACTTTGCAAAAAGGCAGTTTTCCCCCTGCCCCAAGGTTTTTGTTTCATACCCTCTTAATGTGTGTTTCTAATAAGACCACTGCTTTCAATGAAATTCCATTAAAGATCCAATACCTGGCATATGCTATCTTGCATGGGGAAAACTTTAACTATTCACAGGAGATCTTTAATGACTTGGTAAAAAATGTTGATTGCAAATCATTTTTACTATTTCCAAGGTTCCTAAGCTTTTATTTTCAAAAGAAATTTGGAAAGGATGATGCTCATGTACTCATCCAGGGTGAACCTTTTCAAATAAATGGCCTTACACCGTTAACATTTACAAGGCTATCAAAAGTGTCCAAAACACAAGCACAGGCTCCTGAGCAGACTTTAGCAGCTACCACTGCTCCTCAGGCACCTGCTGCTGAGCCCACTGCTCAAGGTGATCACAGCAGCAAAACAACTGCTGTGAAACCGACACCTAAATCCACCAAAAGACCAAGACAGAAGAAAACACAAAAGCCCCTCTAACCTGAAACAAAGGCAACTCTGGAAGATGAGATCCCAGAGCCACTGCCGGTGAAAACACAAAAGTCACCAGAAACCACTGCTGCTACTTCCTCACAGCAGATGGTAGAAATATCTCAACCTGAGCCTCAAACTCCTCCTGTTTCTTTTCAAAAAGAACAGGTTGTAAGAATAGGGACATCAAATTATGTTGCTTTGGACTCACTTGAATCCATCATCCCCAGCCCACTGCCCGGGGCAAATCCTCTTTCCACTCCCGTACTCACTGTTACAATTCCACCACAAACAAAACTTTTGTTGGATGCAGTTGATATAAATCAGATAGCAATCAGTTCCTCTCAACCCCCTATCACTGAGAGCATGCCACAGAAAGTGACTGTGTCTGAGCTCCCTATCATTGCTAACCCACCAACAACACCTGAGGAGGTTACACTGCAGGATGTACAAGTACTTCCTGTCAGTAATTCAAGTGAAGCAGCTACTACAAGTGTTGAACCCACTGGTTTACACTTGGACAGTAGTTTCATTAATCAGACTTCCTTGAAGGCAATTTCTTCTATGGGAACCTTTCTAAATACTGGTGTGTATCCTGTATACACTGGTGAGCTTAGATTGGTAACCTCTGCTGAGGAAAGAAGTCCCCAGTTCCAAGAAAAAGGGGCAACAGGGGATGACTTTTGGGAAAGTCTCCCTCAGTCAACCACTGTTACAACCACCTCTGGTGGGAAATCAGATGATCCCATTAAATTGGATGATGGTTTAATGTACCGAGAATTGAGGGAGAGGCTTAACAAACTGGATACATCTATTGCAGAAATCAAAACCATACTGCAACAGTTGTTACAAAAACAGCAGGCACCACCTGCTCCCACTGACCTTTGGGCATTATTTCAACCTCTGCTTCACCAAAAAAGAGCAAATGCTGATCAGAAACATGAAATTCAGCTTCAAAATATCAGAAATATAATGGAAGCTAGGTTCAAAGACACTCAGGCAGATATAAAAACCCTGAAGGCTCAATTTATGAACACCACTGGCACTGCTCCTCCCTCTATCATCTTTGTCGACAGCCCACCACCAAATAATGCCAAAAAGGCGGAGAAAATGAGGCAGTTGAAGAAAAAGGGATATGAAGATGGTCTGTACATTGCACCAGATAATTCAATAATGCTTGCACACATCCCTTTGCTAGATGGTTCCAAAAAGGTTGATGTAACCTTAAATGCCATTGCTGATGCAAAAGCAAGGGTGAAAAAGGATATGGAGGCAAAGGATAAAGGAAGGTTTGAACAGGAGAAGAGAGTTTTTATGGAGATGAATGAACAGGGTACTTCTGAGGCAAAGGATCAAGAAAATTCTCAGCCCATAAGAAAGTCTACTAGAAAAGTCATACAACCCAAAACCACACCTCCCAAATCAACAAAACAAACTCCCAAACCTTCCAAAAGCTCCACACATCAATCTTCGAAACCAACAGATGTTAAAACACCTGTTGTATCAACAGTTGTTGCTTCTTCAGTAATTTCAACATCTGTTATCCAAACTTTCACCACTACCACTTCAACACTCACTACATCCACTGTCTTATCTCCATTACCAAAAATCCCTTCACCACCACCAATACCACCTGCTAAAAGGCAGAAGACAACAGTTGACACATCATCCGTGGTAATGGCAACAGTGGTTGAAACACCAGTTGTTTCAACAGCTGTTAGTCAAACACACACCATCACTACTCAAACACCCCAAACAAAACCATCATCACAAAACTCACCACCTGCCTTAAAGCAAAAGACAACTGTTGATACATCAACAGTGGTTGAGACACCAGTTGTTTCGACAACTGTTAGTCAATTACCTACCACTTTTAACAATCCTTCCCAAGCCATAATTCTGTTTGCTCCAAAACCTCAAATAGAAACACCTCCTCCTGAAAATGTGTATACTAGAAGAAAAAATATTCAAGTGCATGATGATGATATACCAGCACCTGATCCTGTTTCATCTGTACCTTACAAAATCACCAAACCTGAATCTTTCATTCCTCCAAAATTGGTCAATCCAATCAAAGATCCAATATCTCTTCAAGGATATGAGTCTGCAGATGGTACCCCAGCAGCTGCCAGTTATCCACTGGAACTCCATGCAGTAAAGAATGAAACGAGGCAGTTCTACACAGTTGATGATCCTTCAAAAAGGAAATTCCCTTCTCTGGTTGGTTTTAGAAATCCAAAAAACATGGATGAATATCTAAAACTAAAAGCTAGACAAGCTCAAATAATAGCTAGGGTTGAATGCGAAGGAGAAAATGACAATGTGTATTCAAGTCATTATCAGTTTTTACTCACCAAAGTCAAGCTCATGGAAGACTATGCTAGAGATTTGAGTAAAGAAATGTCAAATTTACCACCAGAACCTGGCCTGCAAAAAGATGTGAGAAAAGACATTCTGGCATTGATCATGAGTGAGAAGTTCTACCCTGCCAAGGAAGAGCAATTCCAAGATTGGCCACTTGTTGGTCTCAAAGCAGAACTCAATAGAATTGAAAGAGTAAAAAGAGATCCAAGCATGAAAAGGTCAGCTCCAAATTGGCGTAAATACAAAAAGGCTATTGATGATCTTACCTTGGAGTATAAAAGAAAGAAACAAGAGTTGGTTGATGCAAAGGTTGCAACTGCCAAGGCCATAGCAAAATGGACAAGGCAGTACACTGATGAAGCTTATGAAAGGCTTAGAAAAAAGAGAGAAACAGATCCTAGCCTTCCAAAGAAGCCTGATTACAAAACTATTAACATGTCAAAGAAGCAGCTCCACAATTCTGAACCACTGTTCACATCATCAGATACCTCTGTCATTATGTTAAACCAAAGAAAGAGGCAAAAGTTGACTGATGCAGAAGAGAAAGAGCAAGAAGCTGTATATTTTAAACAGGCTATCAAGACAATGGCATTTGAAGATGACAGCTCAACAAAGCTTCTACATACATTGGAATCCAACCACTGATGAAGCATAAAAATTGAACCTCAAACATCAGTGCTTAGATTACAACAGTGGAACGAAGAATCAATGTTTATGTATCAGTAGTTTGAATATAATCAGTGTCTGTAGTGTCTGTTGTTATAGATTCAGTGTTTATGTTGAACATCTGATCTGATTTACTTTTGGTCAACATTTGTTTGAATTTTGGTCAACATCTTATTTTGTTAAGAAGTACAAGAACAAACATTTTTACAAAATCCCAAATCACCCGATCATTTAAGTGCATTGAAGTAAAATTGGAAATGAGGATGGTTTGCACATGTGAAGCGGAGGCAAACGACGGCACCAGTTAGAATAGTGGAAACTCTTACTGTGGAGGGGAGGAGAGGAAGAGGCAGACCCAAACTGACATGGGATGAGCAGATTAGGCATGATTTACTAGAGTTGCATCTTTCTGATGACATGGTCCAAGATAGGACTTCGTGGAGGCGTAGGATTAGGGTTAAGGACTTCTAGAGGATTTTACAGTAAGGTCTTGGGTGTGTTTTAGGGACGTAGGTTTTCCTATCCTCTAAGTGACTTTACCGGTGATTGCGTTCTTGTGTTCATGCCCAAATGATGTTACATGCTATTATACATGATCTACATTATATTGTGTCACACTGTTCATTTTCTTGGGTTTGGTGATTTCTTTTTTCTATTCTTCGACGTGGTGTATTGGTATGCTGTTCGTTTTGGAGCCGAGGGTCTCTCTGGAAGCAGCCTATTTATCCCTAGGGATAGAGGAAAGGTCTGTCTACATCCCACCCTCCCCAGACCCTATAAGTAGCTTTGCTATTTGGGGGATTTACTGGGTATGTTTGTTGTTGTTGTTGTTGTTGAAGTAAAATTGGAAATAATGTTATTCATGTGGTCCTGTTGTTGAATAGATCTAATTCCGTGATTTTAAGACAATGTCGTTGAATAGAATAAGATGGTTGATGTAATGTGGTCGTATTAATAACAAATTGTAATTAATTAATCTAAATAACTTTCCCGAGCCCGGGAAGTAATCCCGGGTAAAAACCTAGTCCAATATATACAACATTATTTAAAAGTTTACTAAACTTATTAAACGGTTTCCCGATTGCACCAAAAAATTAACATTTATATACGGGCTATACGGGCCGTATAACATTATACGACCCGTATACTGATTTCAAAACTAAAAACCCTTATCAAACCTGCGAAACAAAATTATGCAGGCCGTATAAAGTTATATTACTCGTATATATCTGTATATGGCCCGTATATAACTATACCTCCCGTATACATATAAAAACAAAAAAAAACTTTCCACCGTATACAAATAGGAATGTGAAAATAAGATTATAGGGGTGTGTAAATAGAAGACCCCTTAAAAAGTCAGTCAAGAACTTTTAATTCAAGAATTTTAAAGTCTAGCCTATTTAAAAGGTAGTCCAGCAGCCCAGTAAGGGGTGCAGACCCCATAATTTTTATTTCTGAAAACATAAGTGAGATGGTGACACATGGGTGTTCATCGGATTGGATAACGGATTACTTGGATTATTCAAATCGGATTATTCGGATTTGCAATTTTTAGGAACCTATCCGAAATTCGATCCATATCTATTCGAATTCAATTCGGATCGGATTCGGATAAATCCGAACAATCCAAACGGATATCCGAATATCCAAATTAAACCAAATAAAGTTTTTTCCAAATTTTAATTTTCCCTAATTTTTGGTTTTAGCATTTTACTAGTTTAAATTCAAAATAATCATACAAAACCGAAAAATAGGAACTAGTCTTTAGTCTTAAAACACAAATACAAAGTTTAAATTCAATAGAGTTATCTATTTTTCTGTTTTCTCACCTCTCTCGCCTCCTTAATTATCTCCTACTTAACTATAAATACTTATTTTTTATAAATATTTTAATAAATGATAAAGACTAAATGATTATTTCAATCATCTTTTGACTTTTTAAACTCAAATATTTGTTAATAAAAAATTATTTGAATGTTTTGAAGTGAATCTCTTACGTTTTTATGGTGGGTTTATTCACATGGGTTGAGTTCATTTCAGAACTTTAAATAATTACAGAACTTTCAGAACTCCTAATAAACAATCATTTTATATATAAGTTTTTGTATTTAGGATCTTTTTATCATCTATTATATGTATTTCTTTGATTACATACATGTTAAAAATAGTTTACATATGTTTAATTGCCAAAATTATATATATATATATATATATGTTTGTGTGTGTGTGTGTGTGTCATAACTAATTACATATATGTAAAAAAACTAGTTTACATATGTGTAATTATAAAATTACATCTAAAAAATGATAAAATTACTCTTAACATGTATGTAATCGTAAAAATACACATAATAAATGATAAAATTATCCTAAACATAAAAATATATAAATAAAAAGATTGTTTATTAGGAGTTCTGCGAGTTCTGTAAATATTTATGGTTTAAAATGATCCTGGCCCTTATTCACATTATCTAAAGTTTCATTTGCATTTATTTCAATATTTTTTTTCACAATAATTACTTCAAAATTGTGATGGATCATATGAATTATATGGAAAATCACTCGTGTAACATATGATTCATTATAGTTCATAAAAAAAAACATATGATACACAATTGTTTTACCCATTTAACTCTTTAGGCTGGTTTCCCTACTTAATTATAAATAATTATTTTATAACTAATATATTCATTATATATAGATATTAATAAATGATAAGACTATAACAAAAATCAAATTTAAATTCGTCATCTTTATTTTGAAACGGATAATATGCTATTTTATTCTTATTAATTTTCAAAGATATATAAAAATAATCTATTAACTTCACAGAAAATTATCTTCAAAATATATAATTAAAATATTAATACATTCGACTTTTCATTATTCTTCACCGGCCTTTTTTAATTCCTTTCTTCCTCACTTATTTATATGAAAATAGTATTAAGCCCCTGCGCTGCAGTGTTTGTTGTAAAACTGTGTCAAGTAGTACCAATGCGATACCACTGTTAGCGACCACCAACACCGGAAAAAATATACGAAAAAAAATGTTGAACCTCACACGCACGTTGCGGTGCATTAACTTACAAAATTTAGAACGAATCGAAAAAAAATTGGGAAAGATGATAAGTATTGTGGACCAAAATTGAAAATTAAAAAAGAGTTAGGATTAAATCGCAAAATGAAAAACTTTGGGGTAAAAGTAAAAAAAAACAAAGGGTCTAAAGTGCAAAATTGAAGTTATTTATTAATCTTAGATAAAGACAAGGATAAAAATAAATGATGATATCTATATATTAGTTATTAATATTAATATTAATATTAAAAAAATTTATTAAATAATTATAAATAAAATTTATGAGGTTGAAGGAGAGAACGCCATGTGTCATTATTTGAAGTCTTTTATTACAAGTTAGATATATTATTCCTGCGTATTTCTGTGTGTTCTTTTAGCTAAAAAAACATCTAAATGATCATGCATCTCTTTGTTTATTCAATCCATGCAATGCACATGTTTTTAAAAATGTAATTTTTTTTATTACTTAGTATATCAAATTGTATATATTCAGCCCGTGTAATATACGGGGTTCTAACCTACTAGTCGTTAAAATAAAGTTCAAAACATAGTCTTCAAAACATATTAAATGTTATTCGGTTTAGTATTGGGCTCATGTGGGCTGGACTAATATTAATTATGTATTGGAACACTATTTTATTAAAAACATATTAAATGTTATTCGGTTTATCCGGATACCCAAATAACCCGAATAATCCGATTTTTTTATATTGTAAGACCCAAATCATATCCGAATAAGAATTCGGAAAGGTTTTCTTTGCGTTTGGATTTTGGATTTCGGATTTTCTGAACACTGAGATCCCTCACAACCGATTGCGTTGCAGTGGAGGCGTGCGACGGTGGTTACGGTGGTGCCGTTCGTCGCTAGAAACACAAGGAGGGTTCTGCTAAAAATGACAGAAATGGAAAAGTTCCAGCTAAATCTAATGGATTGGATGTTATTTCGTTTACATTCACATCTCCAATTTCCCGATCGACGGATAAGATTAACAGAAATAGTTTGACGTCAGCAACGGAGGTGGTTCGTTAAGTACCCTTTTGGATCAACAACTACGGGAGTTAACCGCCATGAGTCCAGCTTCGGTTTATCACGAATCGAGAATCACGAGAACGATAATCTTCCAAGATAAACGGAACCAGTAAAGACGCTCAAGTACGTCACTTTGTTATGTGTGTTAGTGTATATGGTTATTGCAGTTTATTACAGTTGATTTATCTTTGACTTGTGTGATGTTTGTAGGTAGCGGGTCAAGAATTCGGTCTGGTTTTCTCAACAAAACCGACAACCAGGGATGAGCAAATGGTACCCGGTACCGGTACCAAATTTACTGAACCGGTACCGGTACCGAATTTACCGAACCGGGTACATTTTCGGTACAAGTATTTACCGAACTGGGTACATTTTCGGTACCAGTATTTACCGGTTTTTACCCTCATATACCGGTACCGTACCGGGTATATTCGGTACCAAATTTACTGAACCGGTACCGAATTTACCGAACCGGGTACATTTTCGGTACCAGTATTTACCGAACTGGGTACATTTTCGGTACCAGTATTTACCGGTTTTTACCCTCATATACCGGTACCGTACCGGGTATATTCGGTACCAAATTTACTGAACCGGTACCGGTACCGAATTTACCGAACCGGGTACATTTTCGGTACCAGTATTTACCGAACTGGGTACATTTTCGGTACCAGTATTTACCGGTTTTTACCCTCATATACCGGTACCGTACCGGGTATATTCGGTACCGGTACCTACTTTTGCGGAATTTCGGTACCGGTACTTTTGGTACCTTCGGTACCGGTCGGTACCAAGCTCATCCCTACCGACAACAAAAGCTTGATACCGACTCATCTGGCATCAAGTCAGAACGCGTGTACATAAAGAACATATAATTTGGGAAGAAAAAAGCAATGAAAAATACATATAATTTGAAATCCAATATGACCACCTGGACTTGTTACTAGTTCAAACAAAGGCGGTTCAAAATACCAGTTATTGGTGTTGGACCAATTTGGGTTAAGATAAAGTCTGGTTTATTTCAAAAGTAAATTGAGGAAAAAACGAAGATAAAGTTTGTTTAACTTGTATCTTTAGATTTATTTGATTATTTAAATAGAGTTTGGGTTGGGTTGCGATAAGTTTGTGTCTCGTAGAGGATTATGTATTCAGTTTTATTTGGCAAGTTGAGTTTATAATAATGAAAGAGTTGCAACCGAATTTTGACATCAAATATGTTTTATTGTGTTTGTGTTTATCGAATCTGGGCCAACAATACTTGGTCTAGTCCAATTATGAAAACAGAGGTGTTTTGCATTATGTGCATTGTGGTCCTCGTGGAGTTGTAGAGTTGGATATCGCGGAATGTGGTGCGTTGTAGGGTTGTACACTTGACCTATTCGTTTTGCATTAGGGTTGTGTATATTTGTTTTCTTCTCTTGTAGGGTGCAATGTGGGGTTGTACTTTTGAGTTCAATGGGACTTTGGGAGTATGGATCAATTGGAATTTTGTATATTAGTTAAGAAGGCTTGCGTATCCTTAATGATCTTATAGAATAACTCCAATTATCTCATTTCTATGTTTTCTGCTCCATTACATGTATTGTAGGGAATTTCATTTGCGACTTTGGATTCTCTGGTGGCTGCTTCTACTTACATGGTTAAGGTGGTAAGCCTTGTATTTTTATCTCATTTCTTTGTAATCTATTTACATGACCTCTCTTATATGGAATTTTGTCACATGTTACAACACATGAGAAAAAAATACAATGATGACTTTGGATTCTTGGTTGTCTGCTATTACTTAACTTGATAAACATGGCGCGTCGTGTGCCCCTGTGTGTGTCTCATTTCTATATGATTTTTTTAACATGACATCTCTAACACGAAATTTCCAGGTTAGATGCCATGTCACACACAAGTGCCACATTAGCAATTGGTTCGAAACCAGTGCCGGTACGAATTTTCCAAACCGACATGATTTTCGGTACCGATTTGGTACCAACGTTTTGTGCTTCGCTACTGATATTTACCTTCAAATACCGGTCCATACCAGTACCGGTACCGAACTGGGTATTTTTTCCATACCACTACCCATTTTTTCGGATTTTCGGTACTAGTTAATACCGAGCTAATCCTGTTCAAAAGTTATTTAGAAAAAAAAAGAAGAAATGCTTTTAAAAAAGAATTCTTATCCAATCCTTGCAATAATGCAGAGCACATGTTAGCACATGTTAATTTTAAAAAATAATTTTTATCCAATCCTTGCAACAATGCAGCGCACATGTTAGCACATGTTCACGCGTTAACTACGCAGTGCAAGTAGCTGGGGAACGGTGAATTGCCTTTTCAATTTCTTCACTTTCTTCCAAACATTCGGTTCTTGAATTACTTACTATCAATCTTAGAGCGGCATACACAAATTTGTGATTCTTTCATTTTGAAATAGTTATCATGGCAGATGTGGGTGTTACAGTCCTTGTGAAGGAGGTGGTGCGGATACTGGGTTCTGTAGCTAACCAAGAGCTTGCTCTACTTCGGGGACTCAAAAACGATATTTTGAGTCTCAAGGATGATTTCGAGCAGATCCAAGCTGTTCTTCAGACATCTGCTCGTGAAACAAACAGTCTGAACCATTAAGTGCTGAACCAGTAAGATGTCTGAACCATTAAGAGCCTCATTAAGAGGTAAACAAAAGCCCCTTAGTTGACTACTTTAGGCTTACTGAAGGTTTGACTTTCAAAATTAGAGTCAACCTTTTCGCTTTGAAATTTTGCACAATTTACATTCTCATCAGAATGATTTGGTTGCACCATGTGAAAATTCTTGAACTTTTCATACCACAATACACACTTACACACCTAATACAAGAATATTTTATATTACTAAAATGTTTGGAGTTTGACTCTAGAAAGTCAAAAGCTTTCTAGAGGATCACATGTATACTTTGCAAGCAACCCTGAAGGTTTGGTTGGTGGAAATCACTTAATCACTAGATTGTTTTGTTATACAGATGAATCAATATGTTTGACGCGATTCTAAGCAATTGAGCCCATGATTTGTGCATAAGTTTTAAAATTTCATAATTTCCGATTCTTTTAAAGCTTATAGTAAATTATAAAAAAGTGAGGCTTTTTAGTTTTTTCACCACATGATCAAAATGTACTTACTTCTAAACATTTCTGTTGCAAGAAAAATGTTTCGTCCTGTTTTATGTAACGCACTTTCGGTTTTGTACCGTTGTAGCTAAAATAGTGACATGACACACTGCCATGCCACTAAAACGCGGTGCTACGCCAACATGTTTAACCTGCTATAGAATGCTATTTGCAAACAATTGTGAAAATTGAAAGTGTGTTGACATAGTGGGAAAACAAACAATTTTTTCTTGCATATAATGAAAAAAGCGGTTTTAATGTACTAAAACCTGCCTACCCATTCTTTATATAATTCCTTTGGTTATGATTATGTTTTAATACTTTGTAGTTTGCAGAAGTTATTTGGTTCCGGGATAACGTCCTAAAACCGATGCAAACATGAGAGTTGCGAAACAAGGTTCCAAGGGTGAAGGAGGTCGCGGTTTTCACCATTTGTTCGATTGGAACTCGAAGTCGAATAAGAAGTTGGTCTCCAAAATCGCCAATTTATCAGGTATTGTTATCTCAATATTTAAAAAAGTCGTTTTGCGCGTTTTGACTTTAGTCAGCTTTGACTTTCTGTTTTTTTAACCTTGAATTTTAAATTCATGTAGTACTCTCCCTTGAAAATTGGAAAGAAGCCAATACTTTAGTTAATTCTGGCCATTTAGTCAGTTATGTCCACTTTAAAAGACTCCCTTAATATTGACTTATAAAGTCAAAATTACCAGAATTGGATAAGCATATAAGTTACGGCTAGAGTTATAAAAATTATAATGGTGGCCTGAATGTCTAGTTTTACACTCATACCAGTCTGGATAGCTAAGTTTAATTACAAAAAACCTATATCTGCTTCGTTTTTGTTTACCATTTCCGTATCCCAAAACAGCCATTATCTATCCCTACAAAAACCAACTTAAGACGCAACCGATATACAAGCGACGCACCGTTTCAACTCTCCCGCAATGTTATTGCCTGTATTTTAACGACATCTTATATATTTTAATTTAATTCATTTAATCACCCATGTTCCAACCTAATAAGAATCGCCACGTCTAAAAAGAATAACCGTCGGGCCTTTACCCATCAAACCGAACCGCCGCACCGTTCGGAATAAAATAACAAACCCACACGTCTCCTCCGACCACCGCCATTTCACATCCTACATAACCCCAACCGCCACAAAGATTTCCTTCAAAATGGCGCCAAGGATGATTCTCTGATGGATGATGAACAATTAATTTAAAGTCGCCAGGATGATCCTATGATGGATGATGAACAGTTAATTTAAAGAGAGAGGGAGACAGATGGAATAAGAGATGTTCGGTTGAGGGTGTCAAATCGGTCTTGAGCGTGGCCGGCAATTGAAACGGAGATTCACCTGTTGTAGGGAACTAATGTAACGGATTGGTATTAATTCGGATTGTTTCATAGTATTTGCTGCAAAAACTAGGGGTAAAGGAATTCAAATTGACCCTTTAATTGTTTCTTTGAATTTGGTGTTTTTAATGTGTATAGGTTATTCTGATGGTTGGTTTCTTAGGCTATATATTTTGGTGTAATTTTGTACTTTGTTGGAGAGTTTCCAGCCTGTCGTTATAATTATTCTTTTTTTAACGGCTAATGTAGGGGCTAAAGGGCCCACTACCCCACAGGGCGAGGCAAGCTCTTGAAACCCTGCCCAGCCCAGGCCTAACTCCATACTCCCAATATGTACATGGCAGGAGTCGAACCTGGAACCTTACCAGAGGAGAAACCTTACGGAAAACTCTCTAACCAACTGGGCTATACCATATTGGCTGTATAATTAATCTTTACTAAGTGGATTGGTTTCAATCTCGATCGAAAACCAATGTGATTCATTTTATCGTCTTTTTAGAATGTTTAGTTTTGATTTGGTTGAATATTCATCTTGGTCGGTCCTTTTAGTTTATTTCATATCCGTTCTAAATTTTTAAAACAATTATATATAACAAAGTCCTATAATACTAAGTGATAGGCAATCAATATATTATTCTTTTGAGAATGATTTTCTTTCGTTTCTTTATATGCGTACAACTGATAGAAAATCAAGAAATGTCAACCATTCCACATCTCCATATGGCACATCATGTTTTTGTTGTAATGACCAAGGTTACTCTTACCTTACATTACACCAAGTAGTTAAATAAACTCTCCTTGCCCATATTTAAACCTTGAACCTCCCCTCTAAGAGGCATGAGCCTCGACCAAGTGGCCTACCTTACATTGGCGGCACACTCCTGTTAACCAGATAATATTTCAATGATCGTCATTCTTTTATCTTTTTGCAATTCAAAACCATACGCATGTTGTTGCCCTTTAGATAGTGCATGGGCTACCTTCTAACTTTCAGGATATGAAGATTCGTTCGGTCACATAATTGCAAGTAGAGAGAGAGACACGACTCATTAGGACATTAGGTGTAACACATGGTAAATGTTTAATATGGGTAGTTTAAGTGGGCCAAGTAAAAAGGTCAATATGTGAGATTAAATGGATGGGGTTGTGCCACAAACACTTTTTGTCAGTTTTAAAAGCTTTTTACATATATGTTTTCGCTTTGATTATGTCTCGCCGCAACGCGCGGGTTGACGCCAACTTGTTTTAATACAAAAGATAAAGTTACTTTACTTACACTACAGAATGGTAGCCACAGTTCTTTTTTGTCTGCCCCCTTCGAATCAGTTAATCCGCAACCTGACCCGTTTCTAGAAGTTTAGTGACAAAATATTAGTGGGAATGTTTACATTTAGTGACACTTTTGAACTGAGGCCACAACTGACAAAATAGAACTTGCGATGTAGGTTGTTAGTTACAGGCGCATATGTACAAAATGGAACCTCGAATAGTTAGTAACAGAATTTACTTTTTGTTATCAGGTCATTCTCTGTTTTTGCGAAGATGAAAAAAGCAGCTAACTAATTCCTGTTTGAAATGGGCCGGATTTTATTACCTGAAATACATTTTATTTAGAGTAAACTTCAATTTTCGTCCTTGTGGTGTGCTAATTTTAACACTTTCAGTCCAATAGTTTAAACATTGCATTTATCATCCATTAGTTTGCTGATTTTAACAGTTTCAGTCCATTAGTTTCCTGATTTTAACAGTTTCAGTCCACATCACTAACACTAGTGTGGACTGAAACTGTTAAAATCAGGAAACTAATGTACTGAAACTGTTAAAATCAGCAAACTAATGGATGATAAATGTAATTCATAAACTATTGGACTGAAAGTGTTAAAATCAGCAAACTATAACTCAGGGACGAAAATTGAGGTTTACTCTTTTATTTATATTAGTGTCGTTGTCATTGTACCCCAGAAAAATGCGGCTGAAATCGATGATGCCAGAGAGAGAAATAATAATGAAGCTGCTAGAGATAGAAAGTTTGTCGTATTGACCGACCATCATGACAGAGATAACCTGCAAAAACTACTACTACTGCAGTCACAACCACAATCGGTAATCACTAAAATCAGAATCACTTATCAAAATTGAAATCAACATATGAAAGGGAAGCAACGATATAAGCCCTAATATTTATACAGTTTCAAAATAAAAAATCAAAAAGAGAAATCTACATATGAACATGGAGATGTGTTGATGATAAAAGAACCTGTTCAAATCCAAAAAAAACGTGCAGCGATGAAGATAGAATACAAGTGTTTCAGTCTGAGAAACCGATTAGGAAGACTGGATATATTTAGGGTTTAGTTTAACGATTAGGAAGATTGGATAGATTTAGGGTTTAGTTAAAATTAACCAAAAAATTAATTCACTTTACCACCTACCCTCCAAAATGCTGTGACAATTCATATTCATATTTTTCATAAGGTTTAATTTTTTAATAACATTTATGTCAATTTATGTATTCAAAACCTAGTAACATCATGAAGTATTCATAAATCAATAATAACCTTATGGGTGCTAAATGGGTCGAACACAAAGCTAAAAAAATTGCACAAACACAAAAGGTCGTGTCAGACCCGTAGACCCAAACACGAAATACATATATTATCAGGTTAAATTATGACGTAAAACACATTTTTAAAAGTTATAAAATCAAGAGAGAAAAATTGGACAACAATTGGACTCGGCGGAGCAACATGTCAAGTCCCAATAAACAATCAAACCAAACAGAAAAGATGAAGAAAAGAATTTAGATCGAATAACTCTCAATCTTATTAATCAGAAAATAACGCAAACCTGATTACAGAATCTCAAACCATAACTCGGTTTCTCTCTAGTCTCTTCTCTTAATAATGTCTAACCCTAACTTGGTTTATATAGGTGATGGGGTACGGTATTAGACCCGACCCTAGCAGTCGGACTTCCCGTTACTTATTTTCTTGTATATTAATTATTTATTATTGTTGCTTACTAACCCAACCGCGAGGCCCAACGCGATATAGTTTACACTACTTTGGGCTGGGGCTTGTAGAGGTAACCCCTAACTGGGCCTGGCCCATTGAGGTTAGGGGAGGCCCATATCCCCTATATAAAGAGGTGTTCACCTCATTATTAGGGTAGAAGATATGGAGCCACACACTTTGGTTACTGGAAAAGAGGGGATTCTTTCCCCTACCGGCCATCTCTACAGCTCCACTTTCTTGTCTTCTCCATGGCAGATCTAGATTCAAGAGGAAGAACAAGATGTGATTCATCACCCTCATGGAGAAAGCGGTCCAATCATCCTGGCGGCGATTCCGTGTTTCTTCATTGGCGCCCACCGAGTATATGCTATACATTTGTTGATCACATCTCGTTCTATCCTAAGATCTTCAGATCTGTGTTCTTAGAGTCACGCTCCAGATCTTGTTCATCACATATCTGTGCTTTTCAACAAGGGTTGTAGAAGATTTCCTCAAGTTACAATTTTAGGATTCATGTTTCGGGGGTTTCTGTGCCTCCATTAACAAGGACAGCCGTCATTCATACATGAAATGAAATCAGGCAAGTATTTTATTTTTCTTTCTTTATGCAAGCCTTTGTCAAAACCAGGTTATGACAAAAATCATAAAATATCTTCTTCTGACTTATAAAGGCTTTTATAAAGAAAAATAAAATGGGAGAAAACAAAGCAAATTGCTCTCATACGTAACCTCCTAGAAAGCCTAAATGCTCTTGATTCTTAATTCGATAATATTCTTGACATTTGAAAGGCTCATGAGAGTTAAATCTATTTTTGATCGGGTGGAGCAAAGCTAATTTTAATTTCAGCTGTTATTAAATGTTTTAATAAAAATAAAATAGAAACAAGCTGTCTATTTTTGATTGGGTGGCACTACAATTCAAAAACTTTAACAGCTGTACAGCTGAATAAAGTGTCTGACATGGTACTACACCTTTTTGTCATTACCCAAAAAAAATAATAAAATAAAATAAAAAAGTGAATAAAGTGTCTGACATGGTACTACACCTTTTTGTCATTACCCAAAAAAAAAAAAAAATAAATAAAATAAAAAAGCGATGTTCTCTGTCTTCTTATTTATAAAAAAAACCAACACTTTACAAAAGGTTTTGGTTAAGGAGTGGCAAGCTTGACTGTCGCACGCTCCGCCATCTCGCGCTTGTAAGAAGTACAATCTGCCGCGTAGGCACGCGCGCCTCTTGCCGGTCATACTCCACCGAGCAGGTACGCGCGCGTCTTGCCGGACAAGCATCACCTCGCGCCAAACCCTCTGTTAGACACATCTCAGGGACGCCGCGCGCCTTGCAGAACTGTCACACACTTCTCCGGAGCGCCGCGCATCCTTGCAGAACTGTTAGACACATCTCCGAACGCTGCGCGCATTGCCGGAACTGTCACACATCTCCGGATGCCGCGCATCTTGGCAAAACTGTCACACTTCTCCGAAACGTCGCGCATCCTGGCAGAACTGTCACAAACATCTCCGGAACGCCGCGCGCTGTCATACAAATCCCGGAGTGTCGCATGTTCTGGCGGAACTGTCACACGCATTGCCGGAACTCCGCGCGTCCTAGCGGAGCTGTTATGCGCACCATTGACTGAGGGACACGATCCTTGTTTTAGTATCGCACACCTTTCAAAATCGCTTGCGCAATCTGTGCCGGACGATTGTCTCGCCGGAGATCCGCGTCTTGCCAGTTCCCGCGCACCACCCGGTTGCGCCGCCATGCCTTAGGCCATTGTGGTACACATCGCTTGCGTGCAGTTCACTGCTCACGCCCTGAGAAAGAGTCACTTAGTGAGCTTCTAGCTTACATTCATGCATTAGTCATTATTCATGTTTATAACATGAGCCGTTAACAATGAGTTAAAATTCATGATATATACACAAAAGTTAAAAGTGATCTTTAATATCTGGGAAAAAACAAAAAGGCACGTGCCTTAGTTTGGTGTTCACATGCAAGTTTTTCAAACTTGCACAACAACTTACAACCTTACATACAAATCACCCCTTCAAATATTATACAAGGACATTTTTTAATCCCTTGGTAATTGACGTTAAACTTACTATCTTTTTATAATATATATATAATTAAGAACTATGGGCAGAACAAGATCTCGGGGATTTTTATTTATTCTCATACAATAAATAGATTTCTAAGACATGATGCATCATAACTATCCTTGCCATCGCCAATGTTTCTCGTGAACGGCCCATACAAATGCTATAAACTGGCACTTATATTAATTTTGCGTGTGATGACTTTTAATGGTTTCAATGCCTTCTAGCATGTTCCAACAGTTGGTGCTAGCCTTTTCGACATACATATTACAAATTTCTTCGGGAAAAAAAAAAACAAGTTGGCTAAAGTCTAGCACATGAAACTAATTCAACGACACGGTTAGTAGTTCATTGTTTTAACGACTACTACTCTTGCGATATTTACAACACATACTAGTATCATTGCTTAGTGTTATTATTCAAGTTCAATGCTACTGACATTTTTTAGCAGCTGCAATAAACAAAAGGACTAGCATAGTTCAACACCATTCCGAAGTTCGAAGTTGCTTCATATATTACAATTTACCTTGTCAGGTTTTCTGCAGGAATGGCAATATACTCAATCGGTAAAACGAGACGAGTAATCCTCAACCACACCGATGAAAGCCGAAAAAGATGTTCCTTTATATATGAGCACGTAAGTCGCCAAGCGCGCATGCTCCTTTACATACGAGCACGCCGGTCTCCATAGGAGTCTGCTGCTCTACAGACGAGCATCTCAGCCTCCATGCGAGCCTGCTGCTCCACATACGAGCACGTAAGTCGCCATACGCGCATGCTCCTTTACTTTTGAGCACGTAAGTCGCCATCCGCGCATGCTCCTTGACATTTGAGCACGTAAGTCGCCACACGCGCATGCTCCTTTACATTTGAGCACGTAAGTCTCCACGCGCGCATGCTCCTTTACATACGAGCACGTAAGTCGCCACGCGCGCATGTTCCCTTACATACGAGCACGCCGGCCTCAATAGGAGTCTGCTGCTCTACAGACGAGCATCCCAGCCTCCATGCGAGCCTGCTGCTCCACATACGAGCACGTAAGTCGCCATACGCGCATGCTCCTTTACATTTGAGCACGTAAGTCGCCACGCGCTCATGCTCCTTTACATACGAGCACGCCGGCCTCCATAGGAGTCTGCTGCTCTACAGACGAGCATCCCAGCCTCCATGCGAGCCTGCTGCTCCACATACGAGCACGTAAGTCGCCATAAGCGCATGCTCCTTTACATTTGATCACGTAAGTCGCCACGCGCGCATGCTTCTTGACATACGAGCACGTAAGTCGTCATGCGCGCATGCTCCTTTACATACGAGCACGTAAGTCGCCACGCGCGCATGCTCCTTTAGATACGAGCACGCCGGCCTCCATAGGAGTCTGCTGCTCTACAGACGAGCATCCCAGCCTCCATGCGAGCCTGCTGCTCCACATACGAGCACGTAAGTCGCCATCCGCGTATGCTCCTTTACATTTGAGCACGTAAGTCGCCATCCGCGCATGCTCCTTTACATTTGAGCACGTAAGTCGCCACGCGCGCATGCTCCATTACATTTGAGCACGTAAGTCGCCACACGCGCATGCTCCCTTACCTACGAGCACGCCGGCCTCCATAGGAGTCTGCTGCTCTACAGACGAGCATCCCAGCCTCCATGCGAGCCTGCTGCCCCACATACGAGCACGTAAGTCGCCATACGCGCATGCTCCTTTACATTTGAGCACGTAAGTCGCCACACGCGCATGCTCCTTTACATTTGAGCACGTAAGTCGCCACGCGCGCATGCTCCCTTACCTACGAGCATGCCGGCCTCCATAGGAGTCTGCTGCTCTACAGACGAGCATCCCAGCCTCCATGCGAGCCTGCTGCTCCATATACGAGTACGTAAGTCGCCATATGCGCATGCTCCTTTACTTTTGAGCACGTAAGTCGCCATCCGCGCATGCTCCTTTACATTTGAGCACGTAAGTCGCCACGCGCGCATGCTCCTTTACATTTGAGCACCTAAGTCGCCACACGCGCATGCTCTTTTACCTACGAGCACGCCGGCCTCCATAGGAGTCTGCTGCTCTACATACGAGCATCCCAGCCTCCATGCGAGCCTGCTGCTCCACATACGAGCACGTAAGTCGCCATACGTGCATGCTCCTTTACTTATGAGCACGTAAGTCGCCATAAGCGCATGCACATTTACATACGAGCACGCCGGTCTCCATACGAGTCTGCTGCTCTACATACGAGCATCTCAGCCTCCACGGGAGCCTGCTGCTCCACATACAAGCACATAAGTCGCCATCCACGCGCTTGCTCCTTTACTTATGAGCACGTAAGCCGCCATACGCGCATGCTCCTTTATATGCGAGCACGCCAGTCTCCATACGAGCCTGCTGCTCTACATACGAGTACCTCAGCCTCCATGCGATCCTGATGCTCCACATATGAGCACGCAGGTCGCCACTCGCTATACGCGCATGCTCCTTTAGATATGAGCACACCAGTCTCCAGGCGAGCTTGCTGCTACACATACAAGCACGCTAATCTCCATGCGGCCCTGCTGCTTTACATACGAACGTGTGTGTCGCCCGCGCGCGCATGCCTAGCCATATATGAAAACGCTTACAAAACGTAAACTGTGCTACAAATGTACGCACCACTTTGGGTATACTAAAAAACACATTGGCTAAAATAAAGTTTTGCTTACACCTGCAATCTTCAAGACAAGCCACATATCCTTGCTTCACGCCACATTGTTGTTGTGGCACACCGGAGGATTAGCTCAGGCTTGGGTTTCCACTTTATTATCCTGACGCAACTTTATGCCAATTCTCATTCGCGATAACCTGCTCAAAGTGGATTAACACGTGCAAATATTGTAGACAACACTTTACACAGATTCAAAAACTATATATATACGTATGCTTCATGGCCTAAGACACGCGCACTATGCGAAGTCACCAAGAGGTGAATATTATAGAGTAGTCACACGACTGAGTGCGCATTGCTAAAGTCGGGCTACACTCGAAATTCATCCGAAGAGAAGACACTCATCTAGTCCAGAATTCCACCCACTTGCCTTCCGCGCATGAGAGCAACACTGGACTAGGGGGGACCTGAAGGGGTATGGTCCCAAATGCTGCATCAGTCATACGTACGTTGGGCCCTAACCACACTCAACCGTCAAAACTCAGCCAGTTCCAAGACTTGTGCACAAGACCCAACCACGTACGCGCAACCTTGACAAGTTCATGGCAATGCGCCAGTACAATTAGCAACTGCCCACAATTAATCAGCATGCGCCAGGTTTGCCCAACCAATTTCCACGATGAACAATCGGGGGATAATCACTGCTATCTCTACTCACAGCCAAAGACAGACGCAACAAGCGTGGGAAGCAACTTTCCCGCACCTGAGCGACAGGTAAGCCTAAAACTCAATCTTTACTTTCGAGCACTCCTAACAAGTCTAGTACTCCTACCACCCTTGCACGCGGGAGCAGCACTAGACTTGGGGACTTGATGGGGTACGGTATTAGACCCGACCCTAGCAGTCGGACTTCCCGTTACTTGTTTTCTTTTATATTAATTATTTATTATTGTTGCTTACTAACCCAACCGCGAGGCCCAATGCGATGTAGTTTATACTACTTTGGGCTGGGGCTTGTAGAGGTAACCCCTAACTGGGCCTGGCCCATTGAGGTTAGGGGAGGCCCATATCCCCTATATAAAGAGGTGTTCACCTCATTATTAGGGTAGAAGATATGGAGCCACACACTTTGGTTACTGGAAAAGAGGGGATTCATTCCCCTACCGGTCATCTCTACAGCTCCACTTTCTTGTCTTCTCCATGGTAGATCTAGATTCAAGAGGAAGAACAAGATGTGATTCATCACCCTCATGGAGAAAGCGGTCCAATCATCCTGGCGGCGATTCCGTGTTTCTTCAATAGGCTAACCCTAACTTGGTGGCCAAGACATTAACAAATATAATTATAACATAATTAGGAAACTTAATCAACTATGACCAACTTGTCAACATTGATCCCTCAAGTTCACCAACTTGTGACTTGAAGTCCTTTGTCACCCTTTCCCATCACCGACTTGTGATGAGTCGGGAACTACCGCCAACAACATGAAACTGAATGAACCAGTTTCGACTAAATAAACCTTGGAATTTTATATTAGATTCGTATATCGTGAGATTTTACACCCTTATATCTTATAGGTTTTGACAAAGCTATCTTATTTGGATCATTGTAAACAACAATAACAACCATCCCAACAAAATAAATACAGATTTAAACAACACAAAAATGATGCATAAAAAACAATTAAAACATGTAAAAAGTTGTACCCAATCCATATAAAATACTCGTTCTCATTTTATTTTTTACACGTATGTCTTTTGGAAAGGAGAAAATCGAGTATTTTATTTATTCTTTTTAACACGTATGGATTTTGAAAAAAGAGGAATAAATCACGATAATAGTTACTCTTATATAATATTGTTTATTCCGTACAAGATCTTACTTTATAATAACAAAAATTTTCATTTCACACTTTTAAAAAAGTACTATTATAATTAAAAAACAGTATATTAATAAGAGCTATACTATACATACACCGACATTTCTAATCTTAAACGATCGTTAATGATGTGGAAATAACCATTTAGAATTTCAGGACCTATGATTTGACATAAAATACCTCAAACGACAGTTTATTTCAAGCTCAAACAGTCGTTTGACAAAGGTGTGAGATTTGAAAGCAATGAATGTAGGTATAATCTCTATCTTCCTCGATATAATTTAACTAAAAATATATCTTTTTTTAAATTTGATTTTTTTTATAACATCTCACATCTAAGTCTTCATCTTTATCTCTATCTTTTTTTAACAACCAATAAAAACGCCATTTTATTAGAAACTAGCAAGGTACTAAACACCACATGCACACAAAGAGAAAACCAACTCGAAACACACAAACAAGCTGTAGCCGTACAAAAAGTTACATAAAAAAGTTAACAGTTTTCCAGCCGCTCCAAGCTTATTTACAACAAATTATTTTCTCATTGAGCAATTAATATAGCAAGTTTTTTATTTATTTTATTAAATTGGCTCTGTATATTTTATAATAAAAGTACGATTTAGAGGCTCCAAATACTTTAGAAAAGTATGCTTTAGAAAGAAAAAAAAGTGGTGTGACATATGATTTTTGACAATAAGGGCATGTTTGGCTAAGCTTTTTGAAACAACTTATTGACTTATTGGCTTTTTGAAAAGTCATAAGCTCCAAAATGATGTTTGGCAATGAGGGTGTATGTGAGGGGGAAAAGCCAATAAGTCACTCCACACTGACATTTTCAAAAAACCAATAAGTTAATAAGTTGTTTCAAAAAGCTTAGCCAGGTGACTGAACGCATTATTTTCAATATTATTTACTCAAAACCCTGGCCTACATATACACAGAAAATAATTCAATCTGGTCTTCTTCTATAATCTTCTTCCGAATTCAACTCATATTTTGCTTCGTTTTCACCTTCTGATCTGCAAGATCCTCATTCTCAATCGCAATCGCAGTGATCGATCAACTGCTGCACGGTGTAATTAGCTGTTTGACCGCAATTTTGACTGGATTTTGACTGGATTTCAGTCATTGTGACTGAATTAGGGTTTCTGTTCCGATATGGAGCAACCAGCAGCACTCGTTGGTTCGGAGATTCATGGATTCAAAACGATAGAAGGTATACTGACTGTTAACTGTTTGTTTGATTTTGTATTTTGAAATTCTGTTGTTTATGTGTTTAGGTTTTTGAATTGGAATTGAGTTTGTGGTTTTGTGCTGCTGAAACTATTGTTTGTGCTTATTTTTACTACTTTTGGTAACAGATTGTGAGAATTGTGGTAATAGTTAGTGTTTGTTGTTTAAAGAAGGCAAAATTGTAAGTTTAATGAAATATTTGTGGTTGTTATAGGTTGATTAGTTGTTCATACTTGTAATTGGAGCGTTTGTAATAGAGAAAGTTTTATAGAAAACTAAGTTGACTATTATATCTAGAGGCTTACTATTCATCAATCTATATATTAATGTAAGTGTATAAAACTGAAAGAAAAACAATAAAATAACTGTTTGTCAGTAAGATAGAGATGGAGAGTCGGATGTCGGATGTCGGATGTGTGATGTTTTTAAAAAATAAACAAAGTTTAGAAAAAAAGTGTTTTATAGTTAAATTATTAATTATATAGATAGTGACAGAGACTCGGATGAAAATGCCCTTAAGAAGCTATTTGGACCATATATTCTTTTTAAATTGTTTTTTATTTTGTGAATTTTGGAACCATATTTTGTGCCTAGAGGTTACTGCCTTGATTAATAGTTTTGCTATATAGAACAATGGTTTGCTGTAAAAAATCAACTTAAAACAATGAAATGTTTAGTGAGTTACATTTCACAAAGCTGCATTAGAAGTTAATGGTACACATATTAGATTACATTTCATCTTAAAAGATACCGCTAAATACAAAATTTTCTGTTTTTCCCTTTGGTAATTGTTACTTATAATTTGGAACCCTAATTGTCGTATACGGATATACAAAGTTTATTTATTTTGTCTTAATTTGACAGATTTGGATATGCGTAACATGATGGAGGAAGCAAAAACAAGATGGCTTAGGCCAAACGAGATTCATGCAGTACTTTGTAACCACAAGTATTTCAACATCTGTGTGAAGCCTGTTAATCTGCCATCAAGTAATTATAAAAAACACACATCTCATATCTAATTTCGTATTTACTATTTCTGTTCTCACCATAGGGGCAGATTCAATACATAACCAGTTTTAAGTAGGAAACCGTGAGAACCACAATAAGCAGTTGTACATAGTTTACTAGTTCTGATCATATGTAGTTAGAGAGAGAAAGATAGGCGGTTATGCAGTTACATAACCGCCTTCTGTATTACATTTAATGCAATAGGTACTTGTGATCAGGGGTGTGATTTTCTGACACAACCCGAAAACATGACACGAACACGAAGTTTGCGGGCTTGGGTTTAGTCTAAACGGTTTTTGGTCAGTTTTAGGTTGAACCCACGAACCCGTTTAACTAAATGGGTCCGGTTCGTGTCAATCCGTGCTGGTTGGCGGATTGACCCGTTTAACCCATTTGTATTTTGTTTTATATTGTCACAATATGTTTTATGTCATAACTTAAATTGGGTGGGTATTTTATCCTATAATTCTAAGAAATTGACCTAAAATTTTATAATTAAAATGTAATTGTATTATATTTTAGTATAATTTAAATTTTAATATATTAATTTGCAAAATAAAAAATTCGGGTTGAACGAATATTCGGGTTGTGTTCGGGTTCATATGTGACACAATTTTTGGGTTCAGGTCGGGTTCGTCAAAAAATTTCGGGTTTGGGTACATAAAGTGAAAAAGACCGAATTGTCTTTAAGTTAGCAAAAAAGACGAAAATATCCTGATTTAACAGAGAAAAATTGATGGAGTTAACAAGCCGGATGAAAATGACAAAATTTCAAACCTTTTGAATCCAGATGCGGAAGAACAAACCTTTGGACGGAAGTCGCAAAACTGGCAAAACCTTAGGGATGAAAATGACATTTTACTCAAAAGTTAACGTGATAAATATTTAATTTGTGAGTTTATATATAGGTGATTGAAGATTATACAGCAAGTAGTTTAATTCTTAAAGGCTGTACATCATCATCACTAATCGATGAAGATGATAACGGTAAATCCCCCGGGGTGGTTGCTAGGCTTATGGGATTGGATTCTTTCCCGACTTCAAATTTTTCCGACACACAGTCAAAGTCAATCCGATTTTTCGACACTCAATCTAATCGAGAAGTTGAACAGAAAGACTATCGTCAAGTTGAGCAAAAACGTAACATAATCGAGACGTTTCAAACCGAAATTTTACCGCCAAAATCAGCTCGATCTGTTACCATTACTCAACACAAACTGGTATCTCAAATCAAGAGCTCGGGATTCGTGTCTTTAAACGATCCCACGCGTATAATGGAAGCAGTGCCAAAAACTACGGGAGTTAACCGCCATGAGTCCAGCTTCGGTCTATCACGAATCAAGATTCACGAGAACGATAATCTTCCAAGATAAAAGAAAACCAAGATAGAACCAGTCGGTTTCTTTAGTTATTCAGGCGAAAGTCAACGTTAAAAAACGAGAGGGTTTCACTTTAAACGGAGCAAAATCTGCGAACAATCAACCAGTTGGTGAAAAGAACACACTCAAGAAACCTGCTACAAACAAAGTGCTCAAACCGAACAATAAAAAGCAGAATTGTGTACCCGATAGAGTAAAATCTCCTGCAAAATCTTCGGTATCTTCTATGAATACACAATCTAGAAAATCGGTTTCTGATAAGCGCTCAGCGGCTATAATCGCGGCGAACAAAACCGTTGATCGTAGGAAACGTTTAACCGAAGATGTTAAAAACAAGGGTTGTGCTAAACAAGATAGAAATGGAAAAGTTGCATCTAAATCTAATGGTTTGGATGTTATTTCTTTTACGTTCACATCTCCAATTTCGCGATCAACGGATGAGATTAACTGAAATAGTTTGAGCTCAGCAACCGGAGGTGGTTCGTTAAGTACCCTTTTGGATCAACAACTACGGGAACTAACGGCGATGAGTCCGGCTTCGGTTTATCACGAATCGAGAATCACGAGAACGATAATCTTCCAAGACAAAAGAAACCAAGACGGAACCAGTAAAGACGCTCAAGTACGTCACTTTGTTATGTGTGTTGGTGTATATGGTTAATGCAGTTTATTACAGTTGATTTATCTTTGACTTGTGTGATGTTTGTAGGTAGCGGGTCAAGAATTCGGTGCAGTTTTCTCAACGATACTGACGAAAACCGAAGCTGATCCCGACTCATCTGGCAATGAGTCAGAACGCGTGTACATAAAGAGCATACTTTCGGACATCGAGTCAATGTTCAAGGATTTCACCTTAAACAGGACCAGCAAGATTGTGAACCCACATCTGTTTGATCAACTAGAAGCTCAAAAACCGGTTTTTGACAAGAAACACGAGTCGTGTTTGACTGTGTGAGCGAGTGCGTTGACTCGAGATGTGCAGTTTGGTTAAGAGGGCTAGCAGTTGTAACAAGAAAAGACCGGTTGGTTGAACATGTGTGTAATAAGGTCAATGAGTGGGAACAGATGAAAGATTGTATGGTGGATGAGCTTGTTGATAAGGATATGAGTTGTGGTCAACATAAAAAGTGGCTCGATTTTGACTTGGAAGCGTTTGAAATCGGAGTTGAGATCGAGGGGCGACTACTTGGGTCATTAATCGATGAGGCTATTGTTGATATGTTGGTATCTAGGTATGATCGAATGCACAAAATCTTGTTGATTGATCTTAAGTTTATGGTTTTTTTTCATGCCAAGATAGTTTTTATTTTTGTAAATTAATTTGAAGAAATTCGATGTTTTAGGCTTTTTGGTTGATTTTGTTGTGAATTCTTTGTGAATCATAATAACCAAATTCTTGTATATGGTATTGATCAAAAAGCTGGATGTTAAAAATCTGACCAAATTTTGATTTTGGATGAAAATGACAACAAAATTGAAACCACAGGGACCCATATAAAAGTTTTGAGTTTTGAGATTTTGATTTTGAAGTGGCGAGGCTTTCATTAAAAAGAAAACAAGCCACAAGAGTATCAGTTCTATGATGTCGTCCATCACTTTGATCCCAGAAGTGAATCTCCCATTGAAGATCTTGTTGTTTCGTTGGATCCAAACTCTCCACATGGTAGCCATAACCGAAACCATGACTACCTCCTTCCTCCTCTTGCTACAAGGCCAGTTGTGGATGTGAAGCAGCACTGATTTAACGTCGATGAGGGAGTCAAAAGACGGCTTCTTGACCCATCTACACAGTTTGGCCCAAATGGAAGAGGTGAACGTAGTGGTGCACAAAAAACCCGAATCCGGACCCGGACCCGGAAAAAAAACCCGGAACCGGGTATTATAAAAACCGGGTTTTCTATACCCGAACCCGACACTACCCTAACCGGGTATTCATATTTGATCTAAAACCCGAACCCGGAACCGGTTTTTTTTATACCTGGTTTATACCCGAAACCCGGTTTTTATAAATATCCCGAACCGGTTTTTATAAATACCCGGAACCGGGTTTTATAAATACCCGGTACTGGGTTTTTTTATACCCGGTTATATAGCTACCTCTAGTTTTAAGTAGATGCATCCTTGAAAATATGATTACACACACCTAGTTATGGACATTCCACTTATATTTAAGCTTATGGGCTTCGTGAGGGCTTTTAAGCTTTGGGGGAATCTTGTTTAATTATTAGGTTTCTAATGATATTTGAAGTATTTGTTATTATTCCCCTCTATTTGCTGGAAAGATCCATTGGTGTTCTAATACAAAAAAATGAAAAATTGATAGAACTTGATTAAAACATAACATAGCAAATAAAATATATTGTTGTTTATGTAATCCAAAAGGATTCAAATCAGGACTATTCCTTCGATCTAGCACTATCGAATTTAAATTTATAAATGTCATTAAAATTTCAATAGACACCATCCACTAAAACATATAAAGAATCATTAATACCCGGTCGAGTTTTTTTAATACCCGGTGCGGGTTTTTTCCCAACCCGATGCATACCCGAACCCTACCCGATGAATACCCGAACCGGACCCGAACCCGGAAATAGGGTATTATAATACCCGGGTTTTATAAAACCCGACCCGGACCCTACCCGAACCCGGGTATATAGGGTATACATTTTAGGTAGAAAACCCGGACCCGGACCCGACCCGGTTTTTAAAAAAACCCGATTTTGTAAAACCCGATCCTACCCGAACTGGTTCCATACCCGGAACCGGTTTTTAAAAAAACCCGATTTGTACACCACTAGGTGAACGGGCAGTTGACCAATAAGTGGTTGACATCTTCATCATCTACACCACAAACTAAGCACAAAAGGTTACCCAAATTCAATTAACACTTCTGAGTTGTAATAGTTTAGAAATATTGTAAGGAATCTTTAAAACTTGTAAAAAATGTTTGATTTGATCATATCTAGTAATTTACTGGTGATGCATGTAAAAAGCTTTCTAAGATGGTCAGAACTGAGTCAACTGAAATTGAAAACATTAAATGGTAAAATTGAGTATATAACCCCCTCAATTTTGGAAGTATAATTACTACTATGTTCACATTTAGGTACTTAACTTTTTTCATCAATCGTGGTTTAAAATTTACAATTTTTACATCAAACTTTAACCAAACTGCTAGTTATGGTTTTGGATAATCTTTAGTTTGGAAAAGCTTAAACAAATCTCGCACTACAGCTAACCGGTCACTTGTTTAGATGGTTTCACGAGTTTGAATGACACCATGGACATTTTAAATTATAACACAAACACATGATTTGTTTGGATGGTTTCACCAGGTTAAACAATACCCTAGCCCGACTAATGTCACGGTGTTATCTAAGAAGGCTTGCATATCCATAGTGACATTAGCCCCGAAAGGACAAATGTATTCCCACGTAAGGTGTTTGTTCACATTGACAAAAAAAAAAAAAAAAAAAAAAAAAAAAAAAAAAAAAAAAGCAAAAACCAAGAGAACTTAGACCATAACTCTAATGTATGAATCCTAATTAGTTAAGAAGGCTTGCATATCCTTAATTATCCTATAGAATAAGTCTTTTTTTTTTGGAATGACGACTTTTTTGTATTAGGCTACCGTACTTCCCAAACAGGAGAGCCCTGTTGCCCCACTCCGGCCAGACTATGTTGTCTTGACCGGGCCCACGCTGGCTTCAGAGTTTGGCTTGGGCGTTCCCCCGGAAAACCATACCGCCGGCTGCCATTTGACAGTTGTTGTGCCACCACAAGAGCAGAACTCTCTGGCGTAACACACGGTGGGATGAAAACCCGGGTGGGCTTAA